>BSBK01005294.1:270000-962500 GCA_027943335.1 Chamaecyparis obtusa
ATACCAGAGAGCTTGTCTAAACCACTTTTGTGCTATGGGAGGTGAAAGACACAGAAAGGAGCCCTCGAATGATAGTGGAAAATGGAGGAGAGAGACCAAGGTTTGGAATTCTCTACAAAAAGGGGGAATTTCAACTTTCATTGAAAGGTTACATGGTAGCAAGCCAGCGGTGACCAAAATGTTCATGAAAAGATGAAATGAGGGTTGTGTGGTGATAGATGGGAGGAATTTCACTATCACTGAGGAGGTTATTTGGAATGTCACTAGTATCCCCATTGTGGGTAAGAAATTTTATAAGGATTGAAAAATCTCAGAATCTGCGGTCAATGATTTTGTGAGGGATGAGGATGAGAAGAAAGCCATCACCAAAGTGGGTACTCACTACCAACCTGAAGGGATTAAAATGCTATGGATATTTGTCTTGAGAGCTCTAATCTCTTACGTGATGCTAGACACCAGGTTTGACAGGATAAGGACCTACCATTTCGTCCTGTTGAACCACTTCAGACATAGTATGAAGGTATCCATCCCTTTCTACTTGTACACTTCTATCAATGAAAATATTAATGGCTATAGGGATAAGGATATTTCTAATCCTGCATTTCACGAGGGGGTTATTACTCTTGATTTATGAATATTTTAAAGCCCAAATCTTGGGGAAGGAAATTTTTGTTAATGAGGAAAGAGTGGACGTTTCTAGCTCTGACTATGTCCCCTCAGACACTGAAGATAGTGTGGGTCTATATTCAGAGGACCAGGAGTATTGTGACACCAAAAAATTGAAGCAGGGTTCTTCCTCCAAAAAGAGAACTGCTAGATCTGTTAAAAAAGAAAAACCCTACAAAAAAACATGCTAGAACTGTATTTCCTTAGAAGAGGAATACAATGACAATAAGGAAGGGATGAATACAGGTGATGAGGAGGAAATTTCCAATGGAAAAGACAAGAAGAAAAGGGAACATGTAATAAAGAGGATTTTGAACAAAAAAATCAAGTACAAGGGCGAAAGCTCTGGCCGGTTGTCTCCTGAGGACAGGGCCGTGAGTGACAGAAACAATCCCCCTTCTGGTCCCTATGAGAAGATCCAAGATTCTAATCTGGACAAGCCTGAAGATTACTAGGAAGGCCCCTCTCCCCAGTCTCCTCATCCCCACAATTTAGAGGAAGACAAGGACCAGATCAACGAGGAGTATCGTAGTCATGATTTTTTCAAGGGGAAGAAAGTGTGGCATAACTTCAATGTTAACACTGTGAAGATGGGGATTATCAGGGAAGTCATTAATCCAAAGGTTCTTGAGGGTGAGGATGGTGGGATTTAGAAGGAGGAATTGATTGACCCGACTTTGGTGGTCCTTAATGATAACACTAGAGAAATGGAGCTTAACCTCCTCAATAATGCCAAGAACAACATGTTTGACAACTTTAGGTCCATTAAATGGATCTACCACGAACTGGGGGATCTCAAAGACAAAGTGCATGATACTTAAATCAATAAGGATAAAAAAGCGATTGAGGATATTAGTGTCTGGAAACCAGGATTATTAAGATGGAGGAGAAAGTGTTGAGCCTTGAGGACACTCTCAAAGGCATCGCGGAGTAGAGTTTCAATATCCCGAAGGCTTCTAACGAGCATATCAAGCTGCTTATTGATAAAATGGAAGAAAAGTCAGGAGGAAAAGAAGTGTAGATCATAAAAGAGGATAAAGTGTAGAAGCCAAATGAAGGACCTAGAAAGAAGAAAAACACGTGGCGACTCACATGGCAATGCCTATTTTTAATGTATTGATTCAGTGGATGAATTAAGGCTTCCACCTTTTGAATTTTATTAAGTAATTAATTTTAGTTTAATAAAGAAGTAAATAAACTTCTCTTTGAAAGAAGAATGTAAGATTATTACGCCATAGGCGTTTCACTATGAAAGTGTTCCACCTGATTTTGTTGATCTGATGGTTGCACATTGTGGAAAAGGCAATGTGATGAAGGGCCACACCACCCTTACCAACTCATAACTAAAAACATAACAATATGGAGACAAAGAGAAGACAAAATGCTTTACAAAGCATACATTAATATTTGAAAATAACTACAACTTGAGAGATCTTACAATATGAGAGCTTCCTCCAAATATTTGATCTACAACATGAGAGATCTTACATCTTCAAAGCTTACAATCCAAGATCTTGCAATGAAAGAGCTTGAACTCCAAGAGCTTGCTTATGAATGCTCCTATGCCTTCTTTATATAGGCATTTTCCACCCAAGATATTACAACACAACCAATGTGGGATAAAAAATAGATGCAACTACCTTGATACAAATATTAAATACCCACCCAATTAATATTAAGCACCACCATGTAGGCCAATTACAAAATTACATTGCCTTTGTGGGCCAATAAAAAAATATAAAAGTATAACTACCTAGATACAAATATTAAATGCAAGAACTTTCTACAAATTTCTAAAATGCCACCTACACACCTCGATAAATGAAATGATTTATTTTTATTTTTTTATTTATCTTTTCCACCTATGCACCTTGATAAATGAAATAACTTTTTCTTCTTTTTTTTTTCCTTTTTTTTTTTTCTCTTTTTTTTTGTTCCCTTTTTTTTTTCTGTCTTTTTTTTTTTTTTCTTTTTTTTTTTTATCATGCCCCATTTTATTTTGTGATGCAAGATGCTCCTGCATCAGACACCCAAGGTAGGAAAAATTTTGTGGATATGGATTCACAAAATGAAGTAGCTGCTGCTGATATTATTTTTTTTCTTCTCTTCCAACACCTTGCTGGAACAAGTATCTGCTGCCGATATATTTCCTTTTTCCTTCTTTTCCAACACCTAGTTGGAACAAGTATATGCTGCTGACAATGCTCCTCTGCAATCAACTTTGTCCATCTGTAACTCTCATTCTCCTCCAAACTTATAGGATCTAATGCACCTATAGTAAAATCTATAATTTCGTACAAATCTTCTATTGCATACCAAACATCACTTGTAATGTCCTTATATAAACCATCATCATTATCTTTCAAATCTATCTCAAAATTAGCATTCCATGATTCACAAAAATTTACCTCTTTCACATCTTCATCTTTATTTTCTTCTTCCGTGACCTCAACAATGCATGTAACGGCTTCTTTCCTTTGACCTCCAATCAAGATGTTCCACTCTTCCTCAACTGCTACAATTTTCATTAATAAATCATCCTCTTCAATTACAGGTTCATGAATCTTTTCATTTGCATGCTCTACCTCTTCTTTTGTACCGCTTGCATGATACTCCATTGTAACTTCCTTCTTTCCTTCATCTAAAGAATTATCATCTCTTTGAATCACTTTTCTCTTTCTTAGCTTCGCTTCTAATTCAGCCACTTGCTTCTTCAAATCCAGTATCGCAACTCTTGTCTCCTCTTGATATCTCTCTCTAATTTTCTCAAGTCTAGGAATTCTAAGAATCCATCCAATCATAAAAGTCATCTTCCTCTTTCTCCTCTCCATACTCGCATCCTCTTAAGGAAAACTTCACCCAACCTAAGGTCCTGGTGCAAACTGCCTCACATTCGGCGATCTGTCTACACACTCAGGAACTCCTGCTCTGATACCACTGATGAAGGGCCACACCACCCTTACCAACTCATAACTAAAAACATAACAATATGGAGACAAAGAGAAGACAAAATGCTTTACAAAGCATACATTAATATTTGAAAATAACTACAACTTGAGAGATCTTACAATATGAGAGCTTCCTCCAAATATTTGATCTACAACATGAGAGATCTTACATCTTCAAAGCTTACAATCCAAGATCTTGCAATGAAAGAGCTTGAACTCCAAGAGCTTGCTTATGAATGCTCATATGCCTTCTTTATATAGGCATTTCCCACCCAAGATATTACAACACAACCAATGTGGGATAAAAGATAGATGCAACTACCTTGATACAAATATTAAATACCCACCCAATTAATATTAAGCACCACCATGTGGGCCAATTACAAAATTACATTGCCTTTGTGGGCCAATAAAAAAATATAAAAGTATAACTACCTAGATACAAATATTAAATGCAAGAACTTTCTACAAATTTCTAAAATGCCACCTACACACCTCGATAAATGAAATGATTTGTTTTTATTTTTTTATTTATCTTTTCCACCTATGCACCTTGATAAATGAAATAACTTTTTCTTTTTTTTTTTTTCCTTTTTTTTTTTTTCTCTTTTTTTTTGTTCCCTTTTTTTTTCTGTCTTTTTTCTGTCTTTTTTTTTCTTTTTCTTTTTTTTTTTTATCATGCCCCATTTTATTTTGGTTGCATCACAATGACTGCCATTGAAAAGATCTGATCCATTCATTTTTTTTTTCACCTTTACATGTCATTGGATTTTTCTTATTGGCGGTGACATTGTCATCACATGCCATGTTGACTGAGGATGCTACCGATAAGATCACATTTTATATTTCCTGAGCAGGGATATATCTATTGGAATTTGGGAATGAAACACAGTTATGCAATGCAGTTATAATATTATCTCTATTTCTTTTTTGTATGTTAGTGCCAGATGAGCTCCGCTGTGGATGCCATGACAATATTGAGATATTGTATCATGCTCTATTTCCTCTTCTTTGAGTTGCCTGCCTCCCACAATGTTGTCATCATAAGCCCACAGTTTCCAAAAGACCACATTCGATGTCTCAATGAGACTAAAGCATATTTAACTAATCTAAATCAGTCTCTTTTCACATGGTGATTTGGGAACACCAGCCGAGGCTTTCTCTGCAACTTTGTGGGAATTCAGTGCTGGCATAACGATGACGGCTTAGTGCTTAGCGTTAAGCTCCCTTCAATGGATCTCTCAGGGCCGAAGATATTTGTAAAGTCTATTAGGATTTTTTATAGTTAATTTTATATATATGTAGAGTCTAAATTATGTTTTCCAGTGGTCATTCTCCCTATACAATATGTAGTTTGTTCCAGTGTATTGGTAATGCTTCTGTGGCGAAATGCTTAGATTGTTCAAGCCAAGCATACAATGGGAGCTTTGTCTTTTCCGTCATCACCTCCACCGCCTTCTATTCTTCTTTTTCGTCTTAGCCGACAGAGTTATTATTGTGTGAAAGGACAAGGTGTAACTCTGATTTGATGTTTTCACTAGTTTAGTCATCTTCGCAGAGTTGTTGTTGCACACCATCAAGAACCTGTCTTTGTTTGTAATAAGCTCTTCTCCAATTACAGTTATTTCCTCTCTATTGAAAACTATGACATGTGTGCATGCAGGCCTAAATATACAATGCCTTATCCTTGATTTCCTAAAACATATGTCCTCATCAAATTCGTCGGCTTTGCCATTATAGGCATTCATCCACTACAACTCCATATATACTGTACTCATCTATTTATATTAGTATAAATTTATTTGGATTTCATCGGGCATAGTATACAAAAGCAGTGTAATGTCCTGCACGCATCTAGCACACATATGTAAAAGCATACAATTAACATTATCCAAAAGAATATGGAAACAGGCTACCAAATTTTTTTTTAAAAAAATTACATTTAGATGTGTAAATCGATATCAATTTAAAACTCTTCGTGATGAATTTGTTTTTCACTATATTTTCATTTTATTAATGATTAACTAAACTTTAGTGGCTTGTCAACATATATTTGTGATATTGGAGGTTTTATTTGTTCAACTGCCCTTGAACCTTCCCTTCACCTTGTATTTATTTATTTATTTTAAAACATACAAATTTAATATTCTTATATAAAATCAATATTGACTTTACACTTAGCTTTGTTAAAGGATTGAATATTTTGTTTGCAAAACTACATACAATGTAGATTAACATTAAAAGTTTGCAAGCTTACATTTACAGTAATATTGGTTAATTTTTTTTACTTATTTTAAAAACATTCTTTTTCAAACAATACTAAGATATTTGTGGTGTTATTGGTTGTAGATTTTGAATATTTTGGATAGTCCCTACAAAATGTACTATTAACCAAATTTCAAAAACTAAAAAACATAACAGATTTTAGGAAATTTTCAGCATCTGTCCTTCATCATGTTCTAGCTACTTGCATTAAAAGTAGGTGTCATAAAACTAATTTAACCTATAGATCTAAGTGAGAATGCATCTTAGTAAAATAATTTTAAAGTACATTTTTTCAAGTTCAATGGCATTGCTAAAACACACTTTATTATACTAAAAAGTAGAAATCTAATATTTGGCCTTATTTTTAACCTATAACCAATTGCATTTGCTTAAAAGTTTGCAACCTCCCTTAAAAAATCATTTATGTGTTGCTGAATTTGTAAGCTATATCCATGATGCTTAACATTTTCATTGCATGTTAAATCGATTATAATGTTTTGTTCTTCCTTTCACCTAAAAAGTTTTATGTCACAAAGAAAGGAAAATTAGGAGGACGAAAAGTTTTAATCAAAAAGAGCACACCAAAGAAGATGGAATAAGCATCAGTTATGGAAAAAGAATAAAATAATCCATAAGAGTTTAGATGGTTAAGGGAAGAAGATGAAGAGATCATGGTTGGAGAAAGCAATTTTTACTGGTTTATTAGAAAATGGCTTGCCTTAGGCTAATAAAAGGTACAATCTATTTAGAAAGATAAAAATGAATACATTTTAATTAAGGATAACACCAAGGTCATGGCGTCGTGTGTGAGCCTAAAATATTTTATACAAATAATTAAAAGCATGTGAATAGTAAAATTGACTTTTAATATGTAAGGATTGAGAATCTATGTATCATTATTCTGAAATATGTGAGATGTTTCAGATCAGAATGATAGAGAATAATAGAGAGCACAAAGAACAAAAATAGATCATGGATGACTAATATTTTTTCTCCTCCTCCCTATTTCTCTCTATCATTTATATGATAGATTTTACTACACTATTTTCCTCTTCGAAAATGTTTCTATTCTATTAATAAATTTAAAATGTAATTATCCATTAATGTATACAAAGGAAAAGTGCCAAAACCCCTTGTAAATAACTACAACGTACCCATCAGACACTAAGGTGCGATTGCTAGTATATATAATCAAAGGAAAAATGGCTCTGCCAATCTTCGGCAAGGAGGCGATTGATGAATATCCTCGGGTAGATGTGGCTGACTTAGTCAGCGATGATGTGGACAGGTTGCGGCACAATGCGGTTCTATGCCGGATTATGGGTAAAAACCAGTCATATACTTACTACAGAGCGTTCAAATTCACATATACTTACAAATAACCACTGAAACTAGGCAATTATAAAACACACAAAAATTTGATTTCACATCAGCATGCAATGTAATTTTTCAGCAGCAAAAACCTGCAACACCATACTCCGTCTAAAATGCTCTTTTTTAATGTAGACAGACTCATTAAATCCCTGCTCTGACTGTCAAAGACGTCTCTTGGCGTAAATATAAAATATCCATAAAAAATCATGTACTAATTAAAATCATAGCCTGTTGATCTTCACACATAAGGGTAAAGTACATGAACATACAGTAACCTCAATGGGCATTGTGCTATCTGTACGAATTTGGTAAAAAAGATCAATACAATCCACATTGAGTCCCTCAGACTGACTTCACAAAAAGCCCATGAACACAAGAAGAATTAGCAATAAATAGATTTGATCCTTAAATCTTCCCATGGAAAATCTTGAAGCAGTTTAAGCTCAAATGGTGTTGACATTTGATTCTCCCAAACAAAGTGTAAAGCTCTCCTTCGGTGTATATAAACCTACTGTTAACCGCTATGATAAGACACAATCACTCTTGTGAGGTCTCTCATTTTTCTTTCTTTAGGGTCTGTTTCCTTGCTAGAATTAAATAATCACAATTTGAGTATTTGATAAATCTGGAAAAATGGTTTTTGAAATATGGCTGTAATCTGGAATTCATAATGAGGAGATGGAAAATGTTGTTTGCATATGGATTTCAAAATATTATAAATTTGTTTTACTCCCAATTTCTATTTAGTGGAAGATTCAAATGCTGGTTTTGGAGGTAAATGGGAATTTATAAATCCCTATTCCAGTTTCATGTTTGGAACACAAATATCGATTTGACAATCTCAATACCAGTCTAATCCAGCAAACAAACGAACCTTACAGAAGAGTATAAACCAAATTATTTGAAAGGAAAGATATCAGTGGAGGACATTGTTAGCATGAGGAAAATTTATACCTACAACGGTGGTGCTTAGATCCTATTTCAAATACTCTAGCTCTTTGAATACTTTATAACACCAATCATTTCTTTTTTTTTTAAATTATGTACACTAATCTATCAATTTGTGCTGCCACTATAAAAGATGCCTCTAGGTATAATAATTGAATAAATAAATATTTTATTTTATTACACTATTTATTTGTTCATATATTTCAATTATGATCTTAAATATTTTCCATCTTATTATTGAATAGTGATTATATTTTAAATGACATTTCTTTTCATAATGTATCATTTTCTAAAAACTCATCTTTAAATGGAAATTTTAGTCTTTGTAAAATTTTGTTTGTCTATGAGTGAATGGATAAATTGATTAGAATAAGATAACTACAAATATTACTACTAAAATATACATTTATCATTGTAGCTTGAAAATCCAAAAAAAAAAATTATATGATCAAGGCCTATCAAAATTGTGGGATGACAAACAACTTCTCTAACATAAGTAGAGTGAATGTTTGAAAGAGTAAAATTTGCATTGACTAAATCATTGCATTGATTTGAACATATATTTTTCTATTTCAATTAAACGTATTTTTTTTTAATATTGGTAGTAGTATCTTTGTGGCCATTTTTCTTTTGGCTCTTTCTATTCTCCATCAAAATAATGCATTTCAATTTGAAACTCTGAACATATAATATGTAAGCTAACCCTCTTATGATGTGATACTTTCTCATTCTAATATAAAACTTTTCACTCCTTATATCTCCTTACCTCATTCACAATATATATTTTTTCATACTCACCATTTGCATCTTACTCAAGTCTTATTCTTTTACTCCCTAATTCATTAACTAGGAGCCGCACATTATTTCTCCTCCTTTAAATTTGTGGGAGAATTAGCAAGAGAGTCACATCTTTACATAAGGACAAATATTGGAAATGCAACGACGAGGTTTCTATTTAAAGCTGGTGTGTCAAGTTGTACATTCTCTTGATCAGGAGACGACTCCCATTCTTCATTATCCTTTTGTAAAATACGACAATAAATTTAAAATTTCAATATTATTACTTTACCAAAAAATTATATTTAGAGTAAATATGAACATGTCTTGACATTTTTTTTTATCAAGATAATAAAACCAATTCTAGGATTGGTGTCTAAATTTGAAATAAACTATGGAAATGGCATGTGTTGAATTTGTATATCTAATTTACTTCATAACCTTAATCTAAAGATCACAATTGCTACAGTGCTCAATGATCATCCTTTTATCATAGACTAACTTTGTTGTTAGTGCAAGTGCTTAGATGACTAATTTTTTGTTACATACGATCTTCTATAGGAGATTAAAATAGTAAATAAATTAATTATTTAGTAGCTATGCAAAAAGGGACCAAAAGCCACAATTTTACAAAAATACATTAGGTTTTAACATGGAGAGATTTCTAAAGAAATAAAAGCATCATGGGCATGGGTAAAATAATAATAAAATTCTAGATTTGACACTCAATCTTATGAAGCTGAGTCATTCTATGAAATATAGGAGATATAGATGTGTTATCTAATATATAAACTACCATTACACTATATAAATCAATGAGCAAAACATAACCAATATTAATGACTAGGGAAATTTGTGAGAATAAGATATGTTTTTTACGTTTATGATAGAGATGCTATATCTATGAAAGTCATCAAGGCTACAAATAATTTCCTCTATAACAATTCATTGCCATACATTTTTTTCTCAAACCAACCTATTATTTCTTGTCCACTTTACAACATAGCTTCATATTATAATCAATTTATGTTCAACCCACCAAGATTTTTCAATTGAAGTTTAAAGAGTATACAAAAATAAAACATAAGAAAACATAGAAATCAGAACCTACATCTCAATGCCACGAAGGTAAAAAATATTATGGATGCAAGAAGATATAGAGTTACATTAAAAATGTCCACGAGGTTGTTATGTTGCTAAAATTAGGGACCCCAAGTGCACTAGACATTTTAATGTGTTTGAAAGTTTAGTACAACAAAATAGGCTTCTTATACTTATCATATGGCTACCATATCCATGAGAAGCATGAAGGCAATGATAAATATCATTTTCACAATTTAAAGCAATGTAAGTTACTCTCCAACTAGCCTATTGTTCTCTTTCCCCTTTGTGGTCTAGCACCAAATTAGACATATAATATGATTAGCCTACCAAGATGGCGCAAGATAATTTCTTTGATTATACATGTAAGAAATACAGTGCAAGAGTAAAATTACAAAGATATGTCACACCTTTATAAAGCAAATGATGGACATTGATCCTAGTGAAGTTGATGAGTAAACAACCCACAACTCCCAAAAACACCTGCATGCAAACACTTGTCACAGAAAGAGAGAGAAGAAGTAAGAAGCTATGGATGCCTGAACGCATTGATCCACGAGAGAGGAGAAATCATTCTTGATGTGCAAAAATAAGAGTTGCAATTCAATAATGAATAGTCTCTTACAAATTTATTAAAACAAGAGGAGATCAATCCTTATAAAAGGAGATATGAAAACCTAAAAAAGGTAAAGTTTAGGTTGCACAATAATAATTAATAAAGCAATTAATTATTATATGCCTAAAGTTTAGCTTAAACATAAAGAGATAATAAGTGATTTAGTAATTAAATAAAACATAATTTAATTAATAAGCAAACACTTTATTACTCTAACACCCCCCCTTAAGATGAACTTTGGGAGAAGCTAAAAACCTAGAAAGAACTACTGATAGAAAATGGGTCCTGGCAAAAAAAGGCCTGATTAGGTACCCAAGTACAAAAGAGAGTCTCTATAAAGCGAAGAAATAGAGAAAACCACATGGGAAAAACTCTACTTCAAAAAGAGACAAAGACTAGTCTGAAGGATTGAAGAAGCCTCCAAAACTAGGAATGTTCCAGAAAAATAGGAACAAGGATGAACATGTAGAACATCACTGAAGCGAGAAGCTGTAAAATCTATCAAGAAGTAACTAATGATCTGAAGATCCTCCACTAAAATATGACCAAATAGAGAAGATTGTAATCTGCATGAGTACCCTCAAATGACACTACTTGAATTAGGAGGCAAACAAAGGCAAACGACTGAAGTCGAAGATACATAATACTGTAATCTGCACGAGTACCCTCAAATGACACTACTTGAATCAGAAGGCAAACAAAGGCAAACACTCGAACTCAAAAATATAGATAACATAAAAATACCAAAAGTCTGAAGAGGTGATCAATCAAAGCTAGAAGAGTGTGCCCAGAAAAATAGGAAAGAAAAGAGTGTCCATATGGTAAATGATCCATCTCACCAGAATGCATAGGTACCCCGCCATTGCATCTGCCTAGTACATAGAATCAAATAATGAATACATACCTCACACTATCAAACCAAGAAAGTAGTAGAACCAACAGTAGAAACCCCCCCCCCCCCCCCCCATAATGTTGACAAGGGAGTAATGACAGGTACACTGAAAAGATCATCCAATACAAACTGCATGATGAAGATGAATCTAAAACATCGAAGGCACAGAAAGAGTACAAACATAAATAAATATACATGAGGCTAATGTCATTGGAGGAATACTCACATGAAAAAAGTAGATGGAAAACAAAGGCAAACATCAAACCCCCCTGACAATTTATAATAGAGTGCGAGTACAAAGAGCACGAACATGTGCAAGATCCCATACATGCAATAGAATGGCACTTTATCTCAGTGCATGTGCATAAAAGAATGCTACAAAAGTGAACTATACACTACTCAAAGAAGAGAGAAGGTTGCTGAAACAAAAGAACAACCTAAGATGAGTCATCCCTCAAAGGGAAGAGATCCCAGAACCTGAAACATCCAAGATATCCACCATATTGCAAAAATACAAAAAATATGAATAAAATGTACCTGGAGTAGAATCTAGAAAAATCACTCATAGCATTGGAAAGCTTATAGAACAAGCTTTACAACAATATATCATTTTCTGAAAATGAACTCCGGATGTGCAAGATAGAGCTCCCAGAGTGCAAAACTGAACATCTGGCTTTGACAATAAAAAACACCATAAAAAAAAATAATTAGAAATTCAAACCTCCAGATCTGGATAGAGCTTGGAACCAGCTTTCCAATGATATCTTGTTTGCCCAATTTTGACACCGTATGCTCAAGATATAAGCACAAAACCATCGAGTGCTCCGGAGGGCCCAAAATGGTGTCAAAAACTTGCTGATGTATGCTATCGTCAGCGACCGATGGGCCAAAATTTGATAGCCAAATGGTCATCACTGCATTAAAGGCCCTTGGCCGCTATATGACTAGGGGCTGAGACTGCATCTGCCTGGCTTAA
Organism: Chamaecyparis obtusa; assembly: GCA_027943335.1. Classification (NCBI taxonomy): domain Eukaryota; kingdom Viridiplantae; phylum Streptophyta; class Pinopsida; order Cupressales; family Cupressaceae; genus Chamaecyparis; species Chamaecyparis obtusa. Next base: position 282,564 of record BSBK01005294.1, read on the forward strand.
ATTTGATGGCCAAAAAAAGATTTTTTTTTTCAAAATCACATGAGCACCTCAGGATGCGTGGTAGACCGTATCATTGTTTACCTCAATTTGTGTCCCAAGGTAGCACACTTTTTGCCTCAATTTGCATCCCAGGGTAGCACACTTTTTGCATCGATTTGCATGCTAGATTGGTACAATTTTGCCTCGTTTCATGTGTCAGGGTCAAACGACCTAACATGCAAAAAAAATTGCCTCAAAATGTAATGATGTCCAAATTGGACATGCCTTATATGGATCTAGGGGTTTTTGGTTGCTGCGAGCTCAATGGCAAGGTCTATTTGGTCCCAAAGTGCCTCGGGATTCATGCCGAAGCTGATTGTAAATTTTTTTTGCCATAGATTCCAACTTTGTCCAAATTTGACAAATTTTATATGGATCTGGGGGTTCTTGGATGCTGTGAATGCAACCATGAGGTCTGTTTGAAGCCAAGATGACCAGAAAAAAAGGTCCCCTAGAATTGATAGAAAACCTTCTAAAAATGCAGATCTGACGAACACGATCTAATCTCTCAAGAAGAGAATAGGGGAAAATAGATCTGAAGCTCTGATACCATATTGAAGTTGATAATTAAACAACCCACAACTCTCAAGAACACTTGCATGTAAACACCTGTCACAACAAGAGAGAGAAGAAGCAAGAAGCTATAGAGGCCTGCACACATTGATCCACGATAGAGGAGAAATCATTCTTGATGTGCAAAAACAAAAGTTGAAATTCAATAATGAATAATCCGTTACAAAGTTATTAAAACAAGAGGAGATCAATCCTTATAAAAGGAGATCTGAAAATCTAAAAAAGGTAAAACCTAGGTTGCACAATAATAATTAATAAAATAATAATTATTATATGCCTAAAGTTTAGCTTAAGCATAAAGAGATAATAAGTGACTTAGTAATTAAATCAAACATGATTTGATTAATAAGCAAACACTTTATTACTCTAACAGATCCAACTCTCTAACTTGAATCAATAAAAAATGACCTATATGTATTGAATTTTAAAATGATGTAAACTAATAAAATATGTACTTTTATAGAATTTATATATTTTTAAAATATTGTAATATGTATTATTTATGAAATTGACACTATAATTTAGTTGTTGATATAATATCTAAAAATGAAATTACATGGAACACCCCTCTAGTTTCTATATTAAATTGTATTATTATTTATTTGATGTATTTATAATTTAAAAATTTGGTGCATGAATTTTATTTTTTCTAATTTTGATAAATACATTTAAAAAAAATAAATATTAAAATGCATGTGTTGAATTTATTGTTTTCTCATTTGACACAACCTTTGACTTAAGGATTTATCTATAATGATAATAAAATAAATATTAAAATGCATGTGTTGAAAATATTTCTTTTCTCATTTGATGTCACCTTTTGACTTAAGGTCGATTTATCTATAATGATAATAAACCTTATATTCTAATGTTGATAATCTACTTATAGTAAAGCTAGAATATGCAAGAAAGCAAATATGAAGTCCTTATATTTGGCTTTGGTTTTTGAGTCATGGCCTAGTTTATATTCAGACTCTTTCTTTGCAGCTATATGGAAGGCTGCCCAACTATATTAGTATGGAAGATTTGGTGGGAAAGGAAGAAACAAATATTCAGAATGGAACACAAAAATTACGAGGGGGTAATAAAAAAAATAGAAATTGCAATCCTTGAAGCAGTAAATGCACATGCTTCCAGACATAAAAGACTTGATTCTATGTTCACGTGTTGGGATAACAAAATCCTAAAGGAGTGGAAAGTCATAAAGCTCCCATTCAAAGGAATTCTTGTGTGAAACTCCAATAAAAAGGTGAACAAGAAATAGATTAGATGGAATAAGCCTCAATCTAATTCTTATAAGTTCAGCTTTGATGGAGCTAAAGGGAATTCTGAGAGTTTCAAGTATTGGATGTGCTATTAGAGATAATATGGGTAAGATTTTTATTGAAAGTATGGCAAGAATTTTGGACATGGGTCTAAGAATATTGTTGAAGCTCGCGCCCTCCTGTTTGGTCTCAAACTAGCAATCTTAGTAAATAATACTAATCTAGTTATAGAAGGGGACTCTTTGAATATCATCTTTGCTCTTAATGGATTTGAAACTCCTAATTGGAAGATCAACTATATAATTTAGGAATTTAAAGCTATTTTCTCTTAAATTCCTTTCTTCTCTAGTATACAATACTACAAGGAGGAAAATTAGGTAGATGACTTCTTGGCAAATTAGGGTTGTTGCATTCAGGAACGAAAGAAAATCTAATATGATAAGGATCTTGAGCGATATGAAAAAATCCTAAAGAAAATAATAGAAGGCATGAAGTCATAATATGGGGGTGCAAAATTTTTCTACTAACATCTTTTTTTTCTTTTTTGTAGCTATTATATTAATCTTGTGTCCTGTTGTGTTTCCAACTTTTTTGTCGCCATGTCTATCCTCTGTCTTGTAAAAACAATATTGTGTAGTTGATTATTGCTCCTAATATTGAACATCTTATTGTTTCCAATTTAGGGGCTACTTGCAAGCTAAATGAATCAATTATTTTAGACTATGATCTTTCACATTAAGTTCATCAAAAGAGGCATGCTTTATTTTTCAGTATTGTTCTTCTTTTCATTTATGGAATGGAGGTCTTCTTGCTTGACCAATGTGATTATGTTTTCTACTGCAAACCAATGATCTTTCAATCAGTTATATCACATGTTTTGTTTAGATTTGGTGCTTATCTTAATGGGAGAGATCTAAGCATTGTGATTTGTTCACTTTCAATATTGGTGTTCTTAGCTTTGATGGTTGCAATATTTGTCATACTCAAAGGAGAATGCTTAAAATTTATGGTCATAGTGTCATTATTTTCACAATATTCATTATCTATGTAGTTTGTGTTAGGAATGGGAACACTAAGAGGGGGGGGTGAATCAGTGTTCACTGTATTTTAACTTTTAACTTTAATCTTTATGCTAAACATAAATGCTTAAGAACTGAATTAAACATTCACATAAACATGAAACATGAAATCAACACATGACACCAATATGGTTACAGGGAAACCCAAATAGGTAAAGACCCCGGTGGGACTTGATACCCACTAATAATCTGCACTAGTGTTTTGTGATCCTTGTTAGAAGATCCTTTACCCTGTTAGGAGTAGCTTTACAATGCTTTAAGTATAGTAGACCTTGTTAAGGGTCGAACCCTGTTAGGAGTCTTTTATAATGATCCCTATTAGGGGAGTGGACTCACTTTCCTAGAGCTCACTACTCAAATGGTGAAGGCTACAACCTTCTGATTCAGATACATACTATATCTGTAGGTGAACTGTTCACTGTGACACTGCTTGTTAGATCAGTTCCTTTGGTGCGCTGATGCTTTGACCTCTAGCAAAGCTCTAATACATCTTATGCTCACTTCGCATACCTTTGTTCTGCTTCTCACAACTCTCTTTCTACATCCATATCGAATACAATGGGTGCACCTTATATTTATGCACTTATACAAACAAAACAATTAGGTCGGCCCTATAACTAATTACGAACAATGCTTCCAAATGAATTGGCTTAACTATGCTTACAATTATACATATAAACATGTTGGCAACCTAAATACAATGGGCACATGGCCTTTACAACATTAAATCATAATCACAAACCAAAATGCAAACTATCGACTTCATGCTCTGTTCTCTGCTAGCACACATTGGCTGTGCAACTTCAATTGACTGTAACTTTCACATCTTTGCATATCTACTTATGCGCTCACAGACTAAGCATAAGTATAGTTTAACAACCTTAAATTCCAGGGTGCATACCATAATTCATTTGTACACATGTGCGCTGATGCTCTGAGCTACTGGAACTCTGTATACTGTCCAGTCTTCAATACTTAACTGAATTCTGATCTTAACACTAAGTGCGTTGACTCCAAATTGCTATATGACTTTGTTGCCATAATGACAACACTATATCTAGTCATATACTTCAGTATAGACAACTTGCCAACAATCTCCCCCTTTGTCATTGATGGCAACAAAGGAATATGGCCAAGGTGCTAACTGTATCTTTACACAAAAACTTTTGTCTTCTATACATCTTCTATACATAGCCTTATATCTCCTATACATATATATACTCCATATTCTATACACAGCTCCCCCTTTGACATTAATGACAAAGGTGCATCAAAAAACTATATGTACACTTACTCACTGAGGGAAAATATCTGGATATGCAATTTTGAGGTTCTGGATCTCCTTCTTCCAAAAGGTTATTAGAGAGTTAACTATCTGGAGATGGGTGCATAATGCATATTGAAGCTTCTCCATCTTCTCCAATTATATGCTTAGACTTTGATCATAGGTTATGATGGTCGCATAAATATCCTTTATGTTCTGACTGAGAATGTCTAGTGAGGGTGCAAGAGCATTCCTCAATTGAGTCTATCTAGACCTTATCTTCTCCATTTCTTTCTCTGCCTTCTCAATTATGTCCAACTGACCTTGATAGACATTGTTACACATGTTCACATCAGTGGATGTGTTTAGCACTGAATTCTTCACCTTCTCAATCATTGCCTCTGCATCTTTGATCTTCTTAAGATGGGCATTAGTGAGCTTATCCTGGTCCATGGATTCTGTAATGAATTTCCTTTCTCGATCTGCAAATTCCTTCAAGGATGCCTGACCAAACTTAAGTGAACTTAAGTCAAGTGCGAAGTTTCTCATTAGTTCATTGAGTCTCTTCTTCAAGTATTTTTCTTCTGCCACTATGGTCGCAGATTCTTCTAAGCTAGAAAAATTGACTTTGAACTATGAGATGACTATGCTCACATCATCAACTAAATGTACATTTTCAACTTTCTTATCTTCAGGCAACAGAATGTTCAAAATATTCACTGATTCTACTAGGAGAGGATTTCTCATGACTTGCTTCTCCTTTGCTTTCTCCATAGCCAGGACACTGAACTTAATCGGGTCTTCTTCTTTCCAGGAGTCCAAACTACTTGTGTCAGGTGTCAAACTTGACAATAATGCTGAGGAGGGAGTGGTGGGAGTGCTGTCCATCACCACTTCTTGTTTTTTTGTGACCAGTTCAACAACAGTTTCATCTTTTCTTTCTTTTTCCTTTTTTCCTTCTTTCTTCTCTTCTTCTTTCTCATCAGAAACACCTTTTATGAGTACTTCTTGCTGAATGGGAGGTGTACTGTTGCATAGGATTTCAGCTTCCTTAGTGCTGACAAATGCTTCCTCAAACTTGTCCAAATCCTTATCAGTAGCCGCCATGGCTATTTCCACATTATCTATGATAATAGTGTTGTCTTTATGAGATTCTGTCATGGGCGCAGACTTGTTTGCTTCTGTTTGAGTTTTTGCTATGGGCGCTGAGTCCTGAGGACCTGTCATTGGTACATTAGTGGGCTCTGTGACTTTGTCTACCTTATTGGGTGCATGAGAGATGGGCGCAGTAGGTGGTTTTATTTGTTGTTTTAATAACACCTTCTCAAAAGCCTTTTCTATTTCCTTCGTAATTAGCTCATAGTCTTTGTTCATGATGTGAAGAGTTCTCATCTCAGTCCTTAGGTGCGGCTTCACCAAATTCAATATTAGTGCCACTTCTTCTTTAGAACATATTGGCAGAGTATCTTCTAGTACTTTTTCTCTGATCCTTAGATCTTCTTCATTAGCTTGTCTCTTTAGGTTTTCTAATATATCCCATACTTTATCTAGAATTTCTGTTTTCAACTCAAGGATTGTCTTTTTGAACTTGATCATGTGTTTGACAATCATACTATGTATTTCTGATTTGTCAATCTCACTGTAAGATTCATAGAACTTCTCTACTTGATCAATTCTGCCCTCATCAACAATTCTTTCATTCAAAACTTTAAGACTAGGTCTGAATCCTACCTTAGGAGGTTCTTGAATGTTTTTCTTGCTCCTTACTTCTCGTGAGGATGGATGACTGGTGCTAGCTTCTTTCTTCCTCTTGAATATAGACTTATACTCTGAAGGAGTATCTTTGGGTGTAGAAGGAGTATTGTCAATTTTATCCTTTTGACTGTCATTTGAATCTGTTTTCATCTTCTTCAGCTTAGGATCTTCTTGTTCTTCCTTTGCTGTTGTGCCTTTCAATTCTAAGGCAATCTTTTCATCCCTTGCTTTATCAAGGTCTTCTTGAGACACCATGTATTCTCAAGATTTTAGATGTGACCTTTGCAACCTTTCTTTTTTGTTGCAGCACTGTTCATCTTAGCATCAACTTCTCTAGTCTTTTCTTCATAGGTTCCCCACCTAGGTTCATTATCATCTTTAGGGGCTGATAGCAATACCTGTGCATAGGCTTCAAGAACTTGTTCCTCTACCTCATACCCAAGTGGATGAATCCACTTAGTTCTAGGCTCAACGACTTCCATACATGTAGTGTCTGTCTCCACCATAAAGCATATTGTGTTTTTATACTTCTCCACAATATTCTCAGGAATCCTGTACCTCATCTGCATTCTTGCTCTAAAGGTCTTCAATTCCAAGGTTACATAGTCTCTTAAGGTGCTCTCAGTGCATGCCTTGTTTGATATCTGTGGCATGGTTGGAATGGACTTGTCTAGATACAAGTCTGACACTTTACCAACTATATGAAGGTACATATAGATGATTAGGGACCCAAACCTGAATATCTTTATTTTGTCATGTTTGATAGCTTTGATGTTGTCTATCAACTATGCGCGCAAGATCTCACACAAGTTGAACTCTCCATCTTCTTGCACAAGTCGGAAGGCTGCTAGAATAGTGCCCATAGACACACTATTCACCCTGTTGGTGTGATGAAATCTATAACCCAGTATAATTGACATGAATTTGATGTCTGCTTGCTCTATAGGCTCAATGGTCATGCCACACCTATTGCTCCTTGATTTGCATACTTGTTCAACCATCTTTTTGACATCCTTGCCCACTGGAAGGACGACACCTGTCCTAGAAAGGCCTGTCATCTCATGAATTAGGTCATTTGTGATTCTAACTGAAACATCTCCAATCCAAAATAAATCATCATGGATTCTTCTCAATAAGATCTTTATCCATTCTATCTCATAGAATTCATATGTCGTAGCATACTCAACAATGGGGTGATTGTTCCATTTGGTGTATTCATCCATGAACATTTTGTCTAGTTTCAACATTGTGTCCATGTGTGCCCTTAACCTATCTAGTCCAACAGGTTCCTTCTTACAATACATGTAAGTCGTTATGTCTTCTACATGCATGACACCCATCGGCGTGCGAGAGAATGCTAAATGGGTGCCTCTTGAAAATATATCTCTTCTTTTCAGTAACATAAAAAACTATGGGAGTGGCCATGAATTACTTGTTAATCGCTTTCTAACTAAACTTAGAGATGATTTGATGGCTTCTGAATCAGCGCAACAAGCTAGGGTTACTACAACTGATCAAATGTACTGATAACTGCAACAAGTCTATGATAGATTCAATCTCCAAGACTTCACAACAACTTCCAAGGCTCTTTCTACTCTCCTATCACTCTTAATTTGAATGCAATGAGCAATCAAATGACTTATGTGTACTTTAAAGTGAAAAATCCTCCATTAATGCACGTCGCGTAAACTAGGTTGTCACTTCAAAATTTCAAACTCGAGCTCCGCTAACAATCAGCATGTGCGCTCTTGCACGAAGGTTCCTATACACTCCAAAAGCTTAAGTCCAAAGGTGCACACTCTGAAGATGAGTATACCAGCCACGCAGGGGTCTAGAGCTAAATTAGCTCCCCCTATGACCTTGAGGGCCATTCATGCAGATGTAGAGGGTGCGTCCACTTGGGATGCATCCAATACATTCTCATAAGCTTTGTTCTTCTTTCCTTCTGACCAAATCATGCTCACATCATCTGAGGCTTTCACAAACTTTACTTCTGCTTTAGGATCCAAAACTGGTTCTTCGGTCCTTTTAGGGTTTTCCTGACCTTGCATCCTTGATCTACAGAACCTTGAGATATGTCCAGCTTTGTTACAAGAGTGACAAATGACTAGAGGTCTATTATTCCTCGGTGCATTGACATGAGTCACCATTCTGCATGTTCTGGCTGAGTGACCATTAGAGTTACATATCTGACACGTAACATTATGAGAACTTCTAACATTTGTTTGATTCTGATTTCTTTGATCTTGCCAAGTCCTATTTTTCTTACTAGTCTTGCAATTCATAGCTTTATGACCAAATCTATTGCATGAATAATAGTAGCCATTAAAAGGTCTTACCTTTGTACAGTTTCTTGCAATGTGTCCATGCTTGTTACAAGCAAAACAAGTGCGTTCTACTTGCTTGTGCTCATTCTTAAGAGGACCACCATTGTCTTTGGTTTGATCTCCAGTCTTCTCATCATCAGTAGAGTTATTTTGTGAATCCTTTCTTGCTCGCATATTGTCAATCTGATTTTGTGCTTCATTGTATCCAATGCAGCTAGTGTCTCCTTTGATTCTTCTTGCATACAACTGTGATTCTACCAACTCAGCACTGGTGTGTAATTTGTCAATATGATCATTTGTCTTTTTCAATTTAGATTCCAAGCTCTCTTTTATATTCTTTAGCTCCAAGATTTCTAAGTTAGCTTCCCTTAGTTCTTCATTGAGTTGAAGGTTCTCCTTGACTTGCTCATTATAGACATCTTGATTGTTCATCAGTTTGTCATCAAATTCTTCAAGCTGACTTAATAAGGATGCATTTTCTTCACTCAACTTCTTGACTTTTTCTTCAAGTTCACTATTAGAGCATCCTTTCAAATCCTTTCTTAGTCTTTTGATAACTAATTGAGCATCACTGACTTTTTCTTTTAGTTCTTCAATTTCTCTTTTTGAATTGTCCAGGTCTTCATGAGCGGCTTCAAGATTTTTCTCTAGATGTTTCATATCTGCTTTGTCCATGATCTCCTCAAGTGGTTAAACTTCTTTGCTGAGGACCAGAGCTCTGATACCAATTGTTAGGAATGGGAACACTAAGAGGGGGGGGGGGGATGAATTAGTGTTCATTGTATTTTAACTTTTAACTTTAATCTTTATGCTGAACATAAATGCTTAAGAACTGAATTAAACATTCACATAAACATGAAACATGAAATCAACACATGACACCAATATGGTTACGGGGAAACCCAAATAGGTAAAAACCCCAGTGGGACTTGATACCCACTAATGATCTGCACTAGTGTTTTGTGATCCTTGTTAGAAGATCCTTTACCCTGTTAGGAGTAGCTTTACAATGCTTTAAGTACAATAGACCTTGTTAAGGGTCAGACCCTGTTAGGAGTCTTTTATAATGATCCTTGTTAGGGGAGTGGACTCACTGTCCTAGAGCTCACTACTCAAATGGTGAAGGCTACAACCTTCTGATTCAGATACATACTATATCTGTAGGTGAACTGTTCACTGTGACATTGCTTGTTAGATTAGTTCCTTTGGTGCGCTGATGCTTTGACCTCTAGTAAAGCTCTAATATATCTTATGCTCACTTCGCATACCTCTATTCTGCTTCTCACAACTCTCTTTCTATATCCATACCGAATACAATGGGTGCACCTTATATTTATGCGCTTATACAAACAAAACAATTAGGTCAGCCCTATAACTAATTACAAACAACGCTTCCAATAAATTGGCTTAAGCGTGCCTACAATTATACATATAAACATGTCGGCAACCTAAATACAATGGGCGCATGGCCTTTACAACATTAAATCATAATCGCAAACCAAAATGCTAATTGTCGGCTTCATGCTCTATTTTTTGTTGGCACACACTGGTTGTGCAACTTCAACTGACTGTAACTTTCACATCTTTGCATATCTACTTATGCACTCATAGACTAAGCATAAGTATAGTCTAACAACCTTAACTTCTAGGGCGCATACCATAATTCATCCGTACACACGTGCGCTGATGCTCTGAGCTGTTGGAACTCTGTATACTATCCAGTCTTCAATACTTAACTGAATTATGATCTTAACACTAAGTGCGTTGGCTCCAAACTGCTATATGAATTTGTTGCCATAATGACAACACTATATCTAGTCATATACTTCAGTATAGACAACTTGCCAATAGTTTGGATGAAAGTTCAATATTTTTTTTGCATTAAGGAAAGTGAAATTTAGAATTTATATCTTCTAGTACTATGGGCAGTTGGTATTTTTCAAAGTATTGTAGGATAGATTCTTCAAATCACTTGTATTAGTGCTTTACATTGAAGCTAAACAATGCTCTTTTAAGAAGTGATTTCACTAATGAAAATGATTCTAGAAATGAGTTTAAGTTGTAGAGCTTTTGAAATAAGAATGAATGCACAAATTGTACTACTTAGTGTTATGTCATTGATTCAAAATAGATGGAACTCAGTACTTTTCATCAACAATGGGCACACATTGGTTTACTATTAAGCTTAAACATAGAGGTGAGGTATTTTGTGGTCATTTGATGTCTTTCATATCAAAGCACCACTCAAAGGCTTGTTTAGGGACACAAACCTTGTTTATCCTTTTTATGAGTTCTTGAAAAAGAATGTCTGTGAATGCTTAAGGTTAGTATTCACAAATATTTTGAGATGATGACACCCAATGTCATTTCAATTGGTGCTTTGTACAACTTGTCTCATTGTTCTAAGATCATGGTACATGGAAGTTCATTGTGTTGGGATAGTTTTGCCAGTGATTTCATTATAAAATAGTTGTAATTCACAACCTTGGTCATGCTTGTTTGGGTTTTTCCTATTCCTTTTGATATATGTTAATGGGATCAAACTTATTTTGTGGGTTTCTTCCCCACATTCCTTTACTTTCTTATGTAATCTTTTGTTTCTATCTTTAATATATTATTATAGGCTTTGCTCTTTATTAAAAAACAAATTGAAGTCCTTATGGAGGAATACTTCCTCCACATAAGAAGTTGATGGCTTGTGGTGTTGGTACTATAATGCATTGTCTTTGAATGTTACACTATCATTTTTTAAGTCCATAGAATTTTAGAAGAAGAAGTTGTGTTAAGTTATTTTCTAACAAAAAGGCTAGTTGCCAGGATTGGAAGAAGAATTTGGAGAATGATCCACATTGATCCACATTGAAATCTTAGGCTGGATAATTTAATGGACATGTTTATAATGTATGTGAAATGTTATAGTTTTAATATTTTATGATGGTTTTCTTTGCAAGTGAAGATATGTTGTTTTAAGTGTGATTTTGTTGTTTGTATTTATCTTTGGTCGACTCAACTAATTTTGATAAACTAATTTATAACTTATTGGTCTAGATATGTGTTGGAGGATGGGTTAAGAGACTAAATTAGATCCCATTTTGGAGTGTTGTGCTTTGCATGGTGTCATACACATTGGAGACTATTTTTGGGTTGATCCGCTAATGTACTTTAACACTTTCCTACACGTTTCATTTGGGTCCAATCTTTAAGGTGGTTGAAATGCTTACATTTTGATGAAATCATTTATGGAAGATGTGTTATAAAGGATTTGGGTCCCCTTTATCTCTTGGGGTTGATCACATTAAATATTTGTTCTCATGGTGGTCGACTTTGTACAAACATTGTTTATACTTATATGGTTGCCCTAGTTGAATATCCAATGTTTAAGCTTGTGTGTGTGTGTGTGTGTGTGTGTATATATATATATATATATATATATATATATATATATATATATATATATATATATATATGTATGTATGTATGTATATGAGTGGAAAATGATGAATTGAGTGTGGAATTGGTGTGAATAATGTATGGATTGAATGTGAGGTCATACTAATGCAACTAAGGAAGAGAAGGTGTTGAAGAGTAAAAAACTTGATACAATATCTATTTGATTGGGAGATCCTATATCTTTTCATTTCATCATTTCTCTGTATCTGCTAGAAGATCAAGCTCTCTTTTAGAAACTTGTGTAGATATATGTGTTGCACTAAGGTAGTATGCTTTAGTTTTTAATTTCTACATCAAGGAGTAGTGTGCTTCCATGGCAGTGTACCTAAAATAAATATTGTAAACAATTATTCATATAGTGAATAGATTCTCACCATAGGTTTTCCCATATTGGATTTTCATGTAAATTTTCTGTTCATGTGTATGTGTGATTAGTGCAAAATATCTTTTATCGATAAATTAGTTGATTCAAAATTAATCACTAAGGGGGTGGTCCCACAATAATGGGTTACAGTTTTTTGCCAACTTTGATATTGAATTGAACAATCTAAAAAAAAATCGCATTTGGACACCTATTTCCACTAACCTATTAGGAATTTGAAGATGATGTAAACTCGTGTTTTTTTATCATTTTTTGTGTAGCTTATAAAATTTTTTGAAATTTTTTGGAATTGATTTGTATCCATTTGTCCATCTCCTTCAAAAACTAGTTTTTAATAGAAAATAGCATTTTCAAAGAGTGGCATTCACTTACTCCTACATAACTTTTTTTTTAAAGGGATAAAAACTGATTCTTTCAAATTTATATTTGTAACACTAATATCTAGTGATGCAATTATTTTCATTTGATTATGTCAAATATTTTGTATTTTATTACATTTTGAAGTGACATTAACAATAATTTAGACATAGGTTCACTTACATATCCATAACTTGTTTTGTATGTATCAAAATTCAATTTTATTTTTTTGTTATAAAGAGGACATCAATACCTAGTGTCAAGATATTTTTCAATTTTTTTTACTTAGTTTACTATTTTTCCATAAACATTGAACATAGAAGTTGATATATGGTGCAAATCCTATGTTTAGCAATCTAAAAATACAAAGTCATAATAAAGTCAATATATACTAAAATCATAATAATTGGAAAGTTTTCTTTGATTAGTACCATCCCGCATCTAGGTTTGTCAAATAAATTAATTTTGTCCTCAAAAAACTAATGTCAGTGGTTTTTTGTTAGCATTTTGATAGGTGAGAATAAGACTCCATTGTAGGTATAACTGAGGAGTAGAGAGGTTATATCAAAGAGAGTTTGATCTAACCATTTTCAATTAATTCCTTCAAATAAGGCCTCTCAAGGCTTAAATCATCATATTTTCTTAAAATTATATGATTTCAATAAAAAATAGGATGTTAAAAAAATTGTAACAGTATTGTATAGGGTCACCCAAGTGTGTGTTACATAACAAGTTTTTGATATTAATTATAAACCAAAACAAGGGGATGACCCTTACAAAATGACAACATGAGAGCGATAGAGTGACCAACAACACATTAGAAAAGGTGATGGTTGTTACAAGTCAAGACCACAAAGGCCACACTATTTGTAAATTAGCCACATTCCTTAAAAAGCCTCTACGAAACAAAGGGCCTCTTACAACATAATGACTACTTACAAAGCACTTGCAAAACTTGTAGCATATTGGCCACTTACAACACAGTTACAATACAATGGCTAGAAGAGGTCATTAACAACAGACAACCAACACCCAGATAGGTGGGGAAATATAACTAAGGGATTTTCAAAGGCTCCCTAAGCCTTCAAAAAGGGTAGCAAAATGGTATTAGGAATCATCCTGTAATAAATAATAGTGCCCCTCCAACTGGATCACTTCTCCCCCATCTACAAAACTCCTTTCCACAGTAGTAGACTAGGAGCCCACCTTAATAGGAGTAGAAACAAAAGATAATAACACATTGGTGAGCCAACCAAAAATCTAATATTTCTCCAAGAAGCCATAGAAAGGAGTAGACTTCCTAAAGTTACAACATTCCTCCTCCGCACATCAAATCCCCACCTCCATAGGAGACTTGTCCACCTTGATAGGAATAATGAAAGAGGAAGACATACACTAAGTGTACCAACTCCTTTCCACGACCAACAAAATATACCCCACCACAATTGGGTCCAACATAGATCCATTGTGAACTACAAATTTCAACCAAAAATAATCAAAGACCAGGATGCACCCTTGAAAACTATTAGTAATCAACTGGCCACTAGAAGGAATAAGACAACTATTCATAGTCACTAAGATGGGTAGTCCAAACAAAGACACAAAAAAAAAAAGAAAAATAAACTTAGTATTAACAACAACATCCATCATGACCCAACTACAAAGGGTGAATAAACTCAACCCAAGAACCTAGGGTAGGCATAGGGAGAAGCAAATAAGATCCATAAACATCCCCCAACCCCTCAATAAGTTGGAGCCTTGCCTTTCCATCAATTAGAACACAAACCACCACACCTCCATTCATTATAGGCGCATTCTTTTCATTAGCAAAAGAGCCCAACAAACCTTGATAGAAGCCAAAGTAAATCTATAGAGGATCATCATTGTGAGCACAAGAAGCACCAGACCCCTCTGAAAACACTTCAAAATTTCCAAACATGTAAGAAATACCAAACCCCATTGGCCACACCATAGGAAAGAGAAACAACAACAAGTTAAAGGTAACATTCACAAAACCCACATACAAAGACAATATATGTACTTCTCAAACTCTCAGGACATGATGGGTGAGAAAGAACAAGGTCAAAAATCTAAAAACTGGGCATAACCTCACCAAAGGAAAATGAAGCACCCCTGCTCTTAAGTAGGATACAGAGCCATATCTACTGCACAAGCACTCCATTTAGGTAGGGAAACTCTTCAGAAAAGAACACAAAACCACAACCATGGCCCTCCTTAGGAAAATCCCTACATAAGCTACCACATCAACAATATGGACACAAGAAGGAGAAATCTGGGATAAAGACCCCTTCGAATTACCACACAAAGAATCCTACTTACAAAGGAAAATGAAAACCTCACCTCCAAAGTTGATACAACATGGGACAATAGGCATGGAGATAAGAAATTGATTTCCCCTCTTAGAAGACCCAAACCAAAGAGTAGAAAGCCCCTTTCCTATAGTGGTCATAATCACAAAGAACTATCCCATGTTCCTATATCTAAACCCAAGACTCATCACATAGGAAATACGAATAGATCGAAGATTAAAAATAAAACTAGGCTAAATATTTTTAGGGCATCCTAGACAGCCAGAGTCCTTACCACTCAATTTTTTTCAACAATAAAGTAATGCATGTAAATCTAGATACATGACAAGGAAGTAATGGTATATATAGGAAGAAGACAAAGAATAGAATGCAAGCATCCACACTCTAGGTCAATGACCAAAAAGTAGTCACCAACTATAGGATAGTCATATCCCTTCCCAAAAGCACCATACATGCATAGATACGCCACAAATAGAAGGGTTTTAAGGTCCACAACCCACCAAGACACAAAAAATTCAAAAAAAGGAATAATCCTTAATAATACTAACAAGGATCTAAAAAGAGGTTTGTGTAGCCCACAAACTCTTCAACAACCAAGTTGCAACCAAATGAGCACCACTGCAAAAGGTAGAGAGGGCACTATAAAGAATCCCAAACCCATTGTTTTTGAAAATGTTGGCTTCCAAATGAAGCTAAGCCAAAACCACCACAACCAAGACACAACCATCCAGAATAATTAAATCATCATTGTTGTTTGTAACAATTGAAACCCTAGACCCCCCATAGACCAAAGAAGCTCCAACCACACACAATTAGCCAACACCCACACACAAAGGTCCAACTGGGTGAAAACAAACCCTAACCATAGAATAAACCTACCCAAAGCAACTAGAATCATCATCATCCTCAACATCTTTCCCCTTTTCAACTTTAAATTTTGAAAATCCTCCCCCGCTCCTCTTCCTACCCAGAGCCATTAGATTTTGTTATTACTTCTTAGTGGGTATGTTAATGTCAATGTAATGATTTTTTTTTGTTGTAATTTTTACTCTTAGAAATGTTTTATTTGGCAGATGTTACTAATAAAAAGCGCATACATTCCGTGATAGAATAAGTTAACTTTCTTTGCGCATGCTAACTCACCCTCCTCTCAAGTGCATTTGGAACCAAGCCAATTTTAACTATAAGTTAAAGATAGATAATTGCCATCTAATATAGTACTATAAGATGTTTCCTATAAATATCAACCCAATTTATATGTCACTCACATTATGCAATTCATTAACTATACCATCTAACATATTTATTTCTTTTGCAAATAATAGTTCCAAGAATACATAGTAATGTCTACCAATGCCACCCTAAAAAAATGCTTACTTTGAAACAAGAACACTGCTTCTCCTAATGAAAAATATTGTGAGCAACAATACAATAGGCACAAGTACCAATAGATCAAGTATGTCCACTTTCATTGACAAACTCATTGACAAATGTACCAAAACTTTTCTAAAAACACTTGCTTCCTCTAATATCCAGGAAACCAACATAAACACTCAATACCAAAATACTACAATTATTGCCATTGACTAAATTCAAAATCTTTTTAACACCTCTACTCAAATCTTTGTTCTAATAGTACAGGCCACATGAACATTGAAACTAGGTCTGTTTGTTGCCATGTCAACTATTTTGTAACTTGTGCCACCGCGCAATATCCAGAACTCACACTTCAACCAACAACACTGATGTGCAACAACCACAACTATTGCATTCCAACCCTTCTTGTAATACATAGTTGAAATTGATGATAGAATTCTTTAATGCAACTTGCACACTAAATTCTTGTAAGTTCAAACATTCCCAAACTTATGAAAAATACCATTTGGAAATGATAAGAAAGACATATCTACAAGTATCTTTCTAATGCAAAAGTTTGAAACTTAAGGAATATTTACACTCGCCATGAATTCCATCATTTTTGTTGCAAAATAAGCCAATAGTGTAACATTTTGAAAACCACTAGATTTTGCATTGCTACAATTTAAAAACATAATTATTTACAACCAACATTGACATCAAACTTATAATTATTCTATATAAATTGCAAAACATATAATAGCATGTTACCAATTGCAAAAATATTTTGTTTGACTACATGCTACTTTTTAATGTAATGCTAAATTTTCCAAACATATTAATAAATATTGCATGCATTCTATAATATTGAAAGTTTTTGCATTTTGTATGTTAATTCATTCAAGTGATGAACTTTTGCACTATGATTCAAAATGATGTAGAAAACTACTACAAGGTTTTCTCCAAGAAGCTTGAATAATCTACAATAATGAACTTAAAAAAATTGATATTTTTTATTGCAGGAAAAAATAGGTTTTAAAGGAACCCGAAACCCCATACAAGCTAGATAAAAAGTTTAGCGTTAAAGGAAACTAAAAAGCAATAGGACTGGGGACCAATCCGCCATAACCAAAACCAACATAAAAACTAAAAAACCAAACACCAGCAAAAAACTGACAAAAGGCCAACACCAGGGACCCAAGGCACTAGACAAACTCTTTGCGAGTTTTGTCAGCTTCTTGCTTCGCCTCATATATCTTCTTTATTGCGGCATTGAGGTTAGAGAGCTACTAGATTCTTTCTTGAATCTTTCTCCTTTTCGCAGACCCGGAACATTTTCTCGGGCCTTCCTCTTCCAAGTCCTCTGTACTCTCATTGGGTTTCTTGCTGGGGGAGCTAGCATCTAGCTCTTTTTTAATGGTCATAAAGCAATCCATGGCTGAACCCATAAACTTATTGTTGTCATGCATGTGTTTTTTCATGGCATTCTCCATCGTTTCCATTCTAGCTTGCATTTCCTGCACTTTTTTATCCCCGTCAATGTTCATGTTGCCATCCACAGCTTTCGAACCAGACTCCAGCTTATCCTGCAGGGAATCCACCTTAGCGATTAAAAAATTCAATGTTGATGCTTGACTCTTTGAAATTTTTTCCTTTACGAGAGTTATAAAAGTCTACATACCCAAACTTCTATGTTTCAATCAGAAACACTAAAGAGAAAAAAGGCTTATTACACGCTCTATTATAATGTTCCTTAGAGCATGACTACTAGTAATTTTGGTTTCCTTATTTACCTTCATTCATCATGATAATACTTTTGACTAATATTTTTGCCTCACTAAATGTAAGTACTTTATTTCTTGAAAATTAGGCCAACTTATTAATCCCTCCATTTCCTATGTTTTGCAACTTACATAAAAATACAATAGAGCATCAAATTATCAAGAAAGTGTGCAATCAAGATTTAATTAATTGTAATAGAAATCCTTGGTTTATAATTCTAACTAAATTATGTATTTCCTATGCTGCATCATTAACTCTAATTCTAATGTATCAAAAGACCATCTCTCTATTAACACACCTATTAACATCCATTCACACTTGTGATTAGAAAAAATAACCAACACTTGTACCTAAAATCAATTGTTTAGTATTTGGTTGTTTAGGATTTTTCATTGTGTTGATTTCCAAAGTGCAACACTAATCATGATTGAATTGGGAAAATACTGAAATCCAATTTTTCAATTTTTTCTTGTTTCAGAAAACTTCATTTTTGAAGGTCTTTGGAGCATTTCAGGGCTTGGATGCCTCAAGCTCACCTTGGTGTGACCTTCCAAATTTGGTTCGAGATTTATTGAATACCTTTCCAACAAAGTAAATGGTTCACAATTCAGAGCTAGGACTATAAAGTTATGCCTTCTCCAAGTGGACCTATTTTTATATTTAGTTTTTTGATAAATTTTGATAGTTTTAATGGTTTATTTGTAATAAACATTATGATGACTCTTCATTTCGTTGCCAAGGGATTCTTGTGACCCTTGGGATCCATCAGATATGTGTAAACTATCATTTCGAATAGAATGGATCACTTTTTGGTTTGCAATCTTGTTGTTAACATTCTCATTTTTTATATTGAATTTGACAATACTGTAGTTATCACACCAGGTATTGTAATCTGATTTCATAATTTAGATCAAACACTCATAACACAAGATTTCAATAAGAGAAATTCTAATAAATTGGAATGATGAAGATGAGTTTTATATGTATCCCTTAAATACAAAAGAATAAATTAATTGCATTTGTAGAGTTAGTCAATATCCCTCTCTTAGATGATTAGAAAAATATAATGAATATCTAATTGTATATATAAATAATTATGTTTGTGTCAATGGAAAATTACATTCTAGATTTGATCATATGGTACAAGAGTCTCTATTTGAACATTTCTATTGCTCTTCAATTTCATAATTAGCATCTTGAATTTTATTGATTTTGTAGGTTTCTAAATGAAAAAGTTCAAAACAATCAAAAGCTCCATGCTACAACTAGTGAAGAGCTTAAAATACTATTCACATACCTATATTGTTCAAAGTGCAACATCTATTTTATTCTATTTTGTAAATGACTTGTTAATTGCCTTTCACTAATATTGTCTCTTAGTAGGCTATAACTAGTTACCATTTTTGTGTTGACATCGTGCTATTTTGTAATTTTTCTATGCTGGATAGTTATGAACTTTCTTTTTCCAATGCACTAGTTATTGAAACCTTCATTTTAAGCATGGTCCTTGTTTTTATCTTCAAACATTAGTGCTTTTTCTTGTGCAAATATCAGTTGTCAATTGTTTATGAACTTATATTATATGAATACAAAGAACTTTACTATGCCAAAATTTATCAAACAAAAAAATCACATGTTTATCATGCTTGTATATAATGCAATTGGGTGGAATTACCCTATTTAGTTATATTCAACATAGGGACAAATCTAAACATTTGACTTTAGTGATTATTTTTTTTTTTTGTTTCTTTTTCTATCTAAATAAAATTATGATTATCACATTCTATATAGCATCAAGTTTATTCCACCATGACAGCCCTTCAACTCATTTATTTGCTTTATGCTTCTTACATAAATCTAGCACTTGCTTCCATTAGTCATTTTTAATAACCACAACCTTGGAAGGATAACATGCACATGGATGATAATCTTTTCATGGTTATCTTTTGAACTTGTTATCTCCATGACTTAGAAGTCTATCATTATTATACCTTGTCCTCTTCTAAATTACCTTGAGGTCACTATGTACTATTGCAATAGCTTATGTATGTCTTAAATGTATACATGTTATACTAAAATAACTTCTTAAATACATTTTCATTGCCTTACCTATTCTTAAGAGCATAAATACAAAAAAATATAAACAAAACTATCACAAAACTATACTTTTTTACAAATGACACAACTCTTGTTTGTAACCAAATAATAGTTTCTATTACATTCAACATAAAAGATTCTTTTTTATTCAAATAATGCAAAAGAATACAAATAAAGAAATAAGAAAAAACTGGTCACTATTAAAAAAACAAAAATTATTAAATTGAATATGTAGTTTCTGTTTCTATGTCAAAACATATTACTATTATTGAATTGACTATTCGTACAGCCATTGAGCGAAAGTATTCTATTTGTAACCATTCAGGCCCACAATGGTACTAATTCAATTTTTGCCTCTTTAAAATTAGTCATTAATGTCAACATGAGACCGTTGTTTCTAAAATTAACCGTAATTTGCAGCGTACTGCCTAGGGCATTGGTGTCCCCACTCACTTTCCCGCACTCATCTTTTGTGCTATACGGCCATGGGAGGTCGACTTCTATCCTTCCTGAATGAAGGAATGAACGCTAAAATGGATTATGGGACCCACCCTCCTGTAAGGTCATCAAATGCCGCGTTGTATAATCACAATCCTCTGCATTCTCTAAGCATACTTCTGCGAAGAGAAGAAATTTCCGGCGAAGGAACAGAAGCAAACTGTTAGCAATGGCTCTGAGCAAAGCTGCAACGGCTTCTGATGAATCTGTGCATTGCACCTTTGGATCCAGATATGTGCAGCAATCGCTCCCCAGGTATGATTTTAAACCCCCTTGTTTCTCTCGCTATTTCCTTGGAAGTTATTTTAAGCATAAATGCAACCTAATCTAAAAGTCTCTGTGAATAGTGAAAACAAGACTTTATAATAATTTTTATTAACTTTCCCTAGGTTAAGATTGATTCAGGAGTCTCTTATACATTCACACACTGGCAGCAATTAAGTTTCGGAACACGGAGAATTATAATTATCGCCTGTAAAATTCAGACATCGATTCTTAATAGGCAAAATGAAAGGTTACATAGAATCTTGCAGCCAGAGATTTCAATTTCTAAGCCCGTTAGATTTAATCCGTGTTGAGTGGATGTTAATGATTGATGATTTCTGGTAAAATATGGCTCCATATAAATTTAATTCAGAAACTTTGTAGTTAAATTCTGTAATAAGACCTTAACTACTCATGTATCCACAAACCCTAGGAAAATAAATCTCTTGTGTCGAAAGACACGTTTTCCGCGAACGAAAACCTTGAAACACAATTTGAAATTTGGCGGAGGGGATTGATGTGGTGATAGGCTCGCCATTTGAGTTGCAGGATGTTGGAGGTTACTGCGAAAGTTAAACGAAACAACACGACCAATTAGAAGGCGATCAGAAGCATAAGGAAAAAAACGAAGTTTATATTCCACAGCTTGCCCTCTTTTCATGCTGGACACGTAGCCATGGGAGCCTGCGACGGTAGAGAAGCACCCTGCGGCCTGTAAGAAATATCCTACGATGGCGATGGAGGCTACTCTGAGCATTGGGGTTATGAATAATGGAGTGTCTAATATTTCAGGGTTAGGTTAATTTGTTAAAAATATTTGTGCAATAATTTTCAGTTAGATTTGATTAGAAATAGGGTATTGTTTAAATAGGGTTAGGATATTAATGGAAAGTAATATTTTATTTATTGATAAGTAATAGCAATATCAATAAAATATTATTGATATTTTATTTATTGATTCATGAAATATGGGTTAATGAGTACTACATAGTTGAATCTTGATAGTAATATCACAATTTTATTTATTTTTAATAAATAGTATGTTTATTCTTATAATCTATGACATTGGTGATATGTTTATGGCAATGATTGTGTGCCAGTTTTTAACATCAATTCTTGAATCATACTTTATGGATCATAGAGTATGATCTGAAGTATATCAGCACATTTTTCATAATTGCAATATCAAAATTGATGATGAAGAAGTTCAATCTATGACTATGTTTCAATTTGATATAAAAGTTCTCAAAATAAAAAAAGATTTGTAGTATCTCTTTAAAAATTATGTAAGCTAAATTAAGTTGTACAATTTCTATTTAAATTTAAGTAATTGAAATGTGTGTAAATTTTAATTACTGAAAAATGATAATTTGAAATCTTTAACAGTAATTTTTTATTGAAAAAAATGACATAAGATTATAAATTATTTCCCTCTTTTTTATTTATCTCATTTTTTTTTCCCAATTTTTTTCAAAAATTATTTTAATAATTTTATTTTAAAATATTATTTAAGACGTGTAATAAACAACAAAATTAAATTTGACTCAATTCCACAAATTCCTGCTAAAATATTTGAACCAACCAAAATAAACTAAACAACAAAATACTATTTAAAATGTCCCATAACAATAAGCAACAAAACTTGGCCATCGGCTTTACAAATTGTTGCTAAAATATTTGAACTAAACGACAAAATAAACTAAACAACAATATGAACCTATCTTTACCCCAAATAAATTACAACAGAAACTTCCTACCCGTAAGTATTCAACCACGTGCTCAAAAAATCCTGTGCATACCTTGGTAATTCGGCGTCCCGCCCTCGGGACGGGTAGAATTCCGTTTCCCCACATCTTTTTCAGGTTCGTGGAAGTTATATATTAAGGTTCCTGTGTGGGAAATCCATCCTTGACTTTGACAGAGAAGCACAATTAACGCTAATATGGATAATGGGACCTACCCTTGTGTAAGGCCAGCAAATACCGCGTGGTAGGTTTCAGTTTTCTGCATTCATATGCTCCCCACTCTTGAAACATTATTTTGTAAAAGAGAGAATCTTCATATTCCAGCAAAGGAACAGAAGCAGAACTGTTCACCATGGCTCTGAGCAGAGCTGTATCGGACCCTGATAGCTCTGTCCATGGCACATTTGGATCCAGATACGTGCAACAATCACTGCCCAGGTATAATTTTTCAATCTTTTTTGATCTGTTGTTATTTTCCTTTGAATGTTGTTTTATGAATAAATGCAACCTGATCTAAAAGTCTCTTAGACATTGGCACACCGTAAATGATGAAAACAAGAATTCATGGTAATAGTTATTAACTTCGCGTAGGATAAACCTAATTCGGGAATCTCTTATGCATTCACACACTGCCATCAATTAAGTTTCAGAATACAGAATTATAATCATTGACTATAATGTTCAGAGATCGATTCTTACTGTCAAAGATTTCAAATTTTTGGCCTTTAGATTCAATACATGTTAAATGGATGTGCATGATAGATGGGTACTGGTTAGATATGTATTTATATAAATTTAATTCGGAAACTCTGTTGTTGAATCCTGCAATAATATCATGTAATTATATACATTGTTTTTAATGTTGTACAGGTTTAGGATGCCTGATATGTCAATTCCAAAGGACGCTGCTTACCAGATTATCAGCGACGAGCTGATGTTGGATGGAAACCCAAGGCTAAATTTGGCCTCTTTTGTGACTACCTGGATGGAGCCTGAATGTGATAAGCTTATCATGCAAGGAATTAATAAGAATTATGTTGATATGGACGAGTATCCAGTTACCACGGAATTGCAGGTTATTACATTCAAGCAACCCCAGATCTAAATGTTTATTTTTACCTTCTTTAGATCTAAGAAACGGGCTCTGTAGATCTAAGAAATGGGCTCTCTGTAGATCTAACAGATGGGCTCTAACAAAATTCTAAAAACTTAAGAGATAGCCTGTGAGTGACAAGGGTTTTTCTCCATGAATTTTTAATTATATTAAAAATAAGAATAATATCTCGGGCGGTCAGAAAAATGTTCTGTGTAGTGACTTTGGACTGCTTGTCTGACTGTTCTACAGATTTTAACATAGGCGTTAAAGAATATGAAAGATATGCTTCTGTAAAAAGTGTGGCCCAGATCTCAAACCAAATTTTATCTGGGCAATTTGTACCTAGAGTATTCTGTCTTTAAAGTTCTTCTCTTAACTATTATGTATTGCAAAAGTTTTGAAATCTCTAACTGGAAACTCTATTCAAAAATCTTTTTTGGGATGCAGAATCGCTGTGTGAATATAATAGCAAATTTGTTTAATGCTCCATTGGGAGACGGAGAGGAAGCAGTTGGTGTTGGTACAATTGGATCTTCAGAGGCCATTATGTTGGCTGGTTTGGCTTTTAAGCGTAAGTGGCAGAACAAGCGCAAGGCACAGGGAAAGCCGTTTGACAAGCCCAACATTGTTACTGGTGCCAATGTGCAGGTAAATTGGTTTTTCACTTTTTGGGTATTTGTTTCACTGATGGTAAACTCTCTCAAAATTGCATCCAAACAAGACATTATGAAACTAGATATATTTTATCGTTCTCCATGTTAGATTCTTATGTACAGCCTTTATTTGTTTACCCCCTTGATTTCTTCATATGTGATATTTTCATTCATTATTTTTCTTCATCGGGAGTATTTAAGATCATCTGGATCGTGTTTAAGGGTTAAATAGGTGGCGGGCGTTCTACGTTTTGACTTGGTCTTTGGTGGGTGTTCAATGTTTTATTTTTCACTCACCGTCTTTTACTTTATGATGCCAAAGAGTTGTCTGCGAGTCAGTGAGACTCTGGGTTGTGGTTCAGTATTAGATTAGTGGGATTGGAGATTCCAGGTTGTTATTCATTGGTAGATTGGTAGAGTGGTGAGACTCTGGGTTGTGGTTTTGTAGTGCATTTGTTGGATTGGAGACTCAGATTGTGATTCATTGGTGAGTTCTCAGCTTAGACTCTGGGTTGTCATTTGCTGGTATATTCCAGGGGTATCGAGACTCTGTCTTGGGAATCTTGAATCTGGATATTTTGTGTTAATCTCAAAATTGTTTAGATCGGTAATAATGATAGCTCTTCAATTTGTTGAAATGTATAGAGATCTGAAATCTTATATTTAATTGATAAACAAATGTTGAGGTTTTATGAAAGATCTTGGAATCAGGGTCTTTTATCCGATTAAAACAATCTATTGCACCACCAGCAGCACCTTTACCTGCAGGGACACATCTCCAGCAGCTCACACAATGGCCCAGGGTTCCTGCTCATCTGGATTATTATCCTTCAGTGTTGGATTTCTTTCTACCTGAAAATGATCCTTAGTCCTTCTCTTGTGTCTGTTCTTCTTTCTTGCTGTTTCTTGTTCTCTTTTATCTTTTTCACTCTTGCTTGCTTTCCCGCCACTGTTTGGTGGTCTTTTGGTTCACTGTTCCTTTTGCTGTACATTTCCAGTCCCTTAGACCCTTGTTGGTCTCTTGTTAGACATTAATAAATTTATCTTATCTTATCTTATTGTCTTTAAATATGTTTAGATTCAACTACAATCCAACAGAATTTATTGTTCTTTTAATGTGGCAAGTTCAGTCACACCCCAACAAGTTTAGGGTCTCATATTTCATTATAACAATTCTGTATTCTTAATTGTGCTTAGCTGCACAATCCAACAGATTTAAGATCTTATGTCGTGGCTTTCATATTTTTCATTAAGTTGATTTTATATATTTTTAAATCACATTGACAATTATGAAGTTTCTACACAATTTTTTTAATCAGGAAGGAAAACTGCTATACAATCTAATCTACATACTCCTCCAATAATTCACATAGACAATGTTGAATTTCTAAATTAAATTAATTAGAAATATCTCTCTCATAATCACAGGTGTGTTGGGAAAAGTTTGCTCGTTATTTCGAGGTAGAACTAAAGGAAGTGAAACTGCAAGAAGACTACTATGTGATGAACCCTGTTAAAGCGGTTGAGATGGTGGATGAAAACACCATATGTGTGGCAGCCATTTTGGGTTCTACCTACAACGGAGAATTCGAAGATGTGAAGCTGTTGAACGATCTACTTACAGAGAAAAACAAGAAGACAGGGTAAACTATTCTCCCACCCATTTCACACATTAATCTATAATAATATGTATTTCTTTTATGGTTCTCTTGGTTTATAATGCTCAAAATCTTAGTATTCAACTTGCGTTATTTGGTGCACTATCTCTGACGTGACAGCTTTACATTATATTTGTTTAGTTAACTTAATTTAGACATGGTCGGCTGGTGGCTAATCAATGCTGAAACATGCTGGACTATTTTAAGTTTGGAACATATCTAGATTAGGTTAGGCCATCACTTCATGTTTATTTATTATTATTTTTTAATATTTTGAAAATAAGAAATATGTTTGTTTACTCATGAGTATCTTTTAATTTTATTTAAATATTGGTTAATATAAGATGTTTTAATTTTAAATTATATTTCTTATTTTGTCTATCATCTTTTAGTTTAGATTATATATTTAGGTTATTTGATTTCAAAATTGTCAATTCATTGAAGATGACCATAATGCATATTATATATTTTTTAAACATTTGATTGAATAGAAATAATTAATAATGATAGAGAAGAGCAAGTTAGATTAGGTGTTTAGATTATTTAATTTCAAAATTGTCAAGAGAGTGATGGGTAATTGAGAGTGATGTTAATATTTGGTATTTTAAAAAAACATCTTATTGAAGTGAATAATTTTAAAGCAAAAAGCTAGAAGATCTAATAGATGAAGACTTGAAGTGATTTAAAAAAGTTATTATTTGTATTAAAAGAGGATAAAAAATATTTATTTTAACAATATAATGTCAAAGAAACAATTAATCATATGATGACATACTATGGACAAAATGTCTTACATATATTTTCATGTTTTTGAAATACCTTGGGACAACTCATTAAATATATAATTGATATTATGACTAATATAATAACTTTAAATTTTAAGCACATTTAAATTTATCTGAAAAATACAAAATTAAAATATCAAGATATCCCTCAATAAAAATATTTTTAAAATAAAAATAATTCAATAGTTTTCATGTTTTTTAAATACCTTGAGACAACTCATTAAATATATAATTGATATTATGATTAATATAACTGCATCTAATTATCAGATAATAACTTTAAATTTTAAGCACATTTAAATTTATCTGAAAAATACAAAATTAAAATATCAATGAAAATATTTTTAAAATAAAAATAATTCAATAGATTGTATTGATGTAAATTTTATAAATTTATTTTTATTATTAATATGTGAAGTTATTTTCTTTAGTTGAATAATATTTTTTTAATTTAATGCACCTGTAAGAATGATGTGAATCAATGGTGGCTTACGGCCCCATTAACTTCAAAGCTTTAATTTTCCTTTGCAACATTTAAAACTTGGTCGACGAAAGAAAAAGGCTCAGAATCTAGTGACAAACATTGCAGGTGGGACACACCCATTCACGTGGACGCAGCGAGCGGCGGATTCATTGCACCTTTTCTGTACCCAGAATTGGACTGGGATTTCCGTTTACCGTTGGTGAAGAGCATCAACGTCAGCGGCCACAAATACGGGCTTGTCTACGCCGGAATTGGATGGGTCATCTGGAGGGCAAAACAGGACTTGCCGGAAGAGCTCATTTTTCACATCAATTATTTAGGCGCCGACCAACCCACTTTCACCCTTAATTTCTCTAAAGGTAAAACCATGGCTTTTTCCGTAAGTAAATCTAATGTTTTAATTTGGAGTTTTATTCATAAAGTACTCACGTCTGCCAGTTTTGTCAGGAAGTCGGTGCTCATGACTTTTTCCTTTGTTGGCAGGTGCCAGTCAAATAATTGCACAATACTACCAGCTCATACGTCTGGGGTTCGAGGTCGGTGAAGTGACTATTTCGCTTGTTTTGTTTTTTTTAATTTATATCATTTGTTTTTCTTTTTATACGACAAACAGAAACTATTTTAATGTGCATGTTCATGAAGCTAAAGATAATCTATTTGGCCAAACAAATCTACAATACTATTCTATTCCGTAGGGTTGTGCATAAAAGTAACAGAATCTAAGGAGATGCACAGTTGGAGAATCTATAAGTGCTAACTAACATCTTCTAGCTCTTGCCTAGTTAACAAAGTCACCGCCACCTAAGCATGAGACTCAAATAATCTTGTGTCATTCAAGAGCACAACAAAGCTCAACAACATTCAAAATAGCAAGAGCCTCCATTAAATTATTCGTATGAAGACCTTTATAAACAAAAATTAAAAAGCTGAACTTCAATAAGTAGAGATCATTTTCCACAAGTCAAATTGTGATATTGCTATCAGGATTTAACTGTGTAGTTTTTTAAGTCAAACTCATTGACCCATGTTTCATGAGAAGTGGTTCACACGAACTCATCTCTCATGAGAATGAATGGAACACTTAGCACTCATTGGATCTAGGTGACTTCTTGGGAGGTCACCCATCCTGGTACTACCCTAGCTCGAGCACGCTTAACTACGGAGTTTCCTCCATGGTTAAACCCTTTCTGCTTGCAACCCCATTTGCAAAACCTTCACAAAGTGTTGTGCCTTATGAACCATTCATTAGAAAGCCTCTGAAGCTTGTCAATTGATAAATAGGAGATATTTTCTACAAATAGGCAAATTCTGATATTGCTATCACGATTCAACTCTGTAGTTTTTTGAGTCAAACTAATTGACTTGTGTTTCATTGAGTTTGACTCAAAAAACTACACAATTGAATAGTGATAGCAATATCACAAACTGAACTTCATCAGAATTATCCAAATCGACTCCACTAATATTTAAAGAAACTTTACCCAACTATAAATCAGACTTACTGCTGACCCACAAGTCACAGCCATTTCAATAAGTTCCCAATAGCTATCCCCTACCAATAAATTTACAAATATTGATCCATATATAACATTTCGTGTTCATGAAATTGACGTTGTGTACCGGTTTGGTGCAGGGATACAAAAACATCATGGCTAATTGCGCGGCGAACGCCAAGGCATTAGCCGACGGTCTGGTGGCGACTGGGCGGTTCAACATTCTATCCAAGGAAGTGGGTGTGCCATTGGTGGCCTTCTCGCTGAAAGACCGCAGCCAGCACGACGAATACGAAATCGCAGATCATCTGCGAAGATTCGGATGGATCGTGCCCGCATACACAATGGCCCCTGACGCGCAGCACGTCAGCCTTTTGCGCGTAGTCGTACGAGAAGATTTCAACCGCTCTCTGGCTGAACGCCTCGTACGGGACATTGAAAAAGTGGTGCACGAGCTGGATGGGCTGCCATCGAAGCTGGTCCGCGACGTGACTGCCACGCTTGTTGAAAAGCACCCTGACTGGAAATTAGAAGCCGGTGCTGCCCCTCTCGATAACGGTAAGCTCAGGTCAGCCTTTGACGAAGTCATTGCTTCTCAGAAGGCTGTGCGAGCGTGGAAAAAGTTCGTTCAGAGTAAACCCAACCGGGTTTGCTGACGGGATTGTTAGTACCTACATCGTCACTACTCTAGTTTGCATTTGTTCCAATTCTTCTGTTTGTGGGGTGTTAGTTGTGGTCCGGATTCGATGGATGGTCGTTTATGCTAAAGAACCTTGATATTTAATATTTATTAATGGCAAATAGGTATGCTGTATTTTGCCTCTTGTTAAATTAATTATTTGTGTAACAGTGGGTATTCATTTTTTATGTTTTTCTGCTACGGGTTTTAATGGGTATTATAACAATTTGATATTGAAAGGATATATCTTAGGGATCTAATTTGATGTTTGGTGTCACATCTACAAACTTGAGTCTTTGCTAAAAGCTTATCTCTACATGTGTGGCTTAGATATCAAACATATGATAGTGATCCTTGTTTAACAATGAGCATGCATTTTTATATTGTATTTTCTTGTGCCTCTTTTTCTTGGGAAGAGAGGGATTGTGATGTATAACAATTTGATAATGAAAGAAAAAGAATTAATATTTTTAAAATATTTTTTTTATGAATTAATAACCTATATTCATGTTGTGCCTCTTTTCTTGGGAAGAGAGGGATTGTGATGTATAACAATTTGATAATGAAAGAAAAAGAATTAATATTTTTAAAATATTTTTTTTATCAATTAATAACCTATATTCATGTTGTGCCTCTTTTCTTGGGAAGAGAGGGATTGTAATGTGTAACAATTTGATAATGAATGAAAAAAATTTAATGAATTAATTAGGGATTTTTTTTTTTATGAGTTTTTTTTTTCTCTTAAGATAGAGGGATTTTAATAGGTATTATAATAACTTGATAGTGAAAAGCAATGAAATTAATGTTTTAAATTTTATTTTTAAAAGTGAGTATGCATTTTTTATATTTATTTTATATGTGATTTTTTAGAGATAGAGGAGTTTTAATAGATTTTATAATATTTTAAAACTGATTTTCATGAAAGTATTTGTTATAATAGAAAAGATATTTTATTTTAATTTTTTACCAAAAATGAAAGTTTAGATAAGTTGAATTTGTTAATATAATAAAATTATATAATAATGATTAAGTTTTTGAAGTTGTTAAAGTTGTAAATTTATGAGAGGTGGCGGCAAGTCATGATTATAGAACTCATCTAAAAAATATTAACTATTAAGAGTTAGATTTCATTCTATAATGACATTTTTTGATTAATAAGTAGGAGATATTTTTCACAAGTCAAATTGTGATATTGCTATCAAGATTCAATTGTGTAGTTTTTTTTAGTCAAATTCATTGAACCCTGTTTCATGAGTAGTGGTTGACATGAACCCATCTCTCATGTGATTGAATGGAACACTTAACACTCATTGGATCTAGGTGCATCCAATGAGTGCTAAGTGTTCCATTCATTCTCATGAGAGACGGGTTCATGTGAACCACTACTCATGAAACATGGGTCAATGAGTTTGACTAAGAAAACTACATAGTTAAATCCTAATAGCAATATCACAATCTTTTTATTAATTTTTTTCTTTTAAAAAAATTAATAATAAATAAATTGTCTTTCATCAATTGAATATATATTAAATCTTTAGAAAAAATAAAATTTTCTTAATTTCCAAAGCAAAAAAAAGACTTTTCTTTGTTTGGAGCTTGAAGATTTTACAATGTAGAATATCTTAGTGATCTAATAAATTGATATTTTGCTATCACATCTATGAGAATGGTGTTCTAATAGGTTTGAGATTAATTTCCCCCTTCCTTAAAAGCTTATCTCTACATATGTGGCTTTGATATTGAATATGCAATAATGTGCCTATGTTGTAGCTTTAACATATACACTAATTACCTTGAAAATTTTGTTTACTTTTGTTGTCTAAAAATAGTGTATCTACTAATACTAATGGAGTTTGATGTGTGAGAAAACATGAATTAATAACGTATATTCATTTTGTGCCTCTTTTCTTTGGACGAGAGGGATTGTAAAGTGTAACAATTTGACAATGAAAGAAAAAGAATTAATATTTTAAAAATATATTTTTATGAATTAATAACGGATATTCATTTTTATTAGTTTTTTTTTTTTTTTAAAGATAGAGAGGTTTTAATAGGTATTATAATAACTTGATATTGAAAAGAAATGAATTTAATATTTTAAAATTTATTTTTAATAGTGAGTATACATTTTTATATTTATTTTATATGTGATTTTTTTAGAGGTAGAGGAGTTTTAATAGATTTTATAATATTTTAAAATTATTTTTTATGAAAGTTTTTGTTATACTAGAAAATACATTTTATTTTAGTTATATAAAAAATGAAAGTTTAGATAAGTTGAATATTTAAATAAAATAAGCTTATATAATAATGAATAAGTTTTTGAAGTTGTTAAAGTTGAAAATTTATGAGAGGTGGTGGCAAGTCATGATTAGAGAGTTCATCCAAAAAATATTAACTATTAAGAATTATGTTTCATTCCATAATGACATCTTTTTATTAACAAGTAGGAGATATTTCCTACAACAAGTCAAATTGTGATATTGCTATCAGGATTCAACTGTATTGGTTCACTTAAACTCATTTCTCATGAGAACGAATGGAATACGTAGCACTTGTTGGATCTAGGAGGAGCATCACATAGATCCAATGAGTGCTAAGTGTTTCATTCATTCTCATGAGAGATGGGTTCATGTGAACCACTACTCATGAAACATGGGCCAATGAGTTTGACTCAAATAACTACACAGTTGAATCCTCATAACAATATCACAATCTTTTTATTAATTTTTTTTCTGTTAAAAAAAATTAATAATAAATAAATTTGTCTTGCTCAAAAATCATGACAGCACCAAAACCTCTTTCTTGAACATAATTTTTTTAACCCAACCATTGCTACCAAATGCATGGCCCAAGACCATCAACTATATTAGTTTTATATGGATGTCATATGAAAATTTGACTAGTTAATTATTATTTTAAAAAATTAAAATTTTCTTCCTAAAAAAGCTAACCCATAAAAAACTATCTTTTCATCAGGAAATTTTATTCAATAAAATTTTAAACTTCCCCGACTTTCTAACCTTTAAACATTGTTAGTATCTGAAATCTGGGCGAGCTTTTATCTTAGCTTCTTTTCCCAGAAAGATCATAGAGTATGATCTAAAGTCAAATATTATAAATTAATAGACGAGATTTTCTCCAAAATTTGTATTATATAAAAAAATGATTCTTTCAAACTTACAAAATATATTGGAAAATGAATCATCAATTGCACACATGATCATGTTTGTCATTAGACACCAAGTGCATGGCTTAATAGAGAAAATAGATTTATTGAAAATACTTGCTTAATATATAGAAATAGCCAAAGATGACTTTTGATCTAAATTAGAAAATTACCATAAGCAATCTTATCTTCATCATAACAAGATGACTTTTGCATTCAAATTAGAAACTTACCAAAACAATCTTATCCTCATCAAGAAGAAAAGTGAATTTTATTTTAAAAACCAAAATAAGATATAAGAGGAAAATAGAAATTAAGGTGAAAATAAAAAACATAGAG
Source organism: Chamaecyparis obtusa (assembly GCA_027943335.1). Classification (NCBI taxonomy): domain Eukaryota; kingdom Viridiplantae; phylum Streptophyta; class Pinopsida; order Cupressales; family Cupressaceae; genus Chamaecyparis; species Chamaecyparis obtusa. The sequence goes on from BSBK01005294.1 coordinate 315,483, forward strand.
AAAAGGGTAAAATCCTAATATAAGATCGAAAAATAAAAAATAACAGGAGTTGTTTAGCAATAAATATTTTTTGGATAGCCTATTGGCTAAATAAACATTTTCCACAATCTTTACATACTTTTGCAGACGTCTGCCCAAAACAAAATGAATTGCATTCTATGTGCTCGTCGAAAACAACAATTTTCTGTAAACATTTTCTACAACCTACATTATCAAATCTTAGAACATGGACGTTTTTCCAAATTCAATTAAAAAAACTAAAATCATTTTAAAATAGTAAATTGGTAATTATCTTTCATCAATCCCTAAAATCTCTTTCTAATGTCCGTAAACACTCAGAGATCACACTCATTTTCTCTGATCTCCCCGCCATTTTTCTACAACTCATCTCAATCAAAATCTCAGACCACTCAGTAAAGAGGGGCACATATTCTGCTCAGCACACACAAACCTCCTATGGACTTCTCTAAATATGTAGATACATTACATGCCAACATTGGCAAGAAATCCCTTTCAGAGGTAAGGAAATCTACTATCACATCACTGACAGAGCCTCTACATTTTTTTCACACTCACTCCTAAAAAATAATCTTATCAACATGAATTACAAATGCAGAAGTTTGCAAGACGCCCACAATGCTTTCCACGACATGAATAACAGACCTCGGATTCAAAAGCAAAATCAGCTTTCGTAATATCATGGCATGCAAAACAGTTTAAAATTACCGTATATGGATGAGAGAAAAATGAAGGAGAGGGATAAGCGCTTTAAAAAAATCGAGAGATGAGGGGAAAAAATAGAAATAAAACTGTCAAAAAGAACATATAAAAAGGTAACATCTCAATCAAGAGTTTTGCATGGCCGGGGAAAAAAATATAGTAGATGGGATGACAATTTTCTGGTTGAAAATTTATTTTTCAGGGAGCAAAGCTTCCACAAATAGCCTGTCGGCTAATAAAATCATTAGCAAACATAATTTTTTCTTAATTTCCAAAGCAAAAGAAAAGACTTAGCTTTGTTTGGAGCTTGAAGATTTTATGATGTAGAATATCTTAGTGATCTAAAAAATTGATGCTTTGATATCACATCTATGAGAATGGTGTTCTAATAGGTTTGAGACTAATTTTCCCCTTCACTAAAAGCTTATCTCTACATGTGTGGCTTTGATATCAAGAATATGCAATAATAAGCCTATGTTGTAGCTTTAACATATACACTAATTACCTTGAAAATTTTGTTTACTTTTGTTGTCTAAAAATGGTGTATAAACTAATACTAATGGAGTTTGATGTGTGAGAAAAAGTACTCAATCAAACAGCTTAGATTGTTAAGCCTACAAGATGCCTAATCTATCACTATTAATGCATATGTTAAAGTGAGCTAATTTAATGACGATGAAATGAATGCTTGGAAGTAATGAATTATTAGATGTCAATGAATCATATTAGATTGATAAATTGAATTAGAGTTTTTTCTCTTCTAAAAACACATCAAGGCTTCTTGGTTCCATCCTCTAGTTATGACTCACCACCACCTCTCATAGATTCTTTAACTTTATCAACTTAAATTGATCATTCATTATTAGACTTAAGCACAAAAATTATAAAGAATTGATTCCCACTCTAGAATGACTCCTTTTATTTGTATTTCTTTTTGAAAAAAATAATTTAATGAATAAATTAGCGTAAGTTAAAAAAATGAAACCATGCAAGAAATAAAGTATACAAGAAAGGACAACCAGGAGTCTGCTAAGAATTTACACATGTAATTGTATCAACTGCCAAAACAAAACAAGCCCTCAAATGGAAGAAAGTCTAACAACTAATCTCAGGCATGCACTAGGAGCTATACAAAATTAGACTAAAAAATATTACAATTTAAATTTATAATGAATTCAAAATCGATTAGAACTAACCTTCAAACCAAAAAAAGTATTGCAAGTAGCCCAAGATTTGTGAAAGGAGTTGCACACTACAAGAGATGGTAAAAGCATTATAATCTAAATTTAAAATAACTTTGTAGGTGACTAGAATAAAGATATCTTCTTTGTGTAGTATGAGAAGTTGAAGTTTAATTTATCCTAAAGAACATTTGTCTTAGCTTCTCCTTAGAGACCCGTCGTGATTGAAAAAATGTCAAATAAAAATTTGGTTTTTTTGTCCATTAATGAACCAACTAATTTGCATTTTAAAATATTAAGAAAAAAAAAAATGTTGCATACTATTTGCCACCACACTATTATGAATTCCAAGGCCCAAAATAGTAGCTTTCCGACCCAACCCATGATCTTAGTTATAGTAGGTCATTTCCTTTCATCAAATAAGAAATCCCGAAAGGTGTTAGAGAAAGAATAATACTTCTCTCACGTTTCTCTTATTTGCAGGTCCAATGGTTTACGTTTTATTTCTTTCCAAATTTGAGCAAATAGATTTTGGAGTCTTAGAGGCCCATTATTAAGGATGAGATTGAACTTTATCCCTTGCTAGGGTTTTTTTTTGGCACCTTTTCAATTTTAAGATGACAAGGCTCAAGTGATGGGAGGTGGCGTGTGGTTGTGCGATAAGTACTCACTTTCTCTAAGGCCTTGGTTCCCTTCCTTCAACCCTCTCTATAAATCTATTAGTGTTTTTTCTACTTGGTTCTGACTTCCCTATCCACCTCTCTAGTTTTTTTATACTTATTTCTTTAAATTTTTGGAAATTTATTTGGTAGGGTTGTTGTGGTTGATTTTTCTTTTGTAATCTATGATCATCAGGTTTTTTTCCTCAATTATTGTGTATATTGATACCTCAAAAAAATTGTCTAGAAAGGTCATCTTGGTTGTTGGCGATAGACCATGGTATCAAATTATTGATTACATGGATCTTTCTTTTTGTTGTAGATGTTTTCCTATCTGGCTAGAAATTACCATAAATCTTGCCATAGTGATGCAACATGGTGGAAAAATGCTCTTCACAAGCATCTTACTATAGAAAATTTTATAATCTTGATGATGAATCTTGGGACGAGGAATTGGTTTTGAAAGTTGTTTCTACTTATGTCATTCTTGATGGTCCTATTGAGTAGTGGGTGAATCCAACTTCACCTCTAGAGTCTACTATGACAAAAAAGCATGAAGATTTAGCTATGGATATTGCTCCAATCTCTCTAAATTTAGAGCCCTTAGTAGCTTGTCTTCCTACCTCCCCTTTCTATATACCTTTGGAGGGTGATATTTCTTAGATGGTTGTGCAAGGAAGATAGATAAGTCTTCCTAAGCATAACCAAATCTCTTGATCCCTAGTCAAGGGTTCTTGTGGTGGTTGAAAGGCTTCAAGGGTGGTATAGTTTTCACCTCTTTAGTTTCTTTTCAATTGCCATTTTTTAATTGCCTTGGTCCTTCAATAATTTTTATAGGGTTTTAGATGCCCTTCAAAAAACACTTTTCGTTGTACCTAGTTGGCTACTAATTTGCATAAATAGGATTCTTGTAGTCTGGATAATGGTTGTTTTTATTATTAAACAAAAACAAAACAAGGGTGCTACCCCTTTAAAACAACAGCCCAAAGGCATAAAAACTAACAAAATAGAGCATCAACAACACATCAACATCAACAACTACGAGAGTCTAAAAACAACTTGTAAGCTACTTATAACAACATACTATAAACTACTATTCACCCTGGAACCATATTCTAGTAAACCAACAAAATTAAAAAGTTTTTTAACAAAAATTCCTATGGGAAACGAATAGTATCAATAGTTAAAAACCAAAGTAAACTAAGCATGACTAACAGACTTGACATCATAACTAGATTAATGGAGCACATGGCTCCAATCAATTTACTTAGGAACTTAAATAGTTCCTTGTAGTTCTCTTCATCCCTGAGATCCTTTTCCAGTAGCTTTTTCTACGTAAGACACAAAGAAGTAGTTGAGTTAAGCATTAAGAAAAGGATAAACCTAGAGATGTTGATCATCTTCATTTCCAAGTTGAGTACTTTGGTCCTCAGTGTCCCCAACTTGGTCTTGAGCATCCCTAGCTCTTTGTCCATAGTTTTTCATTTGATGTATCTCCCTTTAACATTGGTCTTGTTGGCTTCCTCTTCTTTAGGAATTGCATCTTGTGTTAAGTCCACCCCCTCCATTTTTATACTGTCAGAGATATGAGTAGAACTATTGTTTGTGGACTTCTCTAAAATTTCAATTATTTTAGTTTCACCCCCTTCCTCTTCAAAATCCCCCCTCGGCCCCTTCCCTTCTCTGTATATTTTCCACTCCCTTGTTCCTCATCTTCTTCCTCCAAGTCACGATCAACCAATTGAGCTTTTTTACCTTTTTCATCCAAGTGACTCACCAAAATATGGGACCTTAATAGGTTTCTCTCATTTTCAATATTCACCTCCCCAACCTCTTCCTCTACCTTGCTAATCACCTCTTGGACGATAAATTTAGTATTTTTGGCTAAAGGGGAAGGGTTTTTACCCTTTCCCTTAATCATTGTTGAGGGGATGGTAGCCTTACTTTTCATATCACAGAGTTCAGTAGCAACCATGGATGGTGTGGAGGTTTTTGATGTTCCTAGTTGTGAAGCCAATTTTGAAGCACCCAAGTGACAAATACATTTCTTTTTGCTAGGGTAGAGCGTCAATGATATTAGCAGGTGGTGGTTAGCTCAAATTAGGGGCTTCCTAGATGATAATAGGATTAGGGGAACATAGGGCCAAGTGGAACTTGTAAAGCCTATAAATTAGGCCTTGGTGTAACGAAATGGGTAATTTTCTATCATTTTTTGCGACATCAACAACCTCCCTAATTGAGCTCTCTAAGGTGTTTTCTAGGAAGAAGGAAAAATAAATGAGGTTTAGATTTTGAAAATGGTTCAACAAAATCATATGGTAAAAATAATAAACTTTGAACCTCCCTTCCTAGGTCAAATACTTCATGATCATAAGACATATGTAGCTCTAGGACAATGGTAGTTGATCCCTTAAAATATTTCCATGCATTTTAATCGGGACTTCACCCCCTCTAAAAAATTTATTTGAGGTTATCATTGTCCATGACACAAATAGTCTTATTTCATTTCCTTCCATTAGTGGACAACCCAACTGTATGTACAATTTCCTCTTCACTGATTCCAAATGAAATGTCTCCCATCATGATTCTTCTATCCTCCCAGGACATTGTCAATTGCATAAACAGACCCTAATCATAACTATTAATACACTTAACAAACTGAGAGGCTCCCCCTCATAGAAAATATGCCACATAGTGGTACCATTTTTTAATTCATCATGCTTTCTTGGTTCGATATGAATGTGGTCCCTTCCCATCTTATGAATAATGTTGGAAAAACTTGCAGAGAGGCCCACTCAAATTTTATTTTTCCTAGTTTTAGCATAGTTAAGAAAAACTATCATAAAAAAAAATAAGTTAAAGTGGGAATATGAGCCTTTGTGCCTACTTGGGTATAATCAATCCTTTCCCCCCTCATAACTCTTCACTTGTGTGGACAATACATTTTATTACACAATTGGATTTTAGGCCAGATTCCCATGGTAATATGATATCATCTCGATATCATCTCCCACTTATGAATGAAGAGATATCTCTCAATGATATATCTATGGGTCATTTTGAAATGATTCCACCGCATCATTAAGGGGCCATTCATAATATTCACATGGATCCTACGGTTCTTCCCCTACCACATCCACATTTTATTGTTACAGATCATGACATGGCCTCTCCAACCCCTCTAACAAGTCCACCTCACTAATTCTTGTTGTGACTTCATCCATCTACCATTCAAATTATTTTCTAATTCAAAATTTTCCTGCCTCATACTTTTAAATTTATTGTTGTTGTGTCCCCATCTCCAATAAATTGTTATGCATGACAAGATCCCCAACAACCAAGACTTGATCTTATCCATCAATTCTAGGAATGATTGTTGGGATCTCTACCAGCAAGAGAGTTTAGACATGATGTGGGAGGAAGTATTTATTAATTCTCCAGGATCACAAGCCTTTAATCAGAAGACCTAGTTTTGCCTAAGCTTTAGGGACCATATTATATTCTCTATAAACACAATTGGTTTCAAAAAAATCCAGTCTCAATAGAAGCTTATGAATATCTCCAAAAATCCCCTCAGTAGATCGGAACTAACCTTATTCAAGCCTTTAACAACATATATTATGAATTTAGAGTTGCCTTCTATAGACAATACCCCAATTCCTATTGGAAGGGAAATTTTGAGCCCCCATAGTAAAGCTATCCATTCAACTTTTTTATAAGTATTTCCTTCTAGTTTACCAGTATAGGCTGTCACCATCTTGCTCAAGTTTTTCCTTATTAAAACCCTGCCAAAATATTGCTATAGGTTCATCTGGCAGCTCCATTAAAATATAGATTTTACCATCTAGGTTTTAGAGGACTCCATTTCATATTTTTCCTCCTTATTCTTTTTCAATTGTCAAACCTAGCATATGATTCAGATAGGCCCCAGTTCCTAGCTACTTTCTCATCCAATGGAGTAGGGAGAAAGGATGGGTAGGGTCAACTTGTAACAAAAATATTTTTCATGAGAAATTTGCAAAATATTCTAAAGACTTCCTTAGTTGGGTTCTCAATTTCACAAAAACTCCTATTGTTCCTTTCCTTCCACGGGATCCAACCAAGATGGGGGGAATATGATTCCATAATTATTTGATGAGAGGATTATGTGTAGGCCCCATCCAATATGAATCCAATTATTGGATATCTCCATTCATAACCCAATGAATTTCAAGTGTATGTAGCACTATAATCCATAGAACTTGTTCATATTTACAATGGAGCAATATGTGGGGGATATTTCCCCCCTCTTGTTTACATAGCACACATCTATTAGAGATATGAAATCCACACTTTATTAAACCATCTTGAGTAAGTATTTTTTTGTGCATTGTTGTCCACTAGAAGAAGTCATTTTAGTTTGAGGTTCCAAACTTTTTGTCATAAACATGTTGGGTTGACTTCCTTCAATAGCACATTGTAGGTTGATTTGATAGAATAGTCACCCATGGGGTTCTTTCTCCAAATGAACTTATCATCCCTTTAGAAGAGAGGGATTCTAATTGTATTTAACAAATTTTGCAGCTCCATAGCCTTCTACAACAAGTGAGGGTTCTTTAGGAAACACTATGAAATATCCTTCCATGATTTTAGGGGGAATAATTAGTCAGCAAGCCATGTCCAAAAAATGTCTTAAAAAAATCACACATATCCCTGAAGATTTGATGTAGGGCTAGGGGTTTATCCCATAGCCAAGTGTCCTCGTAAAATCAAATCCTACAACCATTCCCAATCTTCCATTTAAGGCCTGTCTACATAATATTCCTATAATTGAGGGTGTTGTTCCATATTTTGGAACCACTTCGTAATCCCTAAGTAGCAAGGACCATGTAAAACTTTTCATAATTAAGATACTTGGCACTAATTATATAACACCAATTAGCACTATTAAGTAAAGTAATATTCCTTATTCCTAAGTGTCCCAATTTATTTGGGCATAACGTTGTATCTAAATTAACAAGTGAAATTCTTTTTGACTCCTCCATGCCTATCTATTAAAAATGTGATGCAGGAGCATCCTGGGTGTAAGAGCAATCTTGCATCACCCAAAAATATTTCTATTTTTGTATTCAATAAGGGCTATCTTGTGCATAGTTGCTATTTATGGAAACTTGCTATTTTTAGTAAGTTGGTCTTACGATCTCGAAATGTTCTAATTTTACATGTGGAGGTTCATCTCAGTCATATCAGCTTGCCAGCAAAGTTTCATGGCTAGATCAGGTCTAGTTTTGAAGATATTGAAGATTTTCGGTATTGGCAGCAGGGTACAGAAACTTCGAACTCAATTTTGAATGCTTTAGAGGCCCTGATGAGGTTCAAAATTTGGGTGACAAGTGCTTTGTGCCAATCAAGCATGTAGAGCGCTTCGTGGTGTTTCCAGAATGGCGTTATAATAGCCAATCGGGTCAACGGGTGATGACTTATGGTCTTCGGAAGTTGGGTCACCTAAAATGGCAGAAAATAATTTTTCTTCAAAATTTCTGTTTGGGTTTCAAAACTCATTTTGAGCCGACTTTGATGTAATAAATTGTAAAATAAAATAATTCTAAGTTTGGTCGGCCCTAAGGGCTAAATTTCTAGAACCTTCTCGGGCGGTGGAAATTGCCTATATAAAGAAGGCCCGTAGTGTTGTCTAGGGCAGTTCTGGGTAGTAGATCTGGGTATTGACTCGAGGCTTTGTCCTACAGAATATTGTAAGGGAATGCCCATGTGGCTTTGCATATTGTAATTTTGAAATTTTGTAATTCCACATTTGTGGAGATAATAAGAAGCCAATTTTCTGTTCTTGCATATTATTGTTGTTGTTTCTCTATTTATGTTAAGTGTTTGTGGTATTAAGGGGAGCACCCTTCATCAAAATGTTTTTTGTATTCTTTTGAGTTTCTCTACCATCGTGTATGAGATTCTAAACAAAGAAAGAAATTAAATAAAGACACCTTGTAAAGATGCCGCCAGAATTTTGAATTTACCTAGCACTCCTAAGAAGTTTCCATTTCCATCCTACAATCTTCCTTTGGATTGTTTCTAAGTTCAAGCTCCACAAAGTGTTGGATACCTCTTTAACAGTAAGAGGTAGTCCCCGATATATATCCCAATAAGAACAACATGTTGACAATTTGATTTTTTTTTTAGTTTCTTCATAGTATTAAAAAAGTAAATGTTTCAAAAGAAGGGGGTTAATAAATAACATGTCTTAAATAAAACCTTATGTACTGCCAACATGGACAAGCGAATTGCAAACACATGAAATAAAGTCAGGAAAGAGGTGAATGTGCGAAATAAGGGTTTATTGTTGAATGATTACTACACTAGTCCTGGGGCTCTGGTCCATCGCGGGAATTTGGAGAGGAGCAAGCTTTTAGCTCCACTTATCTTTAGTGTAGATTCTCTGGATCGACATCTCGAAGTTTTTTCTAAAACTAAATATGCAGCATTGCAGTTACCTCACCCCGGGACCACTAGGGCTTCGCAATCCTGGTCAAATCCGGCTCGTTGCTCCTATGATCCCCATTCTGCATTGGGAGAAGGTGGATTGAAAGAAGTTCATGTGTCTCTCGGGGTCGCTGAGGAAAGTATGTCCGAATGGCATCTGGTTAAGCAGCGAAAAAAGAAGGGGAGATCTATCCCATCAGAGCATTGTGTAAACACTTTAGTCCTGAGAAATTCATTTGATTCTCTCAGTGAGTTTCATGATCACCGAAAACCTAGTCTATATTCACCCTCGCACATACAAAATTTGGTTTTGAAGGGGAAGGGAAATTTCAGGAAACATTCGCATGTGGATGGTGATAAACATTCCCATCCTGATGCGAAGGGGTTTCCCTCTTCCCCTGGCAAAACCCTAAGTTATAACAATGGAAAAAAATATATGTTTGACAAATCTCGGGTCTCTACGACCAAGCATCATGAGCAGATAAGTATGGGATGTTGCCATGAGAAGGGCAACATTATTGGTCAAAAAGAATCTAAGGTTTATTCTCCCCCTCATCGAAGATGGAATGGTAAGGTTCCTTCACACAGCTCCCAAACATATGAAGGTAAGTCTGATTTCTGTGCAAAAGTCTCTTTTAATGGGAATTTAAAGTCAGTATACTCGCCTCCTCACAGGTGAAGCAGCAATAATAAGAATGATCATATTAAAATAAAAGAAAATTTTTGTCAGAATCCTAATATGGTCAAGTTAGATCTAGATGATAAATGCATAGAACAAAACCAAAATTCTTATGCAACAATAGGAGTAATTTGTCGATGGAATGGAGTAGGTGCAACAATATTCGATATTGCATACTAGCTGAAATCACAGCTACCCTATGAGGTGAGTATAACAATCCTTGTTGAAAATTTCATTTTCCTAGATTGTAAAAGCATTGATCTCAAAAGGAATATTATGAATGAAGGATGCCCTAAGTTTAGGCATATTTCTTTTTCTATTTTTAATTGGGCTCCCCTATTTAATCCAATTAATCTTAGGGATTTTAGGGTAGATAAAGCTATCATTCTCAGAAATCTACCATTGGAATTTTCTAACCAAGAAATTATCAGCTTAATAGGTAATCAGATTGGTAGCTTCATTGGATTAGTTGAAAATGAATATAATCAATCAACGAAAATCATTATTGTCAAGATGAATTTCCATCAAAAATTTGTACCTCCCATTCGCTTACGTTTTAATTCAAATTCGGTAATCATTAACCCCATCATTATGGAAGATTATATTGAAGATCTAGAGGATGTCCCAGCTTCTCCTATGGTACCAGATGATACTTCTCCACAAAATTAGAAGAGTTTCTATAAAGATAATTTATAGAAACTCTATAAATTAACACAGGGGAATTTCTATAAAGATAAGGGAGGTTTTGTCCTAACTAACACAGGGGATAAGAGTTCAGATAGGCATTCCCATACCCCTGTTGATAGAAATCCTCCTAAACATTCCCCTATTAATAAATCAAGAAGGAACAATAAAATAACTAATAATAAGGTATCCAAATCACCAATCAATGTAATCAGGGGCAAGCCACCCCTAGAACATCTCAATCTGAATTACGAGGTTTAAAGGATTCTAAAAGAAATGATATTAGTGATCCAGATTCTCCTATGTTTAATGATTCATTTATTTCAAAATATGAAGATAACTCAGGTTCAGAATCTAACCTAAACACCAGCAGGCCTAATAGAGGAAAGGACATGTCAGAAAAACATAAAAATATTCATATAGCTAGAGCTGAAAAAGAAAAGTCAGAAGCTGAAGTAAATGAAAGTGTGGAATTCCTTGGGAATGAGATTACTAATGAATTAATGGAAAAATTCCTAGATGAAATCTGTGATAGGGAGGAACTCAATCATCAAAAGATGCTTTTGATTAAAAGCATTAATGAGGGCAAAGCAGAGAAATCCAATCAGATAAATGAACAAGAGAATCTCAACTTACTAACTGTAGATGAAGATATTAATAAGATTATAGACCTATCTCAAATAGATAATATAGAAGATTTGGGCAAGAATCTTATAGACTTTGAAGATTCCTTGATTAATGAGGAAGTAAATATGAATAATATTTAGATTCAGAACGTTGAAGACATCAGCAAATGTTTAGAAGGAATCTCCAATGCTGATAGACAGCTTGGTATAGCAGCAAACATTGTTGGGTTAACATCCCCAGTTACTCTTAAATCAAAGAAAAAAAGAGGCAGGAAATCTGCATGTGAATTAAGAGCTATGGATGGGCAAGCAGCAAATCAATTAAACCTTTTTGATATCCTAAATGCAGGGAAGGGGAAGAGCCTTCCCAAAGGCCAATGAAAGTAACAACATGGAATTTTATGGGTCTTAATGCCCCTAACAAACAATCCTTAATAAAGAGATATTTAAACTTATTTGAATCTAAAATAATATTAATACAAGAAACTAAATTGAACCAAGAAGATAGCCTTAAATTCAGTCGTAAATTAGGTATTTGGAAATCAGAATTTGTACTCTCAGAAGGGGCCTCAGGTGGGCTTGCTACACTATGGGACCCTAGGAAAGTTATGTTAGAAAATATCCTTAAACACAATAATTGGTTATCAGTAACAGTCGTCAGCCTCAAAACTAATTTAAAATTTAATCTCATCAATATCTATGGTCCTATCCCAAATTCTGAGAAAAAGAAACTGTGGCAAGACCTCCAATATCATATAAATAGCAATGGCTCTAATATCCATATAATGGGAGGAGACTTCAATGCAATCATAGATATTAATGAAAAAGGTGGGGGTTCAAGATTTGTCTCACAATCACAAAAGGATTTTAGTCTTTGGGTGAATGAAAACAACTTAAAAGACATTCCTACTGACAATGGGAGGTTTACATGGAATAATTGCAAAAAAAGGTTCAGTCATATAGCTGAAAGATTAGATAGATTCTTGATTAGTGGAGATATGGGAAACTTTAATTTCAATATTCATGCGGAGATTCTCACTAATTCAGGATCAAATCACTTCCCAGTCAAGTTAACTATTTCTGAAAATTTTAAACCACTTAGAAACCCGTTTAAATTTGAGTTTATGTGGTTTCAGGATAAGGACTTCATGCAACTTTTGGAGAGCTGGTGGAATCAAATAGTGGTATCCGGCTCTAGAATGTATTGTATAGTAACTAAGCTTAAAATCATAAAACATAAGATCCTGGATTGGAATAAAGAAAAATTCAATAATATTTTTGAACAGCAAATTAGAATAGAATCAGATATTAATGAGTTAAATGAGACTGTCATAAAACAAGGTATGAATGAAGCATCGTATAATAAAGAAAAAGAATTAATGATTAAACATGCAGAAATATTACACAAGGAAGAAATTTTCTGGAAGCAAAAAACCAGAGAAACATGGCTCAAAGAAGGTGATAATAATACAAATTTTTTTCACAACAACACTAACAATAATAGAAATATTAACAGAATTTCAAAGCTCAAAGGTCCAAATGGTGAGTTTATTGAGGATCCGAGACATATAGCAGCTCACTTAGTTAACTATTACCAAACACTCTTAAACAACTATGAGTTTTCTGATCTAGAAGCCCAAAATCAGGTTTTACCTTCGATTCCCAAACTTATTTCTGAAGGAGATAACAAGTGGCTCAACAGAAAATTAACTTTAGAACAAGTAAAAATAGCATTATTTCAACTCCACCCAGAGAAAGCTCCAGGGCCCGATGGCTTCCAAGCTGGTTTTTTCAAAAATGTTGGCATTTTCTTGGTGAGGAAGTATGGAAAGCTGTAGAAGCAACCAAAAACTCAGGCTCTTTGCTAACGAAAATTAACAATACCTTCTTCTCCCTGATACCTAAGAAACATGATTGTCAAGATCCAGGAGATTTCCGCCCTATATCTCTTTGTAACACAATCTATAAAATCTTATCCAAATGTCTAGCAAACAGACTTAAAATCTTTCTCCCCTCAATCATTTCTGAGGAACAGACAGGGTTCGTTCCTAATCGCTCAATCCTTGATGGCATTATAATAGCTCAAGAAATAATACATATCGCGCAGTATAATAAAGAATCTTGCATGCTCATTAAAATAGACATTTAGAAAGCATATGATAGAGTGGACTGGAGATTCCTCTGTAAATGCCTAGAAGCCTTTAGTTTCTCTAAACAATGGATAAACCTAATTTATAACTGCATTTCTACTCCTAAGATCTCTCTTTTAATTAATGGCACTCCTGAAGGCTTTTTCAAAATATCTAGGGGCATCAGGAAAGGTGATCCATTATCTCACTTCCTTTATGTAATCATGAAAGAAGCCCTGGGTAGATCTATATCTAAGGCCCTCTTAAAAGGTAAAATCTCAGGAATCAGAGTTACAAAGAATGTACCTAATATCACTCATCAACAATTTGCAGATGACACTACTACCAGGAGCTAGTAACTTAAAAGAAGCTAAAGCCTTTAAATATGTACTGGAAGTATATTCGAAGGCATCAGGCCAAAGGGTCAATCCAAGTAAATCAAAAATCTATTTTATTAACACTTCCACATCTATGATAAGAAAAATTTACAATACTTTAGGATACAAGACAGGAAAGTTTCCCCGTAAATACTTAGGGAGCCCCTTAGATAAGGGGACACATAGCTCAAAATTATGGGAAATAGTGGCATCTAAAATCCAAAATAAAAAGGGTAGTTGGAAAGGAAAATGGCTTACCAAAGTAGGTTGAGCAACGATGATTAAGTCGGTCCTAACAGCTATACCCACATATCAACTGTCTCTTATTCCATTACCTCTTAATATTATAGCTAATTTAGATAAGTTTCTTAGAGATTTCTATTGGCAAGGATCTTCAGAAGATAAGAAATTAGCTTTAATTAAGTGGGATAACCTCTGCAAACCTATTTCTTGAGGAGGATTAGGCATTAAGAACCTTGAACAGTGGCAGAATTCAGCGCTAGGTGCCAAATTAGTGTGGAATATGTATAATAACCCCAATAACAAGTGGGCTAGTGTTCTTCTCAATAAATATATCCCTAATGCAGATCCTATTAATATTTTTAGAGCCTGGTCACATACGAAAGGGTCTCGCATATGGAATTTTATTAATAGCTCTAGAGATATTATTAATAACCTTCTTGCGTGGGATGTGGGGTCAGGCAATGATGTATTATTTTGGGAAGATTCATGGGGAGGGTATCCTCCTTTAATAAATGAGGGCTTCTCTCAAGAATTTATTGCTTCATGTAATTCTAGCATAGGTAGTTATATCAAGGATTACATCTCCCTGAGAGAGGATCTTCTTTGGAGATACCCAAGCACTACACTAAAAGATTCAGGTGAACTTATCAAATTTCGTAAGATGCTTAGTCTTAGAGTATTAACTCTTAAAAGCATAGCAGATCAACTAATATGGGCAGGGTCAAATGATGGAAGGTATAAAGTAAAAGATGGATACAAATCTATTCTGGAAAAACAAAAAATGGACTCTTTAGATATCCCTTTAAACCTATGTTGGAATAAGATTTGCCTTCCTAATGCCGGGCATTTCCTCTGGGTGGCTCTTCAAAAGAGAATCCTAACATCAGACAGAATTAGAAAACTAGGATTTGAAGGTTCGTCGAGATGCCCTTTGTGTGAATGTCAACAGGAAGATGTTAATCACCTATTTTTAAACTGTGAATTGGCACAAGAATGTTGGAACTGGTTATGCAAATGCCTGAAATGGTCCTTGGCTAAGTCAAATGATCTTCTGGAATTTCTCAAAGCTTGGCCTTCCCTTAACAAGGATAGTTTGTTTAAAGATATCTGGGTCATAGCCCCATCCATAGTGGTTTGGGAACTATGGAAAGAACATAATAGAAGAATTTTCACAAACCAAAAACTTAATATAAGTTCAATTACTAATAAAATAGAATCAACAATTATTGAGATTATCAACAACAGACTACGAAACATACATAGTTATGAAAACTCCTTCAAACAATGTGATAATGACCTTAGAAGGATCTGGCCTAATCTAGATATCGCACCTTTATATGGTAAAGGGGGAAAAAAGTCAAAAGAAGAAAGAAGCTCTTGTAAATGGAACCCCCCTAAAGCTGGATGGTACAAACTTAATTTTGATGGGGCCTCGAGAGGCAACCCAGGCACAGCAGGCTTAGGTGGGATTATCCACAATGATAAAGGAGAAACTATTGCAAAATTTGCCAAGGCCATTAAACCGACTACCAATAATATGGCAGAATGTGAGGCAGTTCTTGCGGGCCTCAGATTACGCCAACAACTAGGTCTTTCTTGTTTAGAGATAGAAGGTGATTCCCAAATTATTATTAACGCTATCAGAACAAGGAAATCTACAAATTGGAAACTATCATCAAAATTAGAGGAAATATTGGAAATTTTGGATAAATTCGACCTAATAGAAGTAAAACATATTTATAGGGAAGGGAACTCAGATGCGGACCTTCTAGCTAATAAAGGAGCAGATGGAGAAACTTTGTCAATGATCTCTTAATTATCTAAGTCACACCCTCCTCGAGAAAATTGGTCAGCATATTCACTCATTGTGAGGACTTGGGATGATCATGATATCAACGTTAGATGTTATAATATTTTCATAGATAGATCTTATCCAAGTCTAGGATTGGGTCCCCTTCTTAGTTTTAGTCGTTTATCTTCTCTAGGCTCTGTAGATTCGAGACCATAATCTTTGATTGTCTTTATCCTCTTTTTCTTAAGATTTTTATTCCTATATTATTTAGTCTCATCTGTTTTCCCTAGATCTTTATTATTTCCTCTCCTCCCTTGTTAGCCTTCTCCTTCCCCTTTGCTCTCATTAGTTTCCTTTATCATGTCTTTCTCCCTCTAAGTGGAATACCTCCTAGGGGTCCCCTTGGTGTCTTTCATTTTCCTTTCATTTCCCCCCCCCTTTCCTTCTTATCCATCCTTTGTCTTCTCTACCCTTCGATCTTATGGCCTCTTTCGTTCTTCAGGCCTTTCTTATGTTATAGAGCTAGGATTTCATCTTATTGCTATGGGGTCCTTATGTTATGATGGTTGTGCCTGACTTTCTAGGTGGGTTCTATTAATTATGATAACTCTGTTATCAGTTCCTGTTGATACACGGCATTCATTATGGAAAGCAACTTATGATCCTTATTATTATTCGGTATAAAGTACTAACTTGTTTTAATTACAATTCGGAAGCTCTTATTTACTAGAAACTTCTCGGCATATATAAAGTTTAATCCTTTTCTGTTAGGATATGTCCTTTGAATGGTCGACTCCTTGATTACTCTCTTCTTAAAACCATTTCTGTCTCTTTGACGAAGGACTAGTAATGATGTCAGTCAGGCATTCAACTTATTGATTGCTCTTAACCACAATAAACAATGATGAATGAAATATATGATTCATCATCATTAAGTATGCAAAGTTTTCGGCAAGCCATGGGAAACAGAGATAACCCACTCATGGTGGTTCTCTTCAGACACTCTTAAGTGTAATGTAGTCAGGCTAATGATGATATAGTTTGTTCAAGAAGAAGCTACATGATTTTTCTAGAAAGTTTGTCGAGCTTTTTATTTACTCAGACAACCCCTGTTGCTTCTCTTCCTTGAGGAAAAAATGGAATCAAGGCTTACTACCTATTATACTAAAGGAGACAGGGCAATGACCTTCCGAGGTCTTATCTTCCCTGAAAGATGGAACTAGATATTGAATCCTATGCCGGATTCAACTAGGAGAGCAGTGGAGAAAGCAATAGGTGACAGGTACTTTGATAATGAGTTTACCTTTAGAACTAATGGAGTGATCATAGGGCAATTCATTGCTCTGTCCACATTTGCTGGTAAAACCTAAGAGGAAATTGTACAGGTAGCTAAGGAAATTTTTATAGAAGACCATCTTGGAGGTCTGCAAAAGATGGCTATGTGTGTTGATAATAACCTCACCATACCATTTCCGGAGTTAACAATGCAAACTGATATAGAAAAGTTGGGTGAAATTCCTCAATCCCATTGTATCCCTATGATAACATTTAAAGATGAAGACTGTTTCGATTTTCATTGGCCAGAAATGGCTAGGAATATCGACTTCCTCTTTAATGAGATTCTATCTGAAGAGTTCGAAACTGGGTGGCTACTCAATTATTGGAGAAAGGAGGGGTTTAAAATATCGAAGAGCCTCGATTTAATCGAGCCACCGAATCTCCATATCATGGCACCTAAAGTTTCCAGGTGTACTCGGCGTACCAAGAAGGAGATTGAGGAAGTCGAATGCATTGTAGTTATGGTTAAACAGGATAATATCTGGAAATGTACGACAGTTCAGAAGGACAGTGAGTAATAGCTTGGAAGGTTAATAGTAGATGTGTGTATTATACAATCTATGGTTAGTTGGTTAACTTTCAGAATATGATACTTGGACTATCATTGGTTTGGATTAATAATAGGCTTTAAATGTATATAGTTATACTCACATATCTACATATAGCAATGTATGAAGACAACTTGACATCTAAATCTTTTGTATATATGTAATGGTCTGTAGATATATGGTGATACTGTTGCATTATTATCAATTGTACTTATATGATATTATTAATAGTCAGTAAGATTGGTTAGCAATGGTAAATTCGGGAAGCTTTAATTTATAGTGACAACAGTGGATTACATTGATGCATCTTGATCAATCTATTCTAAGATATTTTGTGGGATGCACTTAGGATAACTGTTGACTTAATGCATATGTAATCTGCATTTGTTGGAGTATAATACGAGGTGCACTGATGATATATAAAGTAGATGTTCTAAACAGAATGATTGGCTCCAAACTATAAATTGTGGCTTGCAAAGTTCAAATTGTCGGGTGAAGCTATGTTTGGCAACCTAAACTCTTAATACCTAATCTCCTTCTTAGGGATGATCTATAACTTTATGTTTGACAAGTTTAGAAATACAATGTACGGTTTCAGCAGACAGCAGTGAATATATGTTGATCTTCAGTATATGAACCAAAGCTTTTTGGTATAAGAAGACAAGGATAATCATTTTTACTCTTATTATATCCAAAATATTATATGTCTACCTCCCCCTATTGTTTTGAAATGGAAGCTGCATAGTTATAATTCAAAACAATAGGGGGAAGTATCCATATATGATCAGGTCTATGAGATGCTACCCTTCATAACCTTGGTTATTAAGGATGTGGTAGGCTTTACAGTCACAATTATGATGCAGTTTTACCTTACTATAAGAGCAATCTGTCCTTCCAGTGTTACATCTTGGGATTTGACTATTAAATGTTCTTATACAGAAATACTATATTGACGGTATCATTTTTAGCACCTTACATCCTCAAATTACTTCCTAGTTTGACGAGAATAAAATAATATTATGCTTGGCTATTATGAAGAATCATTCTATAATTGATCTAGCTTCTGGTTGGCCCTGGTGGAACACTATATTTTAGCATGGATATCTCTATTATATGCGTTACAGCCTATGTTTTTAAGTTTTACCTTTCTATATGTTGATATGATTTATTCTCCTTCTAGCTAGGAATTATGGTTTAGCAATTTTTAAACGTTAGGATTAAAAGGAAAGTTAATCATACACTATTTTAGCTAGCCAGAACTTGTACTAGATCCTTATTATGGTCTCACTACAATTGCATAAGCAAGGGTTTGTCTGTTTGATATATTTGGCCCATTCTATATATTTGGTCTCTATTAGTAGTTGCAGAATTATGTTCTTATTGATGATACAGACATCAAGGCCTAATTTCTAGTCCAATTGTGGATTAAGGTATTTAGGTAAAGGGTAAGATTTTGCATTTTATATCATGCATTTATGCTTTAGTCAATTTTTTATAAGATCGATAAAAAGCATTGGAGGAAGAAATATGTCTGTGCTACAGGATCAAGAGATATGGAAGGAATGCGACAGTGACAGATGCCCTAAATAGAAATTAATGGAGATCTTTCTCTGAAAGCTATGAAGATATTTGGATTTCATGTACCAGTGAAAGGTCATATTGACCTTTGTTTGTATATGTAACTAAACAAGAATTTTTAAAATTGTTAAAATTTCTCGATAATTATCGAGTAGTGGGTATGCCCATGATATCTGTGTATTAGAATCCGGACTATTAGTCCCAGGCACGACTGGAGGTTTTCTTGACCCCGCTCTTTCCTACCAGTGCCTGCACTAAGAGGGGTTTACATGTAAAATATATTTGAATATTAAT
Organism: Chamaecyparis obtusa; assembly: GCA_027943335.1. Classification (NCBI taxonomy): domain Eukaryota; kingdom Viridiplantae; phylum Streptophyta; class Pinopsida; order Cupressales; family Cupressaceae; genus Chamaecyparis; species Chamaecyparis obtusa. The sequence goes on from BSBK01005294.1 coordinate 334,802, forward strand.
AATAAATTATTGGCTTCGACCATTTACCGATCAAAAAAAAAAAAAAAGTAAATGTTTCATTTCTCTTAATTTAAGTGTTGTCCTGATACTTCCATGTACGGTTAAGGTATGCCTTCCATTCTCTTGCTTCAATCATCGAGGCCATCCCAAACAATATGGTATCATCCACAAACTAATACAGGATGATAGGTGGTATACTGGAAGAAGCTTTAACCTTTGGCAGCTTGCACATTCCAACCAAACAAAAATAATTCTTCCTATCACCTCAGTGAGGATTATAAATAGGTAGGGGGATAAGGGGGTCACCTTGCATGATTCCTCTAGTAGCACCAAAAAATAGGGGCTAGGGACCCCACTAACAAGTATTGAGTATCTAATAGTTGCTACACACTACCTGATTAAGATGACCATTTTATCTTGAAGCCCCAAATTTCCTACTACGTTGAATAGGACATCTCAACTCACTTTCTGATATGCCTTAGAGATGTCATGTTTAAGAACCATCTTGGGAAGCGACACTTATCTATAGAATGAATGACTTCATGGGTAGTGACAATTGCACCAAGAATCTTCCTTCCAAGGACAAACTCCTTTTGGTTGTTGTCAATGAAGCCATCTAAAAATGGTTTGATCCTATTAAGCATGGAAAAGATCTTATATATAGTATTACATAAACTTATGGGTCTAAAATCTGAGAGCCTTTGGAGTTCCTAGATCTTTGGTATCAAGGCAATGAAGGAGCTAATTAGTTTCTTTAACAATTTACTAGTTTGAATGAAGTCTTTAGTCATCATGGTAAATATAAAATCCCATATTATCCCAAAACTCGTGAAAGAAAGTCAATAGAAATCCATATGGTCTTGAATCTTTATAAGCCCCCATAGAAAATAAAATATTCTTAACCTCCTCTTATATTTTTGGGGACAATAATATAAGCATTGTTAGCAAAGTCAAGGGCATTATGCAAATAATGTAATAAATGGTCCTCCAACAACTTGTTCATTACTTTGTTATCTTCTCTATAAGTATTGTGCAATTGGGTGTCATCATTGATCTCTTAGTTCATGTCATCCTTAATGCTTTGAATTTTACCCCTTTTCTCATTCTCGCTGGTAGACCTATTGAAGAGTGTAAATTTTTTGTCACCCTCTTCCAACCAATGCACTCTACACTTTTGTTTCCAATAAATTTCTTCTCGCTTTAGATTTTCCTTCCATTTTCCCCTTAAGGCTTCTTCATCCTTATGTGTGGATTCAGAGTAATCTCCATTAGCCATATGTTCTTGAATAGACATCAACTTGGAATTGATTTCCTTCCTTTTGTAAATATGTCACCAAAGGTAAAATTATTCCATTTTTTCTAATTATTTCTACTTTGTGAGAAACTTTGTAAATAGGAGTCCCCTATATAGGAGTATTCCATCAGTTTTGAATGCAATTTCTAAAATATAGGTGTGTGGTCCCCATAATCTCATAATGAAATGATATATGTCCCCTTGATGGTTTGTATATCTATTCAAGGATAATATGATTATGATTCGACATTGTCTTGGAGATGGCCCTAAGAGTGGAATTATACCCAATATCCTAATTAGAAGAGACCAAATATCTCTCCAATCTAACCTGAATGAGATTATCCCCCTTTCTATGATTGGACCAAGTAAATAGTTGACCTATCAACTCTATATTATAAAAACCAGTTCTGTTGATATAGTCTTCCAAGTCTACCATACTATCAAAATAGTATACTATCCCTCCCTACATTTACTTTGAAGGAAACGTAGGAGAAATGAATTCTCCAGTGACTATCTAATGAGAATCTTGATAAGATAGGATCATCAAAGAGATCTTCTCCTAAACCTCATTGTATACTGTAATGTCCCCTTCTCAATCCTGATATTTCCAGTGACCGTTGGCTTTTTTCTGGAAACCCGAAGGCTAGTTGGAAGGTATAATTAGGGTTTCCTAGTTTTGAGGGTGTCTTTGCTAGAAGTTGGTGGATTTTTATTTAAAATATCATTATTGAGCTTAAAGGGAAAAGGATGCCATTTTGAAGAAAGAGTTAGGGTTTTGACAGTGAGGAGGATTTAGGGTTTCAGGAAGTCAACCGAAGGTTATAAAAGGAAGATCTTGAGCATCATTTCAGATCTTGGGGGTTTTACTATACTGTTATGCCATAGGATTGGCTCTGGGTTTGCTTGGAGGAATGAAGGCCTCCTAGCTCGGGCATCGCTTCTTGTTTGCAAGACAACAACTAGTGGTGATTCAATCTCATTTGTGAGTTGTATTCAGTTTGTGCATTGTTCTCAGTTTATTGCATTGTTAGTTTCGATTTGGCATGTTAGTGTTTCCGGCTTATTGCATTTGATTTCTAGTCAATTGAAGGTCATACGTGAAAAATAAGAGCATTTGAAGTAGTTCCATAGACTGCTGTTTGTTCTTTGGATGAGCAGATTTGTAACAGAAACCAGAAATCAGTATCTTAATTTGTAAAACTGACAGTAGTACTGGCAGTCTTTATTTCTTGCTCAAATCTGGTTGTAATTCTCGATTTCAATTAAAGTTATTGTAACAGTTCAGCTCCGCCTGCTTTCCATTCTAGGTTAGCAAGCACATTCTGGGTGTTGAGTATTCTCAGCTTTTAGTAATTCTCTTTCAAACATTGCTATTGTAATCACTCCGTCATATGGTCGCCCCTCACTCCGCTTCGGATTGGGTAACACATACTTAACGTCGAGTTCCCTTTCCAGTATTTAGAGTAGAAGATCCTCTGACCAATGCTCACCATCATCGGTGCCATACTGGTTAGAGTTACAGCATAAGCAGTTTGATTTAGATCCTCTGACCAATGCTCACCATCATCAGTGCCATACTGGTTAGAGTTACGGCATAAGCAGTTTGATTTAGATCCTCTGACCAATGCTCACCATCATCAGTGCCATACTGGTTAGAGTTACGGCATAAGCAGTTTGATTTAGATCCTCTGACCAATGCTCACCATCATCGGTGCCATACTGGTTAGAGTTGTTTCAGTACGTTTTGATTTCCTCTTCTAACCTTAACGGGTGCACTGCTTTGTAAATTGAAATTGCAAAAATAAAAAAATTAGCTTCGGAATCTTTCAGTGGTATCAGAGCCAAGATCTTGCCATCCTGTGAACAATTAGTCTATGAGTGACAGAGAAAAGAGGTATATTGCAAGGGAAGACAAGAAGGTTGGGAAACAGTTCCAGCCTTATCAGCATCCAGAGGGTCCGACAGCTTCAGAAGTCTTGAGGGCTCATTGGGAGTCTTCTCAAGAATCAGATATGGCAGAGGGTGAGAGATCAGTTGGGGGTAACGAGAAGTTTACCAACAATAGAGATGACAGTGGGAAAGGAAGAGAAAGGTCTATGAGTCCCGGGAAGAGATTTGAAAGAAAGATGGATGCCTTGATGGACATGGTATCTCTCATGATGGGGAAATTGGGTCAGAACACCACTCCACAGAACAACTCAGGGCATAAAGGGGAGCATAGTGCTTCCAACCAGCATGATGAGCATGCAGCTCAAACGGTGTCAAACAACACTTACATTTCTTCAAGGCCATTCAAACCCACCTTTTTGGCGCCTGTAAACTATCAGCCAGATCCTGAAGAGAATGCTTCATTTGTGGAGCAGTTGAGACTTGGTCGCGCAGAGTATGATTCTCTACCTGACGACATCAAGATGGATATGTCCTTTAACGATTTCATGGATCATAAAAGGAAAAACAAAGGACAAGGGAGACACTATGATCAAAGAAGACCATCAAATCAAGGAGACTTGTACCAAGCTGTCAACAAAGTTACACTTCCACACTTTGACGGGAGTGATACCAATTCAGCCCGAGCTTGGATTCAGAAGCTGGATAACTATCTAGCCCTCTGACCAATGGCAGAAGAAGAAGCGATCAAGTTCGCTACGCTACACCTTGATGGGGTGGCGCACGAGTGGTGGTACCATGGCCTCATTACTCTGGGTCATCGATCTATCACAGCGTATGATGAGTTCACCACTAGGCTCATCGAGAGGTTTGAAAAGAAGGATCCTGAGATCCATTTCAGAGAACTTGCACAATTGAGACAGTATGGCACAGTCGATGCCTACATTGCAGAGTTTCAAAGACTCTCAGTCATGGTGACTGGAATCAGGGAAAGGAGATTGGTGATTCTTTTCAGTGAAGGGTTGACAGAACCTCTCAAAGGTTGGATTAAAGCCTTTGATCCTCCATCACTGCAAGAGGCCATGAAAAAGGCAAGAAATATGGAGTGGGCTGCTCCTAAGGCCAAATTTCAGTCAAATTCTCCCGTTCAAAAGGGGGATAAAGGAAAAAGGCCTCAGCATAGACCGCTTTTGAGTCCTCAACACAAAGAGTTCAAAAATCGCAATCCCCATGTCACCAGGTTGGATCCAGAAACCCTGAATGAACTCAGAAGAAAAGGGTTGTGTTTCCGGTGTAGGGAAAAGTGGTCACAAGATCATGTTTGCCCTAAAGGGGTTAAGTTCAATCAGATTGAGTACTATTCTACTGGTGAGAGTAGTTCTGATTTTTCCGATCAGCAATCTGATTTTGAAGAAAGTGAAGTAGATAGAGCTCCAGAAGAATCCGGGGATGAGAAGGAAAGTGGTGGAGTCTTAGCTCAACTTTCTAGTTTTCAAAGAAACGAATCATTCAAGGTTCGTGGGATGATCAAAGGGCAGCGAATCGTTGCCTTGATCGACACGGGAGCAACACATAACTTCATTGATGAAGCTGTGGTAGCCAAGAAGGGGCTGCAAACTGAGGAGTTTGAAGGGTTTAAGGTCATGGTTGCCGATGGATTCCATATCTCTTGCACCAAGAAAATTTTGAACATGACCATGCAATTGGGAAACTACGAAGTCAAGGATGACTTCTACATAGTCCACATTGGAGATACTGATGCCGTCCTAGGCATTCAATGGTTGCGTTCTCTTGGGGAGATCTCATTGAATCTGCAGACTATGGAGTTGAAGTTTCAATCAGATGGGAAGAAGATAGTTCTAAGAGGAATGACTAATGGGGGTCCTCAGGTAGTGTCATTCAAAAGAATGGCAAGACTGATCCGTCACGATCAAGCTGAGTGGGTTGCAGAATGCATGGTCCTTCCTGCTAGTCCTGTTGAGACTAAACGTGATCAATCTCCTGATATCCAGTCTCTTCTCGCGAAGAAAAGCACAGTCTTTGCTGATTTGCCTCCTAGACCACCACCTGAACGGGGTTTAGAACACATCATAGAGTTCAAGGAAGGAGCTAAACCGGTGATCACAACTCCATATCGGTATCCAAAGAGGCAAAAGGATGAGATCGAGAAGAATATTCAAGAACTCTTGGAGATGGGTTTCATACGCCCAAGCAAGAGCCCCTTTGCATCTGCAGTGGTTCTTGTGAAGAAGAAGGATGGTACCATGCGCATGTGTGTGGACTATCGTGCTTTGAATCAAAGCACCATCAAAAATAGATACCCCATTCCCAGAATAGATGAGCTCATTGATGAGTTACATGGGGCCAAGTTCTTCTCGAAGATCGATCTGAGATCGGGTTACCATCAGATTCGGATGAGGGGGTCTGATGTGGAGAAGACAGCTTTCAGATGTCACTATGGCCATTTTGAATTCTTAGTCATGCCTTTTGGGTTGACTAATGCTCCGGCTACCTTTCAGTCTTGCATGAATCGTGTTTTTCAGAATCAGTTAAGGAGATTTGTGTTGATATTTTTTGATGACATTCTGATTTACAGCAAGACTTGGGAAGATCATCTCAAGCACTTGGAAGAAGTGCTTAGTATCCTGGAATCTGAGAGTTTGTTCGCAAAAGCTTCCAAATGTGAATTTGGAATGGAGGAATTATTGTACCTGGGCCACATAATCAGTGCTTAGGGAGTGAAGGTGGATCCGGAAAAGATCAAAGCAATAATGGATTGGCCACCACCTGAGAACTTGACTCAGTTGAAAGGTTTTCTGGGTCTTTGTGGTTTTTATCGGAGATTCGTAAAGGGGTACTCACAAAATGCTGCTCCCCTTACTGATCTCACCAAAAAGGGAGCCTTTGTTTGGTCCGAAAAGGCTCAAATTGTTTTTGACAAATTCAAGAAGATCATGAGCTCATGTCCGGTTCTGGCTGTCCCGGATTTCTCCAAGCCATTCGAGCTGCAGTGTGATGCATCAGGTGAAGGAGTTGGGGCTGTCCTGATGCAAGACAAACACCCTATCGTGTTTGAGAGCAAAAAATTACGGGGTGTCGAAAGGACATATTCAATTTATGACAAAGAAATGCTTGCCATTATGCATGCATTAGCCAAGTTCAGGCAGTACTTGGTGGGGAACAAATTCGTGGTTAAGACTGACCACAATAGCCTCAGGCATTTTATGCACCAGAAGGACCTAAATGAGAGGCAACAGAAATGGGTGAGTAAGCTTCAAGCTTACGACTTTGACATTGAATATGTCAAAGGAAAAAATAATATCGTGGCTGATGCTCTGTCCAGAAGACCTCATCTTAGCTCATTGTGTGAGCTTACTGCAGATTGGAGAGACATGTTGCTTGCTGATTATGCCAAAAATCAATTTGCAACCAGCATTCTTGAGGGTACTTTTCATGATGAAAGGTACAAGGTGATTGAGGGATTGATCCATTATAAGGGAAGAATCTTTTTGGTGGCTGATTCTAAACTGAAGAAGAAGATTCTTTTGACTTTTCATGATATTCCAGTTGCTGGTCACCAAGGCTTTTTCAAGACGTATAGGCAGATCTGAGAAAGGTTTGCTTGGAAAGGATTGAAAGGAGAAGTACAACGTTACATCCAGGAGTGTCTTGTTTGTCAAGTAAATAGAAATGAGCATACTTTACTAGCCGGTTTGTTGCAACCACTCCCTATTCCCAATCAAAAATGGGAAAGTATCTCGATGGATTTCATCACAAGGTTGCCCAAGGCCCAAGGGAAGGATTGTATTTACGTAGTGGTGGATAGGCTTACCAAATTTGCTCATTTCTTCACCATTACCAGCACTTTTTCTACAGCACAAGTTGCAGATCTATTTTTTCGAGAAGTGTTTAGGCTGCATGGGATGCCCAAGAACATTGTAAGTGATAGGGATAGCAAGTTCCTAAGTACTTTTTGGCAAGAAGTTTTCAGAATGAGTGGTACTGTGCTCACTCCAAGCACTAGCTACCACCCCCAAACAGATGGTCAAACTAAAGTAGTGAACAAGTGGTTGGAAGGCTACTTGAGAAACTATGTGTCAGAACAGCAAAGAGCATGGGTCAAGTGGCTGCATATAGGGGAGTACTGCTACAATTCTTCTTTCCATATGTCGATTAAGATGTCTCCTTTCTTGGCACTTTATGGGTATGAAGCACCTAGTTTTGCAGATTTGGTGTTTGGTGACAGCAGAGCACCCTTAGCCAAGGATTTGTTGCAGCATAGTCAAGACATAATGAAATCCTTGAAGGATAATTTGCAGATTGCACAGAATCAGCAGAATTTGTATGCTGATCGGAGACGTGTTGAGCGTTCATTCGAGGTTGGAGATATGGTCTATCTTCGATTACAACCTTATAGACAGTCTACTCTCAAGAAGAGTGGAGCTGAGAAGCTCAAACCTCGCTTCTATGGGCCATTCAGGGTCATCAAAAAAGTTGGGGCAGTAGCTTATGAGTTAGAGCTACCTTCTGATAGCAGAGTACATAATGTCTTCCACGTGTCTCGTCTCAAGAAGGCACTTGGATATAATGTGGTACCTTCATCACAATTGCCTCCCTTGGATGAAGAGGGACAGTTGGTTCTAATTCCAGAGGAGATAATTGACTTCAGAGAACGTTCTTTGAGGAAAAGAACCATCAGAGAATACCTAGTGAAGTGGAAGAACCTGCCTATCGAGGATGCGACTTGGGAAAGTGATGAGATATTGCAGCATCTTGGTTTGCGATTGCTTGAGGACAAGCAATCTTGGGGAGGGCGGACTATAATGTCCCCTTCTCAATCCTGATATTTCCAGTGACCGTTGGCTTTTTTCTGGAAACCCGAAGGCTAGTCGGAAGGTATAATTAGGGTTTCCTAGTTTTGAGGGTGTCTTTGCTAGAAGTTGGTGGATTTTTATTTAAAATATCATTATTGAGCTTAAAGGGAAAAGGACGCCATTTTGAAGAAAGAGTTAGGGTTTTGACAGTGAGGAGGATTTAGGGTTTCAGGAAGTCAACCGAAGGTTATAAAAGGAAGATCTTGAGCATCATTTCAGATCTTGGGGGTTTTACTATACTGTTATGCCACAGGATTGGCTCTGGGTTTGCTTGGAGGAATGAAGGCCTCCTAGCTCGGGCATCGCTTCTTGTTTGCAAGACAACAACTAGTGGTGATTCAATCTCATTTGTGAGTTGTATTCAGTTTGTGCATTGTTCTCAGTTTATTGCATTGTTAGTTTCGATTTGGCATGTTAGTGTTTCCAGCTTATTGCATTTGATTTCTAGTCAATTGAAGGTCATACGTGAAAAATAAGAGCATTTGAAGTAGTTCCATAGACTGTTGTTTGTTCTTTGGATGAGCAGATTTGTAACAGAAACCAGAAATCAGTATCTTAATTTGTAAAACTGACAGTAGTACTGGCAGTCTTTATTTCTTGCTCAAATCTGGTTGTAATTCTTGATTTCAATTAAAGTTATTGTAACAGTTCAGCTCCGCCCTATGGTAGCTGCTTTCCATTCTGGGTTAGCAAGCACATTCTGGGTGTTGAGTATTCTCAGCTTTTAGTAATTCTCTTTCAAACATTGCTATTGTAATCACTCCGTCATATGGTCGCCCCTCACTCCACTTCGGATTGGGTAACACATACTTGACGTCGAGTTCCCTTTCCAGTATTTAGAGTAGAAGATCCTCTGACCAATGCTCACCATCATCGGTGCCATACTGGTTAGAGTTACAGCATAAGCAGTTTGATTTAGATCCTTTGACCAATGCTCACCATCATCGGTGCCATACTGGTTAGAGTTACGGCATAAGCAGTTTGATTTAGATCCTCTGACCAATGCTCACCATCATCGGTGCCATACTGGTTAGAGTTGTTTCAGTACGTTTTGATTTCCTCTTCTAACCTTAACGGGTGCACTGCTTTGTAAATTGAAATTGCAAAAATAAAAAAATTGGCTTTGGAATCTTTCATATACCAAGAGGGAGTCAAGTGCATAAACATTAACTAGTAAATATGAGTCAAATGTAGAAGTAAATTTAGTTGGACCAAGTAATTAGTTGATCAAGAAACAAGGACCCTTCCAAACTTCCTAGGATCCCACATAGTAACAACTCTCCCAGAGGTTCCATTAGGATTACTTATAAAAAATAAGTTCTAGGCCAAATATACTTTCTAATAGTGTTGAAGGTGCTTTCTAGCATCTTTACGTCTTGCAACAACAAACTCTCAATCTTCTTTTAAAAAATATAGTTCCTTAGGGAAACTATTTCTTGGAACTATTTAGGCCCCTCATATTCCATTAGAGGAGCTTCATTTTTTAATTTTAGTTGTTGAGTCTAGGGACCTCTACCTTCAATTTGTAATTTTCCATGCTAATTCCTTATGCCTATAGATTCTTTTTGAGGGGCGTCCATTCTTCGGTTCTAGACTTGCATCAATCATCTTATTTCTAGTCTTCTTTTTTTGAGTCATCTATCCATCGTCAACTATTTGAACATAACCACTTGTGGAAGCACCTAATGATGAGAAGGTATTCTTTGGTGGTGGGAAGAGGACAATGGTTTTAGGGAGGGATGGTTTTGGTGACCAACCATTCCCCATGATTTTATAACTTCTTAGAGTGGTAGGAATAGGAACCTTCCCTAATAATTTACAAGTGCTTGGAGTAGTAGGATAGGGGATCTCTCCTTCCTCCATATGGACCTCCCTTTCAAAATTCTTAACACTCTATTCCTCCTGGGGAGTGTTGGTCTTATTGGAGGTTTCCATAAGTTTCAGAATCTCTTTAGTGAAGGGGTACTCCCTACTCTCTGCCTCTGAGACTTTCCCACCAATATTCATTTCCTCAACAACACCAACCACTGTAGATGTGTATTTCTCATTGTATTTTAGAGGTTTCTTCAAAGGATCTCTACATTATGAGATCAAGTGTCATGGTTTGGAACACTTTTGGTAATAGACTATTGTATTTTCATACACTAACACTTAGGTTCATTTTGCCAACTTGGACTGTAGAGTGATAAAATTAGGAAGTCTTATTAATATCAACATTCGCACAAAAATGGTAAAATACTAACCTGGATTTTGCTTTGGTCACGTCATATGTAGTTACATAATGACCAAAAGTTCTCCTAATCCACTTCAAAATCAGCTCATCTTATAACTCAAGTAGAAGTCTTAGCATGTGTACCCATATTGAAATTATCTTGTTCATGTCCGCATTGGGATCAAATCATGGTTTCCACCTACTAAGTGAGAGGCAATATTTACCATAGACCTATGACCCTAAAAGGATCACAATTAGATCATCCTCTGTTGTAAATTTAAACAAGAAGATGCATCCTAGCATTTCATTACTCCCCTTAAACTTCCATTTCAATGTCACCCATCACCTCACCATATCTATTGTTTTCCTAAAGGAGAAGAAGTTCACAACTAATGAAGTATTCATTGAAGAAACAATGTGATTCACATATGAGTTTGACAACATTAATGCAGTGCCTTCCTATGTCCATAAGCACTAAGGAGTTAAATCTTGATCAATATGTCATTGATTCTCACTAAGAAGAACATTTTTCCACACCTTGGGTTTTGGGCTCTCCTTTGGAGGCACTTGCTCCAATTTTTAGGATCCCTCAAGAGTTTTATCATCACAACTTGGAATAGAATCAATAGAACCCTCAAATTGAACATTTACAAGTTCTATAATAGAGCCCTCAATAAGTGTCACTTTTATAGTGTGGGGGGAGTCTTCTCGGGTGCGGGAACATGCTCCCCACCCATCTCAAGCACCATGTGCAAGGACAAGTTGAAGCCCGAAGAAAATTTGGAAGTTGCAAAGTGGGAAATGATTACAAAAAAGTGTACAACTTGTGATTCTTTAGGGTTGTTATTTGGCAATGCTTATCTTGTTTATCAATTGTTTACCTTTGGTTTGTTGTTAGTTCCTTGCGGTTTGATGCTTTCAACCTATTCTCGGGGTTTGGGTCTGTTGCATTTTTTCTTGCACATAAATCCTTGTAAAGGGTTTTAGTGTCCCTTCAAAATGTATTTATCCTTCAATCAAAATAATAAATTACCAACCAAGTGATGAAGAAAAGATTGAGATCATGGAGATGTCAATGCAACATAACATAACTTTTCCTTGATAAGACATCAACAATCAAGATTGCAACAAAGAGAGAAAGAGAAAGAGAAATATTTTTATTTTTGTTAATGAAGAGGAACAAAGAAATCAAAGATGAGTGTTCAAAGGGTTCCTTAAAAGTGATGGGTTTGATTTATATGCAAGAGACATTTTTTGGACAAAGAATTGTTACAATAGGAATCTTGGTAAGAAGTAATGTTTAAATTGGGGATCACCGTAGTGGTGAGTTGGTTGCACTATTAATGGGCTTGTCCCAAATACAAGTGTTAATGTTGTTTTGGGCCCACCATGGTGGTTGTGTAGGTAGTTGTTGGTGGGGATGACATTGGTGATTGTGCTAGAGATTGTATGTAGTGGGAAGGAGGGTTTCCCCATTGTGATTAAAGGAGGAGGAGGTCTCAATGCCTCAATTTGTTCTTGGGGATGGGGTCCCCCATTGTGACCCCATTGGTTCAAAGCTCCAATCAAAAGTGACTATCACTGATCTAGAAAAAAAAGAAACTTGATGTTTAAATTTTTTGAAACTCGTGGGACACTAGTGCATCATGCTTGTGTCTTGAGAAATCGCTCAAAATTTAAGATGTGATCTTAGGTTAGTAAGGAGATTAAAAATCAGTGAAGAAATTGGACAATTTGATGAAGGAAATGTCCAAGATTGATGCGGAAATGATCAAGATAAAACACGTTATGGGAATAGACACAAAAGCAAGCCTAAAATATAAAAGGAAGTTGAAAGGGTGTATAATTTACAACATTAAATGAAAATATTTTGTTGAGCTTGGAAAGAACAATTAATTAAAACTTTATTAGTGTCAATAATTTTATATGGTCAAATCCACAATTACATGGAAAATGGTACAAAATATCTACAATTCATTAATGGATTGTTTGTAGGATAAGACATTGCATAATATTTTTTTTAGGTTAAAAATTAATCTAACATATTTTTATATCATAATAGTTGAAAAATTGTCAGAACTAAAATCTATATCAGAACTAAAAAATTATCAATTTAAACTTTATTAGAACTAAATTCTATCTCATTTCAAATATGGTACCATCATAGTTTATCTCAACATGAATGTACCTTAGAGGCGTGTTGGAATTAAAGTCCACATAAAAACACTTAAAGTGGCTCAAATGCTTTTCTTGTACATGACAGTATACATGCCCATAGATAGTAGGGGCTCCCCCCTTATTGATGGGTTTATTTTCATCAATCGGCCCGAATTGAAAGATGTGAAAGTCTTGCCGGCCCCACCATCTCCAAACATTGATCATTATGGGCCCAAGATATTTTGTGTGGTGGGTGGAGGTTGCGTTCTTGGTTTAGCCATTGGATGTTATTGAGGAGTTATATTATGTCTTTTATGTTTTTAGAAATGAATCTACACCTTACTTTTATGCTTTGAGTGCTAAGTTCGAACTTTTGTAAATTGATGATTGATTCTACTACTTTAATAACAATCCAATTAAATAATAATTTTTTATTTAGAATTATATTATTACTCATCTAAGTTCAACCTCTTGTAATTTTGATGGACTAAATCATCTAGTCTAATATCTTAACTAAACTACAAATTTTAGTTTATAAACGAATACTTATTCATCATATTACTTCAATATAAACTATAAATAAAATTAGAAAGTATAAACAAGAAACTAGAACAAGGAAATGAAATAGATTTTGTGAAATTTTCAGTAACTAAATCTTCATAAAATATAAACAAGGAGCTAAATCGGAAAAGTGGACCGTAGTGCAGCCAGCATCAAGAATTATATATTATAGAATTTAATATAGTGAATGAATTATGGCTTCATTTAATCAAATAGAAAGCAATATTCCTTTCCAATAGTAATTTCTGTAAGGTAAAACAAACTACAGTTCCTCCTTGAGCCAATCCAATTTTTTAATTTGGAATTTATTTGTAATATACTCAGGTGTGCCAGTTTTGACAGAAAAATTCTGTGGTGATGACTTGTTCTTTCTGGTAAATTCCACTCAAATAATTGCACGATATGTCTGGGGTTCGAATTCCTGAAGCCACTGCAAGATAATGTTTACATATGAAGGACATTTTGTTTTAGTTTTGTGTGGCCCCGTGCAGGGAGACATAAACCCCATGGCTTATTGCTCGCCTTCTCACTCATTACCAGGAATACGACGTTTCAGATTTGGGGACTCTTTTTTCTTTCTTTTTTTTGGTTTGATGCGGTTAAACTTTATATAAAATGACATTTCTGTACAGTTTCTATTATCTTTAAGATATAATAGATTTTCATGAAAAATAATTTAGTAGCTGAATTTTCATGATCTGTGTTTCTATTGTTGTTAAATTACAAATAATCAGAGGAAAAAATATTGTGTCTTGTAAATTTGATAGTTTTGTTACAGTGTCATTTTGTGTGGAGATCAGTTGTAGGTCTCGTTCTTCACTTGATTTATAGAAAAAAATGAAAATGAGTTGATGAAATAAATAAGTTATATTAATTAAAAAATACAGTCTGAATTAGTTTAGTTGTGGAAACTATGACATTGTATAGTCTGAGTTGGTCTAATGGACATGTGCTCTTAAAAGAAAGGCCACAAATTCAAATGGAGGTAAGATATGGCGTACACTTTGTTTATAGTACAATTAGATACCTCTCATATTATGCTAATAACAATGTGGGGTCACTGAATAGATGTGATAAACAATTTTCTAGGTAAGAAAATTAGAAAGAAGTCCATAGATGATAACTATTTTGATCCTTTAGTCATTAGAGACCATACTAATGAGAAAGGGGTAAGAAAGAAGAATGGGATAAAAAAATGTGTTAGTAAATAATTTAAATTTTTTGTTGTGATATTTCATTGCAAACAACCTTGACTCATCCAATTGAGAATGAAAAACATTCTAATAATTAAAGAGATTACTATTGGGTTAGCAATGTTCCTCTATAATTGAGAGGCAAAATTCCTTCACATGATAGAATTTTGGAGCTTTTAGGTCTATGTTTTGACAAAAAAGTAGGAAAGGCAAAAGAATGGAAATGGAAATGGAAAACACTTAACAACAAAAGTACAAAAAAGAAGAGGAATAAACACAAGCATTCATTCCCTAGAAAAGGTTGTCAAATTAAGAAGAATATAACTAGGGTTTTTTTATAAATGGAACACAATCTAACATCATAAAGATACATATATGTAAGGTTGACTCATAATCAACAACAAACTACATATTTCATCTATTTTGTGAAGCAAACATATTTATTAAATAGGAAACATTTGCATTCATCATATGATAAATATTTAAACAACTGACTATAAAATCCTAACATAAGGAGAATCCACAAGGTTAATAAACTATACCACATGACTCATAGACTAACCATATTATTCGCTTTTCATTTTCTAAAATTGAAGAGCTCAAAGACTCTCCGCTTCTTGGACAATATGAGAGAGTGAAACTGTTTTCCCCAACCCAAAACTACTTTCTTTACAATTGAGAGGGTATACATAACATCTTAGTTTGTAATTAATTCTTCAAAATATAATGATTAATGATAACCTTACTTTTCATTAGACTTATCCTCAATTTCCCAAAAATAGACTCATTTTTCTAATTTTAGTGACTTAAGTCACTTTACAAAAGAAAAAAATGAATAATTAAGATGACGAAAGGGAGCCACTATAATATTGCATTGGAAGCACCTCTAAAAATAAATAACTCGCACTTCTTAGGATTTGCAATTCCTCTTTTCTGAATTATTATAGTATAGTCACATCAAGCTTGTCTTTAGTATTCCTTTCAAATAATACCCACTCAATGATCAACAAATAATTGCATTTAAAATCTCCATTTACTAGAGTTGCCAACCTTCTTCCTTTGCTTTGGGATACATTGATGAATCAATAGAACCTAATTCCTAGCTACCTTCTAGATCTCATCATAAAGTGACCTACAATCTTTTAGTTTCTCCAAATATCACATCGTCGCTCTAACTATTTCATGTGTGTTAGATCAATTTTTGGGGAGTAAACTTGTGATATTGCATTTGCATTTGCAGTTACATATGGATCAATATGTTTTAGTTAAACCACAATAAACCTTTGACAATTTCTCAATTTTCTTATTGCTTCTTAGCTTTATGGAAAGTCATGCATATTTATGCAACAAAGATATTTGCACAACCCACTTCTTACCTTCTCTATATCTATTCTTTATTAGATATCTTTTTTATTTCCATATAATTTACCATTATTTGTGATTTTTTACTTCCATAGAATTTACCATTATTTGTGTTTTTCACAAAAGACAAGGAGGGTGATGCTTCTAATAATTGAGAGTAATGTGTTCTAGGCATTTTGCATGATAAACATGTGGCTATGTGATAACACCCCTGTAATAGGCATTTCACTACTCCTAACCATCTTGTAGGAATACCATGGTGACTTTTGAACAACAATCTTCCACATAAGGAACATCTTTGGTTTATATAGGAAATGCTTGATAATTTTGGATTATATTTGTCAATATTTCCTACTTAATTAGGATTTCTTAGTGTCATGCAAAATCAAGACAACTCATACTACTCCATTTAAATCATGATATTTGAGAAGATAAACAAATACCTATAGAAAGTCTTATGTTCATAGTAGAATACTACTACTACGCTTTGCATTTAGGTAAATATTACCTCCTGAGGTCTCTCCTATATATGTAAACAAGCTTTGACATAAAAGAATAATGTCTGAAATAGGTATGATAGGATGAAGGTGAGAATCAATCATTCACAACCAAGATTAGAACAATATTGAGTCATCATTAGATGCCTTGCTTAGCATGCAATGATTGCATTCCATGAGATGAGATATCTATGAGGTATTCTATTGAATGATTTATATGTCTCATCTATACTTTTGCATTTTGCATGTGTTTAATAGAAAAGTTGCAACTATAACATTTGAGCATATTACTCTCTCATTATACTTTGATGGAATATGTCTATGCCTTATTCCAAAGCTCTCACTTTAGTCTGAGTAAGTAGTAGATGTTCTAGTGGGTTGTATAATTCAAAATTACATTTTCCTTTTGCATTTTCCTAAAAGTTTCCAAATCTTTTTCAACAAATCCATTTTTTGTACATCTAGTATTGTGCTTGGTCTATACTTCCACATTTTCATGTATGTGAGAAATAAAAGTTACAAAAATAATTATCAAGCTTTGATAAAGGTTTTATAATTTAGTTAAATATTTGACACATTACTTTTCCTTCATTTCATTTTAAAAGGAACATTGGAAGTAGGTATACATTTTATAACCATTTCAAAGTGTTCGTATAATGTATTTTGGGAAGTAGAAAATGTTTTAAAACCATTTGAAATATCTTATAAAGACTATTTAGAACTTGAATGAGGTTTTATAACCTGTGAAAAGTGCCAATACAAACTATGTCATGATTAGGTGTTTGGAACAACCTTTATCAAATCTAATATAGAAAACCAAGCCCAATAAGGTTTAATTTTCAAAACCTTGGACCACTACGAATATTTTATTTTAGAACTCTCTACTAGTTCATCAACCCTTAAAAACAACCAAAAAATAAAAAATAAAATAATATCTCACTAGCATACAATACGTTTGACTAACCATTGTGAGATATTCAATAATAACATAAAAGGATACATTTCATAAATTTTTACTAGATTTATATTCTTACTTGAAACTTAGACACATAAATTATAATAACACCATAAATTCTCCTATAAAAAAATTCTCCTCTAACATTTGAAATATATTTTTAATTTTAAAAATATTAAAATAAAATAGATAATTAATGTAAAATGTTAACAATAATTCTAATTTGTTTTGATTAAGTAAAGGTGAGTTTTGAAAGGACCTGAAACCTTGTACAATAACCCGAAAGATATAGCAATAAAAGGTCCAAATACAACAGTGGAGACCACTAACACAACAGAGAGAACTATCAACAAAAACCCCCACCAAGGTACAACATTCCTCAACAAGGGACCTTAAGATTTAAATTTTGAGCCACCCTTGTAGGACCGAAGATTCATATCCAAAGGAGGAACATAAGGCTTTGGTTTCTTTCCTTTAACAGTTGTCCAACCATCCTCCAACTTAGCAGCATCATTCAGCCAAACCCCTGAAGAAATAGAAGAATGGCCGACCAGAGAAGAATCGGCCCCAAACAACACATTCTCCCTAGGAGAAACCTATTTAGGCGCACCCAAAGCAGAAGTAGGCTGGACAACAGAGTCGGCAGTCTGGACATCAACAACAGCCAAAGCAACATCAGTCTAGACAGTAGTAGCAAGCTGGACAACAAAGTCAACTGTCTGGACAACAGCAGCAACCATAGCATCATCAGATCCTGCAGGAACAACCAAAACTGGCTAAGCCAAAATATCACCCATCGAAGCACCACAACCCTCAAGAGCAAGAACCTCCTAAGAAGAACCCACAACCTATTCACTAACCACAGCAATAGATTTATTCACAATGTAATGCTCGGCAGAGACACCCGACCACCAAGAAGGCGGTTGTTTCAATTTTTCCTTCTCAGAACCATAGCGAGCAACCACATGGCCAGTCGAATGACATTTACTACAGTGGAAGGAAAGGCCCTCATAATCCATAAATTGTATCCAAGAGCCCCGAGGCGAAGCCAAACAAATTTTCTCAGGGAGACCCTTTGAAACATCCATCTCAACAAGGATGCGAGCAAAAATCGAATGAAGGACTTCACAGGTTGTCGAATTCACAATCTGGAAATCCCCAAGAGCATTCCCCACAATTTCCAAAACAGAATCCAACCATAGATGCATGGGAAGATTCGGAAGTCTAACTCAAATAGGGATCTTGTTAAAGGATTTCGAAAGCGGGTTAAAATCCTTATGCCAAGGTTTGGCCATCAAGGGAAATCGGTTATCCCAGGAGAAGCTATAATCACACAAGATAGACTTCCTATCTTCAGCATTACTGAATTTTATAATAAAAAAACCCTAGCAGCCGGGTAAATCTAAAAATCTTCAGATAAAAGCGGCTCCCAATGATTGGTAATCCAAGCATGAAGAGCAGAAAGAGAAGGCTAAAAGCCCCTAAATCTAAAAATAGCAGCATGTGAAGAGAAATCTTCTGCAGTATCAAAAAATTTATCTACTATATCGAAATCTAGCTGCACGCAAATGGGACTACTCACAGTCACAGGGGAAGCCACCTAGGTCCTCTTAACCCTGAAGAGCGAGAAGGAAAAGTCCCATAGAGGCCAACCTCAAAGGCGGCAACATCTGCATTAGATCTGAAGGCACCAGTCGCAAAACCACCCATCATAGAAACCCTACCACCAGAAAGCGTAGAAGATCCATGAACAACCTGGGCATGAGACACATTTTGTAATCCTTCCACAAGCAAAGTGCATGCAAGAGTAGCCGAAACCGAAGCCAACGCGAAAGACCCATTTTGAAAACCTTTCGCAGAGCACACGTGCGAGGGAGAAACGAGAATGTCAGTAATTCTAATTTGTTTAGCTTGTTAAATGAAACATTTAAAAATCTAAACAAACTAAAATAATGTAAAATTAAAAATATTTGAGAACTATTTGAAATGCAAAATTAAATATAAAATAAAACTTATTTAAAATACAAATCTAAATCTAAAATGCAAATCTAAATCAAACATGCAAATCAAAATAAAATGTGCAAATGTAAATGAAATGTGCAAATCAAAATGAAACATATAAACTTAAATCAAACTATTTTAAATGCAAATCTAAATAAAACATACTAATCAATTGAAACTAAATCTATGGAAAACTAAAATACAAAACAACAATCTCACTTGCAAAAAACTTGCTTCAAAATTCAATATACTCTTGCCTCCAAAACTCTCCACCCCTTTGCACTATGCAAAACAACAAATGAAATGAGAAGACACTCTTTTATAATCTGAGAGCATCTCTTCATATTCCCCAAAATGTACCTTTTCTAATTCCTTTTACCTCTCCAAATTCTAAATTTAAATTTAATTTTTAAAAAAAAATTAATTTATTCTTCATTCATGTGACACCCCTATTTTTTCGAGTCATGTCATTTCGGGCCCCATTATTTCAACCTTGCCATTTGTCTTCCTATTATTTTATCCAACTATAATTTTGACCAGCTATTAATTTATGCTAATGATGTAAAAAATGCAAACTATTAAAATATTAATACAAAAAAAAACATTTTTAAAAAAATGTAACATTTAAGAAACAAAATAAGTTAAACTAATGTATGTTTAATCTAATTTTAAAAACTATTAAGATTAATTGAATACAAATTTCATTAACGTGACGACATTATCCACATTGTAATGTTTGAAATATGGCATCATTGTCTTCCGTGTTTTAAATATTACTACATAAACATTAACATTAAAATATATTTTTTATTTTAAAGATATTAAAATAAAATAGATAGTTAATGTAAAATGTTAACGATAATTCTAATTTTTTTAGTTTGTTAAATGAAACATTTAAAAAATTAAACAAATTAAAGTAACGTAAAATTGAAAACTATTTGAAATGCAAAATTTAATATAACATAAAACTTATTTAAAATGCAAATCGAAATCTAAAATGCAAACTATTTAAAATGCAAATCTAAATCTTAAATTCAAACTATTTAAAATGAAAATCTAAATCAAACATGAAAATGTAAATGAAACATGCAAATGTAAATGAAACGTTCAAATCAAAATGAAAGATACAAAATGAAAGATACAAAATGTAAATCAAATTATTTTAAAAACCTTACTCCAAAATTTAATTACTCTTGGCTTCACCAAAACTTCAATTCTTCGTACGCTTTTTCATAATCTGAGAGTGTCTCTTCATATTCTCCAAAATGTGTCTTTTCTAATTCATTTGCCTTTCCAAATTCTAAATTTAATTTATTTATTTATTTATTTTTTAATTTATTCTTCATCCATGTGGCACCCCTATTTTTGAGTCCTATTATTTCGAGCCTCATTATTTCGGTCTTGCCATTTGTCTTCCTATCATTTGGTCAATTATAATTTTGATCAACTATTAATACTTTTATAAATTATTTTTTCTTTTTTGGCATATTCTTGTACTTTATTCATATTTGCCCTCTCATTAAAATGCAAACTTTAAAAATTAAATAATTATTCAATGTTTAGATTTACTATCATAAAGTATATTTGTATAATATTAATACAACATACAATTGTAAAATCCGTAATTGACACTAAATCAATTCAACCAATTGTATTTGAAATAAATAATTTTATTATTGAAAAAAATTAAAAACTATCAATTAGAACTTTATAAAAAAATATGATTATTTTTATAAAAAAAAAATGAAGTATTTTCATTAGTCGAAATTAATTCACTAATTTGCACAAATGAATGCAATAGTATTACAAGAATATTACAAGAATGTGAGACTTAAAAAACCAGAGCTGGATTATTATATGGATTAAAAATAATAACACGTTTCAGAAAACCAAGCTTTGTCAAGAAAATATGGGCGCTTTGTATCTCTTCAGAATGCATCATTGGCACGGCATTAGTACGTCCAATGAGCCATCATTAGAGTGCCTCTTTACATTAGAATAAAATCTAATGCCGACCTTCAAGGATATCACCAAGCAAATTTCTGATGTTTCTACTCTCAGATAGCCTGTAGGCATATAAACTTCAAGATTAACCGAGTTCGTAAAATTGAGCTAAAAGCTTAGTAGGAAGTGCAATTACAAAACTCCCTGTAAATTTAGAATCTTTTACAACACAAGTAGTCTGTCTATGCCTTGGTGGTGGATGCAAAATTCATTGCATTCACTTAAAAGCTATGCTTAACTTGTCTTAAATTAAAGCGGCAACAATATTTCCTCTGCCCTGCATCCTTTACACCATAAAACTACAAAATGCCCAAATGTGTCAGAAAAAACTCGTGCCCAATCAGGAGCATCACTGGTTGAAATATAGCAAACAACCTTCATCCAAATTATACCATCTCTCCAGCAGCATTCACAAAGCAGATAGTTCAACTTCATGAGTTGCTGGGCGGTAGGCTACAAAGGTGCCATCATTTGCAAAAGAACCGGGATTGAAGCAGGTGACCCCAGTGTATTTGAATGCTTTCTGCTCAGCTTTATCTGCTAATATTATCTGCTTAGAAGAAAAGAACTATGCTGCGTTAAGTTAATCCTTTAGTTTCTAATGCAATTGGCAAGGGATGAAATAAAGAATCTGATACTCATTCAGGAGAAAAAGAAATAGAACTACACTGGTGGCTTTTCACTCTCATAAATAGACTATTGCACCAGACAATTGGGCTTTCAGATATTTAAGCTACGAAAAACATATTGACTGCATAAACATCGATGCAGCTCTAGCTATGTATGATATCAGAATATAGAGTAACTCTACAATCTAACATGCAGTGAGCAGCGGGCAACACGCAGCACGAAAATTAAAGAAAATGAATAAGAATGCTTGGCAAAATTCTCATCCTCGCCATTACAAGATCAAAAGCATTAAAACCATAAGATCTTCACTCCAGAACAGGACAATGATAACATGCTTTTGAATGGAAGCCTGTGCAGATGATATAATATAATAATGCTGACAGTGGAAATATTTGCATATATATAAAACACAAAGACCCATCTTAATTTGTTCCCATCATTTGTATACCTGAAATCTAAACAGAATTTATGTGGAATAAGCAATCCATACATGATTCAATTTCAGCAGATCTTTCTATTACTCTACAACATTAGATATCCTCACAACATTATGGTTTGATTTTCATTTAAGCAATTACAGCTCAGAGGAAGAAAGATACCGTGTGAGGTGTGGGGTACAAACGTAAACAATGATCAAAATTCCAGATAATAGGTTGCACCGTGAGAGGCAATGGGCAAAGATGACTTTGATGAGTTACAGTAGCAACCAACTGTCCGCCAAACAAAAATGCATAAATCAAAGGGTAAGCCTCTACACTTATTGCACACTGTTAAAAAATCGCCTTTCAGATTGTTAACATAAAGAAAGGACGCATACATGTTCGAAAGGTTCAGTTGTTTCCTCTAGAGAAGGCGGTATTATGCAGGACCTCCGCATTCGATATAACATGTCTTGTCGGAAAAGGACTATCTCTTGTGTATAGAACTTAATTCTGGCCATTAAGATTAGTCAGTGGTGACATTTAAATCATATTGGGTAAAATAGCAGATCCTTAGTTTCCGCTGACTGAACAAAATAAGACGAACCCAATTACCTGCAAGGATTGCTAGCGAAGATTGCGTTCGGTACATGCTTCTTAACCTCTTCACAGAAGAAGTTTGGCAAGGCAGGTCTGGGGAGAACTTTTGCTGGACCTACATTTGCAAAAAAAATTTGTATCAGCTTCTTTTCAATGATTTGCACCCAAGATCCTGTAATTATTGCGAGAACATATGAACCTAAAAATCATGCAACAGTTAGGAAAACGCACATGGACAAACAAGCTAAAGAAAAATAAAAAATGCAAATTCTGAGTATTAATCAAACACATAAAATTTTGAAATTGAATAATTAATCAAAATATTAAATAAAAATACAAATTTCAAAACTAATCTTCTATTATTTCATTATTAAAATTTATCAGTAAATTAGAATTACTGAAAAATATATAACTAAATATTACACAAAATGTAACCAGTGACACCAAAATATGAACAATATAGAGAATAAAATTTATGTGTCCATATATATAGTATATAAAAATAATCCTAAAATAAAATAAAATAGTTCCAAAATATATGCATTTTTTAAATGGATGCATTTAAGATATTAATAATACATCTTAAATAATTATAAAGTACAAATAAAAATTTCCTAAATAAATTAACTGTAAAATAATTCTTCAAAACATTAGAAAAATACTCTTTAATAAATAAAATAGCTCAAAAATAATATCTATGTATCAAAGATAAATAAAGTAGTGACTTGCCAGCATCATCGGGACCTGGTATAAATAAAAACCGACTCCCTTCTTTTAGTCGGTTATGAGCCGCAATCATTGACCCCAGCCTACCAAACTGTGTTCTGCTAAAGATGGTAGTTTTTTGTAAAAGCACATTTATTGAATTCATTTATTTACTAGCAATAGCATTTTCACAGAATGCCTTAAAAGAGACTTACCTAATACCAATTCAAACATATATTAGAGTCACTAACATGTCAAACCCCATTGACTTACCGCAGTTCTGAAAAAGAATGGAAAGCAAGATTGCATGGATGAGAGCAAAAGTTGCCCATGAAAACAAATAAAGAAGGTACAATTTCAACCGCCTCATATCCATCCAAAACTGTAGCAACCTTTTCCATGGTCTTTTCTACAGTGAACAATCAGAGCATCAAACTTCCCTGACTTATCAAAATCAGACCATAATTGATCCAACACTGACAGAAGAAAGAAAACATTACCTCAGCACAGTCAACCCAGACATCAGAGAGGATAACAAACATATCATTGACTGCCTTCTCTTCCAGATCAGCAAACCTGGTCTACATGCAGTCAAAGAAATAAACAAATTTAAAATAATCATTTTTCATTTTCTTTGTATTTCAAGTTAGTTGTATGAATACAGAATTCCCACTTAGCAACAAAATGTTTAGCTAAAGCTTTTTAAGCATAACCAAAAGGATACAGTTTCGTCTGTTGTCAGAACGCCCCCACCAAAGAAGTCAAGACCTGCCGTTACAGAAAGAGATACATTTCTATTCTCCAATGGTGGAAAGCCACATGTATGTATCTATAACTCACAGAAAAAACAAATGTTAGGTGGTTAACTTCAAGTGGATTACATAGTGAATAAGCACCTTCCCCAAATAGATCTTTCAAGAAAAACTTAGAACAACTTTGGTATTATTTATATTCCAGAATTGGTAAATTTTACCTATGGAAATAAATAACTATAGATTGAACTGGAAAAGCTTGCATGCTTGCTTATGAAAGACAAATTTAAAATATTTAATGAGGAGAAACTCTCGTGAGCTAGAAAAAATCAAGAAGAAAACTCTAGAAATGATTTATTTCTTCTGGAAAAGTTTACGATAGAGTTACGAAGACATGTTTCCTTCTAAACAATTACACTGATTCCTCATTTACAGAAATTGTTAGAGTTGTCTTCTTTGTTCCCCAACTGTTCTCATCCCCTTTGAAGATGCAGGTTGAGGACGATTAAATATTGCTTTTTCTATGTTACTTGATCTATTTATGGTTAGTAAACCATTTTTGGCAGTTATCCAAAAGCCCAAGAATAATGGTTACTTGGAAGAAAATTGAAATATGAACCTACTTAGTTTAAGAACATACGTTCGTTTTGATTGATTTCTCACGGGCAGTGTCCACCTGAAACTAATCCTCCAAAAATCTTCTAATCATGCCTTCTCTTTCATTGTTAATTTTGAGCAAAGTTTTCTACGAGTTTGATTTCATTATTGACTTTAATGCATTTTTAAGAAAAGATTTGTGAGGAAGATTCCCAGAATCCTCGTATTTTACCTTTGTATTCTCTTTTTCTTCCTCTTTACCAGTTTCTCTCTACATGATTCATTTTAGATCAATTAGTTACCATTATTAATATTTGTGGCCTTGAGACAGAGATAAATTACATTGCAAACGATTATTAATATTATGGACTTGACAAAGATTTAAATAAATAATAAATATGCTACTTATTATATGACATATCACATTATGATTGAGAAGGACGACTTGCATATTGAATTGTTGAAATTGCTATGAGGGCCGACCTGCATTATAGTCAGCTATCTATCGAGGTTAGCAGCTGAACAACAAGAATTATAAAAGCCGACTTGCATATGCAAATTGGCTGCCTTATCATATTGTAGAGACACCTCTCTTGAGGCATACTTATATGGGATTGAGGAGTGCGAATTAGGCATCATCGAAAACATAACATGATGCCTTTTCGCACTTTCAGCAGACTTATAATTCAGATCATCATTGCATAATTATTCCAACATTATAGCAGCTTCTTGGCAATTTGGAAACAAGAATAACAGACCTAAATTCACACCTGTAGTAGACCTAAATACATACTTGGAGCAGACCTAAGTTCATATACTTGGTAAAGGTTTTGCAAATCAGGATGCAAGTAGAGTGAGTTTAACCATGGAGGAAACTCCGTAGTTAAGCGCGCTCGAGCTGGAGTAGTACTGGGATGGGTGACCTCCCGGGAAGTCCCGATGCTTCACCTCTGTGAGCATCACCTAGATCCAATGAGTGCTAAGTGTTCCATTCATTCTCATGAGAGATGGGTTCGTGTGAACCACTACTCATGAATCATGGGTCAATGAGTTTGACTCCATGAACTACACAGTTAAATCCTGATAGCAATATCACAAGATCATCTATAGATTGTTATTTTCTTTTCAAAATCTGAAATATTAACATGGTATCAGAACTTTGGTGAGTAAAAGATCTACTTTCAGATTAAGGAAATCAATCTAACACTTTTAAAACTAAAAAATTCAATATGACAAGTGGAGTTACACTAGAAGATAGACTCGAAGGAGCCACAATGCTATAAACTCAATTACCAGATCTCTCTTGTAGTGTGAAATGTTGTTGATGTTCAGGTACTGAATTAGATGGTTTCTGTGCAGAAGAAGCATCAACATGCTGCCCCAAAAAGGCTTGAAAAGTTCTTTCAGAGAGTTTACAAGTGCAGTAACAATTGATTAAAATTGTAGTCCCCACCGAACTGCAACTAAGCTGAACTTCATTTTGCTTTAGGAATCTTTGATTACACTTTCCTCTTCTTTGGATGGCTGAGATACAGCCATAGAAGTAAGTTGAATCAAATCATTGAGATTGTTTAAATTCAAAGGATATGGATGTTCAGACCACATTCACGTCACTTTAACAAAATATTCTCATTACCAATTTACTGATCGCCAACAATCTAAATTTTGTAGATAAATTGTCTCAGGTAATAGTTTCTCCAAATTGATATTAATGCAGACCCGAGAATACGTTACATCGCTTTTATGCATACAAAAGTCAGCAACATGTACATACACCTTGTCACAATAGCTTATTAAGTTATTGCTTTAGGATACTCAATTAAAAAATTGAAGGAATAGTGCACACAGATAGTAATGCAGGAACATTTGTGCGTAACATTTTCATAGAGTCAAAGCTGAGACCCCAAAAGCAGAGTGCCTGCAGAGTGAAAGTGGTAAGGACCACACCGAAGTGAAGAGTGCATGAAGCATACTCTCACACAAAGTAAAATTCCAAGTTACTCCTTAACTTCATATCCACTGTGTAGCATCTATGCTGATGGCAATAATCCATAAACGGAGAAACTAGCACTTGCTCCAAATTCATTAAACATTCCATACTTGCTCCAAGTTTGGTAGCAATTTCTTGAGTGTTTCTCACCTGCTGATGAAAACCATTTAAATGCTTTCCAAGAAAAACTATGGAGCTGAAAATCGCTTTCCTAAGAAAGCTTTTAAGTCACCATCTAGTGGCAGGATGCAAATTGCCTGTTATGATTTTACTCGACAGACAAGGGCAGATCTCCCCAAAATGTTCCATTCTGACTACCAGCTGATGAAGGAGGATTATTAATTAACAATCTTAGTACTCACAAAACCAAGAAGAAATATGTGCTGTTACATTTACATATCCAAAGATACTTTGGCTCTCACCAACAGCAAAAGATAGACTTCACATTGCTCATGCCTCACAATGAGGTGGCTACACAATGCAGGCGACTGCCTACATCCATATGGAGTCACTTGTTAACAAAAGTTCCACAAATATCCCTCCAGGAATATATTAAGAAATTTTGTCTGTCCATCTGCTCATGAAGAAAGCCTGTACTTAAAGTCCAGTTGGCTTCTGCACCTTCCTAAAGCTGTTGACGAGCTTGGGATTCCATTGACTAATACTGTTTTTTCAAGGAAAACCATGTAGCGAAAAATGTGTTGAAAGATCAACTCATCCACTTGAAATGTGAAGCTAGTGGAATATAGGGCAATTAAATGAGGATATATTAATTGATCTTGCCCAACAAATAGATGTTCAACTCCTGTTCGAGACAATAATGTAATCAAATTAATGCTTGTGGATACTTATGTATGCTGGGAATAGGCAAGGGATGCAATAATCATGGGCTTTTAAGAGCCTCCATCTTGCTTCACTGGCACACCTTGCATGAAGCACCAAACTTCTTGACATCTGCTTTCTTCCAAAAAGAATTTACATTGGATGATACTATAGGCATTAAAAAATTCAATTTGAACAGCAGCTGGTGAAGAGTGACACTCCACCAAAACATTTTCCTAGCATTATGTAAAATGAAAACAGGTTGGTATTTGATTATTCCACATTAATAGTAACTGTGACAAATGGTAAGCTTATAAATCATTCCATGAACCTCAATCTCTTCAAATCTGGAAGCAAGTTGTGGTGTGAAAACTGTGGGTTGGCATGCTACCATCTTCCTTTCTAGTAATGCCACTCAAAGGTGCTCTGTTCCTTGAGGGTCCTCTTTATCCATCATCAATCAACAGTGGACATGAGTAAAAAGGTCAAAGGTCATAAACTACTCAGAGATTAGCCATTCCCAGTGACATGTACCACATAGTTAAATCCCACAAAATAGTTTAAAAGGCACATACAGTTCTGTAGAGTCAACTCAGCAAAGAATACATAACTGCTGTCTTCTTATTGTGCTCTTTTGCATCTCCTCATACCAGCTTCTCATCCTTCTCATACTCAGCTACAATTTCCTCACCAACGAGGTTCAGATGTAAATGTTTCCTGAAGCTCACAAATCCAGGATAGAGGAGCTGCCAACACATTTTGTTTGGTGGAATTACAGAATGCTGGAAATTACAAATACTGGAATTTGCCAATTCAGGAAGTTTTAAATCCGGAAAATGGTTTTTGGAATATGGCTGGAACCGTTTGGTTCACCTCGAAGATGAGTGAGAAGATGCATTTTCTGCATTTGGTTCCATAAATCTGGAGAGGATGCACTTAGTAGAGAAAGCATTTTTAAACAAAGAGCGATAAACGTTGTGACTTGTAAGTGACAGCTCTAGCTGGCACAGAAGATGTGGCTGTTCAAGTCCATCTAAATATAAGCAACACTTCTCTTTCATAAAAAAACTCGTGTCCTCAAGGACCATACGAAAAAGGCATTATCTAAATAAACACTTTAAAAGAGAAACAAAGCAATGCAGAAACAATAACAAAACAGAAAAAACCACAGGCAATATGAAAATCTCTTTAAACCTCAATGCAATGCCAATTGTGAGAAATTACAAAGATGAACAAAATGTCACAAAACCATTAAGCCAGGCTGCAATCTTGAGTTCATCATAATCTATGCACGACAGCATATGAAGACAGCATCTCATTCCATGCTTTCCACACAGCCCTCAATCTCACAAGGCTTTGTCGTGGGAGCAGCTTTGCTGTTATATTCAGCGGAATTTCGTCAGGGATTTTTCACCAAACTCCACTTGCCATCTGTGATTTCGAAAGGAATCTGTACTAAACTGCTAGTTCTATATTGTTTTGTAGTCAGCCCAAGCCATGTTTTAATATATCTTGATCAATAGTTAGCTTAAATGTTCGGACTGCGAACGTTTGGAGGAGGTGGACTTCAAATATGACTCAAATTTGATTTACGGAAAAGTCGAATTGGAATTGGTAATTCCAATTCCAGGGTTTTAGGTGGAAGATTGGAATGCTTGTTTTGGGTTAAAATTAGAATATGGAAAAACCTATTCCATTTTCATTTTTTAACAAACATGGAATTGGGAAATTCCGGTATTCAGAAATTCAAATTCCAGCCCAATTCCAGGAAACAAACGGGCCCTATTTATCATCTTACTTTGAATTCCAAAATCAAACCATTATAATGTGACAATGTGTCTTGCTTATTGCTCACTATGGCTCCTTCTGGATATGCAATACTTCAGACACAGATTGTTTGTTCTAATCATGAGGTTTTGTACCACAAAAGAATACCTGAATTGTCAAAGGCATAAATGATAGCCAGCACTTACTTATCATAAACAAATAACACTTGTTTGTTCATCCATTAATCTTCTTCTCTCAATAACTATTGGTTGCTTTTTTACAGATTGCCCAAATGCCTTCACCAAGATTCCTCACATTCTATTCCAATGGTTTGAAATATTTAAATATGTACAGAAGCTATGGGGAACCTTAAGACCTCTTAATCCATTACAACCCATGAAAACCTCTAAGTTGTGTCACATTCTTTGGGGCACGCCATACAAGAACAGCTTAATCATTGGATGGAACAACCTTCACCTCATTGTTATTGATGAGGATGGAACAACCTTCACTCCATTGTTATTGATGAGGATGGAACAACCTTGCCCCATTGTTATAGATAATAAGCCCTTCATATACAAGTTCATTTAGTTTAAATACACAAATCAACTCCTTCGCAAAATGATTAAATGGCTGTTCTAACACAATGCTTAAATGATGATAACTTGGTAAGATTCTTTTACACTTCTGCCATAAATATTAAATTAGGATTGCATTAAAAAAAATCAAAATAAACTTTCATAACTAAAGCTTGAGAATATAATCTTATAATTCACCAAATCTTGGAAGGTTGTTGGGCCAAAATGTATTATACAAAGAATCAACACATTATAGCAACCTTGATAAGTTCAGAAGATTGCCTAATATTGACCAATACTCACATATCTGATGATAGTTGGAAACTCAAATCAGTTTTTGTAAATATTCTTGTTCCATGCATCTTATCACATGATTTATCTACACAGGTAATGATGTGCATGTTTCTAATTGTTCTCTTGTTCATCTCTCAAATAGCCAGTAGGCATTTAGAGATACCCATCTTTCTCTTTGTGACAATATTGGGTTTGCGTTATAGATCACATCTTGAATTGCACCTGATCTGTGCTTTCCAGTTTCATCATTTACAAACTTGGGACACA
The DNA here is from genome assembly GCA_027943335.1 of Chamaecyparis obtusa. Classification (NCBI taxonomy): domain Eukaryota; kingdom Viridiplantae; phylum Streptophyta; class Pinopsida; order Cupressales; family Cupressaceae; genus Chamaecyparis; species Chamaecyparis obtusa. The sequence continues at coordinate 365,220 of BSBK01005294.1, forward strand.
TAGTGAGTAGTAAAAAGCATCAGGTCCATTCCCAACGCAAACTATCTTCTTGTCCTTTGATTAGCGGTATTCCAAGAGGTGATTGCCATTACACCACTGATAAATCTTTTAGTAGATTTTATGATTCCTTCTCATTAAATTAGGATCATAACTGAAACATTGTCAAGTAAAGCTTGTTTAAACTAGGTTCTTCAATACTAGAAGTTGTTGAGATTAACTTGTTTGGAACTATAGTACAATATCTCTGGTGGCTATTTATTGATGTCCCTCCTTGGTGTGACTTAACCACAAATATGACCATGTATATTGCATTCTATCTCTAGTCTAGTCAACATAAGAATGACATTGTGATATTTTTAGAGATACCATGTGCACAATGATATTGAGCATTGTACTTTATGCATGAAGATAGATTTTGAGGATAAAGTTGAGGGAAACTAATTGAAAAAATATGTGTGTCATATGCTCATACAAATATGCCCCCATACTTGTATGAGATAGTTAGACAGTTCTTGACAGCAGATTCAATAACTAGTTATATCTGATAGCACAAGCAAACAGTTGCACTAGCAGTTCAACTACGCTCTTGTTCACCATTGGCAAATGTGGCTTTGTTGTGTGTATTTCCTCATAGTGGTAATGAAGCTTTAAGTTTCTATTTAGTAGTAAGTTGAGAGTTCTACCGGAGCCCTTACCCACAAAGTTAATAAAAAATTTACAAGCAATAGCCAAGGAGATTGTAAGACCAAAAGGGTCAAAAATGGCTATCAAATCACAAAACAAAACTCTTGTATTGACAGGACAAGGCCTAGCTGCCCAATAGCCTACACTAAAAGACAAAAACAAGCATTTCCACCAAGACCGTGCCATCCTAGGCAAGTCATGCAGATGCTCATACCATAATTATCAAAAAAAGGCTAAATTATCTAAACATCAGCTGAAGCCAGATCAACATAGCAAGTGACCTCCTCATCAGCACTATCTTTGGCCTCCACACTCGCCCCAACCTAAGCCTAGACTCCAAAACCAGCATTTGTAAGCACTAGTTATAATGTCATCAAAGAAGTCAAGACAAGCGAACGTGTATGAAAACTCCAAACATCCAACCTATAGAATAACCAAAAGCTGATAGAAGGAAGCAAGAACTTCTTTCTAGAATGAACCACCTATATCTTCCTATGCAAAACAACAAGCTCCTCAGTCACAACTCTTATAGAGATCTCATCAATATCCACAAAAACATCCTCTATATTGTCACACAAGATTCAATTCTTAGCAAAGAGCAAAACCCCACTCAAAGTCTATTCCTTCACCTCCAGCTCTAGCATCAATTTGGCCTTAAAGTAAGCCAAATTGTAAGCCCTAGTTCTAAGGAACTCAATATTACACAGCCCATCACATCCAAGCTAGGTTACTGGGCATGCCTAAAACTGGTCCCATAACCATGTCGAGAGCATCCCGGTATGAGTTCACCCTTAGGTACATGTTTTCCCTCTCGGGACAACAAAAAGTAATTGCATAGACACAGTTAAATGCTAAACATGTAGTATAAGACAATTGTATTCAAGTAATCACTAGAGTATTCCACATACGTTTCATGTCCCTTACATTCACAGAATAGTTTGTACATATAGCTTCCGAAGGGACACGACCGAAACGTCGCGTTGTAACTGTTTACCCTTTCGGTTACTAACCATCGAGATTAACATGACATTAACATAACACTTTATTATATGACACCCATATATGACAACAGTACACCCAAGTAACCCTAGACTAGGTGTAACATCTCAAATGCCATAAATGTAATGTTTGCCTTGAAAACATGGAATTAGGTGTAAAATGCTTTGTGCTTCCCACACTCTGATGTCATTTTATCCAAGGATACATGGAGACATGTCCCCTGCTGTTTGGGGATGACTAGCTATCCTGGGAACGGCTAGGGGATGTCCTGGGGATGGCTAGCTGTCCCCAAACTACAAGGGACTTTTCCTAGCGTTAAAAAAACAAAAAATGCCTCCCACAAGATCCTATCAAGAAACGGCATTTCTCATGTGATTCCCCATCAAGCAAAATTAATGAAACATTCAAGGGCTCTCCTTCCTCAACATAGAATAGTTGCTTTTGTTCACACCACAAAAAGTAGCCACTATCTAAATGATCTAAATCCCCCTCTTTTAGAACTCAAATTTAATAAAATTCCTATAGAGAGATGAATTAAAAATGGGGGTGCACTTTGTTAAATGCGAGTAAACCCTCCCATTCATTTGAATTATTGCTAAGTAAGTCTGAGAAGGGAAGGTGATCAATGCACACAAAAGAAGACAACCTCCTCAAGACGATTACACAAAAAAATGGCCTAAAGAATACCATCACACTTCCAATTCTTGGTGGCTCCTTTACTCAATACTGCAATAATCAACTAGCTTTTAGTGATCAACTTCCTACAACCTAGTGAGGCCACTCCACAACACCCATCTAATAAACTATCTAAAAGAAGAATTAACCATGCCCTCACTCCAACCAACCCTAGCTTTCCCCACGATGCTTAATCAAATTTTAGTTTTAGAAGAGAAAAACTTGTAAGGGAGATTTCCAAGCTGCATCTATCTCAAACTTCATTCTCAATATTACCCCATTAATAAGGGAATAATGAAGTCTTGTGTTACAAGTAATCATTCTATGTTTATAGTTTCCCAAAATAACAAATATAAAAAAGAAGGGCAAGATAGGACCAAAAACGAATAAAGCCAAACTGGCTATTGCAGCTAATGCTACTAGCCAGAGGAAACTAAGATCAGGGAAGGACGTCATCCTTCTCAGGGGGCAATGAGGTGCATAACATGGAATGTTAGGGGCTTTTATGCCCCTAACAAATGGCGCTTGATCAAGCGCCAAATCAATCAAGCTAAGGCAGACATAGTTTTATTGCAGGAAACAAAGTGGAGCAAAGAGGAGAGTAGACAAAGAATGAGAGTATGGAGGCAATGGGTAGGTACATTTATTGAAGCTACGGGTGCCTCAGGAGGGCTGAAAATATTATGGAATCCATGGATGGTGGAAGGAACAATCATTGAGAAAAATAGAAACTAGATGATGATGAGAGTTAGAATACTACAGAGCAACGTATCCTTTTGCATATGCAATGTGTATAGCCCCATTGCCACACGGGATAAGAGAGAAGTCTGGTCCCAAATTACAAGAGCAATGGATGATCAAAATGGAGAAAGATTCATCTTGGGTGGAGACTTCAATGCTACTCTGAACAACGAGGAGAAGAGAGGAGGCCTTACCACAATAACCAATATTCAAAGAGACTTTCAAGCCTTCATAGATCAGAATCAGCTGCTAGACATCAAAACTAAAAATGGAATCTTTACCTGGACTAACAGAAGGAAGGCATTCACCAGCATAGCGGAAAGATTGGATAGATTCCTAATATGCAGAGTATGGGATCAGTTATTGGGAATTCAAGAAGCATAAATTCTGCCTTTCACAAGTTCAGATCATTACTCAATTGAACTAAAAATATCCCCGGAGACTCCACCGAATGGCAGCCCTTTCAAATTTGAAAACATGTAGCTAAGAGAAACTGCTCTAGCACCCCTAATGACACAATGGTGGGCAGAAGTGGATACAGGTAACAATTCAAAACTCTACCAAGTAAGCCAGAAGCTCAAGTATGTGGCAAACAAACTGAAGGTATGGAATAAAGAAAATTTTAAGAATGTTTTTGAAGAAAGAGACAGGATGGAGAAAAAACTATCACAATTAAATGAAATCATAATTGCTAGAGGAATGAGAATTGAAGAATTTGAAAAGAAAAAAGCATTAAAGGAAGAATTGGTAGAGATCCAAGCAAGAGAAGAGTGCTTTTGGAGGCAAAAGTCCAGGGAAATATGGCTCAAATAAGGAGATAGAAACACCATGTTCTTTCACAACACAACAATAGCAAATAGAAACAAGAAAAGGATTACAAAAATTAGGAGACAAGATGGAAGTATGGCAAGTTCTGTTGAAGAGGTGAATGCAAAAGCAGTAAACTATTTCGAGGAGATATTGAACAAGCAGGCACAAAGTGATGAAATACTCAACATGATTCCGGCAATAATCACAAAAGAATAAAACAAAAACTTATACAAGGAAATCACCAAAGAGGAAGTTAAGACAGTCGTATTTCAGTTCAACCCAAACAAGGCCCCAAGACCATATGGCTTCCCAACAAGTTTCTTTCAACATTTATGGGACATTGCGAGGGATGACATAACAACAGTAAATGAGGAGTCCAGGAGAAGGAAGGTTATGCTAGGGACAACCAACCACACATTCCTAGCTCTCATCCCAAAGAAAAAGGAGGCACAAGCCATGAATGAGTTTCACCCCATTGCTCTATACAATATGACATACAAGATTATAACAAAGATCATGCCAAACGGGATGAAAGGGGTTTTGAAGCATGTAATATCACCAAAGCAAAGTGGTTTCTCTCAAGGAAGGTCAATTGTGGAAGGGATAATAATTACCCACGAAGCAATTCACACAGCCAAGAAATTAAGGAAAGCTAGTATGATACTCAAACTCGACATCCTCAAAGCTTATGATTTAGTAGACAAGCAATTCTTGGTAGAGGTGCTACAACGGTTTGGATTCAGTGAAGACTCGGTGAAATGGGTGAAGAGTTGCATAGACAACCCCAAATTCTCTTCTGGTTAATGGAGCGTCCCATGGTTTCATTACTACCACTAGAGGCATACGACAAGGAGGCCCACTATCCCTCTTCTTGTTCATAATTATGGCAGAGGCTATGGGAAGAGATATAACAAACCTTCGGGAAGCAAGAACGTGCCAAGGAATGAAAGTGACCAAAGGAATAGACAATATTCCACACAAGCAATTCGCCAATGACATAATTTTGTTTGGAGATGCAAGTAGTACAGAAGCAAGAACCATGAAGGACTTCTCAGAAAAATATTGCATGGCATCCGGATGGAGTATCAATTGGAGGAAGTCAAAGGTTTTCTTTCTAAACACAAAAATGAGATTGCAAAGAGATGCTCAAGTATTAAGGATTAAGGGTTGCAGGCTTCCCTGGAAAATTCTTGGGGGTGCCACTATTTGCAGGAGCAAACAAAGTAAGATTTTGGGAAAACTTGATTAACAAATGCAAAGGTAAAATGGAGACTTGGAGAGGGAAATGGCTGAGTTCTGCAAGCAAGTTAATGATGATTAAGGTAATGCTATTTGCAATCCCCGTATTTTCAATGTCCTGCCTAAAACTCCCCAAAGTGATAAAGGATGCCCTAAACTAGATAATGAGGAGGGGTTTTTGAAGTGGAACAGGTGATCAAAACAGATTCCCATTGGTAGCATGGGACAAAATTTGCCTACCTAAGGAGGTAGGAGGTACGGGCCTTAAACAGCTAGCACTAATGAATCTGGCCATGTGTGCTAAACTAGTGTGGAACATTTACAAATGTGGACATCAGAAATGGGAGCAAACAATACATAAAAATACCAGATTCAAATGAAGATATTTGAATATTGACAGTTGCAGATCCACACAAAGGTTCTGCTATATGGAACTACATTCTGGAATGTAGAGACAATTTATCCCATCACGTCACTTGGGAAGTAAGAATGGACGCAAAGCCTTATTCTGGACAAATTCTTTGAGTGGGGAGAAGTGTAAGTTTTCTGCAAATTCTGAAGATATAATACTGACGGAGTATTAACACCTTGCTACAAATCGATCTACTACAATTCTGGGCTGAATGTTATTGTTCTAGAAGTCTGCAATAAATTCTGGAAATTATATTTTATTTCTGCACTAAATCGACAAGGAGTAGATTGCTAGAAGAGCAGACTTAGATTGTATTGTGTGTCCTCTATCCACAATCTTGCTCCTACTTATATATTAACCAAGGGTCTTGCCTTTTCATAAGACACACCCCTTCTAGGTCGGCCCTCCATGGAACAACCTATTCCTCTACAAATCGGTGCCCTTGTCCATTAACTAATAGTTAATTATTAATTAACTACAATAGTCAAATACAAGGCATATAAATATGCCTAGCAAATCGCCGATCTGTTCTAGGGAGATGTATTTATCATGGGGCCATATATAAAGGAAATTACATGCATTTTAAATCTGTCTAATCTGAAGAATCAAAACATTAATATGATCAAGTTATCGGGCTTTAACACTCCCTCTTAACTTGATAATATAAATGAGAGAAACATATCTAGCAACATCGTTACGATGACTAAGCATAGATTTGTACTCTATATCTATCTGATTCTTCCAAGCATGTAGTATCATGGTACACATGAAACTTGTCATATTACTAAACCTGTAATATGAATTATCACTAATACTTGTGATAAAAGTATTACATGTGATGCAATACACACGATAAAATCCGGAGAATGATTAAATTCTTCCTTTATCCAAATTGTGACTCATAGGCACTGACAAGCCTATATCACAATATGATCCTGAATTAAGATCTGCCAGTACACAAGATAAAATTTGGAAAATGATTAAATTCTTCCTTTATCCAAATGTGATTCATAGGCATAGAAATGTCTATATCACAATATGATCTTCAATTCATCCAAATCTGCCGGTAGTTCCCTATTGTTTTAGAACATTATCTCAGAGATCGTCATCTCATATAATGTATATTCATTATCACAAAGATCGTCACCTCTTTAGATAATAAACACAAATGGTGACGCCCATAACAGTCAATAGGCTGACAATAATAATTTAACAAAATTATTTTATTAATAATCAAAGAATACAAATGAGTTATAATTCAACCATACCAAGTCTTTTTCTGAAGTGATCTATCTACACTCGAGAGAGAGGTTTGGTAAGAATATCTGTTGTCTGATCTGCAGTACAAATGTATCTTAACTTGACAATATTCCTGTCTACCATATCTCTTACATAATGGTAAGGAATTTCAATATGCTTGGATATGTCATGAAAAACTGGATTCGCAGAAAGCTTGATGCAACTCTGATTATCACAATGAATGATAGTGGGATTCGTGGGTTGACCAAATAATCCCACAAGTAACTTATTAAGCCAAACTGCTTCCCGAGAAGCCATTGCAGTTGCAATGTATTCAGCTTCCATGGAACTCTGTGCTACTGATGTCTGCTTTCTGCATATCCATGATATCATTGCTGATCCTAAACTGAAACAGCATTCTGAAGTGCTTTTCCTATCAGTAACACTTCCAGCCCAATCTGAGTCTGTGAATCCATGTAAGTCCAAGTCCACTTTCTCATACTTGAGCCCAAGGTTAAGTGTGCCTTGTAAGTATCTTATAATGTGTTTGACTACAACCAGGTGAATCTCCTTTGGTTCACACATAAACTGACTTAAGGCATTAGCTGCATAGCAAATATCAATCTTGTATTTACCAAGTACATGAGAGACCCAATCATCTGGTTATAAAGAGTAGAATCTATGGAGGGTGATTCTGTTGCTGCTTCCTTAAGTTTGTGTAGGTTAGTCTCCATTGGAGAAGACATAGGTTTGCAGTTCCACATTCCAAATCTCTTCAAGATGTCTAATGTATACTTTCCTTGATTAAGTATGATGCTGTCAGAGTTTTGCCATACTTCCAATCCTAGGAAGTAATGAAGGAGTCCTAAATCTTTCATGTCAAATTCTCTTATTAGATCTTTCTTGCATTGATCTATAAGATGATCATCACCTGTTATTAGTAAATCATCAACATATAGTATCAAAATTATCATATCATCTTTATCCTTTTTATAATAGAGATTTGGATCAGCTTCATTCTTGGAGAATCCTAAACTAGTGAGATACTTATCGATTCTTTCATACCATGCCCTTGGAGCTTGTTTAAGCCCATAGAGAGCTTTCTTGAGCCTGCAAATAAAGACTTTAGGGTTATGAGTTTCAAATCCTTCAGGTTGTTCCAAATATACCTCTTCAATAATATTTCCATTCAAAAATGTTGTTTTCACATCCATCTGATGTACTTTCCATCCCTTTGATGCTGCAATAGCTAGGACTGCTCTTACAGAGGTGTATCCGACAGCTGGAGCAAAGGTTTCTTTATAATCAATTCCCTCCTTCTGAGAGAATCCTCTGGCTACGAATCTGGCCTTATATTTTTCAATGCTATCGTCAGCAGCATGCTTGATTTTAAATATCCACTTAGAAGAAACAACAAATTTTCCCTCAGGCCTTGGAACAATTTCCCAAACATCATTCTTAATAATGGATTGGTATTCTTCTGTCATAGCATCCTTCCAAGCTGTATGTTTAATAACATTGGTTGGTTTCAATTTAGAAAAATCACTCATGTTTGCAGCATAGCTAGAGAATCTTTTGGGTCTTTTGCTTTCTCTGAAGGTTCCTTCTGGTGCAAAGAAGTCTTGTGCTTCTTCTATACTCTTAGAGGCCCAAAGTGGTCTTTTCTTAGGATTTTGAGTTTCCTCAAGATTAAGATTTTGAATTTCACCTTCAATTTCTTCAATGTTCTCCCTCTGAAACTCAGGTTCATGATTTTCTTCAGAACTAGGTATATGTGAAGGATCTTCGGAACTTAGGGCTCTTTTGAATGCTAAATCTTCTTCAAATATTACATCCCTACTAAGTTCAATGGTTTTCTGACCAGGTATGTAAACTCTATATGCTTTGGATGTTTCACTGTATCCAACAAAAACACCTATTTTGCCTGAAGGTTCAAGTTTAGTTCTTTTCTCTTTAGGAATATGAATGTAAACGGGACACCCAAATATTCTAAGATGACTAATATTTGGTTTAGAATTAGAGAAGACTTCCTCAAGAGTTTTATCTCCGAGGTGGGAGTGAGGGCATCTGTTTTGAATATAGACAGCAGTACATGTGGCTTCTGCCCAAAGATAGAGTCCTAAATTTTGGTCAAGTAGCATAGCTCTTGCAGCTTCCACAATTGTCCTATTCTTTCTTTTTGCTATCCCATTTTGCTAAGGATTGTAAGGAACAGTACACTCCCTCTTAATCCCTGCTTCTTTACAAAAATCTTTAAACAAATCTGAAGTATATTCCCCTCCATTATTAGTCCTAAGAGTTTTAATTTTGTGTCCTGATAGATTTTCAGTTAAAGATTTGAATTCTTTAAATCTTTTAAAGATTTCTTTTGATTCTTTACATTTCAAGAAGTAAATCCATGTCTTCCTAGAGAAGTCATCCATAAAGAGTACATAGTACAAATATCCTCCAAGAGAAGGAACAGACATAGGTCCACATAAATCTAAGTGGACTAATTCTAAAACATTGTTAGTTTTTCTAGTGCTATTTTGAAATGGACTTTTGGTGTTCTTACCTAGTGCACATCATTTGCATATGCTTGAATGATCTTTGTTCAACTTAGGTATACCAGTAACCATCTTCTCCATCGTTGATAAGGCTTTGAAGTTTAGGTGCCCTAACCTTCTATGCCATACTTCGTTTATATCTGCAGCTTCATGAACTAAGGCTTGAATAGGTTTCGAACATAGTTCATACAGGTATCCTTCCTTTGACCAATCAATTTTGATTTCTTAATACAAGAGTTTTTAGGCCAGGTCATTACCTTTCCATCCATAAATGCTACCTTATATCCATCATCCTCAAGTGTTGTGACAGAAATTAGGTTCCTTTTGATTCCGGGTACATATAGTACTCTTTTGAGGTGTAAGGAGATGCCTGATTTTAGTTTTAAGGTGCAGCTTCCAACTCCTTTGACTGGATGTGCAGAACCGTCACCTATGGTAACTTCTTCATCGGTTTCCTCCATCATTGAATCCAATACTTCTTTATACCCCATAATGTGTCTGGATGATCCACTATCAATTACCCAAGAGTTGAGTTTGCTAGATACATCATTTGGTAGTGCTGAATACAGTACATAATTTTCAGGATCATAGTCTTCTTTTGTCTTAGTTACCTCTGTGAAATTTACTTGCTGTTTCGTATTCTCAGGGCAGTCTAACTTATAATGTCCAAGTTTCTCACATTTGAAGCATTTGACTTTAGATATGTCCCTCTTGAATTTGTTATTGCCTTGAGGGGCCTTCTTCTTAAAGTGTTTCTTCTTTCCTTTGTAGGAATTTGTGTTGAGAACATAAAGTTCTTCATCTCTAGTTTTCAATTTCAGTCATTTCTTAAGTTGCCTAGATTCTTCTTGGAGGCAGTCTCCTTTAAGTCTGTTGAAGTTTGGGAGTTTGTCTCTAGCACTTACTCCTTGTGAGAATGTTTCCCATGAATCCGATAACCCATCTATAGTCATAAGTGACAGCTCTTTGTCTTCAATTATGGTCCCTATACTTGCAAGTTCATCTCTTAGACTAGCCACCCTTAGGAAGTATGAATTCATAGATTCTCCCTTCCTTATTTTTATATGATTTAGTTGCCTTTTTAGTGCAAGGGTTCTAGTTGCATTGTTAACCTCATATGCATTTATTAATGCACTCATCATATTAAATGTTGTCTGATGTTTCATTAGCATAGGTACTATTAAAAATTTTAACTCCATCTAATATGATTTTCATGGCTTCCCTGTTTCCTTTAATCTAGTTAGTTTTATGAGGATCAGCATCAAGTTGCTTGGATTCCTTATCAACAAACTGTATTACATCATTGTCTTCAAGAGCCATCATAATTCTGAATTTCCATGCAACGAAGTGTTCTTTTCCATCAAACCTGTCTTTGGGTCTTATTGCGTTGGCCATTGAAGGTAGAAGGATGTTGCTTAGATATTTTCAAATCTGATTGTCAATTTGCAAAGCCTAGGTTCAACAACTTGGCTCTGATACCATGTAAGTTTTTTGCAAATTCTGAAGATATAATACTAATGGAGTATTAATACTTTGCTACAAATCGATCTACTACAATTCTGGGCTGAATGTTATTGTTTTGGAAGTTTGCAACAAATTCTGGAAATTATATTTTATTTCTGCACTAAATCGCCAAGGAGCAGATTGCTAGAAGAGCAGACTTAAAATTGTATTGTGTGTCCTCTATGCACAATCTTGCTCCTACTTATATATTAACCAAGGGTCTTGTCTTTTCATAAGACACACCCCTTCTAGGTCGGCCCTCCATGAAACAACCTATTCCTCTACAAATCGGTGCCCTTGTCCATTAACTAATAGTTAATTATTAATTAACTACAATAGTCAAATACAAGGCATATAAATATGCCTAGCAAATCGCCGATTTGTTCTAGGGAGATGTATTTATCATGAGGCCATATATAAAGGAAATTACATGCATTTTAGATCTGTCTAATCTGAAGAATCAGAACATTAATATGATCAAGTTATCAAGATTTAACAAAAAGTACCTTACAGACCAACCTGATTTGCAATGTATTAGGGAAGAAACTCAGAGAGTATGGGGCATAAAGGTTTGTGATTATGGAAGACCCATTGAAAAAGATGGAATAATGACATGGGAATGGAGGTCGTTGGATGAAAACAATGCCCCAAAAAATCAAAAAAGGGCACTAAAAAAAATTCTGGAGGAAAGACAAATCTTACCAACCAATGGAGATGACATCATATAGTGGTGTGGAACTAAGACATTAATTATAAGGTCAGTGCAGGGTAAAAATTCAAAAAACTTGTTGTGGAAAGGAGGAATTGGCCAACCAAACTCATATGGGGCGAAGGCATTTTACCCAAGGTTGGAGTGTTTACTTGGACTTCCCTGCAAAAAAGAATCTTGACAGATGATAGATTGTAGAAGATGGGAATTCATGGTACAGGAAGGAGTGCATTGTGCCATGAGGTAGGAGAAACCGCAGATCACATTCTGCTAAAATGTCAATTTGCAAACGAATGTTAAAAACAATTCATGGCCAAATTGGGGTTTCAATGCCTGCTTCCAGAAGACATCAAGGTCTGGTTCCACATATGGCCGCTGTTAAAAACACAAAGTCTATTTAGTTGTACATGGAAGATTTTACCATCCACAATCATATGGGAACTGTGGAAAGAGAGGAACAAGAGAATATTCATAGTGATGGCCATGGATGTTGAAAATCTATGTCAGAAAATTGAAAGTGCAGCAATTGAATTGGTCAATAATGCAATAAAAAACAAGGCACTCAAAAACAATACCTTCACAAGTTGGGATGACCAAATGCACAAATCATTTGTCAGTCTACAAATTCCAAAAGTTGATAGCACTGGAATGATGAAGAAAGGAATGAATCCGAGAGACAACATCAAATGGACTCTGCTGGAAAGGGACTGAATCAAAATCAATTTTGATGGTACATTTAGTGGTAACCCTGGCCCTAGCAGAATTGCTTGTGTGGCCAGAGATTGGGATGGATGCATAATTGCAAAGAAATCAATATTTATCGAAGAAACAACGAATAATGATGCCGAGTTTCGAGTGGCACTTGCAAGACTACAAATGGGCTTCAACATTAATGCAAAGCAAATACATCTGGAGGGAGACTCATTGAATGTGATTAATGCAATCAAGCAGAAATCCACCCCAAACTAGAAATTAGCACGGTGGCTAAAACCAATCCAGGAGAGAATGTCCAAATTGGAGGACTTCAAGATCACACACATTTACAAGGAGGGAAATGATGCTGCAAACAAGCTTGCAATAGCAGTGACGGAGAGTGCATAATGTACAATTCAAACACAAGGCTAAAATCGAGGACAAGTATGAAGTGTGAAGTGCACAAAGTATAACCCACATGAAAAATCGGATTAAAGTCACGAATGTCCCATGACAACACACCTACCCAAATGGCCACAACAAAAGTAATTTTTTGGTATGTGAGACTGACAAGGAGTTTAATAGGGGGCAATATCATTGGATGATCTGTCAAGGGAAGGATGACGAATAGAGGAGGTGAGTAACATTATGAAGCATAGTGGCAAGTAACCACACTTGGATTTTTGGAAATCACATATCATATCATTAATACTTAAAATGTGTGAAGCGATACAACAAGATTGTGTAGTACAAAGACAGGTGGTGAGCGTCTACATATAACTGGGAGAGGCAAAGCATGACTCACAAAGTTCTTGAACAGTTTGCAGACAAGGAAGGAGAAATGGACACGCTGATAAGCATGGAATCCACGAAGCTCATGATGTCCTTCTCAGGTAAAGTAATAGAAAGTCGATTGGCCTTGATGCTTACAGTTAAGCATCCACTGGTCGTTCATGCAGTTAAGGAGGTGTTAGGGAGAGTTTATGTGGACATACCACAAATACCGTGTCAACATGGATATAACTGCAATGTTTTTGGCCTTTGCACTGTGTTGTGGGATGGCGAAGAAGAATGCGAAGAAGCTATGTCAAATGCTTTTCAAGCGTGCCTATCTTGAAGAAATTGATGCAGTCTTAGACAATGTGGACAAGAAGAAAATGGTGTCAGTACCACAGCAGTATTACCTGACGAGGGGTGAAATCCAGAAGTTTCCCCTCATTCTGTCAGTGGAGCTGAATTGAAGGATAGGCTTAGGAATATCCATAGAAACTTGGAATTTCTCCAGTGTTTGGCAAGTATCCTTCCTCCTCCTGCAAAGGAGTGGATCGGGGCATGTAAAGAACAAGAAGGCATGTGGATTGACAGTGACAATGATAGTGTTGAGGAGGCCGGGGAAAATGTGTTGTCGATGCTACCAAAATGTGGTGAGGAATGGATAGAGAATGACCTCAAAGACGTCGAGGTGGCCAAGGGCCCTGCCCACAAGAAATGCGATCCTGAATGCCCAGTCATTGCTCGTGCAACACATGCCAAAAGAAATGAGGAAAAGGGGCGCATAGGAGAAAGAAGAGGAAACCCTGGTAATGTTGGTCCGCGGCCCCAAGGATACAAAGAAGAAAAGGAAAAGCTAAGTTCTATGCTGCCATTTCTGTCATGGCAATTTTGTCTTGAATATTTGTTAATAATATAGATAGATTGATTGTAGTTGTACAGACTCCATGATAGTATAGGTAATAATATAGATATGATAGATATAATACAAGGGTAGCAGTCAGAGTTTGAGCTGGCAGCAATATTGCCATAGCATAGATATCTAGGTGTGTATTATTAGTACAAGCATGCTACTCTATGTAATCAGCAGAACAATGTAATTGTTTTTTGATATAATACAATGGGTGCTGACCCAACCCAGCGATTAATCTATTAAAAAAAAAAGTTTAAACAATGAAACCCTTCTTAACATGAATTTAACATCAGTGACAACTAATCACCAAAACAAGAGAATCTAAAAGAAACAAAGCAAAATTAGCAAGGTAGTCTTCTGGAATGAACCCTAATATAAGAGCATTACACAAAAGGTGGATCAAAGTTCCATGACAGAAATTGAAGAGAACCCGGAGAACTAATCATCATTAGCTAGCCTGAATTCCTGATAAAAAGTTCTATTGTAAGAACATGAAAACAAACCGTCTACACACCTGGAAAACTCCATTTGGCTGCAGCTCTCCTTCTGCAACAATTATTGTATTTTCCACAAAGTATCCTGTTGTAATCTTGTGCCATGTGTCAAGGAGAATAGCAAGAAGAAAATAGTATCTATAAAGCCATGAGAAAGTATTGATCAAGAGGTCTTAATAAATTTATGACATTAGCTTTATATTTAAACAAGAGTGTTTCCTAATTTATTATTAACTTTCTCAGTGTGTTTTATACATACAAATAATCCTTTTGGAAACTTCCCATAACCTTGCATCCTAAACTGACTTCTTGGCTGGTTAATTGTATCATTCAGAACTCCTGGAACTAGTATTTTTTGTGCAAATATTTTACTTCTAATCATCCAGGCATTCATCCTAAGGGAATATTAGATAATAAACTTTAAATCCTCTCTTTACTTGCTTCGTCATAATCTAATAACCCTTTACTCAAAATTCTATTTTTAATTTGAAAACTTTTCTTCATCCAAATATTTAACCTATTTCCAAGGATATTGCTTGTGACAAGTCAATTGGAATAGCCCCAGTAAGATCTTCCAGGAAAAAATGTCCATCTTCTAGTTGTGATATCACCCCCATGATCCACCTTCTTCCTATACACCCTATTAGCGATTGAATTGGTATCATCTGCATCAAGTAATCCACATCATATCAAAATTAGAAAGCACGCAAATACATAATACTAGAAACTAGCACTCATTTTCTCAGCCAAGAAAAAAGCAATAATGAGAGGAAAACAAATGCGCCCAACAATAATCATGCAGTCAAATTCAAAGATTCTAGGTGATATAGTTTAATATTATAGTTTGAAAATAAATCAGATATCCCCTTGAATAGAAGCTGAAAGAATGCCATTTAGAAATTAATGTCAAGGATCAAACAGAAGTTTCTCGAAAGGGCTTTCCAATGAGTCAGTGAGGACTCAAGGGTGTGTGTTAGTTTGTGTATGCCTTAGAATGTTTAAATGGTTTAGGGTGGTTCCTGTGTAGGAATAATCTGTCAAAGGAATTGTGAGAATAGCGGCATTCACAATATAATTGTAAATAACAGAATTGCTCAACATCCTTTGGAAGCATTTTATTTTTTTGTCCAAAATGCAGAACAAAAAGTGGATGCAAAGATCAGATTACTAATATTTAATCTGTAAACCGACATGCATGGTGATAGCAAACAAAAGGCTGTCCTCATAGCGCACCTCAAAACTGCCAGACCTAGACATGTCAGAATCAAATGCAGGTCTGGCAAAATGTCGGTCACGAGCAAGCCTCTGTTGCAACAATTGAAGCCTTTCACGATACAAAGAAGCTTTGCTATTAGCTTCACCATGGATTGGCAGCTTCCCGGTGAACCTGAAAATGTTAAGTCGTATTAGATCTAGGGTCAATAATATGTCAATTGGATCTTCTATTCTGAATAAAATTTTCCCTTATTCATGAATAATGCCTTTGTTCAATTTAAAATGTATCAATCATAGTTCATTTTCAACCAGAAAAATACATATAAGGAATTTTCTCAAATTAGATAGACATGAATATTTGTAAATCTCAATTTGCCCGGCTAACTTGAAAAATATATAAGATGAACATAATCTACTCACTCGAAGCTGTATTTTGGCCTTCAACTTTGTGAGTAAGAGAGTTGAAACTAATTACTTAGAGCTTTTCTTGAGTTTCGAGGGACACAAAAGAATGAAACCACAGAACAGTGAATTTCATTTCCTGCTAGAAATTTTAATACAGCTCTGTTGCTTAAGAAAGGTGTGGAATTATCAGTTTTCCACTGACAAATTATTCTAGAATATACATTCAAAATATGTTGTGAGAAAGTAGTCTACACATTGGTTCATTCTAAGTGTTTAGATTTACAGCAAGAAAAAGACATATCAATTTACATCAGAAGCAAATTATGACTTCGCCTATCCATTGTTAAAGTTTGGAATTCTTATTAACTGGGATCTAGAAATGAAATGTGAAAAGCAACTGTCAAGCATTTGATCATGCCATTCCCATTGGAGATGGCCCATTTAGAATTTTTTTGTTTTGATATATTGGATGTATCCAAGCTCAGTACCCATAGTTCACAATCCATCAGGGCGATTTGACTAGTCCTCTGTATTAAAATAATAATGTAATATTTAGTTATGATGGTCAATTAAGTTGTTAGGATAGACTTTAGGAATATTCATTATTCTCTTAGTTGTCGTTATCATCCTTATTGGAAAAATCATTTGTAACTCTCATTTGACTTTCTCTCCTTTGTTAATATTGATTACCGAATATCTTGATAATCATTCTCCATAATATTTTTCATGGATTGTGGAAGCTTGCTATCATTAATCATTCTCTGTCATTACTTTTTGTAATATGGTATTGAAGCTTGGAAAGGAAGCTAGGGTTTTGAAGTGACCTATGGATCAGTGACAAAGAATGATTATGAAGATATTTGGTATTCGATAGTAATGAAAGTCTCCTTAAATAAGAGTACAAACAATTTATCTGATAAGGATAAGATCAACAACTATGTAAAGCAGATGACAACAAAGAGAATAAAGAATATTCATATAGTCTATCCTAACAACTTAATTGACCATTATAATTAAATATTATAAAATTATTTTAATGCTCTGGGCTGCTTGAAACCTTGACAGTGCACCACTCCTAAAGCGGCTGGGTGAATCAGGTTCAAACCTACACCGATCATCCATATCTTTCAACAGCTCAAGCAACCAGTTTACACCCTGGGGGCTGCTCTTTTAGAGTTTGTCAAGCATACATGATTTAAAATTATCCACACCTGTTTGCAAGAATATTATTTTGGCAAAGACTGTTTCCAATGATTAAGGAATTTTACAAATCCTAGCTGCTTAAGATGTCTTAACCGCAAGATCAAATGGAGTCTCCTTATTACAAAAGCTTCCAACGTGAGAAATGGTTGTTCTCAAAGGTGAGATCTTAATTGATGGAGATCTCTGTAGCTGCATAATGCATAACCAACAATATAATGCACAACTTTTAGCTAAGCATGTGTTTGCAAAATTTTCACTTAAAGACTTTGTAAAAATATCATCAAGAAGTTCCTGAAAATTTGACATCTGAGCATGGATTGTGCACAGGTTCCTCATTTAGAATGTGTGGGGATGTTTCCTTGAAGGTGTATGGTAGATCACAAGGATCACACATCCTAGATGTTTACATTTATAGGTTGTTCAGAAAGTACATAGCAATCACCTTCTACTTGTATTTGCTTAACATACGTCCAAACCAGCTTTATTCAGGAAGGTGATAAAGGTTATCAAGGAGTCTTCTTTGTGTTATGATTTGATGAAATAGCTTATCCCAAGAGAGGAGATATCTCCAACAACTTAAGAATTTAAGGAATGTCAAACATTGACAAAGCAGGGGCACCATTAAGACCAATTGTCAATACTATTTAGTATCTGATTTATAATCTACCATACTTTCTCAGAAAATCTCAAACCATCGGTGGGTGGTACCTCTTCTCTCATTTAAGAATCCAATCATTTCATTACCTTAAGTGAAGATATTTGATATCTTGGTTAGTTTTTATACACTATTTGTTCAATAAAAAGGTTAGGTACTAAAGATATTGGTAGAGTGATAGGAGAACATAGCATCCTCTTGCCAAAGTGCTAGCCCAAGGTGAAAGTCCAGTCATTATTGTCCAGAGAATCCAAACTCGCCACGAGTTAGGCGAGTCGGCAAGCCAAGGAAAGGTTGGCGAGTTATGCTGACTCGGCGAGTTATGCTCATGACTCGCATGACTTGGCGAGTCAGCGACTTGTGGCATAACTCACCGAGTTCGTGCTGTGTGACTCGCGCCATGCACACAGAGTTTTGGAGACCAAAAAAAAAAGAACTTTAGTGTTTTTTCATTCGTTTTTTTGTATTTTTTTTTCATTTTACCCTAAAAGGTCTTCTATTTGCTAGTTGTGAGAAGAAGAGAGAAAAAGTGAGAGAGGAAGGAAAGCAAGAGGCCATTGCTTTGCAACCAACAGGGAAGAAGAGCATCAAGGAGACCACAAATCATATTGGGGAGGCCATAGGTTTGCAACCAGCAGGGAAGAAGAGCATCAAGGAGACCACAAATCACATTGGGGAGGCCATAGGTTTGCATTGAGAGCAGCAAGGAGTCCATAGCAAGACTTCTCAACTCATTTGAAAGAGGTGAGTGTTAAATTTTGTAGATTTTGTTAGTTTTTTTTGTATGTTTATGGATTTTTCATTTGTTTGTTATTTTTTTTTAGTTTAACTTTCTAAATCTTGAATGTTTTCTATTAAAATATAAATTGCATACTTCAATGAGAGAAGTACAATAATAGCAAAGTGCACACCCTACATTTTTTTTAGAAAAAAATTGTGAACATGTATTTACAATTTTTTCTTTAAAAAATGTAGGGTTTGCTGATTTTTTTATTAGTTTATAACTTTATAAAATTATCTTATTGCAGCAGCCTTCACGTTTTAAAAACATTAATTTTTCACAATGCCTAAAAAGGATGAGGCTTGGAAATATACGAAAGAGTTTCCTGGTAGACAAAAAAATCAAACAAAATATTTTTTTATAAAGAAATTTTGGTGGCATCAATAGATTTAAATACCATATTGCTGGCATACCTAGCCATAATATTGGGATATGTAAAAAACAAACTTCCAAGGCAAAACGTTTATGTTATGTCCAGTTAGAAACACATGAACAAGAAAAGGAAACTAGGAAGAGGCAATTGAACGAGTTACGTGCTATTGGTTCCCATTCATCCGCATCTGCAACCGCATCCACATTCGCAAGCTGTGTTGGAGAGGGTTCTACCATGCCTCCCTTTCATCCTAGTGCTTCTGCTAGTGCTAGTGCTTCTACTTCTGCTCCTAGTGGCACTATTACCTTTGGCCCTAGAGTCCAGCGATTCAAGTTGGATAGTTTTTTTGTGCCATGCACTACTCCTGGGGCACAACCCTCACTTGAGAGCATAGGTTGGAACAAGGAAGTTCATGATGCTACAAGAAAACAAATTTGCAAGTTTTGGTACTTTTGCAACATTCCATTTATTGCAACTAGTTAATTCTTTTTTATTTGATTGCTTTAAGTTTAAAAGTAAATTTTAAAATTTATAGTTTGAAACTTTGAAACTTTGAAGTTGAGCTCTGCTTGTCTAATCACAATCTATTTGTGACAAGTCTCCATACTGGCAAGGCATGGTAGATGTTGTAACCATTTGTGGGCCAGGGTTTAAAACCCCTATTGATCATGAGTTAAGTGGCCCCCTCTTATTAGAAATGGTTGAGGACATAAAAGTTGAGCTAGAAGACCACCGACAGTTTTGAAGCCAAAAGGGTTGCACCATCATGACAGATGGTTGGACAAATAGGAGGAATAGAACACTCCTAAATTTTCTTGTTTCCAACGGAGGTGATTGATCATTCTACTTTCCTAAATGCATTGAATAATTTAAATTTTGATTTGTTGATTGATCCATGATAATTGATAATTATTTTGTTTTATTTTCAAGAGCCACCATGTTCTTGAAGTCCATTGATGCTTCCTCACATGTAAAAAATGTCACATACTTATGTGAAGCTATTGAGGAAGTCATACATGAGGTGGGGGAAGAAATTGTGGTGCAGGTGGTGACAAATGATACAAAAAGTTATGTTTTTGTAAGTAAACTTTTAACTTTTTAAGTTTTGATGGAGAAACATCTATGAATTTATTTAAAATTTTCTTAACATGTCTAAATTTCTAATTAATTTGACATGGTTGTAATTAAACTTTTGATGGAGAGGCACCCGAAAAAAATTTGGTCTTCATGTGCAACCCATTGCCTTGACCTCATGTTGGAGGATATTGGTAAGCTTGAATGGGTGAAAGCATGCGTTGAAAGGGCCAAAAATATCTGCAAATTTGTCTACAATCATGCATTGATCCTTAGCATTATGAGGTAATACACGGGGCAAAAGGAGTTAGCTCGTCCTGGTATCACAAGATTTGCCTCAAATTTCCTCACACTAAAATCCTTGATGAAATCAAAGGCAACTTTGAGGCGCACGTTTGTTGGTGAGGAGTGGACTTCTCCTATGTTACGAAAACTTCTAAGAGGGATGTGGCAGATTGCATTTTTGACGAGCCAAGTTTTTGGACCCCTTATGCAGAGATCGTGCAGGTAAATTTATTACAATTTAACATTTAGTATTTACTTTTAATTTATATGCATATTTTTGTTTTGTTTGCAACTTTGCATTTGTTCTTATTTTCATGCACACTTGTGACTTAACTATTTGTGTTTGACATTATCTAAAGGTCACTGAGCCCCTAGTAGTTCTCCTACAAGTTGTTGATGGGGAGAAGTCCTCTATGGGCTACATATATAAGAGCATGGATAAGGCCAAGGAGGCCATTAGATCCATATATGTAAGAGTTGAGGATAAGTATAGCGCCATTTGGGAGATACTTGATAGGAGATGGCAAAACCCACTTCGTAGATCCATCCATGCAGCACCTTATTTCCTTAATCCAACATTTTGTTTCTGTAATGACTTCAAGGCGGATGGGGAGGTTCTTAGTGGCCTATATACAGTGCTACAAAAGATGTCTAGTGATGGGACAACTACAGTGCACGAGATAGATGCACAGAATAATGAACAAGGGGTGATTTTCACAAGCAAGATGTGCAAAGACTCTCGGACAACATTGCAGCCAGGTAGAAATATATGTTAAACTTAAGATTCTTAAGTTTATGGCTTATGCATTTTGATTTTATAATCTAGCCTTATAGTTGGAAATGAGACTGATTTTTTTTTCGTTTCCTTATTTCAAATAGATAGAGGCAAATGTTTGGGCCTACAACCCCAAACCTTCAAAAACTAGCCATCTGTATTTTGAGTCAGCCATGCAGCGCTTCTGGATGTGAGCACAATTGGTCCATGTTCAAGCACATCCACTCGAAGAGGCGTAATAGATTGTCTGTGGAGAGGTTGAATGATCTTGTCTTTGTTCATTACAACCTCTGTCTTAGGACCAAACAGATTTTGGACACTGACTCCTCTTAGATCACTCTAGCAGAGATCGATCCAGAAACTGAGTGGCTCACTGAATCTACCGATCCTATCTTCACTAAGGACGACCATGAGTGGGTTGACCAGGCAGACAGAGAGGCTGAGGTTGTGGCTATGGCAGAGGAGGATAGAGCACGATCAGACACTCGCACAGCTGATGTTGATCAGAGTGGCACCTCACGGGCAGAGACTATGGATTCTCAATCATCCAGGAGCTACCGTAGACACCTTTGTAGGAGGCAAACATACTACACTGAGGCTGAGGCTGAGCCAGAGTCTTGAACCATAGACTTGTTTTTGTTTACACATGTTTGGGAACATTTGATGTCATGAATTTTATATACATTTGACAATATTTATAATTCTCCATATCTATGTTTTCTATTTCCTTCAGCTACAATTTGCGTTTGTACTTATGTGATGAATGTATGTTTATGTATGTGATCAAATTAGCTTCTATTTGATGATGTTATAGTGTCTTTAAGCTTTATTCAATAATAGGTACATTAAACAAGCTTTAAATTGTTAACAATCTCTAAATTTCAAGGGTTTTTTCATTCTGCCGAGTCGTAGCTGAGTGACAAGTCGAGTCGGCCTTGCCGAGTTTGGGAACTATGTTATTGTCAATAGACAAAGGATTAAAGAGGTGAACTTGGAAAAGTCTGTCTATTTTAGGAAAGTTCAAACAACAATATGTTTTGTCTAACTATATTTTAAGTTATCTCTCTTGATTGAATTTTTTTAGTTATGTCTCTTGATTGAATTTCTCAATTACAAGAATCATATACTTCACATCATAATGCTGTATCAGGGGACTGATAACTCAATTTTGATTAATCTAATAAGCTGGTTTTTGCAACTGTTCATGTAACTTGGATTATAACGTTCTTTCAGAAATAATGTTTTTCTTATAAAATGCAGTCCCTCTCAGATCATTTCATGAACTGTAACAGTATTCAACTCTGGTAACACTCCTTGAAAAGTATAGAATCTTTTGAGATGCCACTGCTAGCCCTTGTTTTGTATCAGAGTTGAGACTGATTTCCTTGTCAGACAAACTTTAATGCGTTCTAGTGTTTAATTTCTATAGAAATTCACTAGGATTGCTAATAGAAGATAAACATCAATTGCATTTTTGTTCGGGCTGCAGCTTCTAGCCTTTTGGTAGTTGCAGCACTTTCCTTGTCAGTAGGAGGAAGTATCATCTTCTAGTCTGATGGAGCTTTTCTCAATGCTGTGACACATGGTTAGTTTTGAAGTAGACGTTCTGATATAATTTTGTGGTTACAATGCATGAAATGGATGGCTTAAATCTGACCAACTTGGCAGCTATGAGTTTTAAAGAAACCTGTCTGATACAATATTGCAGTTAAAATGCACATAGATGATTGGCTTAAGTCTGATCAACTGGTAAAGTTCTCCATGTTCAGAATTAATATCCACAACAATTGACCAATAGACTAAGAAATTAAAATTTGACTGAAGTTCTAACATTCCTAAGGGAACATGCCCTAGTGGGTAGTGATGCAAACTAGCTGTACTCTCTAGTAATTGGAAAGGTTGTCTAACTGGAAATTATAGGGCGAATTGATATATGCCTTCCAGAGTTCTAACATGATAGTTCATATACCATGTTCAGATATATATTACAATTTTACAATTTTGAATGCAGATATACCTTGTTCACATAATTAAAACCTTCCAGACTGTAGTCAGCCAATTAGTTTGAATGCTTATGCAGTTGACTGATTTGATAAATCCTGCCTGTTTAATTAAATATCTGGCATAAATTGTTCTTGAAGGTGTATTATACCTCAGTATGCAAAGATGTATTCATGTCAAGAATATTCGGCCAGTGTAACTATATCACTTTTATAAAGATTCTAAAACTGTTGGGGGTGCTGGTGCTTTGTTTAATTGGACAGTAACATCCAAGATAGCCCTGCATAGACAATGAAGTAACCTGATATGACTGTAAGAAAACATTATACGGAATAGTGACCAAATTCTGTTCCTAGTTCATGGAAGAAAATCTGCAGTGATCTTATCACTGGGTCCATAATTGGAGTTTTCTTAAACATAAACTTCGAAATGTAAGGTTTATTGCTCCATAGTAAACATGCCTTGGCAATGGGGTGTGCCTTCAACCTTGCCACCTTACAAGTGACTCCAAGTTATTCTAATTAGTTATACATCATTTCTTCCAACTACCTGTTGTGAGGTTTTCACATCGTCGCCCCAAATTTTGGGGACCCCCATCTTCGATTTCAACTTGACCTTCTTCCTGTTTTCGATTGTCCGAGCCTTAGTGTTTTTCGTGAGATTTTGGATAAATGTTGTCGATGGATTGAATTGTTTGAAATAAAGTTCACTTGCTAACGATGATTTGATGTTGATCTGAACTTATTTCTAACCCTCAATTTCGATTTTGGGCTAACAATTTCATTTTGTGCAATTCAATTTCATTTTCTTGGCATTTTGTTATGGATCTTCGAAAGTTTGGGCTTATCAATTTGGAAATTTTGCTTTGAAAACATTTAATTTTGGGCTAAATTGTTTTAATTTCGATCATCAAAAAATGGATAAATTTGGATAATCCCTCAATTGGCATTGAAAATAAATTTGGAGATTAAAGAGTTAAAATTCTAAGCCTAATATATCGATTTTTATTTAAAAATAAAAAGAAAAAAATAACCTTGGTTATAGAAATCGATTTTTGAGCATTAATCATATATATCTTGGGCTTAAATTTAATTTAAAAAATAAATAAAAGCATGTGCCATTGAAAATTTAAATAAAAAATCAATTAATTTTGGTGATTTTCGAAATTAATAAGGTGGGAATTAATTGTTTTTTTTGCTTGCATTTATTTCCTAATGCTAAGTCGTCCCTCTAATTCATTGATTTTTTTGTTTGTTTTGTTTTTCGGTGCTCTTTGTAGAGGGTCGGCCCTCATAATGGCAGCCTCCAAGCGGGTATATAGAGAGGGGTCTCCTCCCTCCTCTCCACACATCAAATGCGATCTGCAGGGAGCAGTCTAGGTGCGAGCTGGAGGGAAAGGAAAATTGTATAAGTGCAGCAAGGAGGTCAGCGACATTGCCTTGTGAGGGGAGAAGTCCCGAATTTAAGGGCAGGGGCGAAATTAGTAACAGGCAGGCCTGTAGAGGCCCGAAACTAGCCTTGTGGAGGGCTCCCAAATTCATACCAAGAGCAGGCCTTAGGGGACAGCAGACCTGATCTGATGTAAGGCATCAGATAGTGAATTTTGTGAAGTGAAAAAAGGTGAATTGGTGGGATGATTTCAGAATTGGGTGATGAAGTTGTGTTTATTCCAAGGATTTGAGGTCCTAATTTGTTAGAGGTGATTTGATTAGGAGCAAGGTGTTGCGGCTTGGATAATGCCTAAGGGATCTCAGATTAGGACTGAGAAGTTAAGAGTGTAATTTGGTCTTTTAATCTATTTTCCTTAGTTGTTTTGTCTTTTGGTCACGCGATTGTTTGGGTGACGGAGACAAGTTTTGTTGAGAGATTGTAAGATTGGTTCATTAAGCAGATTTCTCGATTGTCGTGATTGGATTTTCCCCTTTTCTTGCTTGCTATGAATCACTCCATAGCGGATGCTAGTACAAGCAAGAATCCAATGGGGACTAATACCAAAATAGCTGACAAGGAAGATATGATGCCCAAGACCATCTTCTTCTCGAAACTTAAACGAGTCGGAGACACTAACATCGGTACCATTGACATGACGCAATTGAGGGATAGGTTGAGGAGAAGCCAATCCCCTATGGCAAAGAAGGTATACAAGTCTGGAATTGTGCAGGCTGCCGCCTTCCCTCCTACCTTGCCTTGTCCAGAATTGATCATGGAGTGTGCTTACCGATTTGATATTGCATCCAAGTCCATTGTCTTTGATGAGGGTAAGAGAATGTTGGCTAACATTGGGAATCAAGTGATTGAGGAGACATTCGGTATACCCCAGCAGAAAGGAATGATAGTAGTTTTGATGAATCAAGCAAGCAGGTTCTTTCAGGATAGTCAAGATACCTACTTTGCTTTACTCAAGCAAAATTGGTTACATGAAGGAAAGAAGGGAGTTACCAAGGCATCAAAACTCACCAGGTCAGATTTTAAGTTAGAATATGGAGACCTCATCGTCCTCCTCAATCGAATCATGGGCTCTGCCCAGGGTGTGCATTTTGAGACTTGGATGTACTATTTTATCGAAGGCATTGAGAAGGGAAAGGAAAGGTTTGATTGGGCAAAAATCATAAGTGAAAATTTGGAGTTGCAGCTCAGGACGGCGCAGATTCAGAAGCGATTCCACATGGGGTCCTACCTCTTTTATTTGATCGCAAGATTATATGAGCATCCTGGACTTAAGGCTAGAGGGATAGTTGGCAATGGACCCGGACAATATTTGGTGCATGAGTGCTACCCACAGCTTCATTTGCACAACACCAAGGATTACAAGATATTTTATGATGCCTTCGCCATGAGGACGGTAAGGATACTGCAAGGGGCACCTGCCAGGAGGCTCTCACCAGAAGCAGAAGCAAAAGTCAAGAAGTTTGGGAGTTGGTTCATTCAGTTTCCTCAATTCACTTATATTCGAGTGGCTGGGTGTACAACTTGTCCCAAGAGGCCTCCAAGGTATCCGCCCGATAAGATAGTTTTGTTGGAGTTGGCTAGACAACTTGAGCAGTATGATAAAATGATGAAACAGAGGGGTGAAATAGGAGTTACCCTCTCACTCATGATAGGCAATGAAAGTTGTCCCAATTCCACCGCCTTTGCAGCTGCAGGAGAGGAATTAGAACAATATCACTTGGCTTGGTATAAAGCAAGACAAGGATTCGATCCCCAGGGTCTAATCAAGATGGCTCGAGGAGAAACATTCAGGCATATCCCTACTTGGGAGGACTTTTGGGCCAATGCACAGGATGACTTTCATGTGAGGAAGCTGGCTTTCTCGAGGTTATCAGTGGACATGATGAGGGCATGCAAACGGAAGAATTTCAATATTCCGGATCAGTTGGAAGAGGATGAAGATGTGCTAAGAGAAGATTATAATACAGTAGAAGGAGCAGAGTTGGACCCGGTTAATTGGAATGATCATCAGGATCCATCTTTAGAGGCAATTAACAGAACAGTTGAGCTACATACTGAGTGGTGGTATAACAGGAAGCTTAGGCAGTTGCAGAGTCGGAAGGTACGCCTTACCTATGAGAAGATGAAGCAACAGGAGGAGACTCCTACAAGGTCAGTTGGACCTCAAGGTGGTAATAGTGGTCAGAAACAGCAGCAAGCAGTTAAGAATAAGAGAAGGAGTTTGGAGGTTGAAAAGAATAAGAAACATCTTGAGCCTCAAACAAAGAAGCAGAGTACAGTGTGATCAAGAGAAAGTGTAGCTGGGGCTCGGGGCCAGGAGGTGGATATAGGAAATCAAGGGGCGGCAGTAGAGGTGAGCTCTAGTTCAGAGTCAAGTGGTTATAGTTATAGTACGGAGTACTCTCCTCTTTCAGAGAATCAAGTTAATGAAGATATGGCAGCCACTAGTGAAGAGGGAGATAGGCCTATTGATATTGAGGCTCCATCAGATGAAGATGGCAACCGGGTGCCCAAGGCCGTTGGTGAAGGTGTGTTACCTGAACCAAATCCAGATGTGAGGAGATGCATTGCACCACGTTGGTTAAGATAGATGCTGATGCCAAGGGGTGAGGTTATGGCCATCCGGACAGTTGAGGATATTCAAGGGTTAGCAGAAAAGGAAGGTGATGTCGAACAAAGACAGATGGCAGGAACAGTGGCAAAGGTAATCAGAGATGGCAGTGATGGTCACCGAAGGGTTCAAATTGCAGTTCCAAAGGTTAACAAGACAATGGGTGAAATTGTGGCCCAGGACTATGAGATAGTGGAACACAACATGGGTAGAGTCACGGATGATATGGAGTGTGTGGAGGTTCAAGAGGGCCTTGCTTCAATAAGGGAGAGGTTGAGAATAGCAAATGAAAGAAATGTACAGTTGGAGTTTGAGAACAAGTATTGGAGAGACAGTCAGCCTATCCAACAGGTGCATCCGACTGCTCTTCCACAGTGCAATGAGAACAGTCAAGAAGTAATATCCGTCCAAGAACAAGGAACTAGAAATTGGATCAGTCGTACAATTCAAGAGGGGCGAAGATTCATGCCTACCTTTATCTCTACTTTCAGGTCATTGGTGTCTCTCAGGGACAAATTCAGAGCATTTGGAGGAATGTGGAAGGATTTCCTTCCAATTCGTGACTTGGCCATTCCTCGATTACATGCGGCTTTGGAGCTATCAGAGGGATCCTTGGTGAAGGCCAATTTGATTAACGAAGGAGGGAGGAGTATTATGGAATCTTAGTATGTTACCATGACTAACAGATTGAGGTTACTTGAGGAAATACAGGATGAAATTGCACAACACAGCCCAAGCATCGACACTCTCATTTCAAGCATGTTGAGCGATGCGGGGATTGCACTTGATTTTGAGGACATCAAAGAGGAGGATTGTAATGAGACAGAATTCGGGTCAAGATTGGATGAGTTGGGGAAGGTTGTCATTAGAGAAAAACAGTTGGACCTCCTTGCCTCTCTCAAGGCCTTGATCGAGTTTGTAAAGGATGATGAAGAGGAGAATAAGAAGACACTGCAAGCAGCGGAGAACATGGTGAGCATAGCAGAGCGCAGGATGAGGCATACACCTTGCCCTCCCATAGAGGAAATCAACAACATGTTAGCTAAGTTCATTACTTATGCTAAAAAGATGAAAGAAAAGAATAGAATTGTATTAGAAGATCATTTGATGTAAGCCCAAGTGGCAAATTTTCCTTTCTCTTTGGGTGGGATAGGTGTCTGATTTTGATTGGCTACCATTTTGGTGCCTTCTTATTGGTTACCACTTTTCTTTTTTCTCATTGGTCCATTGATGAGGTGGCGTCTTCTCATTGGCCGGTGAGGTGGTAACCCTAATTAGGGATTCTGGGATTAAATCTGGATCGTTGGTTTTGCCTCTTAATCTTGGCCACTCATTGTAATTTTGAGCCTCTATATAAGGCCATGTACTCTCATTTGTAAAGGGTTGAAGAAAATTGTTGCTAATATAATACCAAAATTGCTTCTCTTATCATTGTTGTGTCTTGCATGGTGATTAAGAACACTTGGTGTTATTGCATGGTTTCTACTTCCAATTGTTAGAGATAGATTTCATTTCAATTGAGTTGTTAAAGCATTTTCATTTTCAAGCAAGTGTTAAAGGAAGAGTAGTGATAGATGGTTAATTGCATGGTGATATTGGTAGATGTTTGATAGGGATCCTATACTAGGCCACTAGCATCTTGGCGGCTTGTCAAGGAGCCTTGTGTGGTAATCTAGTCTTCTTTCCTTAGAATCATTGCATCTGTGGAGGTAACACCGCTGGTATGTCTTCATTAGGTTGATCCCCGTCCATTTGCCAATCTTTCCATTCTTAGGAGTAGAGGTAATCAGTAACTTAGTAGTTGAAGTTGAGAATTAGAAGTTGGAAAGTGAAGTTTGAAAGTTTGAAAAGAGCAAAGTTGAAAATGATATAAATTGAGAGATCATTTGAAAAGGTTGCGAGAGCTAGAAGTCTTATCACCATCATAGTAAGAGTTAAGATATTTCCAAACAAAACATACGTAAGGCCGCCAAGTGATTATCAGCAAATCACATTTATATAATTGGGTTAGTATCCACAGGTGTAAGGAACCTTGGAGTATCATATATACTTTTCAAGAGAGGGTTGAGTGTTTGGTACGCTGTATCAAGTACTT
The DNA here is from genome assembly GCA_027943335.1 of Chamaecyparis obtusa. NCBI lineage: Eukaryota > Viridiplantae > Streptophyta > Pinopsida > Cupressales > Cupressaceae > Chamaecyparis > Chamaecyparis obtusa. The sequence continues at coordinate 394,570 of BSBK01005294.1, forward strand.
CAATTGCTATATGTTATGTAGTGGTACAAAACTCACATCAACACTACCCCTCCTGCAAAAGGTGCCAAGGGTGTTAGGGTCATATCCTAGAATATATGAATTTGAAATGATTTTGTATGTTACAACATGTTTAGCACAGTCATCACCTTTGTTCTGTATAGGCCCATAGGGATCTGGATTGGGAAACCAATATGGTGATTAAACATAGACTACGGTGATAAAAGAATAGTTTACTTCTGTTAAATCCTGATAACTTGATCATATTAATGTTCTGATTCTTCAGATTAGACAGATCTAAAATGCATGTAATTTCCTTTATATCTGGCCTCATGATAAATACATCTCCCTAGAACAGATCGGCGATTTGCTAGGCATATTTATATGCCTTGTATTTGACTATTGTAATTAATTAATAATTAACTATTAGTTAATGGACAAGGGCACCGATTTGTAGAGGAATAGGTTGTTTCATGGAGGGCCGACCTAGAAGGGGTGTGTCTTATGAAAAGACAAGACCCTTGGTTAATATATAAGTAGGAGCAAGATTGTGGATAGAGGACACACAATACAATCTTAAGTCTGCTCTTCTAGCAATCTGCTCTTTGGCGATTTAGTGTAGAAATAAAACATAATTTCCAGAATTTATTGCAGACTTCTAGAACAATAACATTCAGCCCAGAATTGTAGTAGATCGATTTGCAACAAGGTATTAATACTCCATCAGTATTATATCTTTAGAGTTTGTAGAAAACTTACAACTTCATGGTATAAGGTGTAGTAAAGTGTAATAGATAGGTTTTTTTGGAAAGAGTTTGTGGAAAATTATTGTAACACTTAGAGATGGTACTTTATTTTAAGCTTCCCTAACTCATACTAAAAGCATTGAGAGACTTGATTGGTCAATCTCATAACCAGAGCAATGTGGACTGTCAAAGCTAGCATTCCCTTACCTCATGGAATGTGGAATATCACAATTGAGATTCTAACCGTGTTCAAGGTTTCTTTCAGCAAGTTATGAGTATGAACCTACACTAAAAAAGAGTACAATAGTGTAGGATGGTGTTGATGCGAGTTTTGTTGCACTTACACAATATGCAGGACTAAACACTCAATGCTTCAAGAAACATAGAGCATTAAACCCTCTCTTGAATAAAGTCATCTACCATGCTAAGCTTTGCAATGAAGATCATGGAATGACTCCAAGGTTTCTTACACCTGTGGATATCTAACTCAGTTGAAATGATGTGATATGTTGGTTAATCACTTAGGCGGGCTTACGTAATTCATTCAAGGATGTCAACTTACTTGCACTTCTAAAGATTTGGCATCACAATGTGCAATAAAAATATAACCGTGATTTATATCACTTCCAACTTTGCTCTTCAACTCCTACTATCTAGACTACTTCTACTTCTAACTATAGATGGGAAGACTAACGAACGAACTAGGACTCCTACCAAATGGAGGCTTGCCTGCGACTTCAACTCCACCTAGTGCAAAGCTTCAAAGGATCCCAAATGGTTTTCATATCAACACCTTCCCTTCAATCCAACTTGTCGACTTGGTTGTCTTCCCCTCCAAGTGTTCTTGAAACTTCCTGCAATCTATCCTTAAAGACCACCCCTTGAATCATGAGTGAAAGCTCACCTAAGATTTCTTCTTCTTCCATCCTATGATAATCCATTTGCAGTTCTTCAAGTGCTTCCACATGTTGACCTTTGTCTACCATCTTTCCTCTTGCTTGGATGAATTCAATTGCTTCCCTGATTTTCTTGTCAACTTCTTCACCTTGTGATGTGATGTATGAAGGTTCTTCCTCTTCTTGGATGTCCTTGTTTCTATGCTCATCTATGCTACCTTGATGCAACTGATTTGCTTCTTCAACCTTTGGTTCCCAACTTAAATGACAAATGGCATCCTCAATTAATATCCAACTTGGAAGCTGAAAGAAATCCTTGCTACCTCCCCCCGATATTTCCTCATACCAACCCATTTGAAACTTGACCAAGTCAATGGTATCTTGACAAGATGGGCAAGTAGATTCTGAATGCAAGATATTGTGTACATGGCACCAAGCATTTCCTTCATATTTGTTTCTTGGTTCCCTTCTGATATCTTATTTGAACTTAAGGAATTCTTCTTCCAAATTGACAAGCACCACAAGCTCATACACCTCTAAAAATGAAATTCTTCCTCTTAATGCCAAGTCTACCCTCAAGAGGAACACCAAACAATTCATCTCCTCATGATCTGTAGTATCATGTATCCTACAGTGCCCTAATGCTGCAAGCTAAGTCAAATCATATGGAGGAAACCTCTTGTTCAAATCAAACCAAATGGGAAGAACATCCACCTGCTTGTCCATTGAGAGACCCACTCTACCGTTTTTGGATTTTCTGATGTTTGGATTTTGACCTTTTCACTCTTTTTGGATTTTTTACTTTTAAGAGAGATCCTTCATCTCAAATCTATCTTGAAAGTGCACTCTTGTTGACAATTACATGAATGGACTTTGTTCGCCCTCCTTCTAGAGCCAATTTCTGTTGATGCAAGTTTTGTTCCACTTACACAACATGCAGGACTAAACACTCAATGCTTCAAGAAACATAGAGCATTAAACCCTCTATTGAATAAAGTCATCTCCTATGCTAAGCTTTGCAATGAAGATCATGGAATGACTCCAAGGTTCCTTACACCTATGGATATCTAACTCAGTTGAAATGATGTGATTTGTTGGTTAATCACTTAGGCGGGCTTATGTAATTCATTCAAGGATGCCAAGTTACTTGCACTTCTAAAGATTTGGCTTCACAATGTGCAATAAAAATATAACCATAATTTATATCACTTCCAACTTTGCTCTTCAACTCCTACTATCTAGACTACTTCTACTTTTAACTATAGATGGGAAGACTAACGGACGGACTAGGACTCCTACCAAATGGAGGCTTGCTTGCGACTTCAACTCCACCTAGTGCAAAGCTTCAAAGAATACCAAATGGTTTTCATATCAACACCTTCCCTCCAATCCAACTTAGAGTACAAATCAAGGATCCAATGCCAATTGAACTTGAGCACAACTACTAGATTACCACACAACGCACCCTTGCATCTACAAGGAGCTAGAGGCCTAGTTTTATAGAGTCAACCAATCAAACATCCACAAATATCACCATGCAATCTATCTACTTTTACTCTTACTTAAGCAACTTTGAAATGAAATCCTATTTTAATTGAGAGATGTAAAGAACCATGCAAATAAACCAAAATGATCATATATATCCACCATGCAAGCCACAACAATGAATAGAGAACAATTTTGATAGTATTTTTTTGCAACAATTCTCCAACATAACTCCCTTTACAAATGAGAGCAAATGGCCTTATATAGAGGCTCAAGTACAATGAGTGGCTAAGATTAAGAGGCAAAAATCTGAAATCAAGGGCCCAGATTACATCCCATAAACCCTAATTAGGGTTGCCATAATTACAACCAATTACATGAGGGCACCAAACTTGTGGGCCAATAAGAAAATTACAATAATTTTTCCAACCAATGAGAACATAAGACACTTGGAATGATATGATTGCACAGGCTTGAAAGAGGAATATTTTGATTGGAGGAGACAATCAACTACCACCCCATCATCCTTATCCTGTTATTTGATCTTTTGATGAAGGGAAGATATCCTTTAGATGCTCAACCTTGTCCACCTCTTTCCATGAACACCCCTACCAACCTGCAGGAGCATGTCTACCAACTAGTAGCAGCACCTCTACCAACTTGAGTCCTTAGGAATTTTCTTATTGCCATGTCTTGAACTTGCTTGCTTTTACTTGTACATTTGATGTCTTGATCTTGAAATGGTGAAGCCTTCATGTACTTGAACCTTGAACTTGCCCTTGATCTCGCCTTGAGCTTGGCGTGATCTCTCTTGCCACTTGAGAGACTTGAACTTGAACCTTGCATCCTCCTTCCTGTCAACCCTACCAAGTTGCGAGAGGGCCCTCACCAAGTTGCAAGAACTTCCTTGCCACCCTAAAAAAAAGGCAAAGAAACAAGTCACTCCATTTCATTTGATAAAATACTGCCAATAAAACTTTGAAAATAACATTTGATCAAGCTAAGTGAGTTAGGGTTATCATTGCATTTCATTCAACTAACTTGCCCAATCACAAAAACATGAACTTATCCACATTATCGAGACAAAAAAAACATGTTCAATGGATGTAACTTGATGCCCTAGGAGCTGGATAAATGATGTCAAGATTGCAATACACCAACTCCAAATTCGGATTTGCTTACATCTCTGATTTTCTAGGCACGAAGAAGATGAGAATTGCTCAAAAGGTAGATGAAAATGAATGCCAAGATGATGTCTTCAAACCCCAAGACCAATTCACCACCTCTAGAAGCATTCAAACTTGAGAAAATTGCATGAAAATGACCAAAAAAATCCTCAAAACAAAATCGCCTATGGCTAGAAATGCATTTCCAGATTCTGTAATCATAAAATTTTCTCTTGGAAACAATGAGAAATGATGCCCAAACGCCTTTTAAATACCCATCTAATTGCCCAAAATGGATGACTTGCATGGGGAAAAATAAATAAAAATTAAATCACATCCCCTTGGATTAAATTCACCTTAATTAATTCCAGCCCTTGATTAAATTGGATCGATTGGAATTTGGGCCAAAATTATAATAATTAAATTTCCTTGAATTTTAAAATCTCTCTCAATAGGAACTTGCAAACATGGGCCCCAAAATTGCATCGATTTTAACAAAATTATGGATTTAAATCAGCCAAATTCGAAATTGACATAGGCCCCAAAATTAAAATTTGAAAAAAAGATCATGTAGGCCCCTAATTAAGTTTTAAACTCTCCCAATTGTGGACCCAATAACTTGCCTTCAATTTGACACCAATTAAGCCTTAAAATACATCGAATTTAGCACACAAAGGGGCCCCCAAATTAATTTCGAATTTTCACCTTGGCATTGAATTTTAAATGTAAGATGGCCTCTCAGATTTTTTATTTTTTAAATTATGAAATTGGCATCACATTTGCATTGAAATTTAAAATGACATTGATTTTAAATTATAAATTGACATTAAATTTTCCTTGGAAAATTAAATATAAAATCCAGCCCAGTTATCATTTGAAAATAAAAACATTTAATGAGCCATTTTGAAAGGAAAATTTGCCAAGCATAAGGATTTTGCCATTGAAATTGCCAAATTGCCAAGTTGATCTCTCCATCTTGCACAATCACCTCTACCAACTTGCAACACCACTTCTCCCAATTTGTAATAATTTGTACAAGCCCACTTGCCAAGTCGTAAAGAATTGCTTCCCAACTTGTAACCATTTTATCTCCTTGCAAATTGCAATTTTCTTTAGCCAAAATAATTTTCTCAATAATAATAATTCCCCTTGGCTAAAAGAAAATTATTTTCTCATGTTGATCTTACCATTTTGAAATGTTGAGTTTTCATCAAGTTAATTGAAATTTTGTCAAGATGCAAGAGCACTCCTACCAACTTGCAGGAACATGCCTACCAACTCATAGGAACCCTCTTACCAAATTGTGAAAAGTGAACATTAAAATTGCAATTTCAACATTTTTCAAAAATTATTTTATCAAAATTGCATGATTAAATTGCCCAAATTTATCATCCTTTTTCCACAATTTGCAAAATTTCACCAAATTTCCCCAAAAAAAATTAGTCCACAAAATCCAAATTTTGCTTAAAATGTCAAACCAGGATTGCTCATAAATCGAATTATCCATTCTGTATCTTTAATTTGGATTAACAAGCAAAATCATTACGTTTAAGAAATCAAGTTATAAACTTGACAAAACTCGGTTTTTTATCGTTTTCAAATCCACCATTCATCCTCTTCGCACCAAAAATTCTCACTGTTCAACCTCTTGAATCATCTCCAAATTTTGCAAGCCACTTCAAACTCTCATTTAACATTGCCAACCTAGGAGAACTACCAAAACACCTACTGCTAAAGCAAAAAGAGAGGGTCCCCATTTTCAATGGAGCGCTGGTGTGAAAAAAACTCACAATAGATGGCTTTTCATTAAATGCATTTTGCTTGTAGAAAGCTAATAGGTTAAAAATTGGGCAGGATAAATAAAAGCAGCATACTCTATTGAAATAGTTGAAATTGGATTAAAGAATTTGAAACACATTCACCTCTTGTGAGCACTTAAACCAATCTGATTTATCAAAAGTTGATCTGAAAACAAATTCTTAACAGCATTGAGTGAAGACCGTTTGCCTTAATTCCATCCATTGACACCAAGACGGGTTGAAATGCTGTTGCAATGTTTTTTTTCTCCCCGAGTTATTCAAATATTTGCAGCTGAGTTGTCACTGTCGTGAAACCTAGATCGTCCAATAGAAATGATATATACAAGTGTGGTATTGTAGAATATGATTGCCTTTGTTATTGATCTATTCTTCAACCACGATAGGGTATTTATAATTTATTGAACAGTCATATAATGAAGAGACATGACCATGAATACTTATGATCATGTCACTTCATTACATGGTTGTTTGTTTAACATCTCTTAACCATAATACTTAGTTAGTGTTATAAACACAATGCATAACTTGTTGCCTAACACAAGGCACCCGACAGCACGAGTTGGTGTATAATAACAAGGTACCCGATACATAGTATCGGGACTATGTAAACACGGTCACGATTACTATGTATCGTGGCTTCCTTGGTATATCACATAACATGGGATAATGCTGTTAATGGTATCATGCCATTAGTTATTTATACTGGCATAACATATATATATATATATATATATATATATATATATATATATATATATATATATATATATATATATATATATATATATATATATATATGTGTGTGTGAACAATATGTATGTATTCCAGTATTGGCATAATCCGAACACAGCTATTTCTCAACACTCCCTCTTAGCAAGAGAGGATTGAATAGACTGTTATCACAATCCCCGACTTATTCGGAACTGGATTTTAGTGATAACTAAACATCAGTTCATATCAGGATATTCGACACAACTCGGGACATTAATAATGTACTCATCCTAATAGAAGAGTTATCGCAATCCCTGACCAATTCGGAACTAGATTTAGCAATAACAAAACATCAATTCATATCAAGATATCCGACACAACTCGGGACATTAATAATGTACTCATCTTGATAGGAGTTATCGCAATCCCCAACCAATTCGGAACTAGATTTAGCGATAACAATCAAGATATCCGGCACATTCCGGGACAACAACTTAAAGTAGTCTAATCTTGATTCACACGTTGTTATAATCCCTGACCAATTCAGAACTGGATTTAATAACAACTCCAAAAATTCAGTGTTAGGACTAATGACTACAATACATAGTCATACCTGACACTAGGTCAAGCTATTGTCTAAGTCGTCACTTAGCAATAGTAACCCAACACATATGAAAGATCGTCACCTTTCATAACACAAGAGTAATATTGCAATATTTTCCATTTATAATATTCATGAATATAAATTACACATAATTTAGATTTAATCTCAAAATTTACAACTATGGTTTAATCATACCAAGTTTTCCTCTGAAGTATTCTATTTTCAACCTAGTAGGGGCTTGGTGAAAGTATCATCATTTCTTTAGTCTTGACATAAACCAACTTGATAACATTAATGCACGTTGAAGCAACAGCACAGTAATCGCTGCCTCCACAACCAGATTCGCTGCTTCTTATAATCACGGCCTTTCAATAATCAAGTCTCGCTGTAGAAGTAATTCGCTGATATATATTCTAATATCGCTGACCTCTGAGCATAGTAAAATCGCAGATAGTATGTATATTTCTTTCTTATTGGTTAGGCTCTGATACCATGTTGTGAAACCTAGATCGTCCAATAGAAATGATATATACAAGTGTGGTATTGTAGAATATGATTGCCTTTGTTATTGATCTATTCTTCAACCACGATAGGGTGTATATAATTTATTGAACAGTCATATAATGAAGAGACATGACCATGTATACTTATGATAATGTCACTTCATTACATGGTTGTTTGTTTAACATCTCTTAACCATAATACTTAGTTAGTGTTATAAACACAATGCATAACTTGTTGCCTAACACAAGGCACCCAACAGCACGAGTTGGTGTATAATAACAAGGTACCCGATACATAGTATCGGGACTGTGTAAACATGGTCACGATTACTGTGTATCGTGGCTTCCTTGGTATATCACATAACATAGGATAATGCTGTTAATGGTATCATGCCATTAGTTATTTATACTTGCTTAACATATATATATATATATATATATATATATGTCAACAATATGTATGTATTCCAGTATTGGCATAATCCGAACACAGCTATCTCTCAACCAGGTATGGACATTTTTTGTTTTTGTGTTTGGGTATGTGGGTTTGGGTAAGTGTGTGCATGTGTACAAACAAAACATTTACAGAAATATAAAGAACTGTAAAACTAAATGCGTTTGATAGTATGTACTATGATAATTCATCATTGATCAATGCCAAATGTCAAAATGGTAGTGATAAAGATAAATATTAAATGCCAATTGATAGTCAAATATTTGAAATTTATCTTTATCAAATGGCATTAATAGCGATAATTTTAGTTGTCTGAGTTCTTGATTCTGGTCTCCACTCCCAGACCCCCTCATTGTAATCCAATTTCTTATATGACAAAAGATCCCACTAACTAGTATGCCTGGGTACGCTCGGGTACGTACATGGGTCTATCCAGACGCTTGCTTACAGACCCAAAGTGTACCTAGGCTTATCCCCAAGCAAACCAGTACAGTGCAGGACGCCTTAAGGGCGTACTTGGTGACTTAGATTTGCTGTGGATTAATATAGCTATTACTAGAATTGAAATAATTTAGAATATGCAATGATATCAAAATAGATGTAAATAAATAGAGTAAATTATAAAATGTGACAACATAACTTAAAAAATCTAAAGCGAAGTGTTAAGAGAGTAAATTGGATAACCCATTCACATTTTTCAATCAGATTAACATCAAAAGCATATATAATTCAAATGACTTGGATCAGTCGCAATCAACCCGAAAAGATCTTGGTGGTCTTGGCCCTTATTGCTATGGCAAACTCCAAGAGGAAATTGTTTTTATTCAGAACACAGCATGTAAACATGCACCGTCAAAGCAACTACTCAACACAAAGCCTCAGCCAAGACAATCTTCGGTGTACTTTGTAGTAGATAGGAACAAAGGAAGGAGAAAGACTGATATAAAGTGAAGGCAGTGAGCAGAGAATAGAGACTATGAGCTTAGGACAATCATTAAGAGAACACAAAGCTATGAGAGGTCACAGGTCCTCAGCAAGACACAGTCAAAAGGAGGTGACAATACGGTTTCCCTTAGGATGAGATGTGCATGGTCATATAAGCACTTTGTTCTGATGAAGGGACCTATGTTTTCATACAAAGGAACTTCATGACAGTCATACATCAATAATGAAGCAGTCAAAAACATTCATCAAAGAAGGAAGTGACAGCCTTCACTTAATGATAAGGACAGTTCAAATAGCAGGGCAACTCAGTCAGAGGTTCATGGTAGTGAATAGAGGACATCAGGGGTGTGATTTCTTTTAAGAGTGAAGTACAAGTTGAAATCATGATACACTCCTTATGATAATGAATATCAACTAGCATATATGGCAAAGAAACAAGTTATTGTTCCTGATCAGATACCAATTTGCTGCTACTATTTAATGTTCTCAAGCTTCCAAACAATGTCATGTATGATGCATGTCAAAGGATCACGTTTGCAAAAGAGAAGAAGTCCATTAAACCTCACAGCAGAGAAATGACAGTGGAACAATGAAAGCAATCATAAGGGATGTAAAAAAAAGAAGATTCTAATGAGTCGACAATAATACAGAGACTGTCATGGCAGTCATACACAAGCTTATATAGAGCTAAGACCAAGAGATAAGAGCCAAAAATAGTGAATAGGAGTTTAAAACAGTGAAATAATATGAGACAACAGTCACTCTTGGAAAGGTGCAGAGATAGCAAGATCAAGAGAGTTGGCACTGTCATGATGACAGAGGTAGGATAGTGTTCAGAGAAACAGCATAGGTGGTTCAAAAGAGATGCAGCAATCCTTTTAAATCAGTCGAGGCACTGCATAAAACAGTCATGGCCAAGCATGACAATCAGTTGAGTCATCATGCATCTTCAACTCATGCATCAGTTTGAGGCCTAGAAAGGAGGAGTATTGAGACTACAAATAGCAGTTGGAATTGAGTTAGGAATACCACATGGGTTAGACACCAGTCAAGGAGGATTTAAAGGCCCCAAGCAGCAACTATACTTCAGTTTGGACCCCTGTTTTGGGGGCTTTTCAAGCTTGTACGACCCAAAGAGATATTTTTATTCAAGTTGGAACAACATTCAAGGAAACCATCAATCAGTTCAAGCACTTTTTAAGGATCCGCATTTGGTTCAAGGCTAGTTCTCCTTAGTTCGTTCTTTCAGTTAGAACTAGGCCTTCTTTCTAAAAGGCATTCTTTTTGTCTACTTTCTTTCCTGAGTTCTTTCCTTCTTGGCTTTTTGCACACAGCAAAAAGAGGAATACAGTGTAGCTCATTAGAAGCATTTTACAGTTGTAAAAGCAATTCCTTTCAGTTTAATAAAAAGATTAGTAGTTTTTCCTTCCCAGTGCCTTTTGTTTCCTTCTTTGAATGAATAAATTGATGTGTTTTCCTGAGATTTGCGTTCAAGCCCTCTAAATCATTTCTTATTCAAGCATTAATGATGCAAAGAGCAACATTGTTAGTGCAAGTTATAGACTGCGTTCATTTTATTTTAACAAGTTGAAGTTGTGAAACTGAAAACCATCATTTTCCTTCAAGCAAATGTTGAATTCAAAACCTTCTTATGAAACACTTATGAATTACATGTTTTGAATTGAGTTGTGAGCAGAATTAGGCATTTTGCAGCTGATTGTGAGTTAGAGCAGCTAATTAGGCTTCTCAACAATTTGGTGTATCACCTCCTAGGGTTAGTAATTACAAAGTCAAGGCATTCCTTTTATCCCTTTTCTCTGTCAAAGAGTTAGTTTTAAGTGATCCATCAAGAGAACCAACCCACTTTCATCCTCACTATAGGCAACCCACAAGCCTGAGGACGATCCCATGTTTCACAAGATAGCTGAGTCTCTCACTCAGCTTGGGTGCAATCCTTAGTGACAACAAGCACACCACCATAAGAGGAAAGGCCAACAACAAGCTCATCCAAGATTTATGGGGCATACAAAAATTTCACGAAACAAGAGCAATCAATTAAGCTCAAAGTTGTGATTCAAGAGGTGAACATAAACAGCCCAAGGGGTTGTTATGTAATGTTAATCAAGGACAGTACTAATAGTCTGCGCTGTATCGAAATCTTCTGTAACAACTATTCACCCTGTAACATCATACATTCAATGGTGATCTCCGTTTCAAGCATACAGGAAACCCTCCTAAATTTTTAAAAAGGGTACGAATATAAATAATCAATTGATATGAATTTAGAGAAACTTAGAAGAGGAAAGAAAAGCTGATTGGGGCTGAGTGAGGTTGTGGTGTAACTGTTGTGAGAAACATTAAAGCATCCATGTTTAGACATCCTGCTCAAAGCACACCTTATGCAGCAATAACAGCAAAAGAAAGGGAATAAATATAAATTATAGATTTGCAAAGTATTGAATGCTTGGCAAAAGGTGTTATGTCCAAGCAAATGTAAAATAATCTTACTCGTAAAACATTTTCCGAATGGGATCATAGCAAAACTTAGAGACGAGGAAAACATCAATGATACGAAGGCCACACTGATTGTAGGCAGTTATGGATGCGCCTGCAGTGTAATCATTTTCTGCGTTAGTCCCAGCGAGTAAATTGATAATTCCCTCCACACATTTCTTGTCCAAAACAGGTGCTTGCACTGAAAGAAAAACAACAAACAAGAAGATATTTACAATCCTGTAAACAAAATAACACTTCTCTCCCTATGTATAATCACAATTTACTACCAATAAATAGCAATGTAAGGGAATTTTTGAATTCGATGAACTCAGTGGTAAAGCAGTGGATCTTCACAGTGAAGGCCTAAGATAAACCTTATGAAAAAAGATAAAGCGTTGTGTTAAAAAGAAAATGCAGACTCCTAATGGAGCCTCAAGTTCAAACCCCGTGAGTCACGATTAAGTGTTAAATTGAGTTAAAAGTAAGTGTGCATTCTCAATGGGGTTCCAGATTCAAACTCCATGAGACATAACCGGGTATGAAAATTCTGTTAAAAGTAAATGAGCCTTTCTAGTGGAACCCCAAGATAAGACCACTCTGTATACAAATGCACCATTTTGCTATTACATCACAATCATTTCGACTCCAGGCAGTGCTTCTTGCTGATGTGGATTTTGTCATGTATTTACATATGAGATCGCACACAGTTCTTTGGAGAATCTAAGAAACGTCATGTTGGTGATCATATTCAATGAAACAATCCTAAAATCTAGTTATGATATTTAAAAAAAACTAAAATGCAGGGAAATAGAAAAGAAATGCATACAAGAAACTCTGTCGATTTCGTCCATAACAAGCTCAAGAGCTTCATCCTCTGCGTCAGTAAATTCATTGATGAAGTTCACCACAGCCTTGAGGGCATCTATTGTGAGAGCCAACCCTTTCAGCTTGAACTTTTTCTGGACATTTTTAAGGGTTTGAGACCCCATTCTCTGTTTTCGTTTTTCCTCGCTGGTCTTTCTCCAGATGCTTTCCTCCGCTCAAATTTCAGGCTTCCTTCGATTTTTGACAGTGATGCACAGAAAGTGGCGGGAAAGTTGAAGACATTATATATACGGTCTAAAGACAGTCAGATTATGGTCCTATGAAGGGCGCTTACTGAAAATTTTTAAGCCGTGGGCGTTTCTTCCATCGCCTGACTTTGCAGATCAACGGTCCATACTGGTATTGGCCGGCTGCAAGACGATTGAAACCGTTCGTTTTTCCCTCACTGTTTTTAAATTTTATTTGTTATTTTTCCGCCGCTTTTAACATACATTTTTACCACATTTTCAGATGTGATTTTAGATACAAATTTGATAGGCCTACTTTGAATTTAATTTTTGTTTGGCAATTAAATTACATTGCACCTTGGTGTAAGAGGTCTCGAAGGATAATTTTTTAAAATGGTCTATATTTTCTTACATACATTTGTGTATTACATTAAGTGAATTGGTGGATCATTTAGCCAATAACAAATTTTTTAATGGAGAAGTGACTTTTTCAAAAGAATTAAAATAAAACCTACCAATCAAAAAGACAATTAGGCTTCATTATCTCACCATCCTAGCTTTCCTAATTCCCACAAAAAGAATAAATGAAATTACACAAATCAAGTATTAAATTTAAATATAATATATATTTACTATAATATTAATTAACTTGACCAAAATCCGTTAATACATTAATGTCAAATTGCACTTGTTTGCCACCTTTGAAAATTTTAAAATAAAATATGTAATTTTTATCCTTATACCTCCACTTGCTTTGCTTTAGTTTCACATATATTGTAATGACTTTGTATATACTATTTAGTATAATGTTGTATGTTATTTGTTAATTGTAATGACTTGTTGTTTTGATAATGACATACTAAAATGAATTAACATTATATTTAATTTTGAATCAACTCAATTATTTTTGAAAGAGAGAAATATATATTTTATGGAAATGATATATACTACTAGCCTTAGATGCTTTGATAGAGGTAATAAATTGAGAGCTATTTTGTTTTTAGAATTTCTTAAATTTTGTTTATATTTGTTAGATTTATTTCACAAAGTTTTCATTTTATAGTCTTTTTAGGTATGTATTTATCATGAGTAAAAATATTCAAGTCACTTCAAATAAAAACTTCTTCAAACAAACATGGGCAAAGACTAGTGTTGTGGGTACCAACAACATCCAAATTTTGAAACTTTGAATGCCCCTCTTAACACTAACAATTACCAACCAGATCTCAACCTCCATAACAAAAAGTTTGAATGTCAACAGAAAATGCTACAACTATCTTTAAACTAAAAATAATATTAAGCATACAGAATAATGTAGTGGAAGAGAGAGTGGAGGTAGGGAATATATGTTCATAGTACAGGTTTTCTACTTTGCCCTTTGATAAGATACCTTACTTGTAGTCAAGATTTGGGCCTAGATACGATCTTAGTAAAAAATTGAGCTATTGAGCCTCAAGCCTAAAAGGCATGCTACATATTTCATACTCATTTAGGTGACTACCTTGGCTAGTAAAGATTGCCATTGGATTCCTAACCAACTTGAAATTTCTGATAAGGTAATCCAAGCCATCAAAAGATCTAAAAACAAGAGGATCTTCTATTATATGCAAGAGACATTACAATTCTGATACGGTAATTTTCACAAAGTGAAGGTAATTTTGCAGTTGGGATACAGCTTACAGCGAGTGACATGAAACTCATCCATCTATTATGTTGTTTATCATCAATTTCTTTTGCTTTGTTTCCTGTAAATTGCTCTGTCATTTATTAGAAAAAAATATTTAATATTATTTATATTATTTAAACTTTAAAAAATATATTTACAATTGGTTTTATTGTATAATATATATAAAGGAATTACTTTATAATATAAAATATGAAACATGTTGCGATCAAATAATTTAAGTTGGTAAGGTCCTTTACAAAATCCAGTGAAGGAGATCTTTGTGGCATGGCCTTTGGCCCATAAAAATTCAATTTTGTCCAAGGTATGGCAGATTAGCCCATCTATTGTAATTTGGAAAATTTGGAAGGAACGAAACCGGAGGATTTTCCAAGATAAAGGGGAACCACTTGAAAGGATTAAGGATAGGATTAATTGATCAATTGAAGAGGTTGTGGGGGTTGCTACTCCACAACTCAAGCTAGATGTCCCTTATACCACAGAGGATAAACATATTCATGTTGAGTGGCTAGGAATAAAAATTAGATTTGGAAATAGTGGTGCAGTGAATGTATCCCATAGAAGTAGTATTGAAAAGTTTGAGTGGAGAAAGCCTGAGAAGGGTTGGGTTAAAGTGAATTTTGATGGTGCAGCAAAGGGCAACCCGAGTCTCTCTGGTGTTGGGGTTATTGTTAAAGATTGGGAGGGCAATACCCTAGCCTTTGCAATGCAAAAATTGAAGGATGGTACTAATAATGAGGCAAAAGCTAGAGCTTTCATGTTGGCTCTACAAGTAGGGAAATAGTTAGAGATTCGTAAAATCTACTTGGAAGGTGATTCTCAGATTATTTTGCAATCTATTTAAAAGGGTGTCTCACAAACTTGGCATCTACAAAATTTCATTTATGCAATTTGTGAGACACTTTCATCTTTTGAGGATTTTAAAGTGAGCCATGTGAGAAGAAGTGGTAATATGGAAGCTAATGCACTTTCTAAATGGGCACTAACCTTTGACAAGGTAAATGAGATGAGATTGGAAGAGTTTAATCCCACATTGATGGGTCCTTTAATTTTGAATTAAATTATTTATTTTTTATCCCATTGGCCTGATAAGTGTTATGATGTTTTTGTAGAGGGTGATGTGGAGAATGTTTGGTAATGATAACTGAACGTCATCAAAATCCTTTTCTAGTGTTACCAAGGGATTTGCACATGTGCAACCGTGCCTTTTAGAGCTTCAAGTTCATGTGACAAGACAAAAGCCATATAAAATTTATTATGGTTATCATTTCAAAACATGTAAAGGCAATTATTGTGTGTGAAGGAAGAACAATTAAATTATCTTGTAGTGAGAAGTGTAGTTGTTATTAGTTAAGGAAAATGGAGGTGACATTTTCTATGGACACAAACAAATAGTAGAAGGGCTTGAAAGGGTCGGTTAGCAAGGAAAGGTTGACAGGGT
Source organism: Chamaecyparis obtusa (assembly GCA_027943335.1). Lineage (NCBI taxonomy): Eukaryota > Viridiplantae > Streptophyta > Pinopsida > Cupressales > Cupressaceae > Chamaecyparis > Chamaecyparis obtusa. Next base: position 410,570 of record BSBK01005294.1, read on the forward strand.
TGTTAAAGATCAAGAAGATAGCAGTTGTGGATGTAGTTTTTATGGTTACTGGTAGCCAATTCTAGGAGAGAAAGAAGAAATAGCGAGTAAATCTAGACATCATTTCGATGATAATTGCTTGGGGTCTAGAAATTAGGGAAGACACTACAATGGTAAAGTGAGTGGTGAGTATTTTGTTTGAGAGCGACATGCTATTAGGGCTGGAATTAATTTTGGAATGGGTTAGTCCTAGAATTGGCTCAGATTACTCAGAGTGCTTTGAAGATGAAGATGAGGGATGAGTTTATGGTCTGGTGCCTTTTTGATGCAGGAGCATCCTGGCTGTAAGGGCAATCTTGCATCACCCAAAAATATTTATGTTTGCTTTTCAATAAGGGTTATCTTGTGCAAAGCTGCTATTTATGGAAACTTACTATTTTTAGTAAGTTGGTCATATAATCTCAGAATGTTTTGATTTCACGGTTGGAGGTTCATCCTAGTCATTTCAGCCTACCAGTTGAGTTTCATTGCCACATCATCAGTATTGGTGAAGTTATTGAGGTTTTTGGGTACGAAATCTTTCAGGTCAATTTTGAAGGCCTTAGAGGCTTCGGATCGCGATCGATCGGCTGATTAGCACTAGCGCATGTCAGACATTATAGATCTCATCATGGCGTTTCCGAAAAGTGGTTACAATAGAAAAATGGACTTACGGTTAAAAAGTTATGGCCTCCGGAAGTTGGATTACCTAAAATCATATTTTGTATTTCTTTTGAGCCGACCCTATTGTAATAATTGTGAAAAATAAATAATTCTATGTTTAGTCGGCCTAAAGGACTAAATTTCTAGAACCTTCTCGGGCAGTGGAAATTGCCTATATAAGAAAGGTCTGTAGTGTTGTCTTAGGCAGTTTGGGACAGTTCTGGGTAGTAGATCTGGGTATTGATTTGAGGCTTTGTCCTATAGAATATTGTAAGGGAATGCCCATGTGGCTTTCCATATTGTAATTCTGAAAATTTGTAATTCCACATTTGTGGAGATAATAAGAAGCCCATTTTTTGTTCTTGCATATTGTTGTTGTTTCTCTGTTTCTGTTATGTGTTTGTGGTGTTAAGGGGAGCACCCTTCATCACTTGTGTACACTAGTGGGGAAAGGTTGACAAGGGGGCCTATAGAGCTAACATTTCTAGAGTCTGGGAAAAGCTCAAGACATAAATAATGAAGCATGAAGTGGAGGCTATGTAGTTGGAAAGTGTTTTTGTTGCCCCAATTCCAAGGAGGAGAAGGACAAAAGGTTGTAGGATGCGTGGTTGTAATATTTAGCTAGAATGTTAGTAACTTGCTATGTCTTTTGGAGTTTTTAAAAAATTTCACAGAACAAGGGCTAATCATCCAGGGGTTTTTGTGGTGTGTTGCCTCTGAAGCAAGAAATGGGGACTATATTTTGTTTGAGAAGCAGAAAGAATGAAGTTTTGAAGTTATAAATGGTGGAAGATGCTAAGATGGCTAAGGAGTTTAGGCAGTTTTGTGGTGAAGGTGCAGATGGGTCGAGATGTTGGTAGCATGGTGGAAGTAATGTGATGAGCAACTGGGATGAGTTGGGCATGATCAGAATGAGATGAGAGCTCAGATGGAATCGTTCAGGTGGCGAGTGCGAAGATCAAGGCTGAAGGCATAGTGACATGTTGTTTTGTATGAAATACTTAAAATTGTTAAAGATGTTCTTAATACCTCAGTTTTAGGTGGGAGATTAGAAGTTAATGTTTTAAGCTTATGGCTCCTCTAGCAATAGGTGGAAAGTGTTGATTGACTCTTATAAAGACCAGTCTGTATGAAATGATTGTAAATCTGATGTAATTCTTTCTTTAATTATTAATAAAATAATATTGTTACAAATCAAAAAGTAAAATAAAATATGAAACAAAATATAAATATAAATAAATATATTTAATTAATTTTTCTTTTAATCTTTTTTCTTTTAGTTATCTAAAATATATATAAAAATTTTAAAATTTTAAATTTAAATTTAATGTATTTATATAATTAAAACCAAATTTTTAAAAAAATTTATAAAAGTGTAACCGGTGACTGCACAATGGTATAAAAAAAATACAACCTCCAATTTTTTGTGGGATTAACCTTGTATATTTATCAATAATGTATAATTACTAGGAATTACACAAGTAATTAAAAGCCATTTTCATTTCCCCACGCTAGCAAAATACAAGAGAAGTTCCACATCATTAAAACATGTATAGATGGCATTCAATAATAAGACAAGTACTGACTACTGAGTATTTGATGAGTATTAGTTTCTGGATTCAATTGTGTGAGTTTTTTTTAGTTTCTGGATGCTAAAAAAAACTCACACAATCTAATCCAAAAAACAATACTCATCATAATGGATTGTGGAAATCTGATTATGTTACTAAGTATTTGTTGTCATGTTACAATTAGTTGCATGTCGATACAATTTAAATATAGTGTTAAATAAATTGCTAGCGACATTTTATGTCTGAGTGAAGTTGAGTTTTAAACGTAGATGTGAGAAACATGTTAGGTTTTTTAAACCCTAAATTTAATTATGGAACATAACATGGAAAAAGAACTAAAAAATATTTTACTTTGATAGGAATTTGGCAAGTGGTAGAATTTGTAGAACTTTACGATAGAAGCATGGTGATTTTTACAGTGAAATTCTCCAACGTGGTTGATCAAAATGTAGAAGATAACGGTTGAAATCCCAAAAGTCTATTGTGACATGGAAAGTTGGTGAAATACAATAGTGAAAAGGGGCGATGACTGTAAAAAATTAAAAAAAGAGGAAATCAGATGGATGGTTGTAATGTTTTTCATCGTCTTGCTTGCCTCTATGACATCTTCAATCGTTAATCATTCCCATCAGCTTGTCAATTATTAATGATGAGTACCAATCTATTAGCTAAAATTTCACAATCATCTTGCATCCTCCTTTGTAAATGTCATTTGTTGATTTTAAAATACAGGCCTTTCATTTCATGTATGAAACGTCTTCGGCATAAAAATAAAATAAAATTTAGCTATATCTACTAATTACTTATATATTATAATATGTTTATTTTTAATAACTAATATTATATTAAAGTTTAAAGAATAAATATTTATAATACTTATATAAGTATAATATTAATAAATGTTATATCATATTAAAATAGATTATGATTTGTTATTTTTATTAAATTATATCTAATAATAGTATTTTATTAATCATAGCATCCACAAACATTCAAGCATCCAAGTCTTCAAGTCATTATTCTCTCCCTCCATCAGGCATTTTGAAAAACTACAACCGCGGTTTGACTAAGAAAAACTCTTCTATACACAACAATCTTTTTGTCTTCCATGTGCAAGAATAGGTGACACTAATTCAGTGACCAAATTTGGATTGTATCTAGGAGCTTACCTACAATTTGATACTCAAAACAGGCAAAAACACTTGGATAAAATTGTGTCACATGACTTGGTCTAGGACAGAGTCATGCCACAAGACTTGGTCCCTCCAATTTTGAATGAAATCAAACTTAAAAGTCAATGACTATCTTTGGGTTTTGTTTCTAATAGTTGAATTTGTCTATCTAATTTTTGTCAGTCTGTATTTACTAAAATTCAACTTCCTTCGCTATTTTTTCCTATATATTACATCCATCATCCATTTTCCTTTAGCAAAGGATCATTTCACATGTTCAATGCTTAGGCCTCCTTGAACCTAACGGGTCATCTTCCTTCCGAACATAACCATAGGAAATAAGATTTATCCCCCATCTTCCTATTTCTTACAAATTATAGTTTCAATCATATACTGTAAATATTCAACATGATGACATCCTTTTATTTAATTTATTTTCATCTAATTCTACCATTTGGATGTGTTTTTCTATGTTGACTTATTTTACTTTTCTTTGAACACAGTTCAATTATATCAGCATCAAACTTATATACATCATAAATGTGGATATAGTTTAGCTACACATACTATGAGCTATTTTCAAATCATAGTTTGCATTTTGATCCAGTTTGTAGTAACAATACTAATACAACAAGGATATTCAATACCCCAGACAAATTTGGTGAGAATGTTATATTGATGACATTCATTTTGGTTTTATGTAGAATGTGTTTAAGTTTCTAATATCATAGAGTATATTAGATGAACGTGATGATTTAATAATTCAAGGTCATATACATATAGATAATGTTTTGTAGGTTCCTATATGATGGTCTTTTATTTTGTATATTACTTTAAATTATATATCATGAATATTCAACATGATGACATCCTTATTGTACAATAAAAAAGGGAAGAGATACAAAGGGGTACATTACTCCTCCTTTTTAAACTTGCAGATTTGGAAGGAAGATGTTTCGATAGGCTCAAGTAGGATACAAGCGTTGAATGAGACAATGATCATTCACTAAAAATGTGTAGATTGTGAAATGGAAAGAGGGAAAATGAAATGTTAATGTAATGAAGGAAGCTAAATATACAAATATAGAAAGATTTATAAATTGCTGACTGATGAAAACTAGAAATGAGTTGAATCAGGATCTAGACTATTGTATTGAGATGTGATTTCAATTAGGGTTGAAGTTGCAAGGTACAAAACATCTTTTTCATTTTGTACCGAGGTATAGAACATTGTTTCCACTATGTACCAAGCACTTTTGAGTGAAATTTCTAAGGTCTCTTTTGACTATTCTCGATCTTCCTGAAAAACTATCAACAACTTTGTAACCTGGTCTTGCACACACAAAAAAGGGGAAAAGGTTAGATAAAAGGGGTTTTCTTTTGTCAAACCCTTGTTTAAGAATCAACCTTCAAAATGAAAGGAAATTGCATAAGGAAATATATGTAAAAAGGTAAATGCTCCATTCACCCTTGCATAAACCCTCATGAATGGATGTAAAAAGATTTCACTCATATTTATGAAAATTCTTGAATATGGTTTTAATTAAAGGTGTTGACCTTGGAATTTAGAAAGGAAACAAGGGTGCCTTCACAAATTCATGGACCTATGAACGTCACTCCTAGATCTTCAATGTAGATATGCTTGATAATCACTTGTAATGAAAGAGAAAAGTATGTAGATGGAAGGAAGGATCTCCTTGCTTGAATGTGAAGTCCTCTACCTGGCCTTCATTCAAGAAAAGCTCTTTATGATGGAGAATATTTCCTTCAATTTTCCTTGGATTCTTGAAGAAAAACTAAATCTTGGATGTTTACCTTCAAATCTTGAATCCACCTACCCTCTTGGTTGTTCTTAAAATCTCAATCATGGATATGATTACATGAATAATGTATTATGGTTACCAAAATGAGGAGAGATAGGTTGTTCATATTACTCATCCCACATTTTAGGATTCAAAAATGAGCCAAGCTAACCACAGGATCTAATTTCCCACTAAAACCTTGACATAGGAGGGCTCTGAGCCAAAACAAGTAGGTACATAATGTTCATGACATTATGTACTTGGGTACATAATGCTAATAATGTTATGTACTTGGGTACAAAATGTCTAGACTTACAAAGTTAACTACGAGAAACTAGAAATGGGCTAAATCAAGATCTAGATTATTGTATTGACTTGTGGGTAAAAGTACAAAGTTGTGTCGCAGTAGAGGACAATCAACATGTTTTGGATGAAGGTGCTTTTGGTCGAATATGGTTCGGTCATACAATGTACGATCAAATTTACGTGGCACATACACGGCCCCAAGTGGCATCGATGTGGTAGACATATTTCAGCCGAAACATGTCCAGTCGAACAAGAAAAATGAGTAAATATAAGCATAATATGTTAGATCAATGAAAAATTAGTGCATATGTATGTAGGGGGAGTTCTGTCGAACCTAGTCCAATCGAAACTGCCTATGTGGCATCCCATGTGGCAGCCAAACAAGCAAAAATTAGAAATTTGCAGAACTTCTCACTTCTACAGCTCATTTCTCCATCAAAACTCAACTTTCTTAAAAAAACAAAAATACCCTTTTGTAGATCTCAAAGTCAAGATTATCCTCATATAATTTTTATAATATTTTGATTAGAGATAATATATTATAATTTTTCAATATTGTAAGTAGGTATTTTAACATTCGAGAAGATGTCACTTCTAAAAAATAAAAAAATAGTAAATCATAACAAAAAATAAATAAATTTATATTTAGCACTAGAGGAGAGAGTCCTCTTCAAGAATATGTAATTTGTTTTTTGAATGGTGTATATTTGATAGGGAAAATTTGGTGGGAGATAAAAACTGTCAATTTCGGATAAGTTTGACTTTGAATAGTCATAACGGAGAAAATATACGTCAAAAACCAATCTTTCTTTTTTTATGTAGCTATACATGTCATCTATAACATATTTTGAAATCAGAGGAAAAAAAGATTATTTGCATATACTTTTTTGGCGGGAACTAGACTTCAGATTTTTAGCATTTTTCAAAAATTAAAAAATGGACTTCAAAAATTAAAAAAATGTATCAATTATTGTTTAAATTTTTTTTTAAAAATTATAGACAAACTTTATCTAGTTTTACACATTTCATCAGTTTACATCATCTTCAAATTCTAAACACAAATGCCACTTTTATGTCGCTCAAGTTGAACACTTTGCGTGTTGTTGACCTTTTCCTTTATAAAAGTGTGACACATGTTTGTACTTTTACCCTTAAGTGATTTCAATTTGGGTCAAAGTTGCAGGGTAAAAAATATATATTTCATTCTTTAAATGGGTACTGTAATCACCTAAAATTGATCTAGTAGAACTTGAGCCCCCCTTTCGATCAAATTGCCTCTTTATTAGACGTAAGTGTGCAAACTAATTCGTAAAATCCCCTTTGCATAATTAAATAAAAAAATCTTATATCAAGCTTATACTATGGTCTAATTTCTAGAGCTTGCATATTTATTTAATTTCTATAACCTTGCTTTTCATATAAAGTTTCTACACTTTTATTAAAAGAACACATTCACATGTGCTCGCATACTTAATCTTGATTAATTAGTAATTAAAAGGGATTTGTGCTTTCAAAATGCTATTTTGTCTTGTTCTACCTAACATCTCTTGTTTGACTCTTAATCCTCACCACTCATCTCTACCTAACCTCGCATCTCATTGCATCTCCTTTTGCCTCTTCATCCCAATCACTCATTTTATTGCCTCTTAATTTCCACCCTCCATTCTCGAGGCAATTCCTTTAAAAGGAAGCTCTTCCCTTGCTCAAGGGTCCTAATTTTTGGTAATCTTAGCTTTTTTTGCATCTTGTTATCTTGCATATTGGCTCCTATCTAGATCATATTAATATTTTTTCATCTTAGACATTCTCTTGCATTATTAGAATAATCTTGTTATTTGAATTCTTAGCTTAACTTCATTTATAGCTTAATCTTGCATTGTTTCATAGAATAGATCTTGCATCTTCAGTATAGAATACTAGTTGTTTGCATTCATTCTTAGCTTAATATCTCATTCTTAGTTTGCATTCTTAGCTCATTCTCTAGCTTTTAATCTTCCATTTTGGAGTAGTCAAGTCACTAATCCTCTATGCCAATTTGATGGGCATCATGAGAAGGATTAAACTCGCTTCAACTAGGAAGCTATGAGTTGCTTCTTGAGGTTTCATCTTCGATGGATTCTCTCAAGTGTAATGGTTCATAGAAGTGTGTCACACTTTTGATCACACATCTTTGGCGCCCACCATAGGTCTAGACATACATATTTGGCTCTATTTCTTGCATTTTGGCCTTTTGGTGTCGCAAGTTTGTCACTTTGTTTTTGCGGGATAGAGAATCGTACGACACTCTAGATCATACTTGGGCGACATTCTAGTCTACTACCAGGTGACATTTCCCATTCTCTGCAATATCATCATGTTTCTTTGGGAAATATCACCTCGCCTATTTGTAGTCTATCATCTAGGCCTGAAATACCACATGGCTTCTTTATTGTATATCGTACGATTTTTTGACAAATTGATTAAGTGTCGTCCAGATTTAATTTATGTCATAGTCTAAGTTTTAACTAGGATTACTTGATTTTTCTTGCGTTTTCAAATTTTCTGGTTTCCTAACAACATCTAACAAGTGATCTTGTAGGGCTATTACTTTCATTTGCATACTTTGTGTGCCCTAACTTGTGGTTTTGTAGGGTTTTCTTGCCAATGAGATCAATATATTCATGACTACTAATGCCTTGTGATGTAGGACGGTTGTCAAAGACTCAATCTTGAAACTACTAATGATATTTGTCTTGTAGGTTGCCATGGAGATACAAATCAACATTATGCTTGCTTACATTTGGTTTTCTAGACACTTATCTTAACTAGAAGACTTCTTGTCTTTTGATTAGTTGAGTAGTAGGAGAGTATGCTCTTTTCCTTTTGGAAAATAAAAAATCTTGACCTACTTAGTTGATCATTTGCAATTAGTCTTGGGTAAATGAACATGTGCTTGATGTGTTTGGGAGACACTATAGATTAGGAGAGTATTCTCTTTTCCCCATGGAAAATAAAAAATATAAACCTCCACTAGCTATCCATTGACTTTCTTACATTTACCTTTAGAGGGCCTACCAAGAGAGCAACCTTTTGGGAATGACCCAAGTGGGAAACAAATGAACCTGGCTGCTCCATCCCACTATAATAAAAAGCTTACTTCAATCTAAAGAGAGGGAAGACTTACCTATTTTCTATTACCAATGCTTCTTTATGTGTAGGGCCTAGTTGCCTCAATCTTGCTAAGAAGGACTACACTTGATTGGGCACTTGTAGGGCCATCTTGGTCTCATTCTTATTTACAATACTACAAGGGGACTACATTCACTTTGTATAGGGATGAGAGGTCTAAATCTTGCTTGCAAGACTATGCATTTTGGGTGCTTGTAGGGCTCTAGGCCTTAATTTATCTTGAGAAACTACAAGGGGTAGTCATGAACATAGATCTTTACTAAACACCTTAGGACTTAAAGACTATCCTTTTGGTTATGTGACTTCCTTTGAACAAGGATTTATCCAAGTGGAATTTACCCAAATCACCCCAAGATACTCACCATATGTACTGCCTTGGATGCAAATCCATGACAAAGCCAACATCACTTTCTGTGAGGCGAAGGAGTATCGAGTTGTGGGAAAAGGTTGAAACACTTCCCTCTTGACCTTTGGTAGTTTTTCTCGATGTGCTAAGACCCACAAAAACATTTGTGGAATATACACTCGATGAACTTGACATGTTGTTACACCTTGCAAGACCTCACATATGCTTGTATCCACAAGATTTCTTTGTCCCTTGTTGGATTGTTTGAAGACTATTACTTTCTCACACTGTTTTCTTTCAAAACAAACCTTGTCTAGGAAATGCTCTAAACTTGTCAATCAACTTTATAATCATTTGAATCAAAATTTTGGACTAAGCTCAAACATTGTCAATATTGCTTCTTGTTTGTGATCCTTAGCTTATCTTGATATTTGGTATATTCTAATATGTTAGGAATTGTCTCTAGCTAGAAAAGATTACTTTGATCTCTTGACTACATTCTTGGCTAGTAGAATGTTCACTTATCTATCATCTTATTGATTACATCTCTTGGATTCTCTATCCTATCTTTGCTTGTTCATGAGTTTCATACATAGAGATCTACCCCCTACTTGGACACCCGGTGGCAAGTTATCTTTGTTATATCTCTTTCACACTTTTACACTTTGGACAAGTGAACACTTTTGCTTACCCAGATTGAACATCAAGTCATCCTAAGTCATTGTATTTGGATTTTGATAATCTTCTTTCATGTCAGTCACAACTAGATCTCATATCCGTGAAGGAAAGCAACTCAAAGCCACCTTTGACAAATCATCTAAATAAGATCCTATACCTTGGGGTTTCAAAAAAATTTCTAACATATCTAGTGAATCTACTCTATCCTCTCCTAGGTTGGCACATAGTATTTCTTACACTCGAATCATGGAAGAACAAAACAAGAGGATTGAATAATTTTTAAAACAATTGGGTGACAAGCACTTTGGACAAGAAAACCAATAGCATCACAACTCTATACATGACTCTCAACATACTAGACTTGGACCACATGGCTCACAAGGTGGTGATTCAGATAACGAAATAATTGAGGAAGATATCTTACAATTTCAACAAGATGAAAGCTTGCAAAGACTTATTAAATTGACCTTGACTCAAAACAAAGATCAATACTTCTTATACTTGGCCTCGCAAGAAGTTAAGCTACCTCACAACTTTGACATTGACAACCTGATAAAGAAAGAGGAACCATCTGAAATGGAAATCATGAAGAAACATATGGAAGAAATGATGAAACAAATGGTATGATTGGAAAAGGAAAAGGAACAACCAAACACATCCTTTTCTCTTGAGGTTGTGTGCTCATTTCATTTTGACAAAGATCTATACATGCCTCCTTTTCCTTGAAAAGTTGAATTTCCTAAGTACAAAAAGTATGATGGTAGCAAAGATCCTCATGATCATATTAGGGAATTTTGTGCACTAAGCATGGAATTCTTTCATGAACCCACATATCTTATGAGACTCTTTCCTAGGAGTCTTAGTGGTCAATCTATGTAGTGGTTCACTAAACTATCTCCTCCTCTTAAATCATTTGACCAACTAGTGAAAAGATTTTTTCAACAATACTCCTATAATATCCAACATGCTATCACTATACTTGATCTTTGCAATATCAAACAATTTCAAGGTGAATCCTTTATGGTTTTTCTTCAATGATGGCGAAAGCTATACTCACATTATCATTGGCAGATTCTTGAGACTAAAAAGATTGATATATTTATCAATGCTTTGGTTCCTAAAATGAATTATGCATTGCAGATGCAAACTCATACTTCATTTGATAAATTTAATTAAATCATCTATTCGCATAGAGGATGTCCTTGTTTGTAAGGGAGATATCACTCTTTAATCTAAAGAACATAAATCCTCTTCAAACAACCAACATAACAAGGATAAGAACAAATTCTAGAACAAGACTAAAGACGTCGTCAATGACAAAATCGTGGGTACAACTTCAATGTAAACCACTCCTAAAGAGCCATCTTTCAATCTATATATTGTTGTGAAAGCTACTAAGAACAATTCTATAGGCTCCAAAACTAATATGCCTTGGGCCTCTAAGCTTAAGAGAAGCTTCACTCCTCTCAGGGAATCAATTGAAAATGCTTTGAAGATGCTCTTGACTAATCAGATCATTACTTTTCATGATAATTCAAGACCCTGTGATCCTGAGATAAAGCCTAAATGGTGGAACAACAACCACTATTGTGATTATCATCACAACAAAGGCCACAAGACTAATGAATGCATGAAACTTAAGAATCTCATCCAGGATCTAATCAATATTGAGACTATTGTACTTGACCCCCCATAAGTGAACAACAATCATAAGGCTTTCAAGGAGCCTTTTCCTAAATTTTAAAGAGGGGAGTCTTCTAAGGCAAAGGATAATAAGGTTGGCTATACCTACTCTAATAGTGACAATGTGATCAACATTCTTGAATCCTCTGATCATACTAAGGACAAAGCTAAAGCTAAATCATCTAATGCAGTCATGCACTCTCAAGCCAAAGTCACTCTATTAGGAGAAGCTCTATCTTCCTCCTCTGCTCCTAGGCAAGCAACAACCTCAACATTTAAGTCAGATGCCTCATCAGCTTCATAGGACTACAACTTGGTTGACCAACTTCAACATACCTCAACTCATATTTCTATACTCGAGCTACTACAAATATCTCCTACTTACAAGGAGATCCTTGATCAAGTTCTTGCAGCTAACGTACCTAAAGGACCTAGACATTAAGTTCCAGTTCATGGTCGGTCATCTCTCTTCACCTCATTATCTCACTTTCTCTAAAACAGATGACAAATATGTTAGCCATCCTCATAATCAAGCCCTCCATATTGAAGTCTCCATCCATTAATATAGAGTTAAGCTCATTTTGATAGATGAAGGTGCGAGTTTGAACATCTACACTTTTAGATTGGTTAAAGCTCTCATTTTCTCAGAGCATGTTGTTGATCCCCGACATAAAATAATGATCAAAGCATAGATGAAGAAGAACATTCTTCTAAAGGCATGGTATTCTTACCTATTAGGGTAGGTCTTATTCAACGGGACACCATCTATCAAGTCTTGGATATTCCTTTGGCATACACCATACTTCTAGGTTGCCCTTGGATCCATGCAATGCAAGTACTTCCTTCTATGTACCATTGATGCATTAAATTCCCCCATGAAACGATTGAGATTACTATTCCTGCAGACTCAGCATTCATCTGTAGCAATCCTAAAAAAGCAAATCGAATGGTTCCTCATAACAAAGATGGATCAAATCCTAAGGAAATAACAACTCTATCAGATTATGGGGAAAAAATACTTGTTAGACCTATTGGTATGGGAGGATATCAAGTGGACACTTTTCCACTCTCTTCAAAATCTTATGAAAAATCATCCCTCTCGTCCATTCTTACAGTTACAAAAACACCTGGTATGCATGAAGGTACTGGAATGATTAAAGCTAGAATTCCCCTAGAGCTAGAAAGGGAAGAAAGTGCTATCTTACTATATCATCTTAAAATGGAAGCACTTCCATTTTCATATGTTTAGCACCCTCTTTTATTACATTTATCATGATAGACATGCATTTAGGATGCATTTTGCACTCATCTTCTTCATTCTAGGTGAAATTAGGGTTAGGATCCCAAGGATTCTCCTTAATTTCCCTCTTCCATGGCTCTATTTTCTAGGTAGGATTTAGAAATGGATCCTCTTGGCCTTCATCATGATAATCATAGGATTTTATGTCTATCACTGACATTTTATCCTGTTCTGGCATTAGTTCTAGGTTTCTGGGCATCCCCGGGACCTCCTGACTTGGTTCTAAGTCAATTTGGGACTAGGGTCAAGGTTGAGTTAGAACTTGACTGGGTCAGGGTCGAGCTAAGACGCTGAATAGGTTAGGTCCAACCTTGACTTTGACCCCTTTTTTTAAAATTCCAATTTCCAAAATTTTTGGGCTTTGGGCTTTCGGGAGATTTATTTTCCTGCCTCCAGGTCGACCATTTTGGGTTTCAGGATGGTAAATCCTTTAATTGCATTTAATCTAGGTATATTTTCTAAAGGTGAGCACCTAATTGGGATTTAATTCTCCAAGGTGGCCCATCTAGAGGAGTGTGCCCTAGATCACTATAAAAGGAGGCCTTCCTCTCTCATTTACACATCAAGTTTTCATATCTCATCTCGAGCAATTGCAAGCTCTCAAGTGCAAGCAAGAATTCAAGCAAGGAAGGAATAGTGAAGGTGCAAGTTAGTAAGAGGAAGACATAGAAGATCAAGCCATTTTTTACATCAAGCGTCTTTGTGAACTCATGTTTGGAGTAGGAGAGATCCTTTCTTCCTTAATCCACCATTATCAACTTTCAAGCATTCAATCATGGAGTAGCAATTACGGATTATGAATTTGGTAGAAGTACTTTAGCCTTGGGGGCTTGGTATGCTTTTCTATCTCATTCAAATCTATGCATTGTTATTTCATACATATTCATGCTAGGGTTTTGATCTAGAGGATTAGATCTTGGCATTACACTTTCAATACACACACACACACATTCTATTTCAATCGGCTATTCGTGGAGGTGGAGACCACCAAAATGGGGGTTTGACTAAGGCAAAACCCTATATAGCCACCCCAAAACTCCCTTTTTCAGATATCTATAGTTGTTGTTTTAAGGATCAGAGGACAGATCTGAGTACCCTTTTCGTTGAACTTCCAGATCTGCAAACAGAATTCAAATCGGACTTTAAATAAAGAATGTGGTATTCGATCTTTTATGAGGGTCAAACCCGAGTTGAGCTATTTTGGAGCAAGATTTCTGGGTTTTCTTCGTCTCAACATTTCCAGTTCAAGAATGGTTTCAAATTTTTTTGAAAGTGTGCACAAACTTCAGAAAATAGGTATTTATGAATCAATTTCATGATGAGGTATGTATCTTGACCTAATTGATTTTCAAGTATTTTCATATTTACTTATGCTATTTCAATTCCAGATTCCAATTTCAAATGAATAGGTTTTGAATGTTAGGTATATTACTATGTTTCCATTTTAAACCTATTCATTTTAGTGAACCCGTTTACGACAACTCTTTCTTTTATGGTGTTAGATTTAAATCTTATATGTTTAGATTTCTTTCTTGCATTTATATTTCAAAAAATACACAAAAAAATTGCAAAATTCCTTTAAAAATACAAAAAATATTTCCATTTTTTATGCTTTTAGTACTTTCTTTATATTCAACATGTATGATTCTTGTTTTGAGTACTTTGATGATGCTTTTATTATACAAGAGGATAGAATCCCTAATGAGGTATATGGTAGCAAGGATGCAAATGGTTTGAATATGATCTCCATGGATCCTATTCCTATTTCACTCCCCTCCATAACCTCTCCAATTGACCTTTACCATAGGGTGTGTGCATGGTTACCTTCATGTCCCACTATTTGCAACATTGACAAACCTAAAATGATATATCCTACACCTTTGATGATGGTAAAAGGATGTCCTCGTATAACAATTAAGGGTAAACCTAGAGATCCTTTGGATTTCTTTGATAACACTGATTCTATTTCACATGCTTATCATACACGAAATAATCCTCAGCCTACTGTTCCAGTTTCTTTACCTCCTTCTCAACCTATGCTTCCTCAAGCACCTAGGTATCCATCTACTTTTAAGGAGTACAACTTAGTTGACCAATTACGTGCTACTCCTACTAAGATATCTTTATGGGAATTACTTCAAACATCCCCGACATATCATGAAGCATTGCAAAAAGCTCTATCTACTCTTCCTGCTTCACCTCCTAATCAAGAAAGCATTCATTCTATTTTGGATTGTATGCATACTATGCCTTCTGTACCTCCTATTGTGTTTTCTGATAATGATTTACCATCCTTAAAGTGGAAGAATCAATATGATGCTCTTATGGTGGCTATCTTGATTAATCAGAGTATCATTTGACAAACTTTAATTGATAATGGATCTAGACTTAATGTTTGTAGCATGGATATGCTCAAAGCAATTAAGGCTGATTTATCTACTATTCAACCTGATAATGTTCCTATACGTGGATTTGATAATATTGCAAAAATAAATTTGGGTATTATTACCTTACCTGTTAAGGTGGGTCCAATTATTCTAAATACTCCTATTCATGTTATGCATGGACCTCTCAACTATAACCTTCTTTTAGGAAGACCATGGTTACATACTATGCATGCAGTCCCTTCTACTCTTCATCGCAAGGTTAGGCTCATCGATAATAATCTAATGTATACATTACATGCGGATGATGCTCCAAACCCTTGCTTAAATGCAGAATATGCTAAGAATTCTGAACCTATTCAACCTTATAAAGAGATTGAAAAACAATCAGAGAAACAACAATCTGAGATTATACAACTTGAAATTCAACAACATGAAGTTCCATCTTCTTCTTCTTCCTTGACTGAAGATGATTGGGGGACATTGGATTTTAACCCTACCTTTATTGGAGAATACAAGGTCTCTGATTTAGAATTCATGAAGCAATAGAACGATTTTGAGAAAAAAAGTTTTTATTTCTTCTTCGTTGTTTGAGGAATTAAAAAGTAATTTTGTTGCTGCTTCAATTAATGAAACGCTTGACACAATAAAGCTTGATTGTTATGACATTGTGATATATGCCGCTCCTTGGACTCCTTCTGATATGACTGATCAATATGGCCCTGGTTATCATTTGCTTAAGAAATCAAGATTTAATGAGAAAGGATGTGGTAAATATGAACAAGGTATACAAGTACCTCTGGATAATGACGTATGTGATCATACGTATGGATTAGGATTTAATCCTTATAGACAACCATCGACTTGTCCTCTTAATGTTAATCATATTTGTAGTGGACAGTTGAAATTGGTTAACCCATTGCTTATTGACCTTAATCAACAATCCTCTTTGGATATTTTTCCTAAGGATGAAGCCTTAATGGAATTTTTAGGGGTTTATGAGGATCTACCAAAATTTCATCACAAACGAGGAAAGCCTTATTGCTTAAAAACATATGCTTATTTTGGAGAACATGAAGAACATGATATTCTCCCTTTACCAATGGATTCTCCGATAAGAAGTGATTTGTTAATCACTGAGACTATTGATATTCAAGTGGATGAAAATGATTCTTAAAGGATGACAAAAATTGGGAAATGTTTGAATCGGGATGAATGTGATCAGTTGGCTTCCCTTTTGCTTGAATTTAAGGATATCTTTGCTTGGACATATTCCAATATGCCAGGTATCAATTCTAAAATTGTTACTCATAACATTGTTTTAAAACCGAATATGAAATCGGTGAAATAGAAAATTTGAAAGATGAATCCACGAATTGCTTTGTTAGTCAAAGGTGAAATTGAAAAACTATTGGATTCTAGATTTATCCGTTCTATTGATTACTCAGATTGGATTTCAAACATTGTGCCTGTTTCAAAAGGAGAAAATAAGATAAGGATGTTCACTAATTTTAGAGATTTAAATAAGGCATCTTTGAAAGATGATTTCCTGCTACCTAATATTGATATGATTGTAGATTCAACAATGGGTCATGCTTGGTTATCTTTTATGGATGGTTTTTCGGGATATAATCAAATCTTTATCTCCCCTAAAGATCAATTTATGACTACATTTATAACACCTTGGGGAACCTTTTGTTGGGTCACGATGCCTTTTGGATTAAAAAATGTAGGAGCAACTTATCAACGGGCTATGACTCTGATTTTTCATGATTACATTCATAAGATTCTTGAAGATTATGTGGATGACATCTTGGCAAAATCCATACAAAAAGAAGATCATGTTACTATTTTATGACAAATATTTGAAAGAATTAGAAGTTATAATATGAGATTGAATCCTAAGAAGTGTGTCTTTGGAGTTGATTCTAGTAAATTATTAGGATTTATAATCTCTAAGTGAGGCATCAAAGTAGATATTGAAAAGATTGATGCTATTGTTAATATGCCTCCTCCTAAGAATATTTCTTAGTTACGAAGTTTACAAGGAAAAATACAAGCTATTCATCACTTTATTTCTAATTTAGCCAACTGAACTATTCCTTTTACTTCCTTGCTTAGAAAAGATACACTTTCTCTTGGAATGAGGAGTGTAAACAAACTTTTGAGCAATTTAAGGAGTATCTTGCGAATCCTCCTATTTTGCAACCCATAAATTTTGATAAACCATTTCAATTATACACTTCAGTGACTCCATAGGCTGTGAGTGCATTGTTAGCTCAAATTGATGATAATGGTAAAGAAAAACCCGTGTATTACATTAGTCAGACTTTAATTGATTATGAAACATGATATACAGATTTAGAAAGACAATGTCTAGTTGTAGTTTATGCATGTCAGAAACTCGGGCATTATCTTATAAATGTTGAAGTTAATGTGATTGTCAAGTTCGATCCTTTGAAACACCTTTTCTCACAAACTGATCTTTTTGGTTGATTAGAAAAATGGGTTATGTTGCTCACCGAATTTGATCTTAATTTTATTTCTCAGAAATCTATTAAGGGACAAGCGTTGACAGATTATCTAGCCGAGGCTCCTAGTCCATGTCTAGATGAAAATTCTACTTCTATAGAATTTCCTAACGATAATATTCTAACTATTCAACAGGATGATATTTGGGAATTATATTTTGATGGGTCTAAGTGTAAAATAGATTCTGGTGTGGGTATCATCTTGATTCCCCCTACAAAAAAACTCATCCCTTTATCATATAAATTAACCTTTCCTTGTACTAATAATATTGCGGCGTATGAAGCCCTTATAGCGGGACTAAGAGCAGCTTCATCCCTCAATATCCAACATTTACAAATATATGGTGATTTGCAACTGATAGTTGAATAGATTAAAGGAGGATATCAAACTAAAAATGCTAAAATGACACAATATAGATATTTAGCTCTTGATGTGCTTTCACAATTCCCCTCTTATACAGTTCAAACTTTACCTAGGAAGGATAATCGACATGCAGATGCTATGGCTAGTGCAGCTTCCTTGGTTTGTCTCGAGAATAATGCAGAAAAATTTCAATTTACTATACAAACTCTTAAATGCCCTGCAATTTCTGATAAGATCAATTTTGACTATTTCAATTTGCATTCGGATGAATGGTATTCACACATTTTTCATTTTTTGAAGGATGGTACGTTTCCTGAATCAGCAACAAGGAATATGCGTAATCGTATTCGAAAACTTGCAGCACGATACATCATTTTAGGAGATACGCTTTATAAATGCTCTTATGAAGGATTATTATTAAGATGTCTTAATAGAACTAAAATTCCTGTAGCTTTAGCAGAGGCTCATTCTGGTTCATGTGGAGGACATTTTGGTGGAAAATCCCTAGTTAATAAATTGCTTCGAATGGGATATTATTGGCAAACCATGGAACAAGATTCTTTCATGTTTGTTAAGAAATGTCCTCAATGTCAACAACATAGTAATTTGATTCATGCTCCTACTCATGAGCTTCGTAATCAAGTTTCTCCATGGCCTTTCAGTGTATGGGGTTTTGACCTCATTGGAAAAATCTCACCAACTTCTTCTCAAGGACATACTTACATTCTCACCACTACGGATTACTTCACGAAGTGGGTTGAAGATGTCCATCTTCATTCAACAACGACGGATGTTATTTGTGATTTTATCCTTAATAATATCATAACAAGATTTGGTATTCCTTTGACTATAATTATGGACAATGGAACATCTTTTAAAAATAAGGAAGTTGCAAAATTTTTGGAGAAATATAGGATTCAACATAGATTTTCAACTCCTTATTATCCTCAATCTAATGGACAAGCTGAAGCATCAAATAAAATTATTGAACAAATCTTGAGAAAAATAGTTAATAAGCATTGTAAGAATTTGCAAATAGCAAATATTGAACCAAGGATCTAGAGGTTTGAAGAAAAGCACAAGAGAGAAAACATGAATGCAATGATGGATTGAATGGATCCAATGAATTAATCAATGCTCAATGAAATGATTACATAATAGGCCTCCTTATATAGGAAAGGCAATAAGAGACAATGATAAGGAGCTGATAAGCTATCACCTATGCTAGGTGTAATCACATGTCCACCAAATGTGGATCATCCTCCAATATGCAATAAAGTATGTGCATTGTATTGGGACGATAATGTGATAAGAGCACGAAAGGTGGATCTCACACACAACAAGGTATGTGAAGACAACTATCACACCAAAAGTGGAATTTCTCCTACACCATGTGCTTAATAGATGTGCACACTCCTAGGTGTCTCAATCACACATTAACCTAAGTAAGATTAAGTAAAGTGTAATTAGGAATATTTAATTACACCAACACATGCCAAAGATTGGCATACTCAATTGACTTATGCTTTATGGGCTTATAGGACTAGTGTTTGTACCACCACAGGTACTTCTCCTTATAATCTTGTTTATGGTACTATTGGCATGCTTTCAGCACCCCCAATTTTAAAATTTTAAATCAAGTCCCATAATGAGATTTTCTAAGTTGTCCTGATATATTGTATTAATTTTTGCTAACCATGTTTTATGAATGTCATGTTTCATGAAGAAGAAGCATTAAGAGCAAGCAAGATATTGAGATTGAACCTTGAAATATAGTTCAAAGTTCAAGGTTCAACCGTCAGATGTCAATTGTAACAAGCCTTGGATGGTAGCCAGTCCATACATTTTTATGATGCTTCATTTCTTTGTAAAAATAATAAGGGGCAGTGCTTCAATTTCAAGCATTCAGAATGATTCAAGCCAAGGTTCAAAGTCTAAAAGCATGGTGCAGGATTTTAATGGTTTGAAACTCAAAGGTTCAAAGTTCAGATTGCAACCTTCCACAGTTCAACAGTGCAAATTGGAACTCAAAGTTCAAATTCAAAAATGTAGATTCAAAAACCACAGGTTCAAAAGTGTAGATCCTGATTCAAAGTAGCATTCAAAGTTTACTATTTCACAGGTGCAATCGGCAATACAACAAACGTAAGTGCAAAAAATTCTAAGTGTAGAAAAACACATTCATGGGTAAATGTAAAGAATTTCACAATGGTATATTTACTAAGAAAGAAATTGGAAATAATGTAGCACAAATGGATGTGTTCTTAGGCAGATTGGTATTGTTACCAAAGATGTGAAAGTGACTGCAAACTCTATTTTTCAAGGCAAATTTCATGACAGTCATATATAGCTGCACTCTATGGCTAATATCTTTTGACTCAAAGATTATCTTTATAATCACTCCGGTTAGACTTTAGAGAACTAGTATTTGAAAAACATATCCAAAACTAAGATCGATCCAACGGTGGAGTAAAAAGATATGCCCCCTAAAAGAAGACCCAATTTTACTGGGAGAGTATTTTTCAGTCCGCCCAACAAAAGGAATATTCTTATTATGTTTTTTTTTTTTTAACATATTATAATGTCACTTGTTCGAAAATAATTTAATATGTGAAGATATACCTTTATAAACTTGAAAATTAATATGTATATTTACTTCCAAAAACATAAGGGGAAGAGAAAATATAATTCCAAGATTCAGTTATGAAGGGGAAAACTGAAAAATTCACGGGAATGATTATTTATTTGGAATATTTTCAAGAAGAAGGGGGCTCTTCTTTTCCAAAAGTCAGGTGGCTACGTGGAAGAGGAATTCTTGGGTACTAAATGTAACAGAGAAAGGAGAAGGAGTTAATGCATTTTCCATTTTCTAAATAGTTTGATAGAATTGTAGGGACGGGACAATCTTGTGGTTGTTTCTGTTATGTATTTGGAATAAAAGAAAGATATATATATCAGACCTTGTGATCTGAATATGTGTGTTTCCATTAAAATTGATCATGTGGTCATTTACCTTGTATTTTGAATGCAGTTCTGCATTTTCTTTCAGAGTTAACAAATCTATTGGTTTGTGTATTCATGTTCTAATATATTGAGGTATTTAAATCCTTTGAATTCTTTGTGATTGAGAAAGATCGAATGAATGATTTATTGGTCATTATTTTACCTTTTCTCTAAGTCTTTCACATTACAATCACATTCATTCCATAGTGATGGATGAAAGTTAGCATAGCCTTTGTGTCTTCCAGTCAAAGACATAATCTGTTATTTAATTCATTGCAAATCTTTCTAAGAGGGGGCTGTACCTCACAATTCAGAGGAGGGTTATCAATCCAGTGATAACTCATCCAACTGTTAGTAGCATTTGTTCCTTCATTTGGGCATCTTGAGTCATTATTTGTATTTGTTTTCAAAGGACAAATCTATTTACTAACAGGTACTAATGCTATTATGCCTTTGGAACTAGAAATACCTTCTTTACGTATTTCATTTCATGGGATAATTGATAAAGATACTTTTCATGAACAACGCTTACAAGAATTAGAAATGTTAGATGAACAACAAATACATGCATTAGAACATATAAAAGCTTATCATAAATCTCTTCAGAAACAATACAATCATAAGGTAATTGAGTGAACATTTGCGGTTGGTGATTTAGTTCTTTATGAAAATCAACAGAATGTGAATGCTTTACCGGGCGAAAAAGGAAAATTTAGCCCTAATTGGCTTGGACCTTTTGTTATTATTGAAAACTTTGGTTCAGGTGCTTACAAACTTGCTGATATGGATGGTGTTTCTTTTAAGGAACCTATTAATATTATGCATCTTAAATGTTATTACCCTTAATCTCATTTTTTCCATGTGCATTTATGTATTCCTTATAAAGATTTCTTTTACAGGTTATGTAGTTTTAGTAACCATTGCATATTGAATATGTTTATGCACTTTCTTTCTGTCTTTCTTTCTATTAAGTTTTATATTGATGAAAGCATAGTAATGAAAACATAGAACTAATTAGTAGAGAAAGTTTTTCATTCAGCACAATTTTAGTTTTTCAAAATTTTGATACATATGAGGCCAATGGCCCTATCTATCACTACATCTATCACTATGACGCTCTGTTGGCCGGTGACTCCCAGATCTCTCTACCGTGTGGTAGGAAGATGAAGATTTGTGTGTCCATGTATGGCTCCTGGATATGCTCATACCCTATACACACTCACGAAGACTCTGTATCTCTGCCATCATCTTCTCTTCTCTTTCTCTGTACATCCTCAGCACTTGTTGGATACATACAAAGATGTCAGCATGTCTGTCGGGATCCCTATGACCGATGGAAGACTCTTGCTCATCGACTGGTAGTCAGTAGGATATAATGTTATCCTTGAGAACCGTAGATACAAAGCTCCTCCACTCTGCTACGCTAGCTGTAGACAGATAAAATTCTACCAGTCTAGTATCCTATCTATGTCAAATCAAATCATATATTCAAAACAATTTTTTTTCAATTAAATTTATACCCAGGTCTCCCTCCTGGACATCACTAAAATGCCTGGATGGTGGGGGCATGGAGTGAATACTCTCTCCACGCTCGCTATGTCTAGGCCTTGATGGTGGTGTCCCTATGCGGGGCCGTGGGGGCCATCATGATCTCAATGGTGATGCGCATGTAATAGGTATATTTGTACAAGTATCACTAGCTGGGGGCATGTCCTGTGCTCTCTCCTTTTCTCTCTCCTCCTCCATGGGATCTCCCTTAGAGATGTGCTCCTCCTCATCTCTGATATCCTCATCCTCCTCAGTGGCTCCACTATCCCGGTGTGTCCCCTCTATAAAGCCTGGATCACCTATGGGATAATCCTTGAGAAAGATAGGATGGGTCCCCTCCAAACTCCAATACTTGATGTAATCTTAGCTCACACCTGCATAGGCTACATCTGATGGTACCTCTATATCCTTTGTCTCCTTTGTGTCACTATCCTTAATATCTATTATTGATGGTTGGCATATGGCGTTGGGTCTCTAATAGTATCTCGTCAAATGTACATAGTGAGGTACTACCTTAGGGACTCCCTGTAAGAGGCCGAATTGCCTCTTCACCCGATCATAATAGTAGGGCATCACTATATGACTCTGATGACCCTCTAGTAGCTTTCACTACTGTGAATGTCTCATTTGGAATCGTGTATCAGGCCACTCTGTCATCTGGCTATAGGGTCTCCATATCACATTGCTGCTGGCAATGCGGTCTACATGTACTCTCTAATAGAGCATATCTCCAAACTACTAAACATCCCTCAAAGGATATGCAAAAGCTCTCGCTATCCTCACATGTACCATCACTGACACTCCTTGTGGAAGTGTACATGTGAAATGCTCAAAGATCCATATCTGCAAAATTGTGCATGTCGATAGACTCTCTCGCTGATACCTCACTAACTAACTTAGCTCATGGTATAGCTAAGCTAGCATGCTACGACCCCATGAGAACACAGTCCTCTCTCTCTCTCTCTCTCTCTCTCTCTCCATCTTCTGTATGAGATGTGTCAAAGGTGAACAAAATATGGTACCCTTTGAGTTGGGTAACACAACCAAGGATACTATGCACAACATCACCTTTTGTATTAAAGGTGTAGGGCTCGCTAGTATGTCAGATAGTGGGATTTGATCTGATCGGCTCCACATAAGTGGATGCACACCTGTACAGTACTCTGAGTCTACATGAATCTCTTCACAACCATGATGTGTTCTAGGTCTGATAGTCTCCCCTCGGACTAAAAGCCACATAATCCTATACACATCCTCTAAAGTCACTGTGATCTCCCCACATGGAAGATGGAAGGAGCAAGTATCCTCATCCCATCTCTCTATCAGAGCTGACAACATGGCTCGGTGTAGTCTGATCTATGGAAGGACTAATACCTAGTATAGTCCTACATCCCTTAGTAACTACATCCCCTCATCATCTAGCTTGGACAATCTCTCCTTGACATTCACTAGAAAATCCCCAAAAGGATGTTCTCGAAAGCAGACTAGGTCCTGTAAGCACAAACAAACATCATATCAGTAATTTACATCATCAAATCTACAAATATAACTGAACTAGGTCAAAGTCGACCTCAGTTAGGTCAATGTCAACCTTACTGGGTCAATGTCGACTTTACTGGGTCAGGGTCGACCTTTTTGGGTCAAGGTCAACCTCATCTCAAAACATGACAAAAAATCCCTTGGGCAATGTCAACTTTTATGGGTCAAAGTTGACGTAAGTGGGTCAGGGTCAACCTAAAGGGGGCAAAATTGACCTAACCTCTCAAAAATAGGAATTTGAAAAACACAAAGGTGGATAAAGGCACAACTCACCTCGGGTAGTGGCTGTCCAGTAGCTAAGCTGTGTCTCAGAGACTCCAGGCATGTTGCTCACAACTCCTCTCTTCTCAACATCTTGCTTTATCATTTCGACTCTACAAATGGTAAGAATGAGTAAGTATTTTGTTTCGACTCTAAAAATAGTAAGAATGAGTAAGTATTACTATTAATCTCTTTTATAAGTTCAAATTATGGTTTTCTTAGGGTAAAAACTTGAAATTTCTTTCTTATGCATTTAGACAGACATCCACTCTTTTTATCATAACTTGAGTTCGGTAACTCTATTTTTAGTGTCGTCAGTGGTGTTAGAATCATGATTCAGATACTTAACTCCTTGAACCAATTTAGGAAGGTTAGGAATCCTTATAATTAGTTTAGGAAATG
The DNA here is from genome assembly GCA_027943335.1 of Chamaecyparis obtusa. Classification (NCBI taxonomy): domain Eukaryota; kingdom Viridiplantae; phylum Streptophyta; class Pinopsida; order Cupressales; family Cupressaceae; genus Chamaecyparis; species Chamaecyparis obtusa. Next base: position 435,309 of record BSBK01005294.1, read on the forward strand.
CCTTTTCAACACTCTGCATATCCAGTATATAGAGTTTTTCTTAGCACCCTATTTCACCCTTCTGAAGTAGAAAGCCGAAACTGGGGGGGCATAAGGGGCTCTATACACTTCTCAAATTATCATATAGTAAGCTTTAGGTGATTTATAGATTTTAATTAACCTTGTGTGTTGCAGGTTCTAACAATTTTCTGTAGGATCTTTACATCGAGGACTTGGCTATATCCTTTTTATTTACTATGATGTTTTCTTACTTTAGCTTGCATATTCACATAGTGTCATAACTAAGCTAAAGTGGGGGCTAAATTTATCATCATAAAATGGAAGAACTTCCATTTTGATAGGTTTAGCACCCTCTTTTATTACATTTATCATGATAGACATGCATTTAGGATGCATTTTGTACTCATCCTCTTCATTCTAGGTGAAATTAGGGCTAGGATCCCAAGGATTCTCCTTAATTTCCCTCTTCCATGGCTCTATTTTCTAGGTAGGATTTAGAAATGGATCCTCCTAGCCTTCATCATGATAATCATAGGATTTTATGTCTATCACTAACATTTTATCCTATTTTGGCATCAGTTCTAGGTTTCTGGGCATCCCCGGGACCTCCTAACTTAGTTCTGAGTCAATTTGGGACTAGGGTCAAGGTCGAGTTAGAACCTGACTAGGTCAGGGTTGAGCTAAGACCCTGACTAGGTCAAGTTTCACCTTGACTTTGACCCCTTTTTTTAAAATTCCAATTTCCAAAATTTTTGGGGCTTCAAGCTTTCGAGAGATTTATTTTCCCACCTCCGGGTCAGCCATTTCTGGTTTTGGGATGGTAAATCCTTTAATTTCATTTAATCTAGGTATATTTTCTAAAGGTGAGGACCTAATTGGGATTTAATTCTCCAAGGTGGCCCATTTAGAGGAGTGTGCCCTAAATCACTATAAAAGGAGGCCTTCCTCTCTCATTTACACATCAAGTTTTCATATCTCATCTCAAGCAATTACAAGCTCTCAAGTGCAAGCAATAATTCAAGCTATTACCAAATTTTCCTATTTTATACAAATTTTGCTAAATCCATCCCAAGGTCTGCATTTTTATTTGGCCGAGCACCCCTGAAAATTTCATGAATTTGTGCCTTGTCTTCTGGCCTCTGCAATTATTTTTAGCCTCTGGTCTACAAGTAAAAAATTCAAAAATCTAGCCGTTGTGCTTTAAAAACCCTAAAAACCCTAGGTCATGTTCTATTTCATCGTTACTTTACCATCCACTTAAGATCCTCAAATACCCATGTGTGCTTTAATTCTATTAGCTGGTCGCTAGTTCTCTAAGTTCTCCGACGGTTATCCTTTATATTTGGCGAACTAGCGAATGTAGTGATTCTCATGGTCGCTTAATATTTGGCGGTTAAGTCTCAGCAGTTAGCGACTCAGTGAATGGTTAACTTTTCTTCAGTCGCATGATCACTTAATACTTGGCAGTCAAGATTTGTGGGGGTCCCAATTAATCAAGATCAACGGCTAGCATATCTTCACATAGCCTCTTTCTGACACATGCGATCTTATGCCAACCGTTGGATCTTCCAAGTATGCAGTGCTTCAATTGTTAAGTGGGTCCACTGCCATGTTGTCCATGTAAGGTTTTCATTGGTCAAAGGGTGTGATTCAGAGGTTTGTCAGAGCGGGCCCAGAGAACTGTATTCCTTCCTGATCCAATGACTAGCACATGATCTCATGGGTTGTGTCAGAGCCATGAGATTATACGCTAATCATTGATCTTGTTTTGCTGTCAGAGCCTTGTCAGGTGGGTCCTTTCTTTCTGATGTGCTCACATTTGATTGGTCACTGGGCACACAGCTGGAATTTGTTAGTGGGTCTGTGTTAGAGGATCTACAGAGATGTCAGTAGAAATGACGATCTACGGCTAGCGTAAAAGTGCAAGGAATATTCTAAGGCTATGAGATCATGCACCCACCATTAGATTGGAATCTAGGTTCTCAGTGGGTCTGGTGTCAGAAGGAAGTCAAGGTGTCTGCTGATGGAGCGGTCAAGGGCAAATAAAAGGTTGACAAATGGCAAGTCTAGGCCCAGGGTTAAGGAAAACTCTGGGAATTAGCAACTGAAGGCTTTTCTCTTGTTTGCAAGATGTAACTAGGGTCAGCTAAGGGACTCAAATACTCAGTGACTATAGTGTTTGTGTAGTCGCTTGACCGAACCAGAGGTAGGATAAGTTCTTTGCGACTTAGAAAAGTGCCTTCAGTTGCACAGCCGCCGAATAAATTAAAGAGAAAAAGGTCAAGGTGGGTCCAAACTGACTGATGTGCTAACGTGCTAAATTTTCATTGGTTGCGGTATGTTGCTGATGTGGCCAAGGACTTTTAAAGGAAGTTTGTGACTATTTTAGGATGATCTAGGCCATTCGTCCGCCAGGAAATAAAAGACATCAACGGTCATGTTTTAAAATTGGACCTATTAACCGTTGTTATTTAAATTTGAATATTTCTAAGAAGGGTTTCGCCATTATTTCTCGCAGAAAGCCATGTATAAAACAAAGCGGTGGTTGCGATTTAATTACGCTGGGACATTTGCAGTTGGGAAGATGAGGAAGAGGTCTGGGCAACCGTCTTGGGTCAATTCTTGTCCCTAAGAAGTACCATTTTAACATTCATGGTGAGACTTTGTGCAGGAAGGTTGATGGATCAAGGTTGCTTGTCTGCGGGTGGATGCAGTACAGGGATGGGCACACAAATATATGATCGGCTATGGTATTGCAAAGATGCATTTATGATCAGACTTGGTTGAGTTAGGGTTAGTTATTATTCTTTTGAAAATCCATGTAACCCTAATTAGATATTTTTCTCCTACCTGCATGCAAAAGGATATATATATATATATTAATTTTTGGAGCTTTTAGAGCTTAGAGTTGGACAATTGTAAAAGGAATTTTTTCTTAAAGAGTCATCTATGGTATTCTTTCTGCCCTCTGACTTCTACAGTTGTAAATTCCCATTGATTATTCAGATATTGTAAGGTATTTTGTGACATCCTTCATGTCCCTATGCTTCTTCTCTGAGTTATCTCTTAATGAATTCAGTATTTATATGTTTTTGGTGATATCTTGGGGTTCTTGATCCTTCTTTCTTTCTACAATTCATGTGTATTCTTATGGATGATTTGATGTGAATGCTTTTATGGGTATACTACAACCCCTTACCAATCTTGTCTCATTCCTCTACCTAGTTGCAAAGGTGAATGTTTGTTTGCAGGTCATAGATTGTTGTCCAATCCTAAGAGTGTTATTGTTTGTGAAAAAATATCTCTCTTTCCCTGAATACCCTCTTTTATTTGTAGACCCTTCTATGAAATACTTATGCAAGCCTATTCAGTGAGTTGTGATCTCCTAGACCTAAGTTTATTTGTTGAATCCATCTTTTATGCTGCAATTCATACCTTCATTTCGATGTATCACCTAGTAGGTAGTTTGCTTTCAAGTCATTTCCCTTTCAAGAATTCCTTCTATCCCTTTTCCCCTCAAGTTTTACTTTCCTGTCAAGAAGCAAATTAAGGTGATTATCCAAGAGGAACTAGCCTAGAACCTAGAGGTCTCATCTCAGTTAGCATAGGTCCCACAACCTGGAGATGATTCCCATGTTATACTAGGTTATCAAGACTACAAGAGCTTGAAACAAGGGTGCAAACTTAGTGTATAACAATTCTGGCATGCTCGGTGGGATAGTAAAAGAATTAGATTCATGTTAATTATGCTATCTCTAATATACAGATTGCATAATATAGGCTTTTAGAAGTTATTCTATCAAGTATATCTGGCAACTCCACTAATTTCACAGATTCAGGCTAACCTTGTTCAAAGTTTATGAGAAAGATTGAGACTAGGAGCTCAAAACCTACTGAATTTGTAGAGCTACCCTCAAAAAGAAGTTATAAGGGCAAAACAACTCAAAGAACATCTCTTGCAAGGAGAGTATAGTCTACACCTTCTAATACTTCAGAAAGGAGACCTTTTCCCTTTCATCTCAGAAGAAGAGGAAGATCTCTAACCAGAGATCTAAGAGAAGATTCAAATCCAGCAGCAAATACAATTCACATAGTTGTTAATCTTCAAATCACAGCTCCTACAATGGCTAGGCAGTTTGCCTTTGTACCTTTCAATTAGGGGAGTCCATTGACTTTTGCTGTACATCATGATGTGCCCTTGGTGGCACTAAAGATTTTACCTGATTTCATAGGTGAAGGGCAAACAACTATTTTTTAGCACATAAGAGATGTGACCACCATCTGTAGCATACACAACATAACCTAAGAAGATGTGGCCACCAAATTATTAGTAGCCTCTCTAAAAGGTAAGGCTGTTGAATGGTTTAGAACTTTAACTGTTGGCTCCATTACTTCATGGGATGAGTTAGGAGATGCATTGAGTAAACATTTTGAGGATAAATCAAATAACTTGTCTTTGGTTGAGTAGTTGACAACCATTAAGAGAGACCCTCAAGAACAAATGATAGATTGCAATAGTAGATTCCTCAAAACATGGAATAGAATTTCAGGTCTCTATGAGACCATCATCTGACCATGCTTTTCTATATTACTTGCAAAGTCTAAATGGTCAAATTTCTATCATGATCCAATCTATGGGTGGTACTTCTTTACCCCAAGCTTTTGACATAGCTGTCAGGGCTGAAAATTGTTTAATCCAAGCAGGCATGATAGGCAGAAGGCCACCTATGCCTATCTTCCCTAGCCTTCAACCCATTGCACCTGCACAAGTACCCCCATTTACTCCTATTCCCACCATATTAGCACCTTAGGCCAATACTAGTGGTCAAGAGTTAGGAACAAGTTTCTCTCAAGAGTTACAAGAGATGAAGAATAGCCAACAGAGCAGTCAGCAAGAAATCACAAATTTGTTGCAGACCTTGACTAAAGAGGTTACAAATCTAAAGAGGCAAGGTCAAGGAATTAGACCACCCTTTTAGCCACAAGGCCAAAGTCCTAATCAATAATATCAGAATCAAGGACAACCTTATCAAAAAAATAGTCCACCATACCAAGGAGGTTATCAAGGACAAAAGCAAAATTTTAATCAGAGACCATTCCAACCATATAACCCTGCACCCCTCAATTCTGCAAATCTGGTTAGGGATATGGTTCCTAGTCAAAATAATATGGCTATGGATAATGAATGGTGTTTTCCTTGTAATCAGCCTCACAATCAGGCTACATGTTCAAATGGATGGATGAACCAAGCACTAATGGTTCAAAATGCCTCACAAGCTCAATCAGAGGTTTCATCCAGTGGGTCAGTTCCTCAACAAGAGTCACAAGAAAGTGAGACTGCTCTTTTCAATTGGGAGCAGCCGAACTTCAATGGAGTCAATGATGAATTTTTTGTTGCTGCTAATACAAGAGCAAAGAGAAGAGCTCAAGAGATGGAGTGGGCAGACTCTGGTACTAAAGCCACTACATCTGTAGAACCACTGCAGCAGGCTACTCCCACCACATTGAAGAAGGCTCCTGCCATTACAAGCAAAGAAGGTTAGACTCTCAAAGAAGTGGAGCCCATCATGGTGAAGGCACAACAAAGAGAACACACTGTGACACCTTTCAACATTGTAGACAACATGAAGAAGGTGAATGTCACCATGTCTATGTGGGACTCTTTGGCTATCCTAGGGCAGTTTGAAATTTTGAAGAAGGCCATGACTGAAGTAGCAACTCCTCAACCTGCAAAAGAAGCTGCAAAGCTAGTGTTTGTTAACACTGATCAAGAAAAGGAGGCTCCAAGTAGTAACTCCAAAGCCAATGCCACATAAGGTAGGAACTCAAAGCCACCTCCCTTTTATGTATCTTTAATCATTGGAAAATCTTTAGTGCATAATTTTATGGTAGATAGTGGAGCTACTAGCACTGTAATGCCCAAGAAAGTAGCTGACCAATTAGGACTAAAATATGAACCCTTCCAAAAGAAGGTTACACAACTTGATGGATCCTTAGTCAATACTATAGGTGTGGCCAAGGATACCAATATGATCCTGCATGCTAGTCCTAATTTTTCCATCCTCCTTGATATATATATCATAGATCTCCCTACATTGTTTGCCATATGTTTGTCAAGGGAGTTCACAACCAAGATAGGAGGCTACCTATCTTTTGATTGGTCTCACATGTTATTTCACACAAGGTATGGGATCAAGGTCACCATTAAGTTAGAACCATTGGTAACACACCATATAGAGCCATATGTGTCCAATACCATCAATGTAAATTGCCCCATAATTGATGACAATGACCTCCAAACCATTGGAGAAGCAGACACTAAGATAGAAAGTATCCTTGATATTTTACTAGATGAAAGAGCTTCAGAGGCCCAAGAAAATTGTGTTTGGGATTTTGGTTTGGGAAGCTATTTGATACAAGAAAGTGGATCCATAGAGCCAAGCCTCCTCAAAGAAGACATTGATTCAGAGGATCAAAATAATCAGGTTTGGGAACTATTTTTTGATGGAGCTAGAAGTAGACACGGTTCTGGTGGTGGTGCTATGTTAGTGTCCCCAAAAGGAGAAAAATACTACACAACTTTCAGATTTAGTTTCTCCTGCACTAGCAACATTGCAGAGTATGAAAGTCTTGTGAATGGACTGGAGTGGGCTAGAAAAAGGGGGCTTAAGACCCTAAAGGTTTATGGTGATGGTGAGTTAGTTGTTAGCCAAGTAAGAGGGATAAGTGCAACTAAAAATGACACTATGAAAACATACAAACATAGAGTTTGGGATGCAATTGAAGATTTCCAAGCTTTCAACATTGTTGCCATCCCTAGGAAGCTAAATCAAAATGCAGATAGATTAGCTACTGTTGGATCTCAGTATGATATTCCAAATAGTATTTCAAAGGAGGAGACCCAACAACATATCAAAGTGATTGTCAGACCCTCTATTCCTAATAATAATGTCAATTGGAAAGTGTTTGACAATGATGAACAAATTCTGCAGTTCTTGTTTGAAGAGGATGTCTTTTCAAGACATAATCAAGATAGGCTATCACAAAACTATGGTGATAAAGTGATACAACTTAAGTCCAATAAGATGCCTAGAGGTCTTGTCACCTTAGAGACTATCTTCAACAAGGATGATGAATTTAAGAAGAACAAAGTTGGCCTGGTAGTCCAACAAGAACATTGTGTTGAATTAGAGTTGGAGCCAGGTAAGAGCTTACAATTTGGAAAAGTAAACACTGAATTAGAAAAGTAAGCTTACACTCAGTTATTCAAGGAATTCAGTGAGGTATTTGCATGGCAATATGAAGACCTTAAAGGTTTTGATCTAGCCCTTGCTCAGCACACTATTGAGTTAGAACCTAATGCCAAACCAGTAAGGCAAAAGCAAAGGCCTATTAATCCCAAGCTTGAGCCACTTATGCATAAAGAAGTGCTCAAATTGATAGAAAGTGGTACAATCTACCCCATTAAGCATACTAGTTGGGTTTCCAACCTTGTTCTTATCAAGAAGAAGAATGGGGAATTGAGGTTATGTGTTGACTTCAGGGATCTTAAGAGGGCTTCCCTAAAGGATCACCATCCATTACCCTCTATGGAACAAATCTTACAATGTGTCTCTGGATCCGAGAGATTTTCATTATTGGATGGCTATTCAGGATACAATCAAATCCTGGTTAATGAAGAGGATCAATATAAGACTGCATTTATAACCAAGTGGGGAACCATGGCTTATCAAAAGATGCCCTTTGGTTTGTCAAATGCAGGTGCTACATTTCAAAAGGCAATGGATATGGCCTTTAAAAGCCTCATGTACAAATTTGTACTGGTCTACTTAGATGACATAACTGTCTATTCTAAACATCCAGTAGATCGTATCAAACATTTGAGGAAGATTTTTGAAAGGTGTAGAGAATTTGGGATATCTCTTAATCCCAAGAAATGTGTGTTTGCAGTTCATGAAGGAAAATTGTTGGGATATGTAGTATCTAAAGAAGGAATTATAGTAGATCCTGAGAGAATTGTAGCCATCCTAGAGCTACCATTTCCACACCATAAGAAAGGTCTCCAATCTTTCATAGGAAAGATTAACTTTGTTATGCGTTTCTTGCCTAATATTGCATATTTATTGAAGCCTTTAACAGCCATGTTAAAGAAGAGTTCAACTTTCAAATAGACTAAAGAAGGAAAAGCTAATTTCTAGGCTATCAAAGAGGCCTTGACAGAAGCTCCTGCTCTCCTCAACCCAAATTTCAGTATGGATTTTATCCTTTATGCTTATGGAGGACATGATGCTATATCTGCAATGTTGACTCAAGAAAATTCAGATGGATTGGAGTAGCCTATTGCTTTCTTTAGCAAAGGTTTAGAAGAGTATGAACAAAGGTACTCTTTTGTAGAAAAACATGTACTTGCTGTGGTAAAGAGCCTTAAGAAGTTCAGATATCTATTGACCCATAGCAAGGTACACTTGAAGGTTACTCATCCAAGTGTCAAAGAATTTTTGCTTTCCAAGGACCTGAATGAAAAAAGAGCTGGTTGGATCACCAAGGTGATGGAATATGACATTGATATCCAAACCACCAAGCTAGTTAGAGGAAGAGGTCTTTGTGAGCACTTGGCAGGGGGTGAAAGTTTAAAGAAATCAGAACAAATGGATGCATCTTTGGTTGTGAATTCTACACAAGAACATGCCCAGGCATCAGGTTGGTTGCCTAACATGATTCATTACTTGAAGACAGGACAATGTCCTGCAGGTTTGGATTCAGCAAAAAGAAGATACTATAGATTACAATCTGTTCCTTTTGTGCTGATAAATGAAGTTCTTTTTAGAAAGGATCACAATGGTGTCCTTTTAAGATGCATTGATTCAGAAAAGATAGCTGATGTCCTATTTGAATTTCATGATGGATCTTTTGGAGGTCACTTTTCTCCTAGGACTATTGCTTTTAAAATCATGAGGGCTGGATACTATTGGCCATCTATCTTTAAGGATAGTCATGATTATGTGAGAAAATGCATCAAATGTGCTATGTTTGCAGGAAAAGAAAGGCTTGCAACCCTACCCCTTTAGCCAATTAGAATAGAGCAACCTTTCATGAAATGGGGTATAGACTTTATTGGTATGATCAATCCTCCATCTAGTGCTGGACACAAGTGGATAATTACTGCAATAGATTATTTCACTAGATGGATAGAGGTAGTTGCCTTAAAAGAATCAAATGAGAGTGCTGTATTGAGTTTTTATAATGATATAATCTATAGATTCGGCACTCCAAACTCCATAATATCAGATAATGCATTGGCATTCACAGGCCTTAGAGTCTCAGAATGGGCAATTAGGAATGGAATTTATCTGAATACAAGTTCAAATTATTACCATCAGGGCAATGGTTTAGCAGAGTCAACAAATAAGAATTTGATTAGGATAATCAAGAAAGCCCTGCAGGATAATCAGAGAGACTGGCATACTAAATTGAAGTCTGCCTTATGGTTAGACAAAATTACCCCAAAGAAAATCATTGGAAACTCTCCTTATGTGTTAGTATATGGTAGAGAGGCTAAGTTGTCCATTTCAACTGAATTACCAACTCTAGACTTAGCCACTCAATATGTCCAGTTTGAAGAAGGAGATCCCTTGCAAGTCAGGTATGCTCAGCTCATGGAGTTAGAGGAACTCAGAGATAAGTCCATGAAAGATATAGAGTTCCATCAGATTCAGACAAAGAGAAATTTTGATAAAAGAGCCAGGGTCAGAAAATTGAAGGTTGGAGATGTAGTCCTCAAGTGGGATGAATTCAGAGCCAAGCCTGACAGACATACAAAATTTGATTCATTTTGGGGTGGACCATTTGTTATTACAGAATGCAAGGGGCCTAATGCTTTTCAGCTATCAACTCTTGGAGGAGATGCCTTGCCTATATCAATCAACAATTTCCATTTGAAGCCCTGCTTTGAGGTTAATCCCTCTCTGTAAATTCTAGTAAATATATTTTCCTACTTTCTTCCTATTTTCTAGGTTAGTTTCCTACTTTCCAAGAAGTGCTCGTGCATAGTTTTGTCCCTTTGGTTCTAGTTTTGTCTCCCTGTCAAAGTTTTTTGGTCAGTAATGATTCCATGCCCAATGGATTGCTTTTAGGCCACTGGTTTCCATGTCTAGCAGGCTGACATCCAATAGAAATCGCCAAAATGTTACCCAATTTTCCTATTTTATACAAATTTGGCTAAATCTATCCCAAGGTCTGCATTTTTATTTGGCCAAGCACCCCTAAAAATTTCATGAATTTGTGCCTTGTCTTCTGGCCTCTACAATTATTTTTAACCTCTGGTTTATAGGTAAAAAATTCAAAAATCTAGCCGTTGTGCTTTAAAAACCCTAAAAACCCTAGGTTAGGTTCTATTTCATCATTACTTTACCAGCCACTTAAGATCCTCAAATACCCATGTGCGCTTTAATTCTATTGGCTGGTTGCTAGTTTTCTAAGTTCTTTGGTGGTTATCCTTTATATTCAGCGAACTAGTGAATGCAGTGATTCTCATGGTCGCTTAATATTTGGTGGTTAAGTCTCAGTAGTTAGTGACTCAGTGAATAGTTAAATTTTCTTTAGTCGCATGATCACTTAATGCCTGGCAGTCAAGATTTGTGGGGGTCTCAGTTAATCAAGATCAACGGCTAGTGTATCTTCGCATAGCCTCTTTCTGACACATGCGATCTTACGCCGACCATTGGATCTTCCAAGTATGCAGTGCTTCAATTGTTAAGTGGGTCCACTGCCACATTGTCCGACATGTAAGGTTTTCATTGGTCAAAGGGTGTGATTTTAAAGGTTTGTCAGAGCGGGCCCATAGAACTGTATTCCTTCCTGATCCAATGACTGGCGCATGATCTCATGGGTTGTGTCAGAGCCATGGGATTATACGTCGACCATTGATCTTGTTTTACTGTCAAAGCCTTATTAGGTGGGTCCTTTCTTTTTGATGTGCTCGCATTTGATTGGTCACTAGGCACACAGCTGGAATTTGTCAATGGGTCTGTGTTAGAGGATCTGCAGAGATGTCAGTAGAAATGAAGATCTATAGCTGGCGTAAAAGCTCAAGGAATATTCAAAGGCTATGAGATCATGCGCCCGCCATTAGATTGGAATCTAGGTTCTCAGTGGGTCTGGTGTCAGAAGGAAGTTGAGGTGTCTATTGATGGAGCGGTCAAGGGTGAATAAAAAGTTGACAAATGGCAAGTTTGGGCCCAGGGTTAAGGAAAACTCCACGAATCAGCGATTGAAGGCTTTTCTCTTCTTCACAAGATGTAACCAGGGTCAGCTAAGGGATTCAGATACTTAGTGACTGCAGTGTTCGCGTAGTCACTTGACCGAACCAAAGTTAGGATAAGTTCTTCGTGACTTAGAAAAGTGCCTTTAGTTGCACAGTCGCTGAATAACTTAAAGAGGAAAAGGTCAAGGTGGGTCCAAATTGACTGATGTGCTGACGTGCTAAATTTTCATTGGTTGTGGTATGTTGCTAATGTGGCTGAGGACTTTTAAAGGCAGTTTGTGATTGTTTCAAGATGATCTAGGCCGTTTGTCCGCTGGGAAATAAAAGACATCAACGGTTGTGTTTTAAAATTGGACCTGTTAATCGTTGTTATTTAAATTTGAATATTTTTGAGAAGGGTTTTGCCATTATTTCTTGTAGAAAGCCATATAAAACAAAGTGGTAGTTGTGATTTAATTACGCTGGGACATTTGTAGTTGGGAAGATGAGGAAGAGGTCTGGGTAGCCATTTTGGGTCGATTCTTGTCCCTGAGCAGTACCATTTTAACATTCATGGTGAGACTTTGTGCAGGAAGGTTGATGGATCAAGGTTGCTTGTCCGTGGGTGGATGCAGTACAGGGATGGGCACACAAATATCTGATCGGCTATGGTATTGCAAAGATGCATTTATGATCAAACTTGGTTAAGTTAGGGTTAGTTATTATTCTTTTGAAAATCCATGTAACCCTAATTAGATATTTTGCTTCTGCCTGCATGCAAAAGGAGATATATATATTAATTTTTGGAGCTTCTAGAGCTCAGAGTTGGACAATTGTAAAAGGAAATTTTTCTTAAAGAGTCATCTATGGTATTCTTTCTTCCCTCTGGCTTCTACATTTGTAAATTCCCATTGATTATTCAGATATTGTAAGGTATTTTGTGACATCCTTCATATCCCTATGCTTCTTGTCTAAGTTATCTCTTAATGAATTCAGTATTTATATGTTTTTGGTGATATCTTAGGTTTCTTATCCTTCTTTCTTTCTGCAATTCATGTGTATTCTTGTGGATGATTTGATGTGAATGCTTTTGTGGGTATACTACAACCCCTTAACAATCTTGTCTCATTCCTATACCTAGTTGCAGAGGTGAATGTTTGTTTGCAGGTCATAGATTGTTGTCTAATCCTAAGAGTGTTATTATTTGTGAAAGAATCTCTCTCTTTCCCTAAATACCCTCTTTTATTTGCAGACCCTTCTATGAAATACTTATGCAAGCCTATTCAGTGAGTTGTGATCTCCTAGACCTAAGTTTATTCGTTGAATCCATCTTTTATGCTGTAATTCATACCTTCATTTCGGTGTATCACCTAGTAGGTAGTTTGCTTTCAAGTCATTTCCCTTTCAAGTATTCCTTCTATCCCCTTTCCCCTCAAGTTTTACTTTCCTATCAAGAAGAAAATTAAGGTGATTATCCAAGAGGAACCAGCCTAGAACTTGGAGGTCTCATCTCAGTTAGCATAGGTCCCACAACCTGGAGATGATTCCCATGTTATACTAGGTTATCAAGACTACGAGAGCTTGAAACAAGGGTGCAAACTTAGTGTATAACACAAGCAAGAAAGGAATAGTGAAGGTGCAAGTTAGCAAGAGGAAGACATAGAAGATCAAGCCATTGTTGACATCAAGCATCTTTGTGAACTCATATTTGGAGTAGGAGAGATGCTTTCTTCCTTGATCCACCATTATCAACTTTCAAGCATTTAATCATGGAGTAGTAATTACGGATTGTGAATTTGGTAGAAGTACTTTAGCCTTGGGGGCTTGGTATGCTTTTCTATCTTATTCAAATCTATGCATTGTTATTTCATACATATTCATGCTAGGGTTTTGATTTAGAGGATTAGATCTTGGCATTACACTTTCAATACATACACACACACATTCTATTTCAATCGACTATTTGTGGAGGTGGAGACCACCAAAATGGGGGTTTGACTAAGGCAAAACCCTATATATCCACCCCAAAACTCCCCTTTTCAGATATCTACAGTTGTTGTTTTAAGGATCAGAGGATAGATTTGAGTACCCTTTTTGCCGAACTTTTAGGATTTGCGAATAGAATTCAAATCGGACTTCAAATAAAGAATGTGGTATTTGACCTTTTATGAGGGTCAAATCTAAGCTGAGCTATTTTGGAGAAAGATATCTGGGTTTTCTTCATCTCAACATTTCCAATTTAAGACATGTTTCAGATTTTTCTGAAAGTGTGCACAGACTTTAGAAAATAGGTATTTATGAATCAATTTCATGATGAGGTATGTATCTTGACCTAATTGATTTTCAAGTATTTTAAGATTTACTTATGCTATTTCAATTCCAAATTCCAATTTCAAATGAAGAGGTGTTGAATGTTAGGTATATTACTATGTTTCCATTTTAAACCTATTCACTTACAAAGACTCTACAAGAGAGAAGAATCTGAACAAGATATGAAATATACAAAAATTCCACCCAAAAAGTATGGTATAGGCTATAAACTTATGCAAAAGATGGGATATGATGGAAAAAGTCCTTTTGGAAAAGGCAATGGTCTTCTTGAACCTATACATGTAGAATTCAAAAATCCTAAAGACAAGATTGGTGTTGGCTATCATGAACATAAGTTTGACAAACCTAGCAAAAACACTCACGCATATGAGGACTCATATGTGTTAAATTATAGAGAGGGGGGGGGGGGGGGGGGGTGAATCAGTAATCCTTGATCCCAAATATCTTAAAAAAATTTCTTTGATTAATTCGGTAGCAGCACGGTAGAAATACAATTCACTATTTACCGAAAATAAATAAATAAACTAGAACATTCAGTAAATCATTCACAACATGTAACACCAATATTTAATGTGGAAACACAACTTTGGGAAAAACCACAATGGGAATTGTCACCCACTAAGAAAATACTATTTTGAAGTATGCTCGGTTAATCTAGCCAATCTAGTTAAAGATTACAATACACACTGTTAGGTGTGACCCAATTAAGGGATTTACCTCAGATATGTTAGGATCTTCACACTATTATGAGTGGCCTTGTTAGAGGGCTTCAAACACTCTTTATAATGTCACCTTTCTCAATAATTTTACAATAAGACTATTGGGTCTACTCTGTTAAGAGATTTTCTCTGTTACAAATACTAGTAAGCAATAGTAATAAAATTGACCTGTAGATTTGCAACTATCTTTTCTCAATCAGATCCTTATGCGCTCTTCTATCTTCACTTCAATTCTTCATTATCTACTAGCATCAACACTTCATCAAATTATTCTTTTCCACTTGGAATCTTTCTGTTCCTTCTTCTCTACAATAGTTGGTAACCCTTCAATTATTCAATTTGCCAACCATTTGTCCATACAACATCATCCTTTATATAGACAATTTTTGCCTCTTAATCTCATATTTTACATTTTCCTTTAATCAATCTTAGTTGTACAATTCATTATACCATGAATCTGGATCTCGATAACACGTTTCCTTTTCTCCTAGGAACTTGAACTTTTGTAGAAACTTGTTCCATCTCTTTTTGTTGCTCAGATCTTGTCGTAGATCTTCACCTTGAATTTTCATAACCACATATCTCTTGTAACTAACTCTCCTCATCATTATGATCATCCAGCTCATGATCATAGCTAATCATTAAATATCGATTCAATCCTTATTTAATATCTTTTCCTTGCTCGATATCCTTCATTTGAATTTTGGTTACATTGCTTGGTGCCTAGACCTTTCTTTGTTGTTTGGTGTCTTGAGTTTCTTTCACTTTATTGATTGACCTTTCCTTTTACCTTTACCTTATTGAGTGACTTTTCCTTCTCGGTAGCCAAAATAACTTAACTTACTGAATTATCAAATCTTCATCACTATACTTTACCGACTTAACATAATCATATGTTAGGGAGAAAACAATTATATCAACATAATCTAATTATTATATGATCTATATCAATTGCCCATTTAAGTTCTACAACTTCTCATTTCTTCTTCTCCTTAACTCATTCAACTTATATCATTACCGAATGATATGACAACATAATATAGACCATAAATCAATTGCTTGAAATCAATGACAAGATAATAACTGATCTAACCTTTCTACTATCATCATGTATTCCTCTTATCTTGGTTGGTCTTCATCATCAACTCTATCAGATAATCAATCTTCAACATTATTATCAATAATGGTAACAAGATGATGAAGAAGAAGCAAAAATTAAACCAATGACGTTTGAAAGGCTCTTAATTCTAATCCAAACTATCAAGGAGAGCTCTATATACCATCTCAAGCTCCTAAAAAAAATGAACGTATGGGTCCAACAAAACATGGTCTTGATCAAGAAAATCTTAATCAGTCTCCTGAGCAAACTCTCACTACTTCTGATGGTACTACTACTACTACTCTTACTATTGTTGAACATATCATTGACTCTGATCGCATGCATTTTGATTGGTGGAAACTAGCTAATGTATCCCATATCTTGGATATGCCTCAGTGTATGCCTATCCTAGACTACTCTATTGCTATTGCTACCAAATAAGCTCCTACTACCGAAAATATACATCCCGCAACATAAGAAAGTAATGATGAAGATCTAGCTCCTATAATTACTCTAGCTGATTACATCAAACAATATCACAATAGTGAAATAGACTCGCATGAATATGAGTGGGACTTATTATTAGATGCTACAATGGAAATCCAAGTTGATGTCATACACAAATATGCTCCTGCTACAAATTTTGAAAGAGGAGAAAGCTTCATTTCTCAAGATCAAGCTAATGATGAAGATCCTTTTCATCCTTTTGTGGAAATCATTCCTATAGCTCCTAGGTCATTTTCTCATAATCAAAGAAAAACTTCAACTACTCAAGCAAACCATGGGTATATAAGACCTCATCCTATGACAACTTCATGGAACTTAGGAAGGTCTAGGATTGAGCTGGTTCCTATTCACACACTTCTACCACAAGAAGAGGGACTTAGTTCTCAGGATAGGTCATCCAAGTTTGATTTGTGTAATACTCCTCTAAAATCCTTTGACTCTTCTAGGACAACTCATGATCAATGACACTCTATGGAGGATAACTTTCTTGATCTCTCTGATTCATTCATGAATGACGAGGATGATACTAGTGTCTTTACACTTGAACATGTTAAATTGTTATTCCTCATTCATCCCAAATTAAGTGGTTGGCCCACTTCCCATCCATCCCTCCATCTAAACCCTTCATATCAACCTCATTCATCCATAATCCCCGAGTCTTTCAAAAGCAATTTGGATGTGCAACATAAAAATAAGAAATTCAAGAATCCACTTACATATAAAGATCACCACGTCCTATCTAATCGATACGTGCCTACAAAGAAAAATCAATATTCAAGAGACCTCAAGGGTTCTCAAAGAAAAGAATAAAATTGAAGAAAATATGGATTCTAAAATCCATCATTGAAGAATTACGATCAAAAGCATCTCAAAGTAAAGAATGATCAAAGGATATGTGGACTCTCAAGTCTCTCTTAAAGGGCTTGGATATAAAAGGAAAATCAATGTTGTCATTCTAGCTTCTATCTCCTTCCTGTGACTCACTTAACTCCCAAATCATCTACACTATCATTACCTCTCATACCTCATGTTTCTCTCCAATCTGTCATTGCCTTCCAAGAAGTGCATCTTGGTATCTACTCATCGCTACTGACTTACCTCAAAGAAGTCTAGATGGTATTTTCCTTATGCATCTAGAATGTGAGGAATTTGACAAAGTGTTATGAGAGGTCCATGAGGGTATTTATGGATCTCACTCAAATGGTCTTTCCTTGGCTTGAAAAATCTTGAGGGATGGACATTACTAGCTAGATTCTTCTATCATCACTACAACATCTAGTTCTGAATCTCATTAGCTGACTACTACAAATAAAAATATTCTCAAAGAGCCTCTCAACACTCTTCACTTGAAGCGATTCTACCACTAAGCATTTTGCTTCCTGTATAACAATCTATGATCCTCAAAAAAATCCTAAAAATCCTAAAATGTCCTAAAAAATGATCATCCTGGTGAAAAACCTAGAAATAGGTGCCTCGATGTATCCTAAAAAACTAAAATTTATAAAAAAGAAAAAAAATTAAAAGAAAAAATACAAAAAAGCAAAAAATATGAAAAGAACAAAAAAATCAAAAAAGAAAAATTGTGCCTTGGTGAAAACCTAGAAATAGGCACCTTGCTAGCAAAAATAGAAATAATCTCCAAGTAGTGAAAACTTGGCAAACATGCGTCACTTGTAATTAGTGGTCCATCTATCAATGCACGGTTGAGATCTTGTCTCCCTGCATCCATCTCACTCTCTATTTCCTTGTGTCATCATGGGTTTGAACTTGTCTTAGTCTTGTCCTCGGTTCTTATCTTTCATCTGGGGGCAATCGTACACTTATTTGAGCTGTTAGTGCTTTATCTCTTGGTTGACCTCTTGAGCTTAATCCACGTTAGTTTATCAGTCCTTCTTGATGGAAACTCTATCACTGATGCATCTCTTAGTGTTTCTCAATAGCCCAATCTTTCAATTTTTCTTAACACTACCAATCTAGATATCATTGTGTTTCTCAACACATACCGGATCTTGCACTATTTACTACGCACTTGCACTTTGACACTAGCACAAAGGTGTTTTCTTAACACCCCACACAAATTACATCTTAGAAAACTAAAAATGACTGAGATATGCCGAACTATTTTCTTGTGTGTTATTTGTTATCATTGATTTTTTCTTGCTATGTCTTTTAAGGTCGCTCGGTGATGTCTACTTGACTAGGGATTCACGTCTAGGGGCATAACATCTTTTTCTTTGATTTATGCTTATGGTGTAATTTCAATGATCTTAAGTTGTCTAATAAATTGGGTGTCTATGGTAAGATCTCCTCCAACATGATTGGAACACCCCACATACCTCGACCCTCTTTATTTAGATACTTAGGTGAGGTTGGAATTATCTCCTTGTCTATTACTTGTGTGTAGCATGTAGGATGACATTCTTGGTTATCTTGGCAGCTTGTGATTTGATACAGGTGTTTTCTTACAACATTAACTTAGAAACCATGCTCAGGTCATCTTGACGCTTATATCTTGTTGCTTACATGTGTTTCCTATGTCTTATTCAATAAATTCATATTCATATTTTCACGGCTGCTCTCACATCGGTGAAGGTTGTACTAACCTCCAATGTCCCAAACGCTCAAATGATGAAAAACTAATGGCTACTGAATCAGTGACTTGACTAATCTCATGTCTTAGGATGCATTTCATTCTAGGGTTGCATTCAACTTTGTATTTCTAGTTCCCTTGAGGTATGCTCTCTTTTCATCCTTCATTTCTCTTTGTCAAGGTATTCGACTGCAAATCCTTATTTTGATCCTATTTTTGGGATTGAAATCAAAATTCCAAATCATCTAACACATTTGATTGCTGACACTATCATTTCTTGCTTGTTTCCACCTTCATCTCTTGGATTTATGAGGCTAATCTTTGTCCCTTGTACTTCATTTCAATTTCGATCTCAAGGGGGCATGACAATATAGTAAATATTTTCATCAATCAAATCTCCCAATCTGAAAAATCTAGTAATTGAACCAAATATTAAATTGATCAAATCATTCAAGACTAAACATCATCTCTCAGGGCATCTCACCTCCATCGCTTTATATCAAGTTGAGATTCTCGATCCACGTCTTCTTTATGAAAGAGTGTTCTCATCGCTTCATATCAGTTCACTCGGACATGCATCCTTTCAATCCCTTAGGGCATATTAGGTTCATCAGGACCTATATCAACCTGGTATTGTCTCTCATATGATTGGGTATCTCAATCTCTTTGGACATATATTCGGTCTCATCACTTCATATCAAGCTGGAGACTCTTGTCTTACTTATTGATTTTCATTCAATCAAGTTTGGAGTTAGATATCTATCAACTACCTTGACATCATCATTCTTTGACTAAATGTGTTCCTAGATCGCTCACATATTAGTCAAAAAGGGGCAAATGTAATCACCTATAATTGGTCTGGTAGAACTTGGGCCCCCCTTTCGATCAAATTGCCTCTTTACTATATGTAATTGTGTAGAGTAACTCTTAAAATCCCCTTTGCATAGTTAAATAAAAAAATATTATATGATCAAGCTTATACTATGATCTAATTTCTAGAGCTTGCATATTTATTTAATTGCTATAACCTTTCTTTTAATATAAATATTCTACACTTTTATTAAAAGAACACATTCACATGTGTACACATACTTAATCTTGATTAATTAGTAATTAAAATAGATTTGTGCTTTCAAAATGCTATTTTGTCTTATTCTACCTAACATCTCCCTTTTGCCTCTTAATCCTCACCACTCATCTCTACCTAACCTTGCATCTTCTTTTTCCTCTTCATCTCAATCACTCATTTTATTGCCTCTTAATCTCCACCCTCCATTCTTGAGGTAATTCCTTTAAAAGGAAGCTCTTCCCTTGCTCAAGGGTCCTAATTTTTGGTAATCTTAGCTTTGTTGCATCTTGTTATCTTGTATATTGGCTCCTATCTAGATCATCTTAAGCTTTTTGCATCTTAGACATTCTCTTGCATTCTTAGAATAATCTTATTATTTGAATTCTTAGCTTAACTTTATTTCTAGCTTAAACTTGCATTGTTAATCTAGTCTCCCTTTTTGCATTGTTTCATAGAATGGGTCTTGCATCTTCAGTATAGAATACTAGTTATTTGCATTTATTCTTAGCTTAATCTCCCATTCTTAGCTCATTCTCTAGCTTTGAATCTTCCACTTTGGAGTAGTCAAGTCACTAATCCTCTATGCCAATTTGATGAGCATCATGAGAAGGATTAAACTCGCTTCAACTAGAAAGCTATGAGCCGCTTCTTGAGGTTTCCTCTTCCATGGATTCTCTCAAGCGTAATGGTTCATAGAAGTGTGTCACACTTTTGATCACACAGGTACAAAATGTTATTTTTATTATGTACTTGGTACTTTTGACTAATATTTACAAGGTCTCTCCAACTGTTCTCAATCTTTCCAAAAAGTATTGACAACTTTGTAACTTATTATTGTACACATTAAAATGAGGAAAAGATTGGGTAAAAGGGTTTGCCTTGGTCAAACCCCTATTTAGGAGTCAACCTTAAAAATAAAAATAAATTGCATAAGGAAATGTATATGTAAAAAAGATAAATGTTTGATTCACCTTGCACATGAACCCTTATGAATGGATATAGAAATCACTCATATTCATGTAAATGATTAAATGTTTCTTGAATTGAAGGTGTTGACCTTGGAATGTAGAAAGGAATCAAGGATGCCTTCAGAAAGGCATGTATTTATGAATGCCACTCCCAGATCTTCAATGTAGATATGCTCGATAATCACTTGCAATTAAGGATAAAACTACATGGATTGAAGGAAGGATCTCCATGTTGCTTGATTGTGAACTCCTCCACTTCGCCTTCATGGGAGAGAAATCAGACACAATGGCAAAGATTAGGTTGCTGGATACAATTGGATACAATTGGATATTGGGTGTCGAGATGATATGGTAGGTGTAGGAAAATAAGAATTAGGTTGCTAGGATCAAGCATAATATACATCAGATCTCAAAATCACCTAAATGAGGCCTAATGAAGTATCTAATTATGGAAGCTAGAACTTTTTAGGATGGTACACTTATATATTACAAGTTCAAGTTACTTCTATAAAACATTAATTTATACATCTTTTATGTGTAATTTATTTTTGTCTAGAATTCTACTATTTGGATGTGTCTTTTGTCATGTTGATTTCTATGTTGGTTTATTTTTCTATTCTTTGAACACAATTCAATTGTATTTACATCAATATTATATACTTCATGTATATGTGAATGTAGTTTAGCTATACATACTATTGGTTGTTTTCAAATCATAATTTGCATTTTGACGGTTCACAACAATAATAGTAATATATAATAAGGATATTAAACATTCTAGACGAATTTGGTGAGAATTTTATATTGATGACATTCATTTTGGTTTTATGTAGATTGTGTTTGAGTCTAACATCATAGAGTATGTTAGATCAACGTGATAATTTTACTAGTTTGGTCATATATATATAGATAATATTTAGTAGGTTCCTATATGATGACATTTTATTTTGTATATTGGTTTCAAACATATATTGTGAACATTCAATATGATGTCATCCTTATATATTACAATTTCAAATTACTTCTACAAAATATCAATTTAGACAACTTTTTATGTGTAATTTATTTCTACCTAGAATTCTACTATTTGGATGTATTTTTTGTCATGCATATTTCTATGTTGGTTTATTTTTCTATGCTTTGAACATAATTCAATTGTATTTACATCAGCCTTATACGCTTCATATATGTGAATATAGTTTAGCTTTACATACTATGAGCTATTTTCAAATTATAATTTGCATTTCGATGCTTCATAACAATAATAGTAATATAATGAGGATATTAAACATGTTGGACAAATTTGGTGAGAATATTATAATAATGATAGGCATTTTGCTTTTATGTAGATCGTATTTGAATTTCTAACATCATAACATATGTTTGATTAACGTCATGATTTTATTAGTTTGACCATATACATACACATATATTTAATAGATTCTTACATAGAAACTTTTAATTTATATTATTTTAAATTATGTGTATATTTAATAGATTCTTACATAGAAACTCTTAATTTATATTATTTTAAATTATATATTCAAATTATGGATATTCAACATAATGACATCCTAATCCATTTTCAAATTACTTTTGTATGCAATTTATTTATAATTTAAAACTCTATAAAATTATTACTTTTTGAACTCTATTTGTAAACTTATAGGTGGACTTCCATATGGCTAAATCTTTTTAGCTAGATCCACAATCATTAGATTCCCAAGCAAGTCAAATCATCAACAACAAAATCCACTATACAAACACACTAAAACACATCCACACAAAAAAATGCGCACCATAAAAATGAAAACTCACCAGGCATCGCCACCCGGCCCACTCACGAATACTTTTTTGCCCTCCTCCTCACCGCCCTACCCAGTTGACTTGTCCCCCGTTCACACTGCCCGAACCGGTTGACCAGCTATATAAACAGCCCGCGCGGCCCTTACATCTCACTCGACCCGTCATAGACCCGCTCGTTCTTCAGTCATCAGAGAGAAGGAAGGTTAAAAATGGCATCTTGGAAGGCAGCATTTATGATTGTGATGGTAATGTTGTGTACAATTGAGGAGGCTTTTGGAGCTGGTGAATGCGGAAAAACACCAGTGAATGTTGTGGCACAAAGCTTGAGTCCTTGCCTTGGAGCCGCCAAAAATGCAAAGGCAAAAGTTGCACCCGCCTGCTGTGCCCAACTCACCAAAGCCTTGGCCATGCCCAGGTGTCTCTGTGCCGTCTTTCTCTCTCCCTTGGCTAAGCAGGCCGGAATAAATCTGGGTGTTGCCATTACCATTCCAAAGCGTTGCAATATCAAGAACAGGCCCATGGGAAAGAAATGTGGACGTAAGTTCTCTCTTTTGATAGTGCTTTTCTCTTTCAGTCTTGGGCTTTATGATTGCAATGGATTAGTGTGGTTTACTGTGTTTGTTTTTTTTTGCTTGTGGGCAGGTTATGTGGTTCCATAAATGGATGTTGGTGCCTTCACTAGTATGGTCAGCTCAGACTGTTCAGAGATTGGTTCTACTCGTATCTGAATAATGTAGGTTTTTATCTAAGAATAAAGGTGTAACTATGTTTATGCTTAGTTTGTGTAGTGGGTGAACTTGTTCTACTCATATAGATGAATAATGTAGGTATTTATCTAAGAATGAAGGTGTAACTTTGTTTATGCTTAGTTTGTGTATTGGGTGAACTTGATGATCTATTCCAGTTACTATTTCCGAATAATGATGTAGTTATGTGAAATGTTAATGGGAATTACTTAATATTTATATTTATTTAGACCTTGGCTATTTCAAATGGGAATGTTTGGTTCCACCTTCATTTTATCTTGGATTTAGTTATTGTTTTTTTGTATATTTTGTATGTTTAAGTTCAAGTGGTTGTGAAGTCACTTAAGGGATTTGGGTTCTTTTCATATAGATCTGAGGGTTGATTCTTTCTATTCGAACTCACTTATTAGGGTGGCAATCATACCGATGCCTTTATCCTTAGGGGGATTAGTCTCCCCTCAAACATACTCCAACTCGACACTTAGGTAACCCGAGACAAGGTGTGGATGGGTCACAAAGTGGATATAAAATTAAAAAATGAAATGATTGCTTGATATTTTGTTTTGTTTTGATTATGAGATGTGATATTATTTTATTTTATTTTTAAAGATATGGTATATATTTTTAAATATAAAGTAATATATAACATTCACTAAAATGGAAATGATTTCATTAATTTAATTATTACAAAATATATTGAAGAGATTTATGGTGTGTAATAGTCTACGTAATGTTTAATTTTAAGGAAAACAAATCACCTCATGTTAAATGTCTTAGAATAAGAAGTTGTGATTGAAATTCACAATCAATAAATTTAAAGCTATTCAACTTTAGATTTGATTTATATATCATTGTGCAAATATTTTAATTTGATTTGTTATGGTGTTAGAATTTAATTGTTTCTTAGCTAACTATTGTCAATCTAAAAACTTGATTATGATACTCTATGGTCTACTTCTATGAGTGCAAAAGAGATGGATGCATTTTTAGATTTGAAGACTTACATGGAATTAAATATGCAATTCACATTGACATTAGTACATTTATACAATCAATGGGACATATACTATTATTTTTTTGGATTTGATTGCATTGATGCAAAAATATCACGCAATCAAATCTAGAAGCAATGTAACAATAAATGTGAATTGAAAATGTTTGAACTAACAAAGTACAATTAATTTAAAACACATTAAACTATGTATTTATGCTCTAAAATCTAGTTAGGAATAAGCAATGTTTACAAAGCTCTTTAGAGAACCTACTAAATTATGAGGGTCATGTTCTCCCAAGACCCCTTAATAGATCAATTTGACAACTATGAATCAAAATTAAAGACAAAAATAAAGCATTAGGATGCTTCAAGAATGGTAATGCAATCTTAATGTGACAATATTTTTCTAAAATTTTAATTCCTAAATGCTTTGTATTTTGCTTATTAGTTCTTGCAGGGATTCTAGATGATTAAAATGAATTAGAGTTAGCCCATAAATATGTCATTTTACATAATTTTAGAATTCACGAGTTTATTTATCTCATAATAATAAAAATGAAAAGATGACAAGGTTTGAAATTTTATAATTGCTCGGTTCAAAATCAATGATTGAAAATATGACATGGGCCAAGTCCACACTTGTGGATCTCATCTAAAGAAATGAATGAGAGATCTATTGATCATGATTAATGCTTTGGGATGTGATGATGGAATAATGATGGGGTAATGCAATTTTTTATAACATCTACTTGGAACACACCATAACACACTAGTTAATGCATAAAAGCCAAACTGACCATGATACATCTAAAAACATAAAGTAAAAGAGTATGAATATGCAATTTTTATCATTGAATTGTACACTCGCTTTGAATTACATGTGAATTTCCAAAGTAAAATCAAGTAGTGACTGTATAAATCAAATATTGTTTTAGACACTTGAAAAATACAAATCTACTCAAAGTGTGTGTGTGTGTGTGTGTGTGTGTATGAGTATTGACCATGGTACTCTTCACATCACAAATGCTCCTCAAAAATCTATGAGCATAGAAGAAAACATTTCAATTTCTAGAATCTATTAAATATTTCAAGATAAGAGAACTTTCCACATAAAATAAAAATAAGAAAAGTGAGAATTAATGACTAAATATAAAGTAGCATCACTTTGAATAAGTACAAAGGACTCCTATTAGAAATATTTTTTGTCATTGATACCAAAGGAAGACTTTTATAGTATCAATTAAATTCAAAGGAGTCATTGATGTCATCGCTTGTCCAAGATTGATGTCATTGAACTGCCAAAGTGGAAATCATTAGTTCAATCTAATAAAATCATGGTTTGTAGCTATGGCCAAAGGCCACTAATCAATTATATATTCAATGAAATAAATTTATATATTAAATTATAAAGTTAGAGACATAAGAATAATACAGGCTGGCCATCTTTTCTAGTGCTTAAGTTTTGACATAGTTGCAAGGAAGATCCAAATGTAAGTTGGTCGACCTCATATTGGATTATTATTGTTTTTAGAGTACCCAAGTTATATTTAAAATAAATTATTTATGGGAAGCAATGTAGAAAAATATGAAGGATAACTCACATCATTTTCTTGATTAGCTTTTAGATTTGATTGTGTAAGATTTTGATGGTTAAAAATTTGTACACAATCAACTCCAAAAGTTAATCAAGTAAATCAATATAGATTGTGGAAATCTAATAGCATTAATCATATCATGCTATTTGACCATACCACTGTTGGCTAATTCATTGTAAGGAAAAGGAGACACTAAAATAAAAGTAAAATCAAATTATTTATATGTTTGACCCTTTTCAAAATTCACCTTACTTTAAAATTAATTCATTTCTGCTATAGTTTTATATCTTGGCAATTGAAGTGGCACATATAGATGCTAAGTGAGAGGTCGGGGTGAGTGAAATAGAATGAAACATCAATTGATTTGGAGCAAAAAAAAGAAGAGAAATTGGAGATAATATATATACAACAAAAATCTATGTGAAGGATTAGAAAATATTTTTGAGAGCCTATGAGAATATTTGTGAAGAGTATATGAGTAGATTTCAGTAAGATTTTATAACTAAATTTATGAAGATTTTATGAGAGACTTGTGAAAAGATTATGAGCATATTTAAGAAGAATTTATGAGAAAACTTATGAGGAATTCATGAGCAAACTTATGAAGAAATTATGAGTAAACTTAGAAGAAATAAAGATAAATTATAAGTTGATCATGTGAAATATGATAATGATATCATCTTGGAGAAAATAAATAAGGTGAACATTGTGAATGGAGAGTATATAAGGTACATCATACAATCATAAATGAATTTAAGGAAAAGGATAAAATTGAATGTTATTCAAGGAAAATTTTAGTGGAGGAGGGTTATATGAATATCATTCATCGAAGACATGCATATGAGATCAAGATTGTTAAAGAGGAGATTGAATTGTCCATAATTCATTGAGGAAGCAATATTCAAGTAGGTGGAGTCTAGTTTTGATCCCTACTAATTCTACAAATTGGGGGGATTGGTGTCTTCTAGGGGTTGGTTCCTACATAGTTTGTATGAAGAATTTATATAAGTATATTTTGTCATGATTTTATCTTGTAAGGGTTTTTACATAAATCTTGTGTTCTCCTTATGTTTCTCAATTTTTAGATCTTATGTGAATAATATTACACAATCAATATTATTGTGGTTGTTAGTTTGAAAAACTAAAAACATATCTTGGACTAATTTATCCATGTCTTAATATAAGCACATTCTCATCAATTGGTATCAAAGCTAGTTCCTTCAAAGTATAACTTAATTTCTTGAAGGTAGATCTCAAGAGAACACATGACAAAATAAACAAAAGGGGATACCTTGGAGAGTGAAGATGAAAGAAAAAAAGAGATATATTTAGAAGAAGAAGAATACGGGGAAGATGAATTAGAAGTATATTTTGAGGAAATTATTTTTTCTCTAAATGAAATAAAAAGTTTAAGAAGAATTTGAAGCAAAAATTACAACTTAAAGAAGACAATGAATCTAAGGAAAAGTTATCACAAAGACTCAAAGATTCCAAAAAGATGATCTTTGATATAAGAAATTTAAATTGAAGAATGGAAAAATATTAAAGAGGAGGTAAGAAACCAATTGAATAAAAAAGAATAAGATTATTAGAGATTAAAATTTGAAATAGTTTCCTTGAGAGATGAAATAGAAGAATCAACCTCTAAGATTAAAAAAAAGGTCTCAAATGTTAAAAAAAATACTAAGAGAAATTGAATATTGTTATAAATGAGAAAAGAACACCATGTATAAATAATGAACTTGGATATATAAATTATTAAATGGAAAACAAAGAAATTACAAAGAATCACCAAAGAAGTCAAAACAAAAGAACCATAGTAAAATCCTAAAAATTCCCATAAAAAATAAAAGTAGCAACAATAAGGAAAATAAAGTTCTATTGAAAACAAGCACTCCTACAAGAATTATCAAGGAAAAATTTAGGAAGTCCTTTTCTCAAAGCCACAGACATATGACCAGGTTTCAACATTCATTATTTGGGCATTTCTTTTTGGTGCATTAACTTTGGTCATAAAGAAAGTGATTGTAGAAAACATACAGGATATAATCATGTATAAAATAAAAACCATAAATACTTATGGAATCTTATGTAGGAACAACCTTGATATGGTCCATTTTGTTTACTCCTTTAATATATTCAAATTTTATATGATTTAAGTGCAATAACCTTGGATATGGAACATTTTTAAGAAATGTTTTTTTGGAACAAGCTAGATAGAAAAAGAAAGAAGATTCTATGGTTGAAAGAAAAACTACAAACATTTGGAAAAGAAAACATGAACAAGATAATGTGAGTAAAGAAACACATATGATTGTACACATTGCATTTCATGTACAAGAGGTATCATTAATATAGATGCAATTTTTTAGAATTTGATTATGTGCACTATTTTTTGCATCAATGTTTCAAATCACACTCAATGATCTATCACTAGGATGAGAAGAGCCAATGGAAAAAAATAGGGTGCACTATTTTTTCCTCTTGATCTTCTCATCTTGATGATGGATCATAGAGCATGATTCAAATTGTTGATGCAAAAAATAGTGCACACAATTAAATTCCATAAAAAATCATCTCTATTATTGATGGATTGTAAAAATATCTTCATGTTAAGTATCACTAAGTTCATAAGAAGTAAAAATTTGGGGGGAGATAATCATTTCATTATCTTTCAACTCCACAGAGATGGTAATGTAGAGATAGATCAATTGGTGCACTATTTTTTTCCTCTAGCTCTTCTCATCCTGACGATGGATCACAAGCTGTGATTCAAAATGTTGATGCAAAAAATAGTGCACACAATCAAATTCCAAAAAATTGCATCGTTATTATTGATGGATTGTGGAAGTATCTTCATGTTAGGTATCTCTAAATTCATAAGAAGTAAAACTCAGGGGAGCTAATCATTACATTATCTTTCAACTCCATGGAGATGGTAATGTAGAGATAAATCAATTGGTGCATATGTTAAATAAGTGTAATGAATTGATACTCCTAAGAGTTATTTTGTTGTCATTATCTATGAGGAAGTCATAATGATTGTCAAATTCATTCAGTAATGAAGGAAAGATAAGTCCGTAAAGAGCATAAGCTATTCAGTAAAAGGAAATAAAGAAACAAGTAATGTTGGTAAAGAAAAAAGAAGTTTAGTCACTGAGCATGACAACACCGAGCATCGATTTGTATTGAGCTACAATGTCCACCTAACTGAGAAGATGAGACAATTACCGAGCAAGAGGAAAACATGTTACCAAGCATGTCAGGATGACATAAGAAGAATCTCTAGATACATTGAACATGGACACCAAATAGAAAATGGTTTACAAATCTCAAGGAGATTGTATGATGGAACATTGGAGATTTAATGTTAATTACACATGATTACAAGGTGAGATATATGAATGAGAATCAAGTATGATATATGCATTGGAGGAGTAACCAATGCTAGTACTGCTTGAAGAGATTATTCTAGAACATTTCCACCACTTCCAAAATTGTATATAAATGAATCAAATGTGAATATCAAAGAGTGAGAGAGCATAAGAGAAGATTGCATGTGTGAAGCAGAGATTGCAGAAATAAGGTTACGAGTAGAGAAGCTATCGAATATAGAGCAGTAAAGAGCAGAGAGTAATTGTGATTCAGAATTGAATCTACCAAGTACTAAATTGTTATTGTGAGAGGTGCACAGTATGAGGTAATAAGTTATTGATCATATAGATTTTAAAAAGCATAAGTATATGCAAGTTTAAAAGATATTTTTGTGTCATTGATTAAAGAGTAATCAGAATTGTAAAGTATCTTAACTGAGAAGATCCTAACAGATCTTATATTGTAAATCCTTTAACTAGGTACAATTCTTAGATTAGAATTTTAAAATCCTTTAGCAAGGAAGACTTAACTAGTCTTAAGACTCTTAACTGGGTTAATACTCTTAACAAGGTAAGCTATCACAAATAGCTAACAATGTAGCTCTAACAAAGAAAACTTTTTATTGCAATAGTGAAGTTTTATGGGTGTCATCCCCACCACATTTTTTATCCTCTAACAAGGATTTCTATGACACCTAAATGAATGTGTTATGAGTAATATTTTATGTTGATGATTTATATGTGTAAGAATTTGCAAATAGAAAATATTTAACCAAGGATCTAGAGGTTAAATAATATCACAAATGCAAGAGAGATGATATGAACAAGAATAGACTTGTATTAATGATGCAATGATTGATGATTGATTGATTTAATAAATTAAAATATACATAATAGGCCTCCTTATATAGGAAAATCAATAAGAGAGAATGACAAGGAGATGATAATCTATCACCTATGCAAGGTGTAATCATATGTCCACCAAATGTGGATCATCCTCCATTATGAAATGAAGTATGTGCCATAGGATGAGGATGATAATGTGATATGTGCACTAAAGGTGGATCTCACACCTAAAGTGGAATTTCTCCTACACCATGTGCTTAATTAAGGTGCAAAATCCTAGGTGTCTCAATGAAAAACTACTATGCAATGCATTAACCTAATTAAGATTAAGTAAAGTGTAATTAGGAATATTTAATTACACCAACACCCCCCCTTAATTCCAAGTTATGGGAATGCACTTAAAATCACAATGGAAGATGAGTCCCGGCTACTAGGCCATGTTAGGTACCCATGTACAATATGTAGTGCAATACATTAAATACAAAAATCTCATAAAGTGGAGAAAGAGGGAAAACCTCATGGGAAAAACCATCCCCCAAAAAGAGAAGAAAAAAACAAGATGCATGGATGGATGGAGTACTCAAGAGCCCGGGAAATAACTACACACATAATGTATATACAAATAATTATCCCCCCATAAGAAGGATAGTTGGAGACATGATATCCCCCCATAATGAAGAAGCTCCCATGTTTATGAAGAGTACCAACAAACAAAAGATAAGCCAATGCCTACAAGAAATATGTCCCCCCTTAGGAAGAAATAGATACATCAAATGATGAAGAAGCCAATCCATGTACAAATGGAAGGAGGAAGAAGATGAGGGTCTCCATGTATGCATCTATGAAGATTGAATAGGTCTCTCTAAGCTCAAAGAATCTATCACGTCATGTGACAAACCAAGTGAAGAAGAAGAATCATGAATACCGATCTCCAAAGAAGGTGACGAAGTATCTCCAATTGTGATGCTATCATCAGAGAGAAGAGAAACCCCCTCTTGTATGTCTCCCAAATCTTCATCATGAGAATCAACAACAAATGTTGAAAAGGAATCAAGTAGTCATCACATTATGCAAGATTTGAAGTACTATGATCATCTTGCTGAATAATAGAGCCCATGCATGAAGAAGCAGGAGGTGGAGGAGTAGGAAGCTCAACACTTGTCTCAACAACAAAATTATTCAAGTGTCCAAAGTTCTCCTCACATACATATTTATCCCTTGGTAAAGGGATGTGTACATCATGAATATCATCATCATCATCAAAAAAATATGAAAAAAAATATAAGTGTGATGTATGATCAACAACTCCCATAGCTATGACATCTCTAGTCTCCATGTCCCTAATATAGACATAATTAGAAGTGAACTCAACAATTTTTCCTTGTGCCCCATGAGTAATTTGGTAAATAGAAAGGAGGTTAGTGGTCAAGTATGGTACACAAAGAAAATCATTAAATGTACCCTCTCCCATAGGAATAGAAACTTTCCCACAAACTCTCATGTATGTGTTGTTACCCATCAAAATATTAGGAGAATTACAAGGCTCAATAGAAGAAAACATATCCGTAGAAGATGCCATATGATGTGATGCTCCTGAATCAAGAAGCCATTTACCTTGCTTAGGATGTGTGGAAGCCAAAATTGCTTCTCCTTTACATTTATCTTTGGATGATGATGGAGATGTAGAAGTTTCCAAATGCATAGAAGAAGGATTAGACACTGATGAGGGAAACTTAATATTTTGCTTTTGAATAATGTGAGTTAGCTCATCAATCTTCTTGTGAAAATACTTATGCTCACCATGTCCTAGATTTTTACAATATGCACATTTATCCCTCTTTCTTCTAGATGATTCCTCTCTTGAAGAGGACTTGGATTTAGAAGTAGATTGTGAAAGAGATTCATTACCTTTGTCATGAGGCTTAGGATTCTTATGTTTCTTCTTTCCTTTGCCATTAGAATCTTTTGAAGTGGATTCATTTGCAATCAATGCATGATATGTTGAAGGCTTCAATTGACCCATGTGTGCCAACTTTGTTTGTTCCCTTGTGATTTGACCTACAAATTCATCAAGAGAAGGCAATTTGTATGCACTACCAAGAGAATACATAGTAGCATAGGATGTAGAAACACAGATTGAATATTCAAGACCTAGCTTGGTGTATCATCTTAAAATGGAAGCACTTCCATGTTAAGAATGTTTATCCCTCTGAGTAAGTGGTTTGGGGTCATGTCAAGCACCTTGAATAGGTCTTTACATGGATCTGGCTTTTTCCCCCTGTTCTGCTTCTCTCTACACCTATTTCTAGCCTTTTTCTAGCACCTGGTCCTGAGAATTTGAGATCTATGACCTCAGGGTCAAGTTTGACCTCAACCCTAACCTAGGGTAGAGTCCACCTCAACCCTAAACCTGGGTCCAATTTTCAAGTTCTGGAGGTTTTGGGATATCGGGCTTCGAAAAGTTTTATTTTCCCGCTTCTAGGTTGGCTGTTTCAGATTTCAGAATGGTAAACTCTTAAATTGAATTTAATCTAGGTCCATTTCTAGGGGTTAAGGTTAATTGGGATTTAATTCTCCAATGTCGGCCTCTCTAGAAGTTTGTGCCCTAGATCACTATAAAAGGAAGCCTTCCTCTCTCATTTTCACATCCACTTTTCATGAGCAAGTGTCCACTCACCATTGAATTCAAGAAAGTGAAATCAAACAATAAAGAAGCAAGAAAGAAGGAGAAAGAAAGAATTCAAGAATTTAATCATTCATCCACCTTCAAGCATTCAAGATACAATTCATCAAGGAGATCCATTAGTAGCCATTGAAGGATTCAAGCTCTATGGAGCCCTCTTGTTGAAGATTTCTCCATCCATGTCCATACAATCCTCTTCCTAATCCAAGATCCATTCAAGATTGCTGTTGAAGATCTAATGCCATTGATTTGATACATACTACATACGATTCTACATTCATTTGGAGCATCCCTACTTGTGGATTCAAGGATTCAAATCCTCCACAGGGACTTCAACATAAGCAAGGTGAATAGTTCCATTTACTTTGTTTATTACAATTTCAATTATATTTCAAGGTTGATTCCAAACTAGGGTTTGACCAAAGAAAACCCCCCATCCAAACAACAAAAACCATTTTTCTTGTAGGTACAAGTATAGGACAGGGAATTGTAGTTCAGATCTGGATACCCTTTTTGGTGAACTTCTAAGATCTGCGAATAGAATTTATGTCGGAGCTGTTTCAGGTCAAGGTCAACCTTCAGTGGGGGGTAAGATTGTTCTCTAGGGTAAGATTGTACCTTGCTATTTGGGTCAAGGTCGACCTCCCTCAGAATTGAAAAAGTTTTCTGGGTTTTCTCTGTCTCGGCATTTCCAATCCAGAGTAGGTTGCAGAATTCCCCAAAACTGTGCATAGACATCAGAAATCAGCATTTTCTAGATTTTCCCTATTTTTAGGTTAGTATTTGTCTTCTATTCATCTAATTTTTCAAGCACATAGTTTCTATAGAAAATTATAAGATCTTCTCCTTTCTTCATATTCTCCATAGTTTGATTCATTTGTGTATTGATCACTTCTTTGTGATTAATCAATTTGGATCTCTCCTTTTGGGAATTTGGATTAGGGATAGATCCTATATTCCTCCATCTACATTTTCCAACCATCCTCACATAGGTATAACAATATTTTGTAAAGGATAAAGATAGATCCAACATATTTTTAGCCTTTACATTGTTGGTGAACCCGACGTGCTTACCCCCTTTTCTTTTGTGGAATTAGATGCCCTATTGTGTTTGTGGTGTTAGATTTACATTGCACGCTCATAAAATTATATTTCTTGCATTTATATTTCAAAAATACAAAAAAATTACAGAATCTCTTTAAAATACAAAAATATTCATTTGTTCATGTTTTATGTTTTCTTAGTTTAGTTCATTTGCATTGCATTGGTATATGAGCTTTACTACCTCTAGTCCTACTTATAATATTTTGGTTAGATGAAGTCATAGACTTATGGGTGCCTGTGATCTTGAGGCTTCCTCTCCTTTCCTTAGGATTCCAGATGACAATTTGATTATTCATGATTCCAACCCTACTATGGAGCAAAACTCTTCTCACTCATCTCATGATGAGGATGATGCATTAAGATTTCCTCCTGAACAAGTCCAAAAAATCTCAACTGAACTTGATAAAATGGGTAATTGGCTTATTCAATAAAACCATAATCAAGATTCTATTCAAGCTATCGAGGCTCTTAAGAAATTTCTTTGTGATAGTGATCAAGGTGTTAATCTCTTGCGTGGTATTACTCATCTTGTGCATTCAAATGTTAAACCTTTAGCTCAAGAAGCTCAAGATTTAGGTTTGATTCCTCTGGTTACTAGTGTCAAACCTTCTTCTATTCCTTTATCTAGTATTCCTACCTATACTCCTTCTTTGGTGTCTATGATGATTCCCTCTGTTCCTATGAGTGTTCCTCCTATGTCCCTTACTACATCACAACCTTCTTACCATAATGTTCCTTTTACTTATTCTAATCCTCTTCCAACTATAGTTCTAAGTGTTCCTCCAGTTGTGTCTTGCATTCCTGTAGCTACATACACTTTACCTAGTGTTTCTAATGTTGCTATTCCTCCTATTTCCTCTAATGATTCAACAATCATCAGTTTGGCTCAAACTGTGTCATCTTTACAACAACAACTCGCATCCTTGACTCAAAACAAGTTTAGCATTCCTACATGTGACATGGAAAGTCCTTTATCCCTAGACATCATTCGTACTTCCATTCCTCAGCAAGTCAATATGCCTCATCTTGAGAATTATAATGGTAAGGGAGACCATGTTCATCATGTTAAAACATTTCAAATCCTTTGTAGTGATTATGCTCATGATCATAGGAATTTAGCCAAGTTGTTTGCTAGAAATTTTTGTGACAAGGCCTTACAATGGTATTGTTCCTTGCCTCCGTATTCCATTGACTCATTTCTAAAACTTGCTAATGCTTTTATTCAACAATTTCAAAATAACATTGGTCTGCAAGTGTCTTTGACTGATTTGATGCATTGTAAACAAAGTGCTAAGGAAACTGATGGAGTCCTTCAAAATGCTAAAGCCACATCCATTTACTCTTTTAGGCTCATAAAATGGGTGGTTCAGGAAATTAAAAGCCTTAATTTGAAGTACAGGGCTATTGCTGCGAAAGTGGATACCATGCAGACCCAGCTGGAGAATATCCCTGTCACTGGGGAAGAGAAGGCCACCAAGAGGATGATAAGAAAATGCAAGAATTAAATAATAGAATGGAAACCCTAGAGACTGCCATGAAAAGGCACATGCATGATAACAATACCTTTATGGGATCGGCGAAGGATTGTCTCATGATCATCAAGTCTGAGCTGGACAATAGCTCTCCCACTAAAAAACTAGAGGATGTGGAAGATAACCCAGATGACAAGGGCCCTAGAAAATGTACCAGATCGGCGAGGAGGAAGAAGATACACGATAGAATCTAGGAACTTTCAGAGTTTAATGTTGCTATCCAAAAGATTTCTACTACTAAACAGGATGCTGATGATGCCTGTAAGGCGTTCAATGTGGCTTTTGGTTCTTGAAGCTGGCTAGTTCTGGGTTGCTGGTTTTTGTTTTTGTTAGTTTCATCTGGTTTTTTTTTTTAGCTATGCACAGGGGTTTCAAACTTTGGTCTTGTTTCATTTTGGATGATCTTAATTGTTAATCTTTTTGGCTTGTAAGGGGTTTCGGGTCCCCATTTAAAAACCTATTTTTTCCTGCAATAAAAAACAAAGTGCTAAGGAAAAATTGACTGAATTTATTGGTAGATTTAAGCATTTACATGCTCAGATTTCCTATCCTATTCCTGATATTGACATTCAACGTATGTTTATTTCAAATTTGCAAAAGGATATTAGAGATAAGATTCTTCTTACTGAATTTACCTCTTTTCAACAACTTTGTGCAACGCTTCATCATTATCAATTACAAGTGAGTCAATTTGAGAGCAACACTCCAATGGCTCCTATTCCAGTTGATAAGAGTGATGTTGCTCCTAATCCAAACAAATTTCAAAAATTCAATTACTATGTCAAGATAAACAAACAAGCGAATGCAGTTGCTGATCAAGTAGCTATTGCATCTCATAATGCCACTTCTGCATCCACTTCTTTTCGATTAAATCATACGTTTACTCCTCTTTTTGAATATTTAAATTCTATTATGAATAGGTTGTTAACTGCTAATATGATTACTTTACCTCCTATTTGACCTCTTTTACCTGCAATGATTGCAATCTAAATCCTTTGATTCTAAAGTGTTTTATCAATATCATCGTCAGAATGGTCATGATATTGAGAAGTGTTATTCTTTAAAACATAAGGTTCAAGACTTAATCAATTCTAATGCCTTATTTGTTGATAATCTTGATGGTAGCAAGAACAAATCTATCTCTCCTCCTGATCAAAATCTTCAAATCTATATGAATCCTTTACCTATGTACATGATACTAATACCATTGCTCAACCATCTTCTATGGATATTGTTTATGATTCAAAGATGGATGATCTTAATCACATTGTTAATCAAGTGGAGCATGTTGTTCAATCTGTATCTCCACCTCAATGTCAACCTTAGCTTCAATCTCAAGTTCCATCTCAGCCTCAACCAAAACCACAGCCTAAATTGAAAACTCAACTTAAACCTTGACAACAACCTAAGAATAAAAGACCTCGGGAACTTTTGATTACCTTTGATAATTCTAAGACTATTAAGGCTCTTAATGGTCCCCTTTACATTTATGCTAGGATTTATCAGATACCTACTTGTGGTTATCTTGTTGATCCTACATCCTTAGTCAATGTTATTACTGAAGAAAATATTTTTATGAAAAACTTGCAACATGATTCTTATGATACATTTGATGTGTGGATTGAAACTTGTAATGGTTTTCTGTATCCATCATTTGGTTCTATTAACTTACCAGTTGAACTTTGTGGTAAAATTGTGAGCACTACCTTTATTTTTGTTCCTACTTTTGATCATTTCAAGTTAAGCTTGGTTTGTCGTGGTTAAATGCCATGCATGTTGTTGCTTCACCTATCCATAAGTGTCTTAAATTTATTCATGATGAAGAAGTGAAGATGATAAACCATAGTCTATATCAACCTTCTAGGTCCATGGATTGTGCTACCCTTGACTTCTTTTGGCCTTCATTACCTAATTCATGTCCTTCTCGACCTGATAATATTTTCCACTCATATCAAGCCTATAAACATTGCAAGATTCTCAATTTAAGCATGCCTCCGATGGATCTTAGTCATGGTCTTTTACCTACACCTTCCATACCTCCTTTATCTATGACTTATACATCTATTAGTCAAGATCCTAGTATTTCTTGTCAGTCTATTGTGAATCCTACTAATCCTCCTATAGAACTTATGAAGGATCTGGTAATTTCTCCTCCTAGTTCTCAACATATTTCAAGTAAGACAAAACGTAATCAATCTGCTAATGAACATCATAAGAAGCATCATGCTCAAGCTAAAGCTTGTAATTCTATTGTTCAAAATTCTTTACCTTCTTTTGATAAGCCTATGCATGGTGTGTTAGAAGAAGTTGTTGCTAATAATGATGTTAAAATGCAAGATTATGATGATCCTATTCATATCTTAGATCCTATTTTGATTAATCTAGATGAAGAAGATACTCTTGATGATGTTAAGGATGAATATGAAACTATTGACATTGACATTGATTTACCTAATATGCTTTCATCACAATTGACACTTACACCTAGCATTGAACATTGTGATTCTCAAGAGGATCCTTGTTTGGAACTGGCTATCATTCCTACTGTGTTGGATATAGTCCCTCTTGCAAGTTACCCACCTTCCCTAAATGATAAAGAATGAGATGGGGAGAGTAGGAGACACACTTGATAGGCTTGTCCTTTATGGTAGCTTTGTTGTGTGTTTTCCTGTAGTACTGTACTTCTCCTGTGATGTGTTTGCTAAATGTTGTTAGATTCTTTTATATGACCCTTGTTACTTTGTTGGTATAAGGTGATAAAGGAATCAAACTTGTTGTATAATTCCTATATATGTATCTCTATTATTCCATATGTTGTTTCATGTTATGTTGTACCTGTGCTATTATTCATAAATGTTTCCTTGTGTAGTTTGCTTGGATTCATAACTTGGTAGCACTGATTCTTTTTGGTCTCCATGTCATGGTCTGAAAAGATTCTTCTTCGTATCTCTTATGTGATCTTTCCTCCATTGTGATTGTAGTTCTACTTTCTTTGGGGAATGATGTCAATTCATTTGCAATAATATCATATATATATTATCTTATGATCATACTGACCCCATGACAGGTAGATCCCTTCTATACTCTCTATATGTTTGTGTGGTATTTCACTTGATTTGTCTTTGTTTGGGGGCATCTCGTAGTGGAAACCTAATCAGTGGAGTTGTTTATGTTTCTATTAAAGCCATTGCTCCTATTAAAGTGTTAGCAATGACTTTAACATGGGGGCATACACTCTTCTCACCTATTGCACACACGTCCTTTTCGATATACATATATTATTTTTCAAGATAATTTTCTCCCTTTATGGATTAGTGACTAATCCTTAAAGCATGGATTTTTATTTAGGATCGCTTGATCCCTCCAGTTTCAAATTTTGATCCCTTAAGGTTGAAGGTGTCCTTAAGACTAGATCTCTTTTGTTTTGGTTTTACTCTTGTGGAATAGAATATTCCTGAGGGCGAATCCTTGATGGGTTGACTAGTGAGTATCCACATTTACTAGGTGGTTCAATTTCATCTTTCTGGTTGTGTTGTTTCCTTGTGTGGTTCACAATGGGACATAAGTTCTCATTGGGCGAGATAATCACACCCTCTTCTCTCTCTTTTCTAGAGATGTCTCTCTTATTGTGATCTTGGAGTTGATGAAGACTCGAGTCCCTGGGGGCTTGAGGATTTCTTTATCCCTTTGATTTCAATAAGATTATATTTTCATTATGATCTCCTTTACCAAGAGTTTGCATCGAGTCCATACTCTTGCTAAAGTGGGGGCTTAATGTATCATCTTAAAATGGAAGCACTTTCATATTAAGAAAGTTTATCCCTCTGAGTAAGTGGTATGGGGTCATGTCAAGTGCCTTGAATAGGTCTTTGCATGGATCTAGATTTTTCCCCCTATTCTTCTTCTCTCTCCACCTATTTCTAGCCTTTTTCTAGCACCTGGTCATGAGAATTTGAGATCTACGACCTTAGGGTCAAGGTCGACCTCCTGGGTCAAGGTCGACCTCAACCCTGACCTAGGGAAAAGTCAACCTCAACCTTGACCTAGGGCAGAGTTGACCTCGACCCTGACCTTGGGTCCAATTTTCAAGTTCTGGAGGTTTCAAGATATCAGGCTTCATAAAGTTTTATTTTCCCACTTCGAGGTCAACTATTTCAGATTTTGGAATGGTAAACTCTTAAATTGCATTTAATCTAGGTCCATTTCTAAGGGTTAAGGTTAATTGGGATTTAATTCTCCAATGTCATCCTCTCTAGAAGTTTGTGCCCTAGATCACTATAAAAGGAAGCCTTCCTCTCTCATTTTCACATCCACTTTTCATGAGCAAGTGTCCACTCACCATTGAATTCAAGCAAGTGAAATCAAGAAATCAAGAAGCAATCAAGAAGGAAAAAGAAATCATTAAAGTATTCAAGCATTCATCTGCCTTCAAGAATTCAAGATCCAATTAATTAAGGAGATCCATCAGTAGCCATTGAAGGATTCAAGCTCTATGGAGCCCTCTTGTTGAAGATTTCTCCATCCATGTCCATCCAAGCTTCTTTCTAATCCAAGATCCATTCAAGATTGGTGTTGAAGATCTAATGCCATTGATTTGATACATCCTACATACAATTCTACATTCATTTGGAGCATCCCTACTTGTGGATTCAAGGATTCGAATCCTCCACAGGGACTTCAACATAAGCAAGGTGAATAGTTCCATTTACTTTGTTCATTACAATTTCAATTATATTTCAAGGTTGATTCCAAATTGGGGTTTTACCAAGGAAAACCCCCCATCCAAACAACAAAAACTATTTTTCTTCTAGGTACAAGTTCAGGACAAGGAATTGTGAATACCCTTTTTGACGAACTTTCAAGATCTGTGAATAGAATTTCCATCAGAGTTGTTTCAGGTCATGGTCGACCTTTAGTGGGGGGTAAGATTGTGCCCCGGGGTTGCGTACTAGAAAGTAGTCACACTATTGTGAATCATTACATTCAAGAACACTCAACAGTGAGGTCTTGAATAGCGATTCACAGCTCTCTATTCGTGGAGTGCAGGGGTTGTATTATGAGGCCCTCAGATCGACCTAGTTAAACCCATGCAAGTATACCAAGAAATGAGAGATTCAAGGATGAGAAGAAAGAGTGCTAATCTCCATTGATCTTCAAGTTATTGCATGTAGATGAAGCTAATCTAGATGATTGCAATGCAAGAAATAAACTACTCTATAGAAATGCAAGTTTTACTCTCCTTTGCTAATTAATCTATGTGAAGATTTAAGCTAAAAAAATGAAGGAAAAACTAATCTAAGATGCTATGAATGTTAATTTATATGTAAATATGCAAGCTAAATGCTATGTGATCTCCAAAGCTCCAAAGTCTCTCAGAAAACCTACAGCATAACAATAGCACAAAAATTTCAAATCTCAAATGAGAAGGAGAGGGCTCCTTATATAAGAAATTGTGGGAGAGAATGCATCTCCAAGAGCAATGTGGGATAAATGCAAAAAGAGGAAAGAAAGCTCATTTTTAGAAAGTGTGGAGAGAAAATGAATTTTCTTTATTTTATTTATTTGTTTCCCTTTTTTATCACTAAAGAGCTTTAAGAGGATTATTTGTTTATTTATTTAAAAGAATGATTCTCTATTAATTAAATAAGGTAACATTGTTTAATTAAAAGAGAGATATTATTCTAAATAAGATAAAATCATTTAATTAAAAGAGATTTTAATTAAATAAATTTATTTCATTTAAAAGATATTTCTTTCAATTAAATAAGGTTATTTTATTTATTTAAGAGGGAATATTTCTTTTAATTAAATAAATTATTGATGAAATGATCAAACCTTAGGGAAAATTGAAATGATTGAATTATTTAGGATTGATCAAAGAAATTGATTTGAATTTTGCAAAGTATTGATTCAGGAATTTGATAATTTAATAAATGGGGCCCAAAGTCTAGGCGACCATTTTAGGGTGCATACATTTGCCCCTCTTTGACTAATGTGAGGTTGATTTGGGATCACATGCAGTCAAAGAATGAAATTGAAGTGTGAAATTGATTTGGGATCACAAGACAATCCAGACGTGTGTTTGACGGATGGGAACACATCAAGACAAAGATAAGCTGATTGAAAAAGACAAGGCCAACACCCCTGTAAATAGGTAATTGTTAAGTCTCAAGCAAGGTTTGATTGATAGGTTTGATAAAGCTGAATCAAGGATTGAAGTTTGATAGGTACTGCTCCCTCATGATCAAAATCGAAATGAGATAGAGGAGAAATAGTAAATTGAAAAATTTGATCAAATTAAACTAAAGATAAGGATCACAAAACCAAGGTAGATCATCATGAAAGGTTATGCCCCAAGGTTGAATTAGAAGAAAAGAAGTGGGGTGAAAGTGAATGGAAGATAGAAGTTTGGAAGAGATGGAAAGAAATGGGGAGAAGAAAGAGAATTTGCCCCATTAAAGAGGATGCCCCAAAATCAAACAACTATTTAAGATAGGAAATTTTGATTGAGATCATGAAAGAAGATAAGAAAATGAGGATCAAAACGTGATCACAGTTGATTGAAATTCCACTAGAAAGATGAAGGAAAACCCTCTCAAACTCATAATGCAACCTAAAAATGCAAATTAATCATGGAGTCTAACAATGCAAGCTACATGAAAATGCAAAGGTGTACTTGCAATAGGGCAACTATAACATAGGATTTTGTGTTCATCATTCATTAGAGAATGTAAAGAACTTATTTTCATCATTGGGCCCTTGTTAACGAACATCAGAAAATCATACAATCAACACTAGTCACAAAAGCAACTATGAAGATATGAATATGATTTATATCAGTTTGGAATGTGGAAAGATTCTAACATGAGCATCAAAGACATAAGGGTCAAGATGATTTTAATGTTAGCTTACCCAATTTAATGGAGCAAAACCACTCTCTCATCAAGGCATAGATGCCAGGATGACCATAAGAATGGTTGTGCAAAAACAGTCAAGGATGATGCCTCAAATCTCCTAAGTGTATCAAGGGAATAACAAGAGACACTCAAGAGCTTCGAGAGCACACCCACAAGCAGAAAGCAATAAAAACATGCCCCATGCCCCAAGTCCTCTAGCTATGCATCATGGAGAGAATTATTCTAGACAAGGGCACTCAACGAAAATCAATAACAGTCAGCACACAAAGAAAAGAGAAATGGCATATCTCAAGCATTAAGTGTTGTGTTTAAAAATTTAAGTGTGTTCACTGATACTAAGTTTCAACGATAAAGGTTGAATGCTTGCAAGCAGGTAAAATCACTTGAGAAAACTGGATAAGACCAAACTGATAAGTGTTGAAAAACACTCGATGTCGGGGGTTGTGTTGAAAAACACAATTCGGGTGGTATTGAAAAACATTGTTTGCAAGGTGACTGACATGTCCAAGAGACCAAAGCTAACACAGTTATGACCCCTAAACAAAGAAAAAGACCAATTCCAAACCAAGGCAACAAGGACAAGGCATGATGGAAAAAGGCTAAGTGTCGAGTACGCATGCTAAAAAAAAAGGGGTGCAAAGGCCTCAAGTAGCACCTATTTCTAGGTTTTCACCACTTGGATTGTATTGCAATTTTTTCAAGACTTTTTATTTTTATGTTTTTGGATTTTTTGCTACCAAGGCACTTGTTTCCAGGTTTTCACCAAGGCACTTTTTCTTTTTTCTTTTTTTTTAATTTTTTAATTTTTTGATTTTTTGGTGAGACATCAAAGCGCCTATTGCTAGGTTTTCACTAGGATGCTCTTTTTTTAGGACATTTTTTGATTTTTAGAATTTTTTCAGCATCATATATGAATTTTTTTGGAATTTTTTTTAGGATCAATAAATATGTACAAAGGATGCCCCTAGACAGAATGGGCATCATGGATAGAACTTCTTTAGGTGCAAGACATTGATAGGCTTAGGGAGCTGCTCCCCCTCTTCAGTGGATAGTAAATAGGCACCTGTCCCAAAAGCTACAGTAATGATGTATGGTCCAAGCCAATTTGGTTCAAATTTGCCCCTTTGTTCTCTATGTTGTTGGTTCTTAGGATTTTCTCGTAAGACAAGATCTCCCACTTGAAATTCTCTAGGGTGAACCTTTTTGTTGAAGGCTTTAGACATCCACTTTTGATAGACCCTCATATGGTCAAATGATGCTTTACGCTTCTCATCTAGAACTTCCAACTCTTGTAGTCTCATGGCGCGGTAGTCTTCATC
Source organism: Chamaecyparis obtusa (assembly GCA_027943335.1). NCBI lineage: Eukaryota > Viridiplantae > Streptophyta > Pinopsida > Cupressales > Cupressaceae > Chamaecyparis > Chamaecyparis obtusa. The sequence continues at coordinate 478,750 of BSBK01005294.1, forward strand.
GATAACTAGACCTTTGAGAGAGACTCTAAGTGAAGGAATCTCAACCTCTAAAGGTAACACTGCTTTAGTGCAGTAGGTAAGGGAAAAAGGAGTGGCCCCTATTGGAGTACGGATACTTGTTCTATAAGCCCATAAGGCTAGATTTATCTATAGATGCCAATCTCTACCATTCTTATGAACTGTTCGATGGAGAATTTTGAGAATGGTTTTATTTGAAGCCTCTGCTTGTCCATTTCCTTGGGGGAAGTAAATGGAGGACCAATGTTGTTTTATCTTGAATTTCTAGCAGAGTTGTGTAAGTTCCTTATTTTTAAACTGACCTCCATTGTTAGTGATTATCTTTGAAGGCACTCCATATCGACAGATGATATGGTTCAAAATGAATAGGGAAATTGTCTTTCCTGGAGCAACAAAAGTGGAACAGCTTCTACCCATTTGGTAAAGTAGTCAGTAGTAGTGATGATAAATTTGTGTCCACCTAATGAGTTGGGATGAATCTACCCAACAAGATCAAAGGCCCAGTGCTAAAACAACCAATGAGATATGGAAGGAATGAGCTCCCTACCTGGAGCATGTATCAGGTGACCATGTTTCTGACATTTTTTGCATGATTTCACAAAAGCTATTGCATCCATCTACATGGTAGGCCAATAGTACCCTGCCCTAAGAAACCTTTGAGCCATGGAAAGACCATTAGAATGTCCTCCATAGATTCCCTCGTGAATGTCAACTAGCACTTGATCGGATTCCTCCTTTTCTAAGCACCTAAGAAGTGTCCCATCTAAACCCCTCCTATACAAATCACCAGAGATGAGGGAATGGCAAGAGTCATTTTGGGTAAGGTTTCTTCTTTCAGATTGGTTAAATGTGTCAGGGATGATGCCATCACATAGGTATGAGTAAATGGCACCATAGCAGGATGATTCATGACTAACAAGGGTACAAATTATGTGGCTTTCTTGAGAGTCATAAATGGGATAGTGTAGCTCTTCCACCAGGAATTCAAATCTAGACTCATGTTGCTCTAACTGAAGGAGTGAAGCAAGTGTAGCCATAGCATCAGCTGCTTTGTTTTCTACTCTAGGGACTTGCTGAAATGTGACAAATGTGAAATACCATCTTAATGAATCAACCATTTTCTTATAAGGTATCAATTTGTCATCTTTTTTTTGATATTGTTCATTAACTTGGTTGACTATCAATTGTGAATCCCCATAGATGTGCAGTTCTATGATATTCCATTCAATAGCCATCTTGAGTCCATTTGTCAAAGCCTCATACTTAGCAATGTTATTTGTACATGGGAACAATAGTTTGTAGGACTTAGGAATTGTGTACCCATGAGGAGAAACAAACAACACTCCAACTCTTGAACCATTCTGCATAAAAGAGCCATCAAAGAACATCTTCCATGTTCTCTCAGTCATGTACATTAGGTGCTCATCTGAAAATTCAACTTGAATAGGCATGCTATCTTGAATTGGGAAATTGGCCAATTGATCTGCAATGGCTTGGCCTTTTATAGCTTTGCGCTCAACATACTCTATGTCAAATTCTGAAAGAACCATCATCCATTTAGCAAGTCTACCTATGAGGCCAGCCTTACTGAGCAAATACTTAAGAGGATCAATCTTTGCTATGAGGTGTATTGTGTGTGCAAACATGTAATGTCACAAATTTTGGGAAGTAAACACCACAGCAAGGAAAGCTTTCTCAATACTAGTGTAATTGACTTCATATGTAGCAAGAGTACAATTGATGTAATATATGGCTCTTTCCTTCCCAGTGTCATCAAGTTGAGCTAATAATGCCCCCAAGGAAGAGTTTGTTGCTGAGACATACAGTATGAGTGGTTTTCCTGGTATAGGAGGCATCAAAATTGGAGGATTTGCCAAGTATTCCTTAATCTGATCTATGCTCCTTTGACAATCCTCATTCCAAACAAATTTGACCCCCTTATGCAAGTTCTTATTGAAGGGTTGAGCTCTATCTGCCAGTTGTGAAATGAACCTCTTGATAGATTGAAGATGTCCTTGCAGACTCCTCATTTGGCTAATGTTTTTGGGAGGTGGCATATCCAAGATTGCTTGAACTTTTTCTAGGTCCACTTCTATTCCTTTGGCTGAAATGATAAATCCTAGAAGCTTTCCAGAGGTGACTCCAAATGCACATTTTTTTGGATTTAATCTCAACTAAAATTACTCCATACTATCTAGAATTACTTCTAAATCATCCAAGTGTGTGTCTCTTTTCTTTGACTTAGCCAGGGTGTCATCCACATAATCTTCCATATTCTTATGCATCATGTCATGGAAGATTGTTGTCATAGCTCTTTGATATGTAGCTCCTGCATTTTTCAATCCAAAAGGCATGATGTTCCAGCAATAAGTACCCCATGCGCAAGTGAATGTAGTCTTTTCCTAGTCCTTAGGAGCTATTTTAATCTGATTATACCCAAAAAAACCATCCATTAAGGAATAGATCTCATAACCCATGGTCATATCCATTATCATGTCTATGTTAGGAAGTGGAAAATCATCCTTTGGGGATGCTCTATTAAGATCTCTAAAATCTGTGCAGATGCGAATGGATTTATCATGTTTTGAAACTAGTACAATATTGGATATCCATTTTGCATAGTCAATAGCCCTTATAAATCCTGCACTAAGGAGTTTTTCTAGTTCTTCTTTGACTAAAAGAGCAATGTGAGGATGCATTTTCCTCAATTTTTGTTTAACTGGTTTAACACCTGGAGCTATGGAAAAGTGATGCATAATTAGATTAGTGTCCAACCCTGGCATGTCTGAATAAGTCCAAGAAAAATTGACTTTCTTTCTTTGTAGGAACTAAGTGTAGGCTTCTCTCTCTTGAGATGATAAAGATTGAGCCAAATGTACAATATGTGGAGTCTCTTCTGTACCCAAATTAACTGCTTGTGTAGGTTCAACAAGCACTGACGATCTGTCCTGAAAATAACTAGGGAGATGATCAAGTACCTTATCCATAGGCACCTCTGAGAGGTTTTCACCTTTGGATATGTCATTTATTTTTACTTTTTTTGGTTCTGACACCGCCACACAGTGGTTTTCGCCATCAGAACTCCTATTATTTTTATTTTTATTTCTCTTTATTTTTTGACTGAGGTACTTGATGTCTGGTTCAGTCATGCTGGTAGCTGGTTCAGTAGTGGAAGAGACTACGGGTTCAATGGCATTTAGGTAATAGGTTATCTCATAGTCATTCTGGAAAGTTAAGAGCTCAGGCTCTTGACAACGTTTGGACCAATCAATGAGATGAGGATTAGCAAGGGGTAAGTCAATGACGGGTTCAATGTTGTGGATATGGATGATATCATCTCTGGTGATTGCAGAGTCAGAGTCTGTCAAGTATTCTTCTAAGTTACCCAAATCAGGATTTGGCCTAACAAGCGAAGAATAATTCACTAATGCAACATGCGGGTTCCAATCCTCTAGCCCTACACGTGACTTGTCAGCTACCTCAGGATGGGAACTATAGGAATGGATGACATCAACACCCATGTCAATTGTGGAACAATTAGAGAGAGAGTCCCATCCATATTCTTGTGAGTCTGTTTCTGAATCTTGGTTGGGATGTTTACACCAGAAAGGCTTGGGATGCCTTGATGTAGAAGCTTTTATGTCATGAAGGGTAACACCCTCTCTTGCTTCTATGGCTGAGCCATCTTGTTCTATGCTTGCAACTGTTGCATGAGTGGTTGGATTATTTGAATCTCCCCAAAGGAGACTAGTAGAAGGGATCCAATCGTCACACATGTCTTGCTGATTTGTCAAATTTGGTATGTACTATGATTCATCCTCACTATCTGACTCATCAAGGATAGGAACAATATTCTTGTTATTATTCAGAAAACCTAGGCCAACCATCTTCTTAGACCCACGTCCAAAAAGGGCATGATTGAGAGGTTCAACTCTAGCATCCAGTTTGTGACTGAGAGGGCCATGTCTAGGATAGCCCATTTGTTTGACCAATGTATATCCTCTCCCATAAGCCTTAGGAGAAGGAGAGAAGTTCTCATTGTGCATATACTTCTCCTCTTTGTAGATCTAATCTTTAACAACTACTTCTTTCTCATCCTGGATAGGCACTGGAGACTCGACAAATGTGTCAAACAAAGTCATGGCCGAAGAAGAAAGTCTCATCTCTTAAGAAGGCTTACCATAAGACCTAGGGGAAATGGGCATTTTTGTAAAGGAGTTAAGTTGGTATCCCCCCATACCAAGGTCTATTGATTTGAACTTATCTTCACACTATGCTAGAGTTGCATTGAAATCCTCTACTTCTCTGTTGAGGGGAACATGGGTCCCTACCAAAATGGAGTTGACAGATAAGGTTCTATCCCCAAGTATACAAACTTCTACTCTGTTGTAGGGAAACTTAACACATTGGTGGTAGGTGGATGACACTGCTTGCATCTCATGGATCCAGGGCCTACCAAGCAAGATATTGTATGCCAGAGGACCAACATCAACAATTTGGAACAAAATGTCTTTCTCAACGGGGCTAATCCTGACAAGAAGAACAACCAACCCCTTGGAACTCCTTTCTACCTCGTCATAGGCTTTTATAGTGATCTTCTTTCTGGTATCGATCACTTCCTCAGAATAGCCCAAAGTTTTTAACAGACTCAAAGAACAGATATTGAGCCTAGCACCCCCATCTATCAACACATGCTTGACATGGGTTTTGTGAATCGTGACTTCAATGTGAAGGGCCAGATTATGTGGGTGATTCAAGGCTTTATCATCATCTTCTAAAAATTTAAGGTAGTGAGGACTGGTAATATGATTAACCATGCCTTGGAATTGATCGACATCTAAATTGTTGGGAACATTGATTGTACGCAAAGCATCCTCAAGGACCTGTTTGTGTCTTGGGGACAACTCTAAAAGCTCCAAGATTGAAATCTGAGCCGGGGTTCTTTGTAACTGATCAACAAGATTATAATTCAACTTGGGGTTGATAGCTAGTTTTATGGTGGCATTCTTGGATACCACTTGCTTTGGTTTATTGGGCTGACCTAAACTGGGCCCCCTAATGACAATAGGGCCTTGACTTCTCGTGAAAGCATTAAGGGCTTGGGATGACATCCTAGAGTGAGGACCCCTTAGCACCACAATAGGTTCTTCATCAAAGATAGGGGGATAGCTCACATTGGAGTCATAACCATAGGGATCCTTGTTCCTCATCATGTTGACACTTTCCTCCACAACTTCGAGCATGTTGACCACATTTTCTGTAGCTGTGTAGGTGTAGTTGATCACAGCCTGGCCATCCTTATGTTTAGAGGTTTCCCCCTTCTCGTATTTGGGCAAGGGCTCTTTGAAAGCTTTGTGATCAGCATTGGTGTTTAGACCATCCACCTTAAGCTTTCCATTCTCAATGAGATCTTGGATAATGTGCTTGAGTTTCCAACAATTCTCAATGGTATGCCCAATGCCATTATGAAACTTGCAGAAAGCCTTTTCATCCCACTAATGTGGCTTAATGTCAGGTATGTAATGCTTTATGGGATCTTGTGGATGCACAAGATTATTGGCAATGAGCATTTTTAAAACATCCTCATATGAGTCACCAAGTTTGGCAAATTAACATTTTTCTTTCTTGGGTTTCTCTTGATACCTTGGCTTGCTCTCTTGTTGAGGAGGTGCATTGAGCTTCATAGCTTGAATTGCACTGGACAAGTGAAGGACTCCTTGATCCTTAGGTTAGGGAGAATCCATAACTCCATCGTTGACCACTTGTTTGTTTTTGTTCCAATGCACATTCTTCCCTTTATCCTTGATGGAATTATTATTGTTTTGACCATTGTTGTTATTGTTGCCATGTCTGGTCAAAATTCCTTGCTCTTTTAAAACATTCTCAATTCTGCATGCAGTGTCGACCATGTTATCGAAGGAATTGAAGATCATCTTTCGAACCTCATATTGCATTATAGGCACCAAGTTACTGACAAGGATGTCAATTTTCTCATCTTCATGAATGGTCCTAGGATAATGAGAGCACTGTCACCTCCACCTTTGCAAGAATGAGATAAAGGATTCCCCTTGGTTTTGCTTTAGGTTACATAGGTCCAACATAGTGATAGATCTAGAAAGATTGTATGCGAAATGTTGAACAAATCTATGAACAAGCTCTTTAAAAGTCTTGACAGGGGGAGTTATGTTGATAAACCATTCCATTGCTTGCCCCTTAAGACTCCTTGGGAATAACCTCATCAGATAGGAATCATCTTGGTGAAACTTAAAGCTCATAGTGTAAAATTGGCACACATGATCATGTGGATCACCACTAGCATCATATTCGTCATATTGAGGGAGTTCAACTTGTTGGAGCTTTTCCTTGCAGGACCAAACTTGAATCAATAGATGGGCTTGATTCTCAGGGTAGGCACTCAATTTTAACAAGAAAACAGTCCAATTGATGAGGATTGAAAGGCATCCTCCTTCTTCTTTGAGCTCCACATCACTCAGGTAGGTATTGCCTTATCTGCACACTCAAGACACCTCATGAGAAACCATAGGCCTGCATATACATTAGTGTGGAATAGTCTCCAAACCCCTTTTGGGTATCCTGTACCCCAGTGAAAACAATTCATATGCAATAGCCCTACTTGCATAGAATGAACCTAAAGACTAGAATGGACCTCCTACTACTACTACCAACATGAAAGGGAAAGGTATTTGATTTGAATGATTTTAATGTTGGGTTGAAGAGACCCCTGAGATACACTAAGTCTCTCATAGACCAGTGCCTTGTCCAATGGACCACAGAGTCAAATACCCTATTGCAACAAAGAGATATGAAACAAGAAAGCAATACATTCAAATATGCTGATGCCTTACACCAAACATACACTATTAATTAGGTCATACTTCAAAAATCCACCTATGTACCCAAATGTGCTATCACCTATTCAAAGGATATTAACTCTCCCCTTAGAAGAGACCTATAAACAAGTAATACATTAACCATCATATACTAGAAGACAAACATAAGATACCCTTGATACCCCAGTTCATACACACCTGAAAACCAATCCCAAACCTAGTTGCTTCTGCGAAAACAACTCTATTGCAGACACATAGGAAATGCAAATAGAAAGATGGAACCACCCTTGATGCTTCAATCAATAGGTTCGAAACTCAAATGGAGACAATCTGAATAATAGTAGAAATATATTGAATCTCATACATAAGACAAATCAGTTACAATACATATCATATTCTCTAAGCCAACAAAGGAGAAAAGAACACTCTATATGCAGAGAAGTAGAGAAAATCTATAGGAAAAGGACCCTTCATGGAACCAGTTCTCCTAAAAAATTTACAGAAGAAGGAACCCTTACAAAATAAAACATTTTACCATTTATACCCCCTAGCTACCTTGGAATCCCAAAGATAGGATGCAACAAGCTTCAGACAGCTAGGGTTAGGGTTTCAACAACTACACCAACCCTAATACAACAAAAGTTATTGTAGGCAAAGAAACACAGGCAACCCAAAAATAATGAATCTCAAATAGATTCGCAATCATGAAAATCTATGAGAAAAGTACAAAACAACAAGGAATTGCCATGAAAACCAGTATATTCGATCACCCTGCAATACACCTCGAGCCATTCATCTCATTCCCTACATGGTACAGATCTTTGCAATTGATCAAAAAACACCCTGGACCACACTGCAACAACAAGTGCCACCAAACCAATCGAAATCAACTGTTGAAACCATAAATTCTGGTACTTCCTGTCACTGAGAAACCCTTAGAAATTCAAATTTGAAAATAAATAGCTACTTTATGGCACCTGCAGCAAACCGGTGGTCAAAATTTAAATCTCCATCAACTTTAAGTCGTGACTGTCCAATCTTCATGCTTCGCGGTCTTTTAAATCTTAACTCAACTGCCACCCTGGGCTTACTTCCAATGAACACGCGACAAGGAATTTCCAATTCTCAAAAAGAAAACTTAAACCACCTTTTAACTCCGTGACCTAGCGACCATAGGAAAACATTAACCTCGGTCCCACATTTAGCAAACTAGTGACAAAAGGTTACCGCCAGTTCGTGAAACACTTTATCTATCTGCCAGAAAGTTTAGCGATTCTACAAACGCTTGTTCACTGAACCGCTAAAACACTTAGAGAACCACCGCTATTTCACGTGAACAAGTGAAGCCTTCATAAATTTGTCAGATCGCCAAAACATTTATCAGAACCACTAAGCCCTTAGACCCCACTTGGGCCTGCTTTATGCCACATGTCATCACCTCATTCACGGCTCATGCTTGGTCACACTGACATAGGACCCACCTTCTATAATCCTTATAATCGGATGGCAGACGTAAGATCTCATAGCTTTGACAAAACTAATGAGAACTTACACCAACTGTAGATCATGTCCTCATCACTGATCTCTTTGACAGTGACCCCACCTTGCCACATCATGTACGTCGACCAATAAAATTTGAACAATCCTGCACCACTTGGCAAATGGCCGCAGTAAGAACATTAAGCCGCGTAGAAGATTGGACAGTTGTTGCAAGATTTGAAAGGCTCAAAAGATTCTATGCACTTACATGCCAATCGTCGATTAGGAATCCTCCCATCTCTGTCAACCATCTGACAGGAAACAAAATCAATGGCCGTCGCAAGATCTTAAGCCTCTGACAAAACCCATAAGATTATACGTCATTTGTCGATTCACTAATAGGATCAGGACCCACTGACACATTCAGAAACTAGGTCCCACTAACAAGATTCCACCTCATACTATGTGGACCAATAAAAAACCTCCAAATCAGCTCCACCTGACACCGGGACCACTGCCAAAGATACGTTTGAGACAAATGAGATCAATAGCTGGTGTAAGATCTCAAGCCTCTGACAGATTCCATGAGAACTTACACCCATCGTTGGATGGATTACGAATGTCAGGACCCACTGACCCATTGGAAAATCAAGTCCCACTGACACATGCTAAGTTTTTTACCTGTGGACCAATAAGAAAATGCTGACATGGCACACTTGGCATGTGGACCCACTTAAAAGGAAAGGCAACGTCACCCAATGAGATCAATGACGGTCTTAAGATCTCATGCATTTGACACATCACTTGTGAACATATGCCCACCATTAGATGGAGATGGTGTCAGAGCTAGGCCCAGGGAAAATAAAGGCTGCCGAAACATAGGAAAAATTAAAACCACTGGGCGCATAGGAAATATAAAGGGGACCCCGCCAACACATGAAGAACCTAACCGCATGACATAAAGTGAACCCATTTAAATAGAACATGTAGATAAAAGGTTTTAAGTGGCCTAAAAAGTTAACTTGAAATTATAACAAGGCCAGGGTAAAAACAAAGGGTTTTGCATGTAACGGCTATATTTTCAAAAATTTGAACCAGGGCTAAAGGCAGACCTAAAAATGACACAAAGACCAGGGGAAAATTGCTAGAGCCATGAAATTTTTTGCAAGGTACTAATAGTGGCTCTAGTTGGGGATGATGGGCAACTTGTGTCCATGCAAGAATTTAGATCTTTGGGAGAGAAGACCACCCACAAAACAAAAATAGGGACCTTCGCAAAAACTGACAACCGAACAAGAAAGCGGGAAATAGGAAAGGGAAAGACAACTATACAAGGATTCATAATTTTTTACAAAAATTATACAATTTTATTTAGTGGCCCCAGGCCACCAAAAGAAAAACAATTCCCCTCTTGAATCAAAAATCTAATTCTCATCCACAAATGTGACCAAACACCTGGAAATTTCATGACCATCCTTCTGCCAACAAATATGATAATTCATGGGCTGAAAAACAAAACTGTACTGATCACTGCCCATGTTTTTCCAGTCATAATCATCCTCATACTCATATTCCAAGAAGTAAGGAACATCATTTACTTCCTCTTATGGACTGAAAATAATAAAAGGATCAAGTAATGCATCAAAAAATAAAGCATACTGATTGTCATGCATTACCATATAATTACATGGTTGAAAAGGACCTAGATCCTTTGATTTGCCTTCATGAATTTCTTTAACCACTAAGCAACTTGGTTCCTCCCTAATGTCATCATGAATTGGATTGAAGGTCAATGTCATAAACATTGTGATAGGGGAGCAACTGATTTGCATAGTCATGTGCATCAAAAAATGTTCTATCCCAACTATTGAAGACTAAGTCCTCAACACTGTCACCATCACTGTCATATTTAGCAAAAGAAGGAAAAGGGCTTGAACAAGAAACTTGTTCATCAATAGAATTCTTATGACAGGACAACACATTGTCATGACCTTCAACCTCTTCTTTTGCAGAGTCACCACAAGAGGGGAACTATAATATACATGGGTCCTTAGGGTCACTTTGAACACTGACCTCATTATCAGTATCAAAGGATAAATCACAGGGGAGCTGCAAATAAAAATCCACAATAGGTGCACACCTTTGAAATTCTTCAGCCAAAAGTGCTGAAATCTCATCACTGCTTAATGGACTTTGGGCCATACTTTCATCTTCCTCAGCTTCACCCCTACTGCAAACATCTTCCTTATCCAAGACAAGAATAGAGACCTCTAGCCTTAGATCATCTTGTGTGGATAAACCAATGCAGGAATCATCATCTGCATCATATTCATATTCTTGCCACTCACACAAAACATCATCAAACTGGGACAAGAAACAATAACTCTGATATTGAAAAGAAGAAAAATCTGCAGATAAATTGGAAACATTATCACTCTCATACCCATCTTCAGCACTCTCATATGCACTGACCTCAATGTCAGCTTCATAATCAATATCCTCTGCAAAATGAGAATCAACATCAGAACTACTAGTTTCCTCATGATCAACATAAAGAGAAGCCAATGCCCTCAACCTCCTATCCCCCATTAACTGCCAGTTCTCAGCTTTCAAGGACATAACCCCAAGTGCATCTTCAACCCCAAGGCTGTCATCACTAAGTATCCAATCTTTGACACATATATACTACTCTTCCCATAATGCATCTGACCAACTAGTTGACTCATGAAAACAAAGATCCAAGGATAAACCAATGAACTCAGATTCAGAAAACTCAACATCATCAGGAAGCTCATTATATACATCCCAAAATCTATCATAGAAAAGAGATATGGATAGATCCTTTCTGCATCCTACTTTCAATCTCATCAATGACATGCAATCCCTAAGGATGCCTTACTCAAGGAAAGCAAGCTCCTCATCAAGCTTACCCATCAAACTTAATGCAATACTTCCATAAAATTTTGTAGAGATGCAACTAAAAACTTGAAGTATGAAAACCTCTACTCACACCTTATCCTTTTCTTAGTGCTTGATCACTTAATAAGGAGACATTTCAGATCTTTGAGAAATACCCGAGAGTTTTGTAGCAGAAGACTTTGTTGACTAGAAGGCAGGGCAGATCTAGAGCTTACCATGTAGCTCCATTAGATTCTTTGTAATATAGAGTCACCACCTCCTTGAAGAGGAAAATATTGTTTTTCTTTGTACCTCTTCCAATCAACCAAAACTACACTAGGATATCACACTGTCTATCAAGAACTGCACTGATCAAACAGAGACTTTAGAGCGGCCACTCAATACTTATTGAGAAGATGTTAGCAAATGCTTTATTTTATATCTGACTCTTTCCAATGGCCTCCCCATCAGAGTCGCCAATTTTTTGGAGCTTTTCCTTGCAAGACCAAACTTGAATCAATAGATGGGCTTGATTCTCAGGGTAGGCACTCAAGTTTGACAAGGAAACAGTCCAATTGATGAGGATTGAAAGGAATCCTCCTTATTCTTTGAGCTCCACATCACTCAGTTGGATATTGCCTTATCTGCACACTCAAGACACCTCATGATAAACCATAGGCCTACAGATACATTAGTGTGGAATAGTCTCCAAACCCCTTTTGGGTATCCTGTACCCCAGTGAAAACAATTCATATGCAATAGCCCTACTTGCATAGAATGAACCTGAAGACTAGAATGGACCTCCTACTACTACTACCAACATGAAAGGGAAAGGTATTTGATTTGAATAATTTTAATGTTGGGTTGAAGAGACCCCTGAGATACACTAAGTCTCTCATAGACCAGTGCCTTGTCCAATGGACCACAGAGTCAAATACCCTATTGCAACAAAGAGCTATGAAATAAGAAAGCAATACATTTAAATATGCTGATGCCTTACACCAAACATACACCATTAATCAGGTCATACTTCAACAATCCACCTGTGTACCCAAATGTGCTATCACCTATTCAAAGGATATTAACTCTCCCCTTAGAAGAGACCTATAAACAAGTAATACATTAACCAACATCTACTGGAAGACAAACATAAGATACCCTTGATACCCCAGTTCATACACACCTGAAAACAAATCCCAAACCTAGTTGCTTTTGCGAAAACAACTCTATTGCAGACACATAGGAAATGTAAATAGAAAGATGGAACCACCCTTGATGCTTCAATCAATAGGTCCGAAACTCAAATGGAGACAATCTGAATAACAATATAAATATATTGAATCTCATACATAAGACAAATCAGTTACAATACATATCATATTCTCTAAGCCAACAAAGGAGAAAAGAACACTCTATATGCATAGAAGTAGAGAAAATCTATAGGAAATGGACCCTTCATGGAACCAGTTCTCCTAAAAAATTTGCAGAAGAAGGAACCCTTACAAAATAAAACATTTTACCATTTATACCCTCTAGCTACCTTGGAATCCCAAAGATAGGATGCAACAAGCTTCAGACAGCTAGGGTTAGGGTTTCAACAACTACACCAACCCTAATACAACAAAAGTTATTCCAAGGGAAGAAACACAGGCAATCCAGAAAGAATAAATCTCAAACAGATTTGCAATCATGAAAATCTATGAGAAAAGTACAAAACAACAAGGAATTGCCATGAAAACCAGTCTATTCGATCACCCTACAATACGTCTCGAGCCATTCATCTCATTCCCTACATGGTACAAATCTCTGCAATTGATAAAAAAACACCCTAGACCACACTGCAACAGCAAGCGCCACCAAACCAATCAAAATCAACTGTTAAAACCATAAATTCTGGTACTTCCTGTCACTGAGAAACCCTTAGAAATTCAAATTTGAAAATAAATGGCTACTTTATGGTGCCTGTAGCAAACTGGTGGTTGAAATTTAAATCTCCATCAACTTTAAGTCGTGATCGTCCGATCTTCATGCTTCGCGATCTTTTAAATCTTAACTCAACTGCCACCCTGGGCTTACTTCCAACGAACACACGACAAGGCATTTCCAATTCTCAAAAAGAAAACTTAACCCACCTTTTAACTCCGTGACCTGGTGACCACATTAAACATTAACCTCGGTCCCACATTTAGCGAACTAGCGATAAAAGGTTACCGCTAGTTCGCGAAACACTTTATCTATCCGCTAGAAAGTTTAGTAATTCAGTGAATGCTTGTTCGCTGAACTGCTAAAACACTTAGAGAACCACCGCTATTTCACGTGAATAAGCGAAGCCTTCATAAATTTGTCAGACTGCCAAAACATTTATCAGAACCACTAAGCCCTTAGACCCCACTTGGGCCCCCTTTATGCTACATGTCATCACCTCATTCATGGCTCATGCTCGGTCACACTGACACATGACCCACCTTCTATAATCCTTATAATTGGATGGTAGGTGTAAGATCTCATAGCTTTGACAAAAATCATGAGAACTTATGTCGACTGTAGATCATGTCCTCGTCATTGATCTCTTTGACAATGACCCCACCTTGCCGCATCATCCACGTTGACCAATAAAATTTGAACAATCCTGCACCACTTGGCAAATGGCCCCACTAAGAACATTAAGCTTCCTAGATGATCAGATGGCTGGTGCAAGATCTGAAAGGCTCAAGAGATTCTATGCACTTACATGCCAATCATCGATTAGGAATCCTCCCATCTCTGACAACCATCTGATAGGAAACAAAATCAATGGCTGCGCAAGATCTTAAGCCTCTAAAAAAACTTATAAGATTATACACCATTCGTCGATTCACTGATAGGATCAAGACCCACTGACCCATCAGAAAATTAGGTCCCACTGACACATGCTAAGTTTTTTACCTGTGGACCAATAAGAAAATGTTGACATGGCACACCTGGCATGTGGACCCACTTAAAAGGAAAGGCAACGTCACCCAATGAGATCAACGATGGTCTTAAGATCTCATGCGTCTGACACATCGCTTGCAAACATACACCCACCATTAGATGGAGATGGTGTCAGAGCCGGGCCCAGGGAAAATAAAGGCTGCCAAAACATAGGAAAAATTAGAGCTCATGACCTAGGAAAAATTAAAACCATTGGGTGCATAGGAAATATAAAGAGGACCCCGTCAACACATGAAGAACCTAACCGCATGACATAAAGTGAACCCATTTAAATAGCACATGCATATAAAAGGTTTTAAGTGGCCTGAAAAGTTAACTTGAAATTATAACAAGGCCAGGGTAAAAACAAAGGGTTTTGCATGTAACGGCTATATTTTCAAAAATTTGAACCAGGGCTAAAGGCAGAGACCTAAAAATGACACAGAGACCAGGGGAAAATTGCTAGAGCCATGAAATTTTTTGCAGGGTACTAACACAACTCTTTTGGGAAAATCCTTCATGCTCACACTCTTATCGAAAGGATTAGGATAGATCGAGTCTAGTGAGAATGAACTCTTAGGTTCCAAAAGTTTCTCCATCATTTTCTTCATTTGTCTAATTTATTCTTCTTGTGATGGACTTTGTTTCTTAATTTTGTTATCCACATCAAAATTATAAGGGACTCTTGCACCCTTGTTGATTAGACTTTCAAGGAACTTATCTTTGTTCTATTCCAAGTACTTCTCCACATACTGTTGGAAGAGCGGCTCTTGTTGCATTCTCATGAAGTCTTGAGAATTAAGGTCAAAGTCTGAGCTACTGTCTCCATGTTGGGAACTATGATGAGCACGCTGCGAAGGCTGCCTCGAGTGCCTAGGAGGTGTTTGTCTCCTATAATGAGCATGTTGTGAGTTCCTTCTTCCTCTAGGACTAGGAGATCTTGAAGGGGTTCTTGAACGCCTTCTACTGCATGGTGTTCTGGAAGGAGTGGAGGGAGGAGAGTTGTTTCCACTATTGGCACCCCTATTGTTGAATTGGGTATTAAGTTGATGGGCTAAAAGCCTATCTTGGTCTTCTTGAGAGGCTTTTCTTTCCAACTCTACCAAAGCTTGTCTCTCCACCTCAAGTTATCTAAAATTTTCTTGCTTCGTAGCTTGCTCATCTAGAAAGGCTTTCTTCTCACGCTCAATCCTTTTGAATCTTTCACTTGTATACCTTGAGGTTGTTTGAAGTGCTAAGTTTGGTCTTGACTTGTTGAAGAAGTCATTGGTATACGTTGGATTGACATGAGCATCACCAGGTTCATTATCTTGGTCTTTGTGTTGTGACCATTATTCTGGGTGAGCTTGTCTCTCATGCCTTTCAGCTCTTTAATATCCATCTAGGTACCTGCTATTGATGGGAGGTGAACCAGGTTGAGCGTCATGAGAGGAATTACCAAACAAAATGTTGTCTCTGTGTCTTTCATAGATGTCATTAAGGTTTTGATCCATAGCTTCCCTCTCCCGTCGAGTCATGGTATAACTCATATCCATACCTAAATGGGAAGATGCTAAGGGGGTCCTCAACTCAGTAGACTTGCTCCTAGGTGATTGGTCAAATATAGGTTCCTTTCCCTTATGCTTTTGACAAGTTTGGATTGGGGGTAATTGATTAAAGACAACCTAAGGTCATTTCCCTTGACTCACTTGATACCTTGTCATAACCGACATGAAAGGAAAAAGCACTCGATGATAAGATGACCCTAAGAAATGTTGGTATTAGACTAGGATGGTTAAAGTGTTCGATTGTCCAAAAGAGAGATGGTGAGATAGAAAATTGTAAAAGGTGTAAGTCAACACAGCCACAGAGGTGCCCAATCAACGGATAAGTATCCTAGCACATGTGGATCAGGAGGATGATCTTAACCAAGTTATATCTGATTGAAATTGACTTTGGGTGGAAGTGAATTGGACAAAAGACTACCAAGACTCTCCAAGTATGTTATCAAAGAATCTAAAGGTGTATCTACTCAACAAGGATGATTCCTAACTTACCAATTTCAAGCAAGGTTACTTGTAAAATCAAAGGTCACTAATTCAAGAGGTCAAAATCACAATAATCTCAAGTGAAAACAGGTTTCCAATAGTAGGGTGAGTAGCCTGATCTGATCTGGATCAAGTAAGGAGGACTGAAAATGACACTAAGTAGCTTTGGATTGTGGATAATAGTGAGACAACAAAAAGGTTATGTGTGATAGTTTCCAGCAAGTAGTGTGACAGAATCTGGCAGAAGTCACTTAATCAACAAGTTTGTAAACTCAGGAACTCAGTTTTTTTGTTCATTTTAAAAGTTTTAACCAAGCATATCAACATATTTCCAGCATTGATCAAGAACATAGAACAACAACCATGGAGTTTCAACAAGCAAATGTCTTCAAACAATGAGCAAGGGACAAAGTAACCTTGCTCATGAACATGAATATTGATTTAGTATGCTATTCCTTAAAGATACTAGTTGTGTATATTCTCCAAAATGTTTTTCCAATCACACACATAGTCCTAAAAAGAAAAATTTGGCTGCACTATGGTTTTTAATAATGGCTTGACTCTGTAACTTTTACAATTTCAAGAAGGCGAACTCCAATCTAGGCGCACCGGGGTTTTGACACATTTTGAGAAATTAATCAATTGGAGATGCTGAGGAGATTTGATAGCCCATCAAGAAACTGTACCTATGGAGATTTCTTCCACAAGGACATTTGTATAGTGGTTGTCACTACCATGGCAAAAGTGGCTACTACCGCTTGAGGTACCGTCAACGTGGTTTACCCGATGAAGGGAATGTCCACTACGGTTAACCCTCTCTAAAAGGTGACTCACAACAAGGACCATATGGGGACTTGGCTTAGATCCAAGGGTCTGAGTTTTTGTTACTACCCAAAAAGGGAGTAGAGCATAATCCTCTATCCTTTTCTCTTCACCCAAACATAGATGACAGATTCATTCCGACATGCTAAGACTAAAACTATCTTGCCAAGATTTGTAATGTCAATAACTCATGATCTATCAACCTCTCTGGAGAGAGAATGCATCAATCAAAAAGTCAAAGACTACAAATCTAGTAGAATGCAAAGATAGTTCTAGTAACCTCCCTACCTATAAGGGTTCTCTCATTGAGAAGATTTTCGCTGGAAACCCACTCTCTCAAGAACCATGAATAGTGTTAATAGGGCCTACTTACCTATAAGGAACACTTATGAAAGAAATGAATCTATATTCTTTTTAAAGTCGAAAATCAAAATGTGGTTTATGAAAGTGATAAATCACTCAAGCCAAACACACAAGAGATTAATTTTCTGCCCAAAACCAAGTGTTATAGAGATTGTAGTAACTCACCTTAGGTCCAAAGATCTACAATCTAGAATTTAGCACACATCTAAAAGTACAAAATAAATACAAATCAACAGCAAACTGTAAGCATTAGAAATCAATAATCTAAAATTACAAATCTAGAAATTCTATGTCTCTATTGTCATGGAATTCAACAGAAAATTCCAGGTGGCATTTAACAGCTAATACGTGTTAGTTAACAGATTGTAGGTGTGAACAAATAATTGCTAGGCAACATTAGAATGTTCATAGGTGTAATCAAAATACTCATAGGCATAACCAGAATGCTCGTAGGTGTGATCAAAATGTGCATAGGTGTGAAAAAAATGTGCATAGGCATGAGAAAAATGTGCACAGGCATGAACAAAATGTGCATAGGCACGAACAAAATGTGCATAGGTGCGAACAGAATGTGCACAGGCGTGAACAAAATGTGCACAGGTGTGAAAAGAATGTGCACAGGTGTAAACAGAATGTGCACAGGCGTAAACAAAATGTGCATAGGCATCGTCAGATTTCTCGTAAGCGGCATTTCTCCTGTTTGCACAAAATTGACAAAAAAAGTGACGCTGAAAATATACAAATCTTGATAAAAATGAAGAGAATGAGGCTTCGAGCCCCATGGTGGGTGCCAAAAATGTGTACTAGAAAGTAGTCACACTTCTGTGAATCATTACATTCAAGAACACTCAACAGTGAGGTCTCAAATAGCGATTCACAACTCTCTATTCGTGGAGTGCAGGGGTTGTATTATGAGGCCCTCAGATCAACCTAGTTAAACCCATGCAAGTACACCAAGAAATGAGAGATTCAAGGATGAGAAGAAAGAGTGCTAATCTCCATTGATCTTCAAGTTATTGCATGTAGATGAAGCTAATCTAGATGATTGCAATGCAATAAATAAACTACTCTATTGAAATGCAAGTTTTACTCTCCTTTTCTAATTAATCTATGTGAAGATTTAAGCTAAAAAAATGAAGGAAAAACTAATCTAAGATGCTATGAATGTTAACCTATATGTAAATATGCAAGCTAAATGCTATGTGATCTCCAAAGCTCCAAAGTCTCTTAGAAAACCTGCTGCATAACAATAGCATGAAAATTTCGGATCTCAAATGAGAAGGAGAGGGCTCCTTATATAAGAAACTGTGGGAGAGAATGCATCTCCAAGAGCAATGTGGAATAAATGCAAAAAGAGGAAAGAAAGCTCATTTTTAGAAAGTGTGGATAGAAAAGGAATTTTCTTTATTTTATTTATTTATTTCCCTTTTTCATCACAAAAGAGCTTTAAGAGGATTATTTATTTATTTATTTAAAAGAATGATTCTCTATTAATTAAATAAGATAACATTATTTAATTAAAAGAGAGATATTATTCTAAATAAGATAAAATCATTTAATTAAAAGAGATTTTAATTAAATAAATTTATTTCATTTAAAAGATATTTCTTTCAATTAAATAAGGTTATTTTATTTATTTAAGAGGGAATATTTCTTTTAATTAAATAAATTATTGATGAAATGATCAAACCTTAGGGAAAATTGAAATGATTGAATTATTTAGGATTGATCAAAGAAATTGATTTGAATTTTGCAAAGTATTGATTCAGGAATTTGATAATTTAATAAATGGGGCCCAAAGTCTAGGTGACCATTTTAGGGTGCATACAGGGGTAATATTGTACCCCACTATTTGGGTCAAGGTTGACCTCCCTCAAAATTGAAAAAGTTTTTTGGGTTTTCTCTGTCTCAACATTTCCAGTTCGGAGCAGGTTGCAGAATTCCCTGAAACTGTGCACATACATCAAAATCAACATTTTCCATATTTTCCCTATTTTGAGGTTAGTACTTGTTTTCTATTCATCTAATTTTTCAAGCACATAGTTTCTATAGAAAATTATAAGATCTTCTCCTTTCTTCATATTCTCCATAGTTTGATTCATTTGTGTATTGATCACTTGTTTGTGATTAATCAATTTGGATCTCTCCTTTGGGAATTTGGACTAGGGATAGATCCTATATTCCTCCATCTACATTTTCCAACCATCCTCACATAGATATAACAATATTTTGTAAACGATAAAGATAGATCCAACATATTTTTACTCTTTACACTTGGAAAGAATAGAAAAGACCAATTGTTCATCCCATTTAGTAATGCCACAAGTATAAATCTCCAATCTAATAGAATTGAACTTAGAGAAAAAGTCTTGAATATTATCAAAATCACTAGGATTTAGACCTATGAGCTCATTCTCTAATCTTAATTTTCTCATTCTATTAGGTTTACCAAAGAGTCCTTCCAATATGACCCAAGCATCACAAGGATGTGTGCAAGATGCAATGGGAAAAAGAAAATCACGAGAGATGGATGATCTAAGAGAGCCAAGTTCTTTATCCTTTTAATCAAACCATTTTCTCCTTTTTGCAACACCTACAGCTAGTTTTTGATCCTGCCCAAGAGTCATTCTAAGCAATCCAATACTCAACAAGTGATCACATAAAGATTCTTTCCATTCATGGTAGTTATATGGAATGAGGATTTTGACCTTTGAATTATCCATAATATAGCCAAACAATGATTGATAACTACTGATAACTCCTTCAAATTACTGATGCAAATTAGAAAATTGAAATCCAAGGATTAACCAAGTACAAATATAGCCCCAAAATGACCTATTTCTAAAAGTGATATTTCCACCCCAAATCATTGAAATTTGATTGCAGATCAAGAAAGTAGACAGAAAATCATGCACTTTCAAAAGAAAATCACCTCAAAATGTTATCGTATGTGGCCAAACGAAGCCCTCAAAGTTGTAGAAGTGAGGAACAGTCATGAAAATTTACAATTTCTGATTAATCTAGCTACCAAATTACAAAAATAATGCAAGCACTGGAATCTTCAGGAAATTCTACCCTAAATAATAAAAAATGGTTGAAAAAAGGAGTAAATATGAGTAGGATATGTCCCTTTGAAGTGAGACTGCAAATTCAAAAACTCCAATGGTGAAGGCAAGAAGATTCAAACCCTGCTGATGTTAGATATCCATTGGTTTGATGGCTGGACGACTGCCAATTTTAGGCTCGTGAAAATCCTATGTGGCAAAATTTTTTGGCCTGGGCTAACATGGCAGCTGACTGGGTAGTCCATACAGTGGTGACATGTTTTTTGTTGATGTGGCCTTAGGGCCACGTATTAGGTTCTGATTGGCCATGCACAAGGTTGATGACATGGCATGTGGGCACTATGTGGTGGTAGAGGATTGGGCCACAGGGGCACCGCATGGTGGTGATGGGGCACAATGGAGTGGAGTGACAGTTGGTGGTGGTTTCGTTGCTGGTTGGGCTTTGCGGTGGAGGCACCATTTAGGCTGGGATTCTTTAGTCCACATCGATTATGGGATGAACTTTAAGCCCATTTATATATGAGGGCCAAGGGGTAGTGAAACAAAGAGCTGGCTTGGTCCCTTTAGATGCTGTTGGGGTCTGTGTCAGTTGACTTGAGGATGTCATTGGGTGATTTGGTCGCTTGTGTGCTACAGACTAGGAGTTGATGGCCCTTTCTTTGTGTACAACTGATGACATCACATTTCCTTGACTCTCAGTTGAATGTGCTACATAATTTTCTATTTGATATGACTTAAATAGGGGCTGTACCTATCCCCAAATTTTTACAAAAAAATCATTTTGAAAATTAACATAATATATATATATATATATATATATATATATATATATATATATATATATATATATATATATATATTGATTGATTGATTGATTGTACCGCAAAGATGCAAATCAGGCGTACGACTTGATTTGCAAAATTGTTTTTGTCTTGATTTTGACTTTCGCCAAGTATAGGTGAGTTTATAGTCTATTTTAACCGAAACAACTTTCCAGACATAATGGTGAGGTTAGATCTAACCAAAAATAGTTCTACAACATGTTGGTCTTCAGATCTGAGATATGGACCTCCAATGATTGCACCCAGATTTCTCCAAAGAGGCTAATTAAAATGCTCTAATGTCTCTGATACCATGTAAGAATTTGCAAGTAACAAAGATTGAACCAAGGATCTAGAGGTTAAAGAATAGAAAAAATACAAGAGAGATGATGACGCAAAGGAGGAGAGGAGGGGCCAAAGGAATGGCACACCCTACTTGATCCACCTTGCTCAACAACACGCAGAAGCAACAATAACACAATGAGAGAGAGAAAGTAGGATCATTCATATATTATAATTCAAATTGATTCATACATGATGGGCTGTAAGGCCTTCCCAATTACAGCCTCATATTACAATGAATTACAAAAGTCCTCAAACATGCGAGGATCTGCCAACAATCTTCCTTCTAAAAACTTCTATCAAAATTGACTCCCTCAACTCCAACCAAAAAACTATACTTATACAAGAGGCTACCAAACTGAATCGACCTTCAAATCCATAATCAATGGAAGGAATAGTCAGATCTGGGACCACATGCTTCCCAATGATGGGTACCAGCATTAAATCTATGACCCATAATCAAAGCACAAGTCGGCCTCAATAGAAACTCAAAATAAACTACTCGGTAAGCAAGGATGACCGAGAAATAGACAAGCATCACCAAGTGCCAGTGAAACAATCAACCACCCAGGAGATAACTGACCAAACTTGGTAACCAAAGGAAATCGACCAACTACCGAGCCAACTCGGTCAAAGCAGGAACCGAGCAACACAGACAAACTTCAAAAGATTTTTGGTGACATAGGATTGCCAAGGACCCGAGATGCTCTTGCATCAGACACCTGGGGTTATTTAGAAATGATTCTCTGAATCATTCAGTAGGTATGATCTGAGCTACATCCAACTCAAACTGTGAAATCCATGAACTATCTTCAATCGGTCTGTTCTTCCACTTTACCAGATATTCCATATACTATTTACCTCTTGTTCTTTTTCTAACTCTTTGCTCCAAAATCTGTTCAACTTCTTCATTCTGCTTCTTAGGATACTCCATCAGTACTATCATGTCTTCATTAGGTTCATGATACTCATACAAATCAACAATGTTGAAAATTGGTGATATATCCATGTCATTAGGTAATTCAATCTCATATGCATTTCCACTATCAAATTTCTTCAAAATCTTGCAAGGTCCAAACTTCTTCATCTTCAGCTTCCCATATGTTCCAACAGGAAATTGACCTTTCTTCAAATGAACCATCACTTCATCACCAACATCAAAAGTCTTATGTCTCCTTGATCTATCATCTCTGTCTTTGTATTTCTGATTACTCTCTTCCAGCTTGATTTTCACATCTTCATGCAATGTCTTCATGTACTCAACAAACTTCACTCATTCAACACTTCTCTTACTTTCATCAACATCCCTTAAATCAGATATACCTCTTGGCTGTATGCCATTCACAATCTCAAAGGGTGTTTTTCCAGTACTCCTATTCACTGAATTATTATATGCAAACTCTTCTTGTGCCAACACAGAATCCCAATTATTAGGTGTGTCTCCAACTAAACATCTCAAAAGATTTCCCAAACTTTTGTTTACAACTTCTGTATGTCCATCGGTTTGTGGGTGAAATGTAGAACTATATTTCAACTGAGTGCCAAACTTTCTTCTCCAAAGGGTCTTCCAAAAGTATCCAACAAATTTACTGTCTCTATCAGAGATAATACTCCTCGGTAATCCATGCAATCTAACAATTTCCTTAAAGAAAAGATTTGCTATATGTATTGCATTTGATGTCTTTCTACAAGGTATAAAATGTGCCATCTTTGTAAATCTATCCACTACAACAAATATAGAATCATTACCTCTTACTGTCTTCAGTAAGCCAAGAACAAAATTGATACTGATGTTAATCCAAGGTTCCTCAGGTACAACAATCAGTGTATACAATCGAGTATTCTGACTTACTCCTTTTGCAACTTGACAAATTCCACAACTTTTCACAAATTTCTGAACATCTTTATACAACTATGGCCAAAAGAATTTCTCCTTCAGCAAATTCAAAGTTTTATCAATACCAAAATATCCAGCCAAACCATTGCTATGTTTCTCCTTTATCAAATTAGTTCTCATTTGTCCTCTTGGTATACACAACTGAATACCTTCAGAAAACATACCTTCTTGAATGAAATATTCATCCCATTTTGTACTCGATTGATCTTGAATAGGTGCTCTGCACTTTCTCCATGGCTTAGAAAAATCAGGATCAGTTTCATACAAATCTCTCATCTCATCAAAACCAAGAACTTCAATTTTCATCTCGGTCATCAAAGATCTTATTCTACTCAATGCATCAACAACTTGGTTAGTGACTCCACTTTTATGTTTGATAACAAATGTATAACTCTACAAATACTCAAACCATTTCATATGTTTCTGATCCAAATTATTCTAACTACCCAAGTATTATAAAGCCTTATGATCTGTATACAACACAAATTCACTCAGTATCAAATAATGTCTCCATTTCTTCAGTGCTTGAACAATAGCATAGAATTCTTGATCATACACAAAATATTTCCTTCTAGCATCATTCAACTTTTCACTAAAGAGATCAATAGGTTTACCTTCTTGACTCAACACAGCTCCAATTGCACTTCCACTTGCATCACACTCCACTTGAAATACCTTATTGAAGTTAGGCAATGCCAAAACATGCAATTCAACAACCTTCCACTTTAGGGTCTCAAAACTTTTATCAGCTCCATGTGTCCACTTGAATTCTCTTTTATCTCCTCTCATAGTCTCAGTCATAGCATTACAAATTGAACTAAAATTCCTTATGAACTTTTGGTAAAAACTTTCCAAACCGTGAAATGATCTTACGTACCTCACTAACATTCACAGGTGTAGGCCAATTTAGAATAGCTTCAACTTTTTTAGGATCCATCTTCAAACCATTAGCTAAAATTACAAATCCCAAATACACAATCTCCTCTTTCATGAATGAACACTTTTTCAGATTTATCAACAACTTTTCTTCTTGCAATCTCTGCAAAACTTGTCTAACATGCAACAAATATTCTTCTCTGGTTTTACTGAATATCAAAATATCATCAAGATATAAAATCACAAACTTACCCAAGAATTTCTTCAAAACTTCATTCATCAACCTCATAAAAGTACTTAGTGCATTAGTTAAACCAAAAGGCATAACCAACCACTTATACAAACCTTCTTTTGTCTTGAAAGTAGTCTTCCATTCATCACCTTCTCTAATTTTGATATGATGAAACCCACTTTTCAAATCAATCTTTGTGAAATACTTTTCTCTAGTCAAATTGTCCATTATGTCATCCATTCTCAATATAGGAAACCTATACTTCACTGTTATCTTATTGATTGCTCTGGAATCAGTACACATTCACCATTCTCCATTCTTTTTAGGTGCCAATACCGTAGGCACTACACAAGGACTCAAACTTTCTCTGATCAAACCTTTATCCAACAACTCTTGAATCTGTTGGTTCAATTCCTAATTCTTGGTAGGTTTTAAATGATGAGGTGCCTTATTTGGTAAACTATCTCCAGTGATTAGATCCATACAATGATCAATGCTTCTTTTCAATGATAAACCATTAGGTACATTATCAAAAATGATATCACTATACTCGGTGAGTAACTTATCAATCTCCTCAGGAACACTATCCTCTATTTTCTTATTCAGTTTGTTAGGAATCATAGCAAAACATACATCATTCTTCTTCAAATCCTTAACAAACTTTCTTCCTTTTATCAAGAAAACTTTCACAGATGTGTAAACATTACTAATAGGTTCTTCCATCAAAGGTAACAAGATTTATTTCTTTCCATCAACCACAATACTATATACTTATGCAATCTCCCATCATATATAGCATGTCTATGATATTGCCAAGGTCTACCCAACAAAATATGACAACAATCCATACGCATGATATCACACAACACCTTATCATAGTACTTTCCAATTTTCAAATTCACGTAACATTATTCACTTACCAAGAGTGTATGCTCATCTTTGATCCATGAAATCTGATAGGGCTTTGGATGTTTCAACCTTTCCAACTGCAACTTTGTGACCATGTCCTCAGATGCCAGATTCTCTGAGCTACCAATGTCAATGATTACCTTCCAAACTTTGTTAGAAACTCTACATCTGGTCTTGAACAAAATTTTCCTTACCAAATCTTCCTTTTTACTTTCATTCCATAGTGCTCTCCTTACCGTCAAGTTATTTTCCTTCTCAAGATCATTCGGTGACTCCTCTTTCACCAAAGCATTTCTACTACTACCAGCCTCCTTACTAGCATGTGTACATTCAAAAGATCCATGTCCTTCTTCTCCACAATTGTAACAAGTTCCTCATAAATTACCTCTACTATAACCACCTCGGTAGTTACAACCTCTGCCTCTAGATGAACTTTCAGCTTTCCAATTGACCTTGCCTTTATCCAGATTTGTATTTTTAGGTTAAGATCTACCACTTTCACCATAAGATATACCTCTTCCTCTAGGGAATCTACCACCTTGACCTCTCTGCCTCTGTTCATGTCTCTTGTTCAATTTCTCCTCGGCTTTCAATGCAAATTGATAAGCCTCTTCAATGTTTTCCAATTTGACTAAACTGATTTCCTCTTGGATGGAAACTCTCAAACCATTTAGGTATCTAGAAATTCTTTCCACATCATCTTCATCATGTCCAAATCTAATATCTAATCTATAGAATTCCTCAGTATACTCTTTTACCAAACTATCTTTCTGCCTTAGACTTTGCATTCACCTAATTAGGTTAATCTGATAATCACAAGGTAAGAACTTTCCTTTCAATTTATTCACCATTTTATTCCATACCTTGATTTTGTCTTTGCTTTTCTTTTTTTGATCCAATTGCAGATGCTCCCACCACAAGGATGCATGACCTTTCAACTTTGTGCCTGCAATTTTCACCTTCTTTTCCTCAGATACATTTTCATACTCATAATAATTTTCCATCTCAGTGATCCAGTCTATCAATTCATCATAATCCAATTTCTCACTATATTCAGGAGGATTGAAATGTGGTGTCGACTTCAAACTTGTCAAAGCCTTCAAGAATCTTTCCTCACCCTGATCCATCATAGGTGCAGGTTTGGCTTCATCTTGTTCCACTTCAATTTCATCATCACTAGCATCTTCAAGATGTCTTCCTCTTCTCTCACTACTACATTTGACCTCATTTTTCTACCAAAATTTTTGACCATCAATTAAAAAGGTTTAGGTTGGTCAGATTATAGAATGAAAACCTCCTTTTTTTTAATCCATGCCCATGTTAGTCAAAATTTTGACCAATATAATGTATGTCAAAATTTTGACCAACACGGGCATAACTTTAAAAAGAAAAAAGATTTCGTATCTCATTTCATTGTTTGGTTTTAATTTGGAGTGCGTGAAGGAGCTAGAGCCTATGATTATTTGAACTGTTATTTGGTGAGAGTAAAAGGAGGACCGCCTACCTACGAGGGTTGCCACTGTGATTTGGTGTAAAAGGAGGACCGCCTGTAAGGATTTCCTTACTCTGCATTTGTATGGCATTGTTTTATTGGTTACCTACTTAGGGCCCATGAGCAATGTGCTAGGGCATCATGTATTTGGTATTTGCTGACACATTTATTTATCATTGTTTATATACATTTGATTCATAGATGAACTTGCAAAACCCTAAATTTCTGAATCACTGCATCATGTTACACTATAAATGTACTAGTGTTAGGTTTATGATTGTAAGGTTAGAAGAGGAAATATTGCAAACAAGATTGAGAAAACTGTGTTTTTACCATTTTTTTACTGGTATTTGTTTTCTGCTGACTTTGTGTGGATTGGAATGTCAAATCTAACTCCATAGGAAGTCTACCTGGAGTCATAGCTTTCAATTGCAACCAATCTGAGATCATTTGGTGGAGAAATTTGAAATAAATCATGTGACAGTCATCTACAGACCATTTTGACATAAAACTAGGGCAGTCGGCTTTCTATAGTCAGCTTTCTATGGACTCTTTTAGACCAGGTGTGATTGTCTACACACTATGGCTTCATAAGTGCTTAAAAAGACCCCAAATAAAAAAGAAACCATAGAATCCTTGCACTCCCAAGACTCCAAACCTTCATCAATCTTTAATAATGTCTAAAAATGAACAACCTCAAAGGAATAGGGTGAAGAGCACATGATTATACTGAGAGGGGGGGGGGGGGGGTGAATCAGTATAATAACCTTTTTAAATTTAAATGCTTTTATTCAAAGATAACTTCAATTACTCAAATAAACAATTATGCACATGAACACAATATTTACATGGAAACCCAATATGGGAGAAAACCACAAAATAATTTGCTTTTATATAATATTGTTCTTTTACAATATTTTGTAGGCACCAACCTACTAGAGGCTCCAACCTCTAAATTTATGAGCACCGACTCACTGGAAGCACCAACTCCCACACTTTGCAGGCACCGACCTATTGGAAGCACCAACTCCCCCTGTCTAGATTCTGAGCACCAACTCACTGTTTTCAAACTTTCTTCCACCTGGATATTGTTGCTTTCTTCAACTGATGATGGATGCAATTTAGTCTCTTTAGTCAGCCAATAACTCTCCCTTTCCTTTTTATCTTCAGAATAATATCATCATTATTGTATATGCATAATATATATCAGATTAAAATCTGAATATATATATATATATATATATATATATATATATATATATATATATATATATATATATATATATATATATATATATATATATATATATATAATCATTTAATTCCCTTTTTTATCATATTCACTGCTCTTCCTTTTTATCTTCTTCCACTTGCTGACTTCTTCTCACTATTTTAAAAAATGATTGTTTAAATATTTATATATTCATTTCTCAAATGAAACATTATGTCTCTTTATAAAAGACATGACCTTTTATGAATAGGTGTCTATTCAAAATATTATTAATTTTAAATAAACAAATTAATCTTCCTTTTAAACAATAACTCCAATAGCTGACTATTACTAACTATATCAAATATTTTAATCTTTAAAATTTTTGATATCTTTGATATTTTTATTTGCCGTTCTCATGCCTTTGTTTGTTTTTAAAGACCACTGTGCATTCATCCTTCATCATTGTAGAATAACCTTACGACATACTTTGCATATAATGTTTTGACGCTGCATTAATAAAACTTTCAATAATGATATACTCACACCTGAAGATTAATCACTGCATATAAGATTTTAAAATAACCTTTGATAATGGTATCCGCCGTTTGACACATACTGCTGTCTTCTTCTATATGCCTACGTTTCTTTGATTTCTATTGAACCTTCAATAATAATCTTTGAACCTTCGAAACTTATTATCTGTTGTATACCTAGATATGATATACGCATTCAAAGACTTTGTTCTACTTCAATCTTTTGCCACTGTTGACTATATATTGCATATTAACCTCCACGTTCTCAATATTTGCACCAATCTGAACATACGTCTTTTCAACCTTCGATATTATATTTGTCTTCAAGGTATATCATATATACATTTGAGTCATATATCATTTCTGTTGAACTCCATTGCTGTTGGCATAATGTCCATTACTTCATCTATATTATATATTGTTTTAACACCGCTGCATACTGCTGTAATATTATCACATAATACCATGTCTTTGCTATATACCATGTCTCTGCTATATATGCTATTCCTGTCTCTGCATAGGCATGTATTATACTAAATAAACTAAATGCATACGTATCTTCATACGTATCTTCATCTAAGTATACTGCTGGTTCTGAATATCTGTATGCTGTTCATTGTTCTCTGTATAATATAAGTTCTTTGTTTTGCTGTATATGTATAAACCTCTGTGTCTTCATATCACGGTAAGTATTCATTTTTTCTTTCACTGTCATGTCTATATATGCTGGTGAACTGTAACCATAGATATGCCTTCTTAATGTATACCATCAGTCCAGGACTCCTAACATGATTCTCTGAAACTGTTCACTGTTTCAAGGTTCGAAACCTATGCATTGATATCATAACAGTTCTTCAATTTCATTTGTCGATAACAGATAAAGTTGGATTCAGTAAGCTATTAAACTTTCTTCATAAAAACCACTCACTGATATAATGAATCAATTTACTCTTATCAAAACAGAGCTCGATCTCATTCTCAACCAGAATAGATCTTGAATAATTTATGACTGAATCCAAGGTAACAAGTTTGGTTTTTCGAATACAACACAGTCCATATCATTTCTATTATGAAGAAACTGATACGTAACTAAACATGAATGGAAATAGAGCAAATTATATGTCACTCTTGTTTCAAACCCAATAAATAATTTTATATCTCTGTACTTTATATCTTTGTATGTTTATCTCTACATCTTGAGTATCTTCTTTCTCAAATATGCTGTACATGTTAACTTCTCTAATGTCATTGATCTCTGATTTTGACATCAATGACAATATGCTCATCAATCTCCCCCTTTTTCATTGATGGCAACTTCTCAATTATATGATTGTGCAAGGCTCCCCCTTAGTTCGCTGTTTCCTTCATCTTCAATCTCTCCCCCTTTGTCATCAATGGCAAAGGGTATCCAAGGCTAGAGACTAGCTCCCCTTGAACACATGCTTCCACTATGCCACTCTGATTTTGACAATGTAAGTACCTCAATCTTTTGTGCCATAGCTGATTTTCATCTTCTTGTGAAAAGAAATATTTTTTATCATTCATTGCTCATAAAACATACAAATTGTTTGCAGTCCTACAAGTATTAGCTATTAATTTTCCATCCTCTTACAACTTTTAGAAGTGTTACATTATGCCCCTGATCACAACACTGACTTACACTTAGTAAGTTTTCTCTTGGCCCTTTTACATACCACACATCTTTCTTATTTAGAGCATGTAAAGCTATAGCGATTTTTCTTTCTTTCTCCAAACCTTCTTTTTAGGAAGATCTTCTTTCTTTGCTTGATTTGAAGGAAAGATTGTTCTACATTTGTGGGCTGTATGTCCAAAATTGTTACACTTTGAACATAGAATATCAAAATTAACTAATGGAGCAAAAGGTTTTTGAGTTTTGAAATTTTGAGTGTTCTTCTCTTTGCTTCTGCAGTTTAGAGCTTTATGACCAAATTTGTTACAAGAGTAGCAATATCCATTAAATGGGTAAGAAAAATGCTGTCTATAATATGGCCTTTTCCATTCACTCATATTTTGTTTTGGTATTCTACATTCTAGTGCTTTGTGACCAAAACAATTGCAAGAGTAGCAATATCCATGAAAGTTATAATGAGGTTTATGAACATCATTCTCTTCATTCTTCTTGTAGTTCCTTTCTTTAAGCTTGTCTTCTTTTGATGGTTCATTTATGACTATGTTGCTTCCCTCTTTTATGAAACCTTTGAATGTATTGATACTATTTGAGTTTCTTTCAAAACCAACCCCTATTTTGCTAGAAGAGGGATTTTGACTATCAATGATATCAGTTAGGATTTTTGAACTCTTTCCAAACTTGAGACTATCGTGCAGTTTGATAGTGCTTTCCTCCAACTCTCCTTTCAATTTCTCAATTTCTAATTTTAGATCAGTTTCAGCTTGTTTGGTTTCTTCTAATTGGATCTTTAGATCTTCAATTGTTTGTTCTAATTTCTTTACTGCTTCTAGATTCTCCATAGCTTCTTTAAGTTTCACTAATTTTCTTTTCAATTTTTCATTTTGTTTGTATGCATAATGAAGTTCTTCTTTGAGATCAAGATTCTCTTCCTCATTACATGATTCATCTTCCTCTTCTTCATAACTATCACTTGTGTTTGCTTCAGCCATAAATAGAATCTCATCCTCCTCATCACTTGGGCATTCCTCACCGCTTTCATCTGAAGAGCTGTCCTTTTTGGAATAAAAACTCCTTTTGTTTTTGTTTTGATATTTCTTATTGTTATTCTTCCATTTTTTCTTTGTGTGTGATTTCTTTTCATCTTCACTTGAGTCATCATCATTTTGAGGACATTTTGAGGCATAGTGTCCTATCTTTCCACAATTAAAGCATTTGAAAGGGAATTTCCCTTTATATTTTCCACTTCACTTTTTTAATTTCCACAAGAAATGAGCTTTAGCTTCATCAGTTTCACTGCTTGAACTATCACTTGAGATTTGTTTTTTGCTCTTACCCTTTTTAGAAACTTTAAATGATATTTCCTTCTTAGGTTCCTTGTCTCCAATCCTCGTTTCATAAGTGGTAAGAATTCCATGTAACTCATCTTTTGTAAGTTTATCTAGATCTTTTCTCTCTTCGATTGCTGACACTTTAGAATCAAATCTAATGGGTAGGGATCTCAAGATCTTTTCAACCACAAGCTGTTCTTCTATATCTTCACCAAGGGCTTTTATTGAATTGACTACTTCATCAACACGAGAGAGGAATGAAGCTATGTCTTCATCTTCCTTCATTTTCAGGCTTTCGAATGTGCTTCGGTGGGTTTGAAGTTTGGCCTTCTTTACATTGTCGGTCCCTTCATATATATTTTTCAACTTGTCCCATATCTCCTTTGCAGATTTACAATGCATAACTTTTGTGAACTCCGAGTCAGCTAGATTACATAAAATAGCATGTTTTGCTTTGGCATTATTTTCACTTCTCTTCTTTTTGGCTGCATCTATTGGTGGGGTCGCTGGTGGTGTATAACCATCTAGTACTAATTGTTAAACATCGAATCCAATAGCATTTAAATATGCTTCCATTTTTATACTCCAAAATGCATAGTTTGTCCCATCTGTAAGGAAACTCAGGTGCGGAAATATCTTTCTACGCTAATCTCTATAGGAGAGTATTGTGAAAAATATTATAAATCCTTACAATTTCAAATTCGTTAACTACTTTAACAAAGATATTGCAACCACATACCATACATACAGAAAAAATAGAGAATGACACAATGATATACCCTGGGGAAAACCTTTCGGTAAAAAACCCCAGCACTCCAAAACTTGCACAATGTATTATCTTCAACACAAAGATTACAACACACTTGCAATGCAAGTTCTTTCAGGAAATGAGAGACAAAGCCAACAAGACTTAAACTTCTATTATATCTCTCCCATAGGAGCAGCATCATATATATAGACTCCTCTGGACCCAAAAATAGGCACAACCACCAAGACCCATGCACAAAGCCACATGTACATAGTTGTTACATGCAATCCCAAGAATAGGCATCCATCCCTAGAATAGACTATGACAGCTTGTCATAGAATCTACCAAAAATAACAGTCACAAGAGAAGTGTAAGAGAATCTGTCATACCAACCTATTTTTGGCATATTCTCTTACACACACCAACCACTTCTTCTTGGGTGCCCAAATAGGCCCAAGTCATAAGATGCTCTTACACCTATCATAGCACATTCCTTAAATAGTTCTTACATGTCATAGGAATCTGTCATGACCATTTCAATCATGATCTCCTTACACACAAGATGCTGACACATCAAGTGGAGTGACACATCAACATGCCAACTATACATGTACACTCACACTTAATTACATTATTTGCAAAAAATACATTTACAAAACAAATAATAAGAATAGGAATTATCCAAGGTTGAGACACCTTATTCCTAACATTCTCCCACTTGTCGAACACCTTGTAAGAGCAACAAGAACATAACATGAACTTTAACCGCTATAGGCCAAAAGGCCCATAGACTTCGAACACCATCTGAACTTCTCAGTGCCCACTGGTTTCATTAATGCATCTGCAACATTCTTCATAGTATCTACCTTCTCCAAATTTACCTTTCCATCTTCCACCATATCTCTCACAAAGTGAAACTGCACATCAATGTGCTTCGTTCTGGCATCGAAAGTTGGATTCTTTGCAAGGCAAATAGCACTCTGACTATCACACCAAATAGTAATCTGTTCTGCATCAACACCAACATCAGAACACAATCTTCTAAGCCAAATGGATTCTTTACAAGCATGAGTAGCAGCCATGTACTCAGCTTCTGTAGTGGACAAAGCAACCATAGGTTGTCACTTACTCATCCAACTAATGGCACCACCAAACATAGTGAACACATAAGCACTAGTGGATCTCCTACTGTCAATATCACCTACCCAATCTGAATCCACAAACCCACGAATACAAATTGAATGCGGAGATCCAGAAGAGTTACCATGATAACATATGGAGTAATATGATGTACCCCTCAAATATCTGAATACTCACTTAACTGCATCCCAATGTACCCATCCAGGATTAGCCATAAATCGACTCAGGACTCCCACTACTTGGGCAATGTTTGGTCTAGTAAAGACCATAGCATACATAAGACTACCAACTGCACTAGCATAAGGTACTCTACTCATGTCCTCCACCTCACTAGGAGATTTTGGACAATCATCTATAGATAACTTTGTTCCCATAGAAATAGGAACACATAGTGGTCTACAATCTGCCATGCTGAACCTGTCCAACACAGACTTCACATACTTACTCTGACTCAACCAAAGTTTTCTGTTAGACCTGTCTCTACTGATTTCCATACCCAAGATGTACCTACCTGCCCCAAGATCTTTCATCTCAAACTGTGCTGACAACTGAGATTTAAAATCAGAAATCATACCCTTACCCTTCCCAAACAGCAACATATCATCAACATATAATGCAACAATGAGAAGGCATTCATTTTCAACTCTGAAATAAACACAATGATCTGATTTTGATCTTACAAATCCAATTGACAACACAAAGACATCAAACTTAAGGTACCACATCCTAGGAGATTGCTTCAAACCATATAGAGATTTCTTTAATCTGCAAACTAAGGATTCTTTACCTTTAACAATGTAGTGCTCAGGCTGTGACATATAAATCTCTTCCTCCAAATCACCATGAAGGAAAGCTGTCTTCACATCCATCTGTTCTATCTCTAAATCATATGATGTAGCAAGAGATAACAGAAATCTAATGGATGTCAACTTTGCAACAGGAGAGAATATTTCACCATAATCTATTCCCTCTACTTGTGAATACCCCTTTGCAACCAATATAGCTTTATACCTTTTAACACTGCCATCAGCACATAATTTCTTCTTGAACACCCATTTATAGCCAACAGATTTCTCCCTTTAGGCAAAGGTACAAGGTCCCAAGTTTTGTTTTTCTCCAATGAAGCCATCTCATCATCCATAGCCTCAATCCAGGAACCTGCATCTTCCATGCCCAAAGCCTCTTTCACAGATCTAGGCTCATCAATGTTAGTAATCAAAGCAAAGGCACAACTGGAATCTAACATAGAATAACCAAACCTTTTTGGTTTCTTTCTTTCTCTCATGGATCTCCTCAAGGGCTGCGGTTGAGGTTGTTCTTCCTCTTCTTCCGAACTATCAGAGCTGCTAGAGCTCTCATCATTAGACCCAACATGGTCTCTCTATTCAGTCTTCTCAGGGGTAGGAGGCAACTGAACATATTTTTCCTTTTCTTTTTCATCTGGTTGTAGCACAATAGGAGAAGATGTTAGCTCTTTGAAAATAACATTTCTACTATACAACACCTTACTAGTCACAGGATCCCAAAGCTTGTATCCTTTCACACCAGCACTGTATCCGATGAAAATACATTTAACGGATTTGTTTTCCAACTTAGATCTTTTCTCCTTTGGAACATGTGCATAAGCTTCACAACCAAAAACATGAAGATGTCTAATTGAAGGCTTCTTACCAGACCACACCTCCATGGGTGTCTTACCAACAAGGGCTGATGTAGGAGATCTGTTAACCAGATAGCAAGCAGTGGCCACAGCTTCGGCCCAAAACCTTTGTTCTAAACCAGCTCCACTAATCATAATCCTAGCCTTCTCCATTAGTGTCTTGTTCATTCTCTCTGCAACCCCATTTTGCTGTGGGGTATAAGGAGTTGTCTTATACCTCTCAATACCTTGTTCTTTACAGAACTGTTCAAACTCTGCTGAGCAGAACTCACCACCATTGTCAGTTCTCACACACTTAATCTTCTTACTAGTCTGATTCTCTACAAGAGCTTTAAATTCCTTGAACTGACTAAAGACTTGTGTCTTACTTTTAAGGAAATAAATCCACATCCTTCTACTGTAATCATCTATGAAAGATACAAAAAATATAGACTTGGAGATTGAAGGAACTTTTACAGGACCATATACATCAGAATGAATAAGATCCAAAACATCAGAAGATTTGTGAGAACTAGAGTAAAACTAAACATGATTTTGTTTACCATAGACACAGTGTTCACAGAAGTCAAACTCGAGATTGCAATCATTTAACCCCTCAACGAGATTTTTATTTTTCAGGGTTCTGAGACCCTTTTCACCAATGTGGCCAAATCTCATATGCCACAACATTGTCTTTTCTGTGGGAAGCTTACCTTCCAAAGTGTTTGCACTACCATCAGAACCAATAGCCACAGACTTCTTCACTGCTTGTTCAGATGGTGAGGATGAAAAACTATTACATAGAGGAATACATGCATCTAGCTGAAATAAGGTACCTCTCCTAGTACCCCTTGCAAGCACTATCGATCCTCTTATCATCTTGCATCCTTCTTTCAAAAAAACAACTTGCACACCTACATCATTCAGCATACTTACAGATAATAGGTTTCATGCCAAACCCGGAATGTGCATAACTCTATTGATTCCCTTTACTCGTCCATCAGGAAATTTGATAGTGACCCTTCCACATCCAACTATCTTTAGGTGAGAATCATCACCCAAGTACACCTTTCCACCATCGAACTCTTCATATTTTGAGAACCAATTTTGATGAGAGGTCATGTGAAAAGATGCACCTGAGTTAACCAACCACACATCATTAGATGCATGGGCTGCCAAAGCTGCGATGAATGCATCACCATCTTCATGAGATCTTTCTGAAGCTGAATCTGAACCTTTCTTCTTCTTCTTCGGCTCTTTGCAATCTTTACGGAAGTGCCCAGATTTATCATAGTTCCAACATTTTTCCTTGGAATTATTAGAAGTCTTTGACTTCCCATGGGATTTGGATCTACCCTTATTGTCAGACTTATTATCATTTTTCTTCCTTCTTTCAGTGGATCTCCCACGAATAGCAAGGGCTTCTTTTTCTGAAATGAAAGCCTTTCTCCGCATCTCCTCTGATAGCAATGAAGACACCACATCATCCATTTTGAAGGTGACTAAAGTGCTTCCGAGAGCCATCACAAGATGGTCCCATGAATTCGGTAAAGAACACAAAAGTGTGTAGCAACGATCCTCCTCCTCTAACTTGACACCAGCTGATGTCAATTGTGTAGCCAGCAGATTAAATGCATTTAAATGATCCATTAAGGTTCCACCTTCCTCCATTCGTAGAGAGTACAACTTCTTCCTCAGGAACAACTTGTTCACCAGAGATTTGGCCTGATACACGACCGCAAGTCTTTCCCACAAACTATTTGTGGTTTTCTCATCTAGAACATTCAGAAGGACTGCATCGAGTAAATAGAGTCTTATGAGACCCTTAGCTTTACGGTCTTTGATATCCCAATCTGCTTGAGCTATAGTTGCTAGTCTTGTAGCACTTGAAGTCACTTCCCATAGGTCATGATCTTCCAACATGTCTTCCATCTTGAGTTTTCACAACTCAAAATTAGTGCCATTAAATTTCTCCACCTCCATTCTTCCATATGATGAACTTTCCATCTCAATTTGCAAATAAGATTCAGAATACTCTGCAAAAAACTCCCACTCAAACTTGAGATTAGCTCAAAAAACCCTACCCAACAACTAGGATCAAAAGTTGATCAAGCTCTGATACCACTTGTAAGGAAACTCAGGTGCAGAAATAGCTTCCTACGCTAATCTCTATAGGAGAGTATTGTGCAAAATCTTATAAATCCTTACAATTTCAGATTCATTAACTACTTTAACAAAGATATTGCAACCACATACCATACATACAGAAAAAATAGAGAATGACACAATGATATACCCTAGGGAAAACCTTTCAATAAAAAACCCCAGCACTCCAAAACCTGCACAATGTATTATCTTCAACACAAAGATTACAACACACTTGCAATGCAAGTTCTTTCAGGAAATGAGAGACAAAGCCAACAAGACTTAGACTTCTGTTATATCTCTCCCATAGGAGCAACATCATATATATAGACTCCTCTAGACCCAAAAATAGGCACAACCACCAAGACCTGTGCACAAAGCCACATGTACACAGTTGTTACATGCAATCCCAAGAATAGGCGTCCATCCCTAGAATAGACTATGACAGCTTGTCATAGAATCTGCCAAAAATAATAGTCACAAGAGAAGTGTAAGAGAATCTGTCATACCAACCTATTTTTGGCATATTCTCTTACACACACCAACCACTTCTTCTTGGGTGCCCAAATAGGCCCAAGTCATAAGATGCTCTTACACCTGTCATAACACATTCCTTAAATAGTTCTTACGCATCATAGGAATCCATCATGACTATTTCAGTCATGATCTCCTTACGCACAAAATGCCGACACATCAAGTGGAGTGACACATCAACATGCCAACTAGACATGTACACTCACACTTAATTACATTATTTGCAAAAAATACATTTACAAAACAAATAATAAGAATAGGAATTATCCAAGGTTGAGACACCTTATTCCTAACACCATCAAAAGTTGGTGTCTTGTTTTGAAAACTTTCAGCCATTTGTGCTCTTTAGATCTACCTTCAAGCGGTTAGGCTATATAGAAGGAACCCACTTTGATACCAATTGAAGAGCACATGATTATACTGAGAGCGGGGGGGGTGAATCAGTATAATAACCTTTTTAAATTTAAATTCTTTTATTCAAAGATAAATTCAATTACTCAAATAAACAATTATGCACATGAACACAATATTTACGTGGAAACCCAATATGGGAGAAAACCACAAAATAATTTGCTTTTATATAATATTGTTCTTTTACAATGTTTTGTAGGCACCAACCTACTAGAGGCTCCAACCTCTAAATTTATGAGCACTGACTCACTAGAAGCACCAACTCCCACACTTTGCAGGCACCGACCTATTGGAAGCACCAACTCCCCCTGTCTGGATTCTGAGCACCAACTCACTGTTTTCAAACTTTCTTCCACCTGGATACTGTTGCTTTCTTCAACTAATGATGGATGCAATTTAGTCTCTTTAGTCAGCCAATAACTCTCCCTTTCCTTTTTATCTTCAGAATAATATCATCATTACTGTATATGCATAATATATATCAGATTAAAATGATTCACTGCTCTTCCTTTTTATCTTCTTTCACTTGCTGACTTCTTCTCACTATTTTAAAAAATGATTGTTTAAATATTTATATATTCATTTCTCAAATGAAACATTATGTCTCTTTATAAAAGACATGACCTTTTATGAATAGGTGTCTATTCAAAATATTATTAATTTTAAATAAACAAATTAATCTTCCTTTTAAACAATAACTCCAATAGCCAACTATTACTAACTATATCAAATATTTTAATCTTTAAAAAGTTTGATATCTTTGATATTTTTATTTGCCGTTCTCATGCCTTTGTTTGTTTTTAAAGACCACTGTGCATTCATCCTTCACCGTTGTAGAATAACCTTATGACATACTTTGCATATAATGTTTTGATGCTGCATTAATAAAACTTTTGATAATGATATACTCACGCTTGAAGATTAATCGCTGCATATAAGATTTCAAAATAACCTTTGATAGTGGTATCCACCATTTGACACATACTGCTATCTTCTTTTGTATGCCTACATTTCTTTGATTTCTATTGAACCTTCAATAATAATCTTTGAACCTTCAAAACTTATTATCTGCTGTATATGTAGATATGATATACGCATTCAAAGACTTTGTTTTGCTTCAATCTTTTGCTACTGTTGACTATATATTGCATATTAACCTCCACGTTCTCAATATTTGCACCAATCTGAACATACATCTTTTCAACCTTCGATATTATATTTGTCTTCAAGGTATATCGTATATACATCTGAGTCATATATCATTTCTGTTGAACTCCATTGTTGTTGGCATAATGTCCATCGCTTCATCTATATTATATATTTTTTTAACACCATTACATACTACTGTAATATTATCACATAATACCATGTCTCTGCTATATATGCTATTCCTGTCTCTACATACACATGTATTATATTGAATAAACTAAATGCATACGTATCTTCATCTGAGTATACTGCTGGTTCTGAATATCTGTATGCTGTTCATTGTTCTCTGTATAATATAAGTTCTCTATTTTGCTGTATACGTATAAACCTCTATGTCTTCATATCACGGTAAGTATTCATTTTGTCTTTCACCATCATGTCTGTATACATTGGTGAACTATAACCGTAGATATTCCTTCTTAATGTATACCATCAGTCTAGGACTCCTAACATGATTCTCTGAAACTATTCACTGTTTCAAGGTTCGAAACCCGTGCATTGATATCATAATAGTTTTTCAATTTCATTTGCCGATAACAGATAAAGTTGGATTCAATAAGCTATTAAACTTTCTTCATAAAAACCACTCACTAATATAATGAATCAATTTATTTTAATCAAAACAGAGCTTGATCTCATTCTCAACCAAAATAGATCTTGAATAATTTATGACTGAATCCAAGGTAACAAGTTTGGTTTTTCAAATACAACACAGTCCATATCATTTCTATTATGAAGAAACTGATATATAACTAAACATGAATGGAAATAGAACAAATTATATGTCACTCCCGTTTCAAACTCAATAACTAATTTTATATCTCTGTACTTTATATCTTTGTATGTTTATCTCTACATCTTGAGTATCTTTTTTCTCAGATATGCTGTACATGTTAACTCCTCTAATGTCATCAATCTCTGATTTTGACATTAGTGATGATATGCTCATCATAGGGTTCAGTCCACTGAGAACCCCAAAATCCCCAAATTTAGCACTTCTAAACCCTTAATCCAAGGGTTTCTTAAATCTCCTATCTCCGATCACTTCTAGGTCCAATAGGTAGTTGTTTCACCACTAGATGATCATTATAAGATGATCCAAATCATAATCTATGTTCTTCCTTCAGACCAAATGGCTACTACTGTAGCATACCAAGCAAATTCATTAAGTTTCCTCTATAAATTATGGTGATCACCCAAACATTCTTCCTTCTCATTACATTAATGGATTAGGGAACTATAGTACATGTTAATAATCAGTCATTCCATGTGTTACAATGGTCAGAGGTCATGGAATGACTATATTCAATTGGAAACTCACAAAACTGTCAAAGGAATGGCTGAAACTACTCTGCTAGTCAGAATTAATTGAGTAAAAATACAAATACAGACCTCACAAATGCATAGATGTGGTCTAGGACAAATATATAACTATTCCAAATGTATTGAAATGTAATAAAATGACAAAATGAATGCAAAATCACTCTAAGAACTCCAAGAAATTGCATTTGAAAGAAGTTTATTTATCAAAAACTCAGTACAGTCCGTACACCAGGCCTCTTCTGTCGTACAATGAAACTTTGGCATATTTGATGGAATCCTATAAACTACCCCAACCAATCCCAATTGGTTGAATGGATTAGTTTAAACTAAAACATAACAAAATCCAATCCCTCCATTTTCTAATAACTGTTGCATTTCAAATTTTTGAATTTGCACCATTACAAATTTGGAGTTTTTGAAACTTTTAAAGATAATGAAGCCTTAAGACTTTGAAATGTGATCCAAATGAACTTATTAAGCATTATTAAAATAAAATCTAAACTATTATAAACTTGTAACACCAAATACCATCCTAGGCTCTTATTTTGGTCCTAAGGCCTATAAGGCCTTTTAAGACTTATTACATATTTGCCATTTGCATTGCATGGATTGACCTTATAGGCCATTATAGGTGCCAATACATTCCAATTGATGTCTTTAGATGTTATTAGGTTTATGGTTGTCATTATGGACTCCTAGTAGTCTTTAGATGTTCTAGGTGCCCCTGCACCATGTTCACCACCTTTGAAAGGATTCTTGTCCCAAGAATCAGTCCTAGCATTGGGTGTTTGAGTCTGAACCTGTACTTTAGGAATATTGTGCCTTGACAATTGGTTCTTTCTACCCACTGGATGTCCACATCTGAACATGGTTGTTTACTGGCTACCCTTCAATAGGACACTTGACTATACCTATTTGAACATAGTTCAAATCCCAAAAGTCTGCATTTCTTGGACTGTGTTGCATTTTCCTATTCAATCCTTTGTCTTTTTTTTTCCCAAACCTGATTTGTCCTTCCTCCTCTTCCCCTAATTGAAGAACCTCCTCTATTGCTGCTATTCTATCCAAAAGCTCTTCTTCTTTCAGACTTCCATCATACATAGGGATATCTCCCCTCACCTTATGCTGCTCATTCTTCATAGCCTTGAATATCTTGATTGTCCTCTGCTCTTCAGGATCTATTTGGGAGAAGAGTGGGAGAAGACAATCTAAGATTTTAAAGACCTAGAATCCCTTGTTGAACCCTTAAAGTTGAATTATCCTTTAAAGAGCATTCCAAGGTGGTGGTTCGAAGTTGAATGAATCCTAGATTGTAGATGAAGTGTGGAGAAAATTTTTGCTGACATCAGAGGGATATAAAAAAGATGGTGATCATGAATGCAGATTTGGATGCAAGGTACATTGTGGAGCCATGCATATTCAAGACACATTGTAAGTGCATAAACAAAGTTTGTAAAGTTATAGTTTCAAATAATGTGTTTTCAAATTTTGTTTCCATTGAGATGGTTCATAAGTTGAATTTTCCAAGGATACTACATGAGAGGCCATATAGGGCACATGGGATTAATGTGGAAGACCAAGTTGAGGTGACAGAGCAAGCACAAGTGCACTTTAGTATTGGGCCATATGAGGACAACCTATGGTGTGACATCATTCCCATAGTGGATTTTCATTTGATCCTTGGGAGAGTATGGCAGATAAGTAAACGTACCCTCCATGATGGAGCAAAGAACACTTACACATTCTTGGATAGAGGAAGGAGAGTTGTGTCTCAGCCCTTGAAAGATGAAGAAGTGTCATGGACATTGACAAGGAGTGTTGGTATTTTGGAGTGGAATGGACTCTTGGGGAGTGAAGGGAAGACAATAGACAAAAGGATAGAAGAGAAGATTGGTGAGAATGCTAATGACAACATTGAACAATTAGTAGAACACCATATAAAGTGTTTCCGAATAGAGATGCATGTGAATATGAACAGATAGAAGTCAAAGTATGAGGATACTCATGAAGATGACAGGATTGAGAAGACAATGAGGATGTGTGGGCTACAAAAGGCAAATCCTCAAGAAGTTGAGATAATAGAGATAGAGAAGGGAATTTCAGAGGTTGCTGATGAACTAGATGAGTGCATGGATGAAGGAATCCAAGTTGGGACAGTCAAGTGTCCATTAAAAGTTTCTATTGAAAAGATAGAAGACAGGGTTGTGAAGAAAGCCATAGATGACATGTTTGCATGCCAAGGAGGATGGCATTAGAATGTGAAGTTGAAAGAGGTCTTAGAGGTGACATGGACCTTAGAGAGTGAAGAGTCAAAGCTCTTGAAGATAGTGTTGCAACAAGAAGCCACAAGTTGGCATAATAAGATGAGGAAGAGGGTTGTGTGGCCTATTAAAAGGCTTATGGCAGAGAAGAAACTACTGAATGGAGGACTCATTGAGAGAGTTCAAGGAGTTGCTAATGAGGAGAGTGTACAAGTTTTTGAGAGTTGTATAGGAACCAGTAGTCAAGAAAACCTTGTTTATTTTTGTTTCTAACACTTTTATGATAGGTTTGCCAGAGTTTGATAGTGTTCACCATGCAAGTGCTATTTTTGTACACATCTATGGGAATATAAACATGAAGGCTGAAAGATTTAATGCTTGGCATGAGCACATAATGTTTGATTTTAGGGGCATAGAACACATGAACATGAAATACTCTTTTTTTGCAGGTCCTCAACAAGAAGTGGATAGAGATTGGAGGAAATGAAAGAAAATCCCAATCCAAGGGACTTGGATTGATTTGATCCTTGGGAGTATGGTGTGAGGCACCCTGATAAAGTCATGAAAAGGGGTCACTTGAATGGATCTTGAAGAATGATCATAAAGATTATAGGATCTAAAA
The DNA here is from genome assembly GCA_027943335.1 of Chamaecyparis obtusa. Taxonomy (NCBI): domain Eukaryota; kingdom Viridiplantae; phylum Streptophyta; class Pinopsida; order Cupressales; family Cupressaceae; genus Chamaecyparis; species Chamaecyparis obtusa. Next base: position 522,551 of record BSBK01005294.1, read on the forward strand.
GATCAAAACATGAATATATCAATGTAATTGGACTTATGGTCCATTTTGTGAATTTGATGGAATGTCATGTAATATGCCTAAATCTATAAAGGCATGAGTTGATGTAATAGGAGTTAGATAGTATAGGATCTTTAGGATCTATTTGTTCCTCTTCTTCCTCTCCTTCCCCTTCCTTATGGGTTTCTTCCTCTTCTTCACTATTAACACCTTCATCTGCTGCTCTTCTTTGATTGGATTCCAGTGCTTCAAGCCTGACCAAAAGTGCATTGTAAGATTCCCACAACCTTGTGTTCTTCTCCTTCAACTCCTGGATCTACCTGGTAGTACTTGCATTCCTTGGAGGCATTTTTACAAACAATAGTCAAATTTCTTTAGCAAAGTGTTCCTCTATCCCTCTAAGGCACCATTTGTTTTAGATAATTTTATTTTAACTTTGGTTGTGTTAACAGAACTATGTTGAATTTATTTTGTAGTTGTTTAACATGAGAGTTTGTAGATTAATAGGAGTTCATAGATACTAGTGTGCCATAGTTTCCCATCTATAACTAGTGAGATGCACATAACTCATGTACCTCATGCTAGTGTGCTTGGATACCTTATATACACTATTTTTCATTAGACTAGACATTATCCAAATAGTGAGTATTTATATAAAGTGCTATAACACACAGGTGGTCCTCCTTTTACACCAATTAATAATAGTGACAACCCTCACAAGCGGTTGGATAATGTCTAGTCTAATCCAAGCACACTAGCATGAGGTACATGAGTTATGTTCATCTCACTAGATATAGATGGGCATTAATGCTCAATTGAATGATACTTTCCCATAAAAATGTGAACTCCTATTAATCTACAAACTCTCTTGTCTGACAATATCAAGTAATGAGTCATTCCATTCAAGAAAGACTATGTCTGACAATATCAACCCAGAACAAAATAAGGAGTATGCAGAATTTAGTGATTGTATCTTCCATTAGAGCCACTTCATATGCATAGGTGATGAACATGCATATTTTCCTAAGTGCTATTGGGAGCTTACCAAGCAACACATGTACTATTGTGAAAATCACCACAAATCTATTTGTTGCTGGGTCTAGCTCCTAGTATTGCTTGGTCAAATATGCATGTTTTTCACCTGTGCATATACATTCTATGATCAACTCTTATATGCATAGGTGATGAACATTTAGATTTGCCTAAGTAGTACTTTGAGTAGTCCTCCAACACATGTACTATTGTGAAAATCATCACAAGTACATTTGTTGGAGGAAATCTCATAGTACACATGTTTGGAGGTCTGAAGGAAATAAGAGAATTTGAAGAGTCACAAGTCTTAAGATTCTACTTAATATAGACAAGCTTCATTCAATGGTACATTCAAATATGAAACAAACCATTCTTAAACCAGATTAAACTAGTAAACCAAAGGACATACTGATTATAAGTAAACTAGTAAACCAAAGGACATGCTGATTAACAGAACTATGTTGACTTTATTTTGTAGTTGTTTAACATGAGAGTTTGTAGATTAATAGGAGTGTACCATAGTTTCCCTCTACTATCACCTTAAATAGGCCAACTCAACTTGAGGATTCCACAAGAAACTTAAATGGAATACACCAAGAAGTACCAATTGATGAATGCTTAATTGTTGTAATGGCAAAGCAATATCAGAACCGTCCATTTCTAGAACTTGATTTTTTTGTAGTCCTAATGATTTTTCTTATTTCTTGAACATTGTTGACATACTTAAATGGAATACACAATACCGAATGATGAATGCTCAATTGTTGTAATGGTAAAGCAATATCAGAACCGTCCATTTCTAGAACTTGATTTTTCTATAGTCCTAATGATTTTTCTTATTTCTTGAACATTGCTATCATACTTAAATGGAATACACAGTACCAAATGATGAATGCTCAATTGTTGTAATGGAAAAGCATCAAAACCGTCCATTTCTAAAATTTGATTTTGTATAGTCTTAATTATTTTTCTATAGTCCTAATGATTTTGAAAATTGTTGACAAAGAGTGTTTCTTTTTTTGATTATAGTATAAATGATTTTTTTTATAGTTGTAATAATTTTTCTTATTTCTTGTCTTTTGTCCCTTTTTGATTTCCTATGTCTGTGCTTCGTGACAGGATTTTGTCAACTTCTTTTGATGGTATATTTCATTCACTCTATGTGGAATACTATTTTGTTCACTATTTTATTTCAGCTTGATATTTCTTTCATTTTTCATATACACAGAGACTACACATGTTGATAAAAAAATGAGCTATTTGATTTAGGTTTACTTTTCATTATTGTAAATGGTTAATATTTCTAATGGTACTCCTTGGTGTATTCCATATAAAAATAATCATATTAAATAATAAATGTAGTAACGATGGTATGGTGCATTATTGATATAGGCTCGATGGCTCTTGTCAATGTGCCAAACTGTCAATGTGGTGGTGGACAGTGTGTATTGAAGACTTCACGGAGATAGAGCAACCCTGGATGACAATTTTGGTGCTACCCAAATAGAAAAAAGGTTGCTAATGTGTATATATTTAATATTTATAATGTAAATACTATTCATTATATTATAAGAACTAATGTACATTGGGCATCACAGGGAAATAATAGTTGCGGATACTTTAGTTGGGTCGATGAAAAATCATCTGCATCTATCCACCCATCTCCACTTATCCATGATGAAGGATTTGAGTGCAAAACATGTTAGGCTAGGACAAATTTTGAAATTATATTTTTACGATGCCTTCTCTGTATTGTAATTGCATATCTTTGTTGTGACCATATGCATAGATGAGCTCAGAAATTAGTTAGTTTAGTATTTTCATATTGTAACTAATAGTTTAATATGGATATGACATAACTTCTCTTTGCCTCAAGTGCACATATATATGGTTTACATATTTTTTTAGAATAATTGTTCATGTTTATGGCTCAGGTGAGCCCCAATCTGCTATCAATCACATGATTTAACATATAGTGTTTTCTTGGTTATTCCATTTGTTCCTTGACCTTTGAAGGCCATTTGGTAATTTCAACCACACCTAAGGATCCATCAGTAGTTGTGGAAAATAGGATTCATGTTGCAATGCCCAAGCTGCGAGATGGGAAAAGAGAGGCAAGAAGAGTGGAAAGAAGATGATATTCCTGAGATCATGGATAATTTTCAAGCTTCAATGAGGCTTTGTACCACGCACTGTCCGTAGATTTGTATGCAATGCTGATTTAGGCTCAAGGTAAACTACATGTGTCATGTAAACAACATGGTTGAATGCAATCTCTTTTGCACATTTTCAAGAGTTTTCCCACCAATACAAGTGTAAATAACGCATTGAATGTAATCTATGAACACTGCGTGGTATGAAGTCTCACTAAAGTTTGAAATAAAAGAGTAGGTGACATGGATCCCCCACATGATAGAGGCCATGGGGATACTCCTCCCACCCATTCGCCAGCAATGATAAACCTTATTGAAATTGTACAAATTAGATAGTTGAAAAATGTTATATTATTATGTTATTTTATTTAGGGTTTTGGAGTTATTATGATAGTTCCATTGATATTCCTATCACAATTTGATGTTCAGGATAGGGGAAAAGCACCTGCAACAACAGAGGAAATAGCTATAGATACAGATGAGGATATCCTAGAAATCCCTAATCTAATAAATACATTGAAGAAAAAACTAAAAAGAGTCAATACAGAAATTATTAGCAAAAGAAAATTTTAGAAAAAGCTGCCAAACATCTTAAGATTGTGAGGGACTCATATAGAAGGAGTCTCATCCAAAACCCAAAGTACGAGCATCCTCCCTTTATTCCAGTGAGCGATTGGAATGAGTTCATTTTGGATGCAAAGGAGAAAGGGGATACTCAAAGAGGAATTACACTAGCAAATGAGAGAAGGTATGCAATAGTATTAACTACTAGTAGAATGTAATAATTCACTAATTAGTGATCTTTATATCTATATCATGTAACATATTTCAAAATTTTCATAGGTTGCAGGACACATCAAAGGAAACAAATGCCACACTGCAAAAGATTTCACAATAGCTGACAAACATAATTGTAGGCATCATGGTCACATTTTTTTGGAGACAACATAATTGAGTTGTATACCGATGATGATGGAGTGCAACCTTTGATCCTCTGATTCCAAGTTGATAGTGCGAGATGTAGAACAACTTGGAACCAGAGGTGTAAAAGTTTCTCTCCATCATCTGGGTATACCACTCAATTACATTATCTCTAAAAAAATGTGACCATGATGCCTACAATTATGTTTCTTAGTTGTTGTGTCCCAGGACCCCTTATGACCATTTACGATCCCTAAGAATACATCTTAGAGGTCTTAAAATGTTGTAAAGGGTCATAAGAGGCTCCTAGGAGGGGCCAGATGAGCTTCCACCTTCATGTGGTTGGCCCTGTTAAGTAGAGAATGTTAAACTATTCTTGAAACAAAGAGAAGCTCAATAATTTAATAAAGGGATTACGAAGGGATTCCATTCCGGTGTGGGAGGTGTATTCAGATAGGGTATCCTGGTGGAAAGACATCTCACACTATCATTATACAATGGAGAAGAAGTTGAAGCAACAATAGAGTTTTTGGAGAGCCATGTTTTGGCACCAGTCATGTAGTACAAGCACTAGAATTGAGTTTTTTTGGCACGGGCTGGGAAATTTTTTTATATCAACATGCGATAGAGTTTGGAGATTTTTTAGTATTTAAATACATTTGTGGGATGTATTTCAGAGTTTGGATATATGGGAAGAATGGTTGTGAAAAAGATATTTCTATTTTTCATTCTGAGAATATCTAGAGTGATTTTGAGTCACAGAGGAAATGCCCTAATCCTTCAAAAAGTGCTATTTCGATGAGTTCTGATCACTTGAGGGACATAAAATTATCTGTTGATCACTTGATTTTATTTTCAACTCAATAGATAATTTTTTGTCCCTCAAGTGATCAGAACTCGTCGAAATAGCACTTTTTGAAGGATTAGGGCATTTCCTCTGTGACTCAAAATCACTTTGGATCTTCTTAGAATGAAAAATAGAAATATCTTTTTCACAACCATTCTTCCCATATATCCAAACTCTGAAATACATCCCAAAGATGTATTTAAATACTAAAAACATCCCCAAACTCTAGTACATGTTGATATACAAAAATTTCCTAGCCCGTGCCAAAAAAATCAATTCTAGTGCTTGTACTACATGACTGGTGCCAAAATAGGGCTCTCCCAATCACTGACTGTGACCCGTTGCCAATAAGAAATAGAACGAGTGCGGACACTTGAAGATAAATATCAGTACGGGGAAAAGAACCTACAACAACAGAGGCAATAGCTATAGATATAGATGAGGATATCCTAGAAATCCCTAATATATTAAATACGGTGAAGAAAAAACTAAAAAGAGTAATGCAGAAATTATTACTATTTTGGAAGATGCAAATCCAACTGAGGAGATGCTCAAGAGGATAGATGAATTGATGGCATGAGCATGTTTTTGAAGTAAGCAGTAATGAATCTTTAGTTATAACAAAAGTTCAATAAAGGTTTATATTTTATACTCTTTTATGTCATGAACTAAAATATGTATGTGTTCTTGTTACAAGATTTTTTGCTTGCTCAATTACCTGGTCATGGACATCACGGTGAGGCCAGCAGTTTTATCATGCAAAATAGTAATAATTTTTGCATTGACTCTTCTTTAGTTTTTTCTTCACCATATTTATTATATTATGGATTTCTGGGATATCCTCATCAGTTAATTATATTATATGTCATGTTAATGAATATTGTTATCTGTTAATGAATTCTTGATTAGTGTTGTGTATTAATGAATGTTATATCATATTAATGGATGTTATGTGATTGTATTGATTGAATGTTGTAGTTCATAAATGGATGAATGAAGTGTGTAATTAGATGTTAATGGGGAATTTAGATTGATGTTAGGGGGAGGGGGGTGAGGTCAGATGAGCTTCCACCTTCATGTGGTTGGCCTTGTTAAGTAGAGAATATTAGAATATTCTCAAAACCAAGTGAAGCTCAAACTAACATACCTTCATTATTTAATCAATTTCATTCATTCTAGGTCTTTGCTCATAAGTGCATTTTGAATGTCTCATTGTCAAGAAACTATCAAATAAAAAACTAGAAGGGCCAATAGTCAACTTCTCATTGTCATTGTCTGACATGATTTGGCTTCATTTTGTGTAAGTATTCTCGTATTGAATGCATCAACCTCTCTTGGCCTAATGTGGATTATTTCATTGGTTTGTGTTTTTGAGTAGGTGAAGTGTTAAATCAGTTCCTATCTTCTATTCTTAATTCGTTCAAACTGCAGGAGGGCCTGACATATATACTCAACATAGAATTGACTGCTAGTCTGGGCAATTGAACACATTGAGTCTTTGGCTTGAGAGAAAGAGTTGGGTAATGTTGTTTCTAGAGACCAGTGCAATTGTCCTCAGTGGCCTCTTTTTTTTAAACAGGTATTTTTATATATATGTAGTGTCCATGTTTTTTTTAATACATATTCTTTTTGTGTATATGCTAGTGCTATGGAAGCTAAATAAATAATTATAAATGTAATAGATAATGTCTTCGATGAAGGAATTGATGTACCACATGTAAACCAAAATCCATGGTTAATGCCATTTTGTGCAAAATAAGTTTGTCTATTAGCATATCAGATTTTGTTACACACTTCATGATTGTAATGTTTAAGTTAAGTATTGATGCAATTTTTTAAAGTAGCAAGTTTTGTTGTCATTGTTTTTTTTCTAGTGGTTTTGAGGAGATCAAGAATTATCAAGGAAAGATATTGAAGTGGAAAGGAAAAGTTTCTGAGGGGTTACAAATATTGAGTCATTGATTAGGTATACTTTTTTTTAAGTAATCGCTACAGAAATGGTTAAATTTTCCTGAATTTTTAAAATAAGTCATAATTATTCAGTATCATATTCTTAGCTGCAAGTTGCAGGTCTTCATACCATAAATTTTAGGGTTCAAATCTTACATGGACAAAGTTGTAGGTTATATTGAACCATGTGTTATCTTTTTTGACTCTTTAGTTGCCAGAAAATTAAATTCACATCATAGTTGTCATTGTGTTTGGGACATAAAGCTTTATTTAACTAAATTAATTCTTTTAATATTGAGATAAAAAATCTACAAATAACACCTAGAGTGGGGACTGCATAGAAAACTATCATATGAAGAAATACTGAAATGGTGGTATCAAAGTTCCTTACAAGAAATCCACGTATCAAAATCTAGTTGTAGGATTGAAAAAAAAGACAAGATAAAAAATTTCATAGGCCCATACAAGACACCCACCAAAATATAGACCATCAACTTATAGAACCTTTGCAAGCTATCCCAAGGAACAACAGGTAGTGAAAACTAGATAGATAGAAAAAAGAACATAACCATATGCTACCTCACTTGTTTGAGGTAAGCCAAACTTGGTCCAATTCTCTTAACAATGGTACATATCCATCCAAGTGCATAAACCTTCAAAGATTTGCAGTGGTAAAGAGAATCCCCATATTTTATCAGCCTAACATAGTCTTTGGCTACTTTGGCAATGAGATTGCAAGCAATATTGATCTAGCCAAGGGCCAACTTGTAGTGATCTTTATCATATAAAACATTTAGTAGATCTCCATAAAATGGATGCACATCATCTTGGCGGGGGAAATCATCTTAGCAAATACATTCGAAGCAGTAGAAAAAGTAGCAGCAGCAACAAATACATCACTGACACTTTTCAGGCATATTTCATTGACTCCTCAAAATGAGTAGCCTTTTTTTCAGCTACCTCATCACTATCATCCTCATCCATTGCCTCGGGGTTCTCACTTCTTTTTATTTCATGTTCAATATCCTGTAAAAGTGCAGAGGAAAGAGAACATGACAAATTGAAATAATAAGATACAAGTTGAGGAAAATTGAATCAAAAAATGTAAAATTCTAACAAACCAGATAAAAAAAAACCATTAAGAAATTCATAACCAAATCTAGTTTTCAAAAGTTATCGCAATTGAAACTCACCTTCTCAATATTTTCTCTAATAGCATACTTGCAAGCCCGCTAAAAAATCTCTTTAATATCGGCTCCATTGAATCCTTGGGTACAACAGGCCAATGCCATTAGGTATAATGAAAACTATTTTCTTGGTTGTCATACCATCCTCTCCATCAAGAATTGGTTAAGGACTCTGTCCACAACACCACCGACATCCCCAACACTACTTCCATGCTGCAAACATGCAAACCAATTATGCATCACCAGTCAGAGCCTATCTCTCAAATAGTTCAAACAAAATGAAAAAACCCACAGTTTCACGTAGAGAAGAGTAGATGGATTGCTAGAGTCCGCTGACAAATCTTTGTAATATCTCATCAATAAATATAATGGACGGGGCATTCTTCTCAGACTCCTCAAAACTAGGCACTGGTTTCATTTGCCACTGCCCTAGCAATTAAAGTTTTCCTAGAACCAGGAGGCCCATAGAGAAGAATACCCTTTGGGGGCTTCACACCAATAGTTTGAAGAGTTGTGGGCATCTAAGAGGAAGCTCTACCAATTCACAGATCACTAGTCAGAATTAGTTGAACTAGACTTTCTTTGTTGTACTGTAATTGATTTAGTATATAATATTTTCTAGCAGGATTTTTTTTTTTAAATCAAGGTTTTCATAGCATTATATACCACTTGAGAAAAAGTTTCCATAGCTAAATTTCCTTGCCATAGTTAATATTTCTCTAAAGACTTACAAGTTAGTAATTCCTCGGCTAAAGGGCTGATAAACTAAATAAAGTTTCAAACATATGAACAGATAAAACTCATACAAGAAAAAGCCAGAGCCAAATTGAATAACATTGGCTATTTGTCAGTGGAAGCTCCCTACTATAGTAGACACATTTGTCACTTCATTAAGATGACAATTGTGTACTAAGTTTCCTAACTGTATAAGTCATTGTCATCTTTATTATCTGTTGTAGCAAATACATTCGAAGCACTAGTAAAAGCACTAGGAAATTGAAATTCAAAACCAAAGCCTTGAGATTTCTGTAGTATTTGTGAAAAGGCTTGATACTTTCAAATATCAACATCACTGACCCACAGAATGAAAAAACCCACAGTTTCACGTAGAGTAGAGTAGATGGATTGCTAGAGCCCAAAGCAGTCTGGAAAATAGAAGGAGCATGGACTCACTGGCAATAAGCAACAAAATGAGTGTGGACACCTAAAGATAAATATCTAGACTAATCACCGATTAGGATGCCATTGGTGATTATTCTGGATATTTATCTTCAATTTTTTTTTAAACACTGCGTGTTTCATCAAAATTTTGACCCACCTGCATCGAAAGTCTGGCATAAAATCGACCATTCTGTGTCAAAATGTGGCGTCATGGGTTTGGCATCCTGGTTAGAGCTGCTAAATATTTTGACCAACTATACTCAAAATATAACCATCATGAGTTTGGCATCTTGGTCAGAGCGACCAAAGTTTTTGACCAATATTAATTTATATTGGTCAAAAGATCGACCAATACATGAACACATGCCAATGTTATTTTTGGCCTAGATTGCTCTCATTTTTTTACCAATATTGGAGTCGATCATTCGACGGTTTCAGGTATGGGTTGATATTTTGATGCAGATAATAGCGATGAACCATTTGGTCAACTATTTGACGGTGTTGGGTGGAAACTTTGACCAATATTGCATCAAAAAATGGTACAAAATGTACTAGTGTCTGGGCTGTTTCAACAACTTCTAATCTAGCAGCAAGTTGTCTTAACATGCCTGCCAATCCTGGATCCGCTTCTCACCTCCCACAAACCATCTTGAAAACCCTCTGCAATTGCAGGTTAGATCGCAATCTGCTACCCCACAATAATTCAACTAGGGCTTTGCAAGAAGGAACCTACAAACCTAGATCCACAGACCTAGATCTAGATCTAGCCTCGCTTTGGTACCACTTGATGCAAAGGAGGATAGGAGGGGCCAAAGGAATGGCACACCCTACCTGATCCACCTTTCTCAACAACATGTAGAAGCAACAACAACACAATGAGAGAGAGAAAGTAGGATCATTCATATATTATCATTCAAATTAATTCATACATACCAGGCTGTAAGGCCTTCCCAGTTATGACTTGATATTACAATGAATTACAAAAGTCCTCAAACATGCGAGGATCTACCAACAATCTTCCTTCTAAAAACTTCTATCAAAACTGACTCCCTCAACTCTAACCAAACAACTATACTTATACAAGAGGCTACCGAACTGAGTTAGCCTTTAGATCCACAATAAATGGAAGGAATGGTCAGATATAGGACCACATGCTTCCCAATGATGGATACTATCATTAAATCTGTGACCCATAATCAAAGCACAAGTCGGCCTCAATAGAAACTCAAAATAAACTACTCGGTAAGCAAGGATGACCGAGCAACAGACAAGCATCACTGAGCGCCAGTGAAACAACTAACCACCCATGAGATAATTGACCAAACTTGATAACCAAAGGAAAATAACCAACTACCAATCCAACTCGGTCAAAGTAGGAACCGAGCAACACAAACAAACTTCAAAATCTTTTTTGGTGACATAGGATTGCCAAGGACCCGCGATGCTCCTGCATTAGATGATATGACCAAGAATAGACTTGTATTAATGATGCAATGATTGATGATTGATTGATCCAATGAATTAAAATGTACATAATAGTCCTCCTTATATAGGAAAGGCGATAAGAGAAAATGATAAGGAGTTGATAAGATATCACCTATGCAAGGTGTAATCACATGTCCACCAAATGTGGATCATCCTCTATTATGCAATGAAGTATGTGCCATAGGATGATAATGATAATGTGATATGTGCACTAAAGGTGGATCTCACACCTAAAGTGGAATTTCTCCTACACCATGTGCTTAATTGAGGTGCAAACTCCTAGGTGTCTCAATGACAAACTACTATGCAATGCATTAACCTAAGTAAGATTAAGTAAAGTGTAATTAGGAATATTTAATTACATCAACAATATGTTTTATGAGATGCATGCAAAATTTATGAATCTATAAATGATTAAGGAAGATAGTTTAGATAGTTTAAAAGTGTTTTACAATACTTATTCACCCCTCCCCTCTCAGTACTCACATTTCCATACTTAGTCCAACAATTGGTATCGAAGCAATGTCTCTTATTAATAAGTTTAACCACTTGAGAGGAAAGATATGGAGAGATGGAAAGTTATAGGTATGAAAGGGTGATTGATAACATGGAAATGGAACTAAGAATGGATAATGAGAAGATTGATGAATTAAGGAGAAAAATGATGCATTCAATCAATAAGAGAAAGGAGCTAGCGCATCAATTGAAGGACACTCAAGATTAGGTTGAAGAACTTGAAGAAAAATTAGAGATAAACATGTTTGATGAATCTAATGCCATAATATTATAACTGACTAAAAATAATAAAAACCTAGTTGATTAAGTGAAAGCACTGGAAAGAGAACAAGAATCCCAATCGGTAAGGATGTGTGAAGTACTAGAACAAAAAGGAAAAGCTAAAGATGACAAAAGAATGGTGGAAGATGAGAGAACTAGACAAATGTGTGTGCTATAAATGTGTCACACTTCTATGAATCATTACATGCAAGGAAACTCAAGAATGAGCCCTCACAAATCGATCCATAGCTCCCTAGGTATGGAGTGCAAGGGTTTTAAGAATGCTCTCAGCTAGAGCTATTTAGCCTATAACCTTGCTAGTAAACCATGCAATGGGAGATTCAATGAAGACAAGGGCAAAAATGCCAATATCCTCAAGAATCAAGAATGAAATGCAATGCAACTAGTTTAAGAATGGAAATGCAAGCTAAACTATGGAAATGAAAGATGCAAGTATTACAAAGCCTTCTAGTTAAACTAGATGAATTAATCTAAAGCATAAAGGAAATCTAAGCTAAGAATGCCATGGAAATGAAGCTACTATGCAAGAAATGAAATCTAACTATGAAGCAAGAAAGCCATGATGATGCAAGAATGAAGACAAGAAGATAGAGTGTTGATGAAGATCTAAGATGAATGCCAACAATGCTCCAAATCTTCAAACCCTAGATGCAAGAATGTCTCCAAAAGCTCCAAGATGACCTAGAAAATCGGCAGCATAATATTAGCATAAAAATTGTGTGTGCAAATGAGGAAGAGAGCTCTTCTTTTATAGGAAATGAGAAGGAATGGACCATGGAGATTAAGAGGCAAAAGATTTAATCAATGGTGGAGCTTAAAAGAGGAGCAATCCATGTGCACAAGTATCCTCCAATGAGAAAATAGGAGTTGACTTTTGTGTCCATATGAGACAAAAAGTGCTTTTCCCCTTTTTATAAAATAAGAATAATGCTTTATTTGTGCAACTTAGGATAAGAGGAAAAGTGGGGGCTTTTTATTTATTAAAAGGGGAGGAAATATTCCTTTTAATAAATAAAGACTTAGGATAAGATGGTTAGCCCATAGAAAATAATCGAATAAATGATAGAACTAGGATTTGATCAAGAATAAGTAATTTATGATTTAGCAAAAGGGGCTAATAGTCTAGGTGACCATTTTTAGGTGTATACAAAATGAATACAAGACTGAATGAGAAAGATGGGGAAATATTGAGGTTGACACAAATTCACTACAACTTAACAGATCAACTAGTAAGTGAAAATTAGGATGTTGCAAGGAAAGTTGGAGAGATTGGTGAACTGAGATCTGAGAATGAACATCTAAAAAATCAACTCAAATATGAAAAAGATGCTAATGAAGTCTTGAAAAGAAATGAAGAATCACTAAGGATATTGGATGAACAAATAAGAGGTCAAAGACAACCGAAAGATACTATTGGACTTGGATACAATGCAAACAATACTATCGAGAAGGGTGAATCCTCTAATCAAGTAACTAGTCGAGTTAATGCTGCTACCCCACCAAAGACAAAGAATCTAACTTTATATCATTGTGGAAAACTAGGACACACAACTAATGTCCGTGGGAGCAAAATAGCTAATCCATTGAGTACTCCTAAGTTTAATGGTTATTGTTACAAGTGCAAAAAGTATGGAAATAAGGCATTTGAATGTAGAGAAAGAGTTCTTAACAATCCGAGGAAGCCAAGCTTCAAGGGCTACTGTAACCATTGCAATAGATATGGTCACAAGTATAAAGAATGCAGGTCACAAAGAAGGAATGCGAAATGGGTCCCTAACCAACATAATACTACAAACAATCGACAAGGATAAAAAATACCATGGGACTATAATACAAGAATCACTTGTACTACATGTGGAAGATTTGGTCACATTGTTGCAAATTGATTTAGGATGCATGATATGAACAATAGAAGATCATGGAGAAACTCTGGAATGAATTGTTTCCACTATCACAAGGTTGGTCACCTAGCCAAAGACTGTAGGTACAGAGGCAAAGTTCTAATCGAGGAAAAATCAAATGAAAAAGATCAAGTTAATATTATTGAGATAAGAGATTAGATGAACATGACATGGAGAAGGAAGTCTCAAGATGACGGAAGTAAACTTGGAACAACTGATGGCATCACATCCTTTGGATTGGGTGCACCTATCTTTACTTAATCAGTCAAAGGTATGTGTTGTTAGGATTATGGAAAGATAAGTATTGAGAGAGGAGGGGTGAATCAGTACCTTCAAAACTTTTCAAGACAAAAAAATTTCCAAGTGTAGATATCTATTAACCGACTGAATCCATTGTTTGAAACATGCATTCAAATAAATGAAAAAATAATTTGCATGTAATCTAAATAATAAATCATTCATGAAAATTCATACTCATAACACAAATATTTTGGTATTGCAGAAAGCCTTGTAAGAAGGTAAAAACTATGGTGGGGATGACACCCACAAATCTTCACTACTACAGTAACAAAGTATGTCGGTTAAGACTACAAATTTTTTGATCACTTCTAATGATATTACCCTATTAGGAGTAACAATTAGATCAACTAGATCTACTTGGTTAAAGGATTTTAACAACACAATGCATGTATGTACTTGGTTAAGAGATTTACATAAGAATAGTTAAGTCCACTCTATTAAGAGATTTTAATTATGCTACAATGGTTAAATGGTAACAATAAATATATCTACAATTAGCAACTCTATCTTGCCTGATTCAGATCTATAATATATCAAATATATATTACCTTCTTGTGATGTATGTGTCCTTCTAATCTTCTCGGTAGCCTTGTGTGTGTTTTGAAAAACTAAATGCTTCTTTCATAAACCTTCTGTCAAAAACCTTTTGTCTGATCTCTTGATATCCTTAGTGCAGCTACTCCTTCATGATACATGTTCATAATGTCATCTTTAAAACTTTTATATCAAACTATCTTGACCTAATTAGGGTTTACAATATCTTAGAAAAGCTATGATCAACGGTCTAACAAAATAACCTAGATCTAACATTACATAGGAATCATTAACAAATTAATGATTACATTCATATTTAATTCTGTCTCGATCTTGGTAGACCATTTTCATGATCAGTGTGAAGTACCATTTGCATAGATGTTTGTGCCATTTCAGATTAATATGACATTTCCTGTTATACTTGGTAATCACTGCATTCTCCATTCGGTAATTAAATGGTGCTCAGTTCATATGAATGCTTGGTGATCATTATGCTTGGTACTCAGTAATTGTCTGTCGCTCAGTGAGTGTACTCAGTCAAACCCTTGTTTGGTTAACTTAGAAATCTACCTTGTGTCTTTCTCAGTGTGTAGGCTTTATATGGTTGACTGAATGTCCTATTTGTCTCCTTTACCAAGTGAATAATTGATTGATACTAATGACAATCCTTTAATGCTCAAATAGGAGTAGCATTCTCCCCCTTTGGCATTTGTATCAAAACCTTATGTATATGTACTAACTACCAAAACAAATATATATAGACTACAAAAATATACTAACTCACTTATTGACTCCCCCTTTGTGCATGCTCTCGATGTGAAGTACATAGTAGTATATATATACATAGAATTTCCCCCTTTTTGAAATTAATGCCAAACAAAAATAATGTACTTAAAACTCATCAAAAATATGTTGATGGGTTTTGTTGAGTGAATCCAAGAGGTTTGCCCATTCCTCTTTTAGGTTCTCAAGAGCAATGTGCTCTAAATTGACTTGTGCATGCATGTCAAAAATATTTTTTTCTAGCACAAAGATTTCTGGGGTGGTAACTAAAGCTTTTTCCTTATTAACATGATGCTCCATGATCTTCATATGTGGAAGAAACTCATCCTAAAGCTCAGTGATTTGATCACTTATGGTATCTTCTTGCTTCCTCAAATCAGTTCTCAACCGTTGAAGTTCTTAAACCTTTGAAATATGCTTATTAAGAGCATTTGGATCGGTTAGAGAATTATTTGCACTGACCTTAATTTCTTCATCAAGTTTCTTGAGGTTTTCACTAACCTCGGTAGTGAATTGGTCCATAGTGCATAACTTGTACAAAATTTGAATTATCTACTGAATGATGGTTTCAAGCTCGGTAATAACCTCTTAGAGCTTGACCTTATTAATTGCCACTTCCTAACTTATTTTCTCAACTAATTTCGATTGAATCTTTTCTTATGTCCACTCCTCCATTCTTTTCTCTACATCTATATCGGGGGCATTGATACGTATGGTTAGAGTTGCAAGTTGATCAATGATGGGAGTTTCCTCATCAACATTGATCTTGGGGACTACTTGCATAAGAATATCTCTAACTTCCTCCAAAATTTGCTTGCTTTTACTCTCCTTTTTCATTTTCTCTTGTGCAAACTTCCATGTGCACAATTCCCCATATCTTCTCAATGCATTAGGGTCTAATGTCCTGGGGTCACATTTGGGAATTTCAATAACCTTATCAAGTGTGACAGGACCCTTGCCATGTTTCTTTTTCTTCTTCTTCTCTGGTGTTGGTGATTTTATATAAGGAGCTCGAGCCTTAGTCTCCGGATTTGGCTTTTCTGACTCGGTTGACACACACTCTTCCTTTTCTTTCCCAATGACTAGTGTCTCAGTAGTTTTTCCTTAGGTGTCTATTATGGTGTCTATTGTAGACAGCTCTACAAGTGTGTTCTCTTCTGGTGCTTGTGTTGCTACCTCTATATTATCAGGCTCATTGGAAGATTTCTGCTCAGTGTACCCTATCCCTCAGGTATATCCTTAGGTTTCTCGAGGGTTGATCCTTCGGGTTCCTTTTGTGTGACAATGTCAACTACTTGTACCAAAATAGGTAAATCACCTAGTATTTCACTTGTTTCTACCTTACTAGGTAAATTCTCCTATGTGGTGTCTGCAACAATGTTTATATCCTCATAATCATTTATATCATCAAGATCTCCATTGGTGATGTCTTAAATTAATACATCATCTATCCCTGGTGTTGTTAATTGCTTGGGAGCATCCTATCTATATTCTTCACTATATCTGACTGGGTAAAAATCAATAGCAATGGTCTTATCTGCTACCTTGATGTCAGATAAGTTGATTGGCTCCTTGGTGGATAGTTTTGTATCATCCGAGTGAACTCCTTTACCTTTCTTTATGTTCTTCTTCTTGGGAATTATAGCCAATAAAAGTTGATTAGCTTATGCTTGGACTTTCAAAATTGGAGTCCATAGAAGCTTGTTGTTTTCATCAACTTCTTCAAGATTTCCTGCCAAAATGTTAAGGGCTTTACCCTTCATTAGAAACCATTTAGAGTATTCTTTCATCAACTCTTCTATCTCAAGAACCAATAGAGTAGGCATAGCCAAAATCAATGAGTGTTCCCTCATTTTCTTTTCAGTGTACAGGGCATAAGTCCACCTGGCTGACACTTTATCATATAGTTCTTTAGGTACATATTTTGAAAATTCTATTGGTACCCTTTAAAACTTGATCATCATTTGTATTATTGCCTTTTCAAATTTTTCCTGATCTTTGGTAGACATATATACATATTGATTCAATTTAGGGTGAGTTAGGCTCCCTATTTCCTTTATGTTATTTGTTAACTCATTTAATGATTGGCTTTTATTTACAATTGCTTTATATTTACCTTGATCTTCTTCTTCATCATCTTCATCAACACCATCTTTAGCTCTAATTAATATCCTCCTCTTTTTAGGTTGCTCAAAGGTGACTTGGGCACCTCTCTTTTTCTTCTGATAAGTTTTGATGGGAGTTGGCCTTGAAATTTTTACTATTCCTTTCTTTAGGGGTAGAGAAGTAGATGTTGAGGACCTTGTCCTTACTATTGTAGGTTCTTCTTCTTGTTTTCTCTTCCCCGTGGCCTTGACCGATATAGTTTGAATATCCTTGTTGGACTCGGTCTCCTCCTCATCATGTTCACTGTTACCTATTAATAGCTGTTCCTTGGTTACCTATTCAAACATATTAGCTATTGATGCCTCATATTCTTCCGCTTTATCTCCAAACTATTTTATCAAGGTATCCATCATCTTCTTGGATTTTCTACTTACCTTCACTTCGACTAGATCCATCTTGATTCTTAGTTTGGCCTCTTCATAGGTACCAAACCTAGTTACCTTTGGATCTTTGGGATTGGCCAATAGTGCCTATATTGACTTGGAAGCTTGGTCAATATCTAATTCATAGCCCATAGGGGGAAACCAAGCAGTCCTTGGTTCAACTGCCTTGATTAGAGTGGTGTCGGTATCCACTAGGAAGCAAATATCATCCTTATGTTGTTCAACCATCTGACCTAGTATCCTTCTCCTTTGATGTATTCTTTCCTTAAATTGCTCAAAATAAACATCCATGACACTAACAAAATTCTGACCCAAATTTTGAATAAACTCATTGATTTGAATAATGACCGTTCGGTCAACATCCCAGTCAACATTACTGATTGAGGGAAAGAATGTTTGGACATAGAAAAATATACAAATCAGTAGGGAACCCAACTAATAGGTATTTGTCTTTGCTAACCTGATGGTTCTCATATTCTCATCTAACTATTGCAGTAGGAGCTCGACAAGGTCAAATTGAAAACCTTTCTTGACAATCTTGTAGGCGATGTCTACCGCTCCACAAGGTACACTATTCAGTTTTCTTGATTGAAATATGTTATAACTGACTCCATAAGTGCTGAATCTTGTCTCAGGATCAACAATTATGTTGACTCTCATACCTCTGCAGTCCCATTTTTCTCTGGCTAACTTCTGAATCTCAGTTCTTAGTGCACTCCTTATAGATTTTACTTTGTCGGTAATAGGGTAACCGATGACTACATGTATAACATCCTTTATGTTTTTTACCAATTCATCCAGCCATAACTTTCCTTCATGCACTCAGCTTAATACAACCCCAATCCATTCAGTTCAAGAAATACATAGCGTTCATTAAACCCTTCACCTCCAAGTGTTTATGCTCATCCTTGAGATTTCCATCCATAATCAGCTCTTGTAAGGTGTATTGAAGCTCAAAATCCCCTATTTCACTGATCTTGTAGTGGATGTATGTGCGAATATCTTGGACCAACAAAACCCTAGGAGAAATACTTGAAAATGTGCCGGTTTGGTCAATCTATGATGCAATCTCGGGGTGTAGCTTGTATTTAGACTCTTCACAGGTTGCAAAGTTAACTAGGTTGATCTTCTTATCAATCCCAGACTTGGATTTCATGACCTTGGACGAGGATGCCATTGTTTCTAAAATTTAGGGCTTCAAAAATATATTGTAAAATAACTTGGTGGATGCAAAACTTACTTTTGATCATGATGAACTTTCTCGGGAATCCTGTAAATCTCTGTGGATAGCTCTAGGAATTCTTCACTCAAATCTACTCAAATCACTCTGGTTCTTTGTAATCGCTATGTGAAAAAATGACTAAGTCCATTGTGTATTTATACCAACAAATTCATTTCCCACTCAAAACTTTTGAATTCAATGCTTTACCTACCACAACTCTGTAGATGTAGTTGCACTCAGTTTATACTTTAAAAGACTTTATCTCAGTTAACACATAGATATTACTCGGTTGATACCATGACTCAGTTAACCTTGCCAATATTCATCGGCTAGCAAACTTTTACTCGGTCATTCTTTTACCGACTGTACACAATTTAAGTTCTAAACATGTAATTCCATAGTGCATCTTATTTCAAGCTGATTTGGTGTGCTTTCACTAGATATAAGGAACTATTGTATAATATAACTGATTTGAAATTTAGTTCCATACATACCTTTATTGATTTAGGTGGAGGTGGTGATGTCACCTAATCCAATGGATGGGGTGTCACCGACTGCAGTGCTTGATCCAACATTATCATTTGATGCTTTTCTCCACATTTGATTTCTTATCCTCATGTTTTCCTCAATTTTATTACCATTTGTATTTGTATGTGTCTCTGGTGCTCGGTCTCTCAAATCCTTGCTTAAGTGAATGACTTTGTGACAGTGCAAACATGCCATACCAATACTTGTCCAATTACGAGATCTTCCTCTCCAGTTATTTCTCATGCAATTTGATGCTATATGTCCATACCTACCACATGCTATGTGTAATACACCACAAATGGGCTATATGTTCATTAACCTCCTACATCATCAAATCGAATGAAATCGACATCAAAGTCCTAACCTAAGGCACATCTGCACATCAAATCATCAAAACCTAATTGATTATCCTAAATTCTGCATCGAAGAATATTCCTTGAATATCTTAATTTAATAATTATTTCACGATAAATCCTATTTATCCTAAAGTTTTATTAATTGAATATTCTGAATATTTAATTAATCAGATTTAATTCTGCCACTTAATTATTTAATTAGATTTAATTATATTTATTCCTAAATTGTATTATTTAATTTTGACAATAAATCAAAAATCTCATGGCTGATTGATTAAATTCTTATTTAATTAATTAATGTCAGTTGTCAATATTTAATGATATAATTTTGAATAAAAGTTTGATTTAATAATTGATTAACCCATAAATCAATTGTTTTAATTCAAAAATCAGTTAAGTTGAGAATAAAATGCTTTATTTTTAAATTAATTTATAATTAAATCATGCACAATCAGAGAAGTAGTCAACTAGAAATCAACAACCAATTTTAAATTTAAACTCAACATCTGATGATGAGTTGAAATTTGATCTAAACTCTATTTTGAGATAAACATTGCTTTTGCATGATTTTTGTGAGTTAATTATCTCTGATTTCTTGATAACTCAAAAATCAACTTGAGTTTATCAAGAGTGATTTATGGCTTTTCTCAATTCATCCTCAAGCCTTGGATTTCTATAAAAACAAGGCTCAACTCTTCATAATATCAACTCTCGAATTGCACAATTACTCTAGTGAATTTGTGATTGAAGGATTAAGCACTTGCGACAGGCGATTTGTGAGATCTTTCATTGTTGGTCATAGTTTTTGCATAGTTTTCATATCATAGCATTTATTAATTCATATCATTTTTAGAATAATCTTCATATCATTTCATTCCATTCTAGCTTAGATTCATATCAAGTTTTTCATCCTATTGCACATAAAATCCAAAAAAAAAAGAGATTAATCTGCATTCATACAGTTTTTCATTCTTTTGCATTCAAATCCTTCGTTTAGGTGTTGCATTGTCACTGATCTCGATTTCAATCTGAGAACATCATACTCGCACCTACTAGAAGGCAGTGAATCACTTGGTTAGCTTAGTTTTAATTACTTGCAGATTTCAATTTTGCTAACCTCTAATGTTCTACTGAAGTGTTGTGTCTACAGCTAGGTACAATTTTCATACACACATTTCTAGCACCCACCTTCTGGGTGTCATATGACATTCAACATTTTTGAGGCTCATATTAGCAACTACAAATTATCATTTGGAGATCTCATTATCGTGCGGGTAGGTACCCATTGTCGTACGAGTTTCTAAAATGTCATGCCAGAGGTGACCCACTGTTGAATGAGATTTGGATTGTCGTATGATAGGTAACCCATTTTCGTACAAGTTTTGGTACTAGGATTCAATTATTGTTTCAAATTTTTAGGCAGTTTGTCAGATTTGATTTTTAGATTTAGACTAACGGCTAACCCTAACAATTGAACTCTATTGTTTCTGATTGATATTTCTTGATTCTGATTGGGAAAGTGCAACTAAATTGCTAAAATAGGTAAAATCTACTAAGCGTATTGCGAGGAATTCAGGTATTCTTCTACAAACTGATAACACTTCGATTTGGACATTTAAAATGAACTCTCTTGTGTCAAGCTTGTGTGACTTTTCTTGCTTTCATATCACAGACTTCAATTTTTGGGCTATAAAATGAACATAGATTTGCTTTTTGCATATCTGTTGCACATAGTAAATAGGCCCTATGAACACTATTTTTGGATGATCTTAGAAAGTGGGCTTCTTTCACTTGTTCACGCATGTGAAACTCTTCCTTATGAAGGATCCCCTTGTAGGTAGGGAGGATATTGGAATTATCTTGCGTTCTACTAGATTTTTGAGTCTTCAGCTTTTGATCGATACATTCTCTCTCTAGAGAGATTGATAGACCATAAGTGGTTTACATCATAGATCTTGGTGAGATAATTTTAGTCTTAGTGTGTCGGATTAATCTATCTACTTTGTTTTGGTGAAGTGAAGTGGTTAGGAGATTATGCTCTACTTCCTTTTTGGATAGTACCAAAAACCCAGATCCTTGAATCCGATCTAGTCCCCCTATGGTATCTTTTGTGAGTCACCTTTAGAGAGGGTTAACCGTAGTGGACATTCCCTTAATTGGGTCAACCACGTGGACGGAACCTCAAGTGGTAATAGCCATTTTCACCATGGTAGTAGTAGCTGCTATATAAATATCCTTGTCGTACAAGCTTTGTCAGAAAAAGTCAAGAAAATTAAACCCTGGCGTCAATTATCGTATGAGTTTTGTCAACTATCTTGCCAGAGCTTACCTAGATTCGTACGAGCCTGGAGAAACTTGTATCAAAATTTTCAAAAAGTTGTCAGAAATTTGTCAAATTTGTCAGGAATCTAGTTTTTACAGCCTATTTCTAGATTTTGTCAATATATTCATTGTGTTAGGAACATAGCAGAAACTAGAAAGGATTTGATCATTTACCTAAAGTGGTCTTTGGAGTTTGATTTAGCCTTCTGATTTATTGATTTGAGTTTTTTTCATCTTGTGTCAAAACCTTGTCAAAATTATTTTTCAAATTTAGTCTTCATATAAAAATGACCAAGTGTTGTGAGCTCATGTCCACCATCTTTTGGGCATCTACCCATACTACTAGGGCACAATATCCTTCATTTACATTCAATATAATCTTCAATCAACCTAATCTTGACAAGGTTGCATCATTCAATCTTCTTGAATCAGGTCATTCTTCAGTTGTCTTCATCTTGCTCTCTTGCTTCACCCAAGGTTAATGGTGGAAACTAGAGCTTCCTCACACAAGAAATCCAGAGAAGCACCCAATACCTTACCTTTTCTACTCACATGGGTCCAACCTTTGAGAAAATCTACAATTTAGGTCTTTATGAAGATGACGGTCTCGACAATCTTTGATTAAAAACTGGTTACATACCCCCCCTCCATCAACCCATGGAGGTGATCAAAAAACTCCACATCAATCTATCCCAGGGAGTTCTAAAACTCCTAACATGTCTGAAGATGGGAAAAAACATGGGTCTCAAGGACATCACTCTCAAAATGGTGTGGATCAAGAACCCACACCTTCTAAAATTACTTGATATCAAAACAATGATGACTTCAAGAAAATGATAGGGCATTTCTTGAAGGAAGACAGAGAAACATACTTCCTAGAGTTAGCTTGTCAAGGGGCTAAACTTCCTCCCAACTTTAATGTTGAAGATATCATCATGCATGAGGAAGAAACTCCAATCACCTCTATGATGAAATAGATGCATGCCATGCAAGTCAAGCTTAACAAACTTGAAAAAGAGAAGGAACCTAAAGAGTTTTCCATGGAGGCTCTATGCCCTTTTCCATTTGATAAAGACTTGTACATGCCGCCATTCTGTAAAAGAGTGGAGATGCCTAAATATGATAAGTATGATGGAAACTCTAATCCTCAAGAACCAACTTACATAATGCATCTTTTCCCTCAATCTCTGGGAGGGTCAGCTATTCATTGGTTCTAAAAAATGCCTCCAACTATCAAAACTTTCAAGGATTTAATAAAACTATTCTATTAACAATACTCCTACAACATCCAACATCCAGTCACCATGATCGATATCTACAATTTGAAACAAAACTCAAGAGAACCATCCTTGACTTTTCTCAAAAGATGGAGGAAGATGTTTTCTCTATATGCTAGACCCATTCCAGAAATTGAGAAGCTAGAAATCTTCATCAACAATCTTGTTCCAGAACTCAACTACCATTTGCAAATGCAAAATCATACATCCTTTGATAAGATTGTAGAAAATGCAATCAAAATTGAGAAGGTACTAGTCCAAAAGGGAGACATATCCCTTCAAAAAGACAAGTATGAATCTGGATCTAGTTCTAAAGACAAAGGCAAAAATTGGAACAAGAATAAAGGCATTGTCACAGATAGTGTTGTTGATACTATTTGTGCCCCATCTAAGGCACCCACTTTCAATCTCACTATTGGCACCCAAGCCATCAAAGCTTCTGAAGATAAAGCAACATAATCTAATAAGAAGCCATCTGACTATAAACCTTGGGCTACAGATCCTAAATGTAAGTTTACTCCTCTTGGAGAGTTCTTGGAATCTTCCATGAAAACTCTGTTGGCTAACAACATCATCTCCTTGCCTGAGATAAAAGTTTTTGATCCTGAACCTAAACCAAAATGGTGGAGAGAGAATGATTTTTGTGACTTCCATCGCAATAAGGGTCATAAAACCAATAAATGCATATGCTTGAAACACATCATACAAGACAAAATTGATAATGGAGAAATCATAATTGACAATCATAAAATGAATAATGATCATACAACATTCACAGAGCCATTTCCAAAGCACAATCAAGGAGTCTCTACTTCTCAACCTAACATGGGTGCTAAAGTTAATTATGCATACTTTGGAAACAATGTTGTCATAAATATGGCTGAACCATGCCTATCTGAGTGTTGCAATGTCATCACAATTGTAAGAAAAGATACAGATAATCATTCAGGAAATGCAGTTACTCGATCACAAGCTCAGGTGCATCTACAAGGACAAAATTCTGATTTATCAAATGTCCCTAAGATGCATTTCAATCTTTCATCTTCTTCTAAATAGAAGGCTGCCTCTAAATAATCAAATCCTAAAGACAGGAGGCCAACATCATACAGTATTGTCCAACAACTCCAGCATACAAATGCAAAAATCTCCATGTTTGAGTTGCTTCAAATATCTCCAGCTCATAGAGCCATTCTAGACAAAGCTTTGCTCAGATCCAATGTTCCTGAGAACCTTGATTTAGATAGATTCCAAACTATGGTTGGTCATCTAACATCTCCTTAGTTTATCTCCTTTTCAGAGGAAGATGATAACTCCTTGAGTCATCCGCATAACCAGCCCTTGCACATTGAAGTCTTGATCCAAAACCATCATGTCAAATGCGTGTTGATAGATGGAGGTGCTGGTCTAAACATTTGTTCTTACAACTTGATCACACACTTGGGATTATCTGAAACTTCCATTGATCCTAAGAAGAAGATAACTATCAAAGCATACGATGAGCAAGAAAGATCTTCCAAAGGAACTATTGTCTTACCTATCAGGACATGACCTATTATTAGAGACACCATATGTCAAGTTCTTGATCTACCTTTGGCTTACAACATTCTTCTAGGGAGACCCTGGATACATGAAATGAGAGCTATTCCTTCCACATACCATCAATGTGTGAAGTTCCTTTATGAAGGAGTAGAGGTGACAATTCCAACTGACCTATATACAACTTGTAATGCTTTGAAAGAAAGTGCTGATAAACTTGTTCCTAATAAAAGAGAATCTTCCACTAAGAAAACATACATGGCGTCTACATCCAAGATGGAAGACATTGCTAAAGAAGTCAAAATCAAAGATAATGGCATGGGAGAATACACAATAGAACTAGTTTTATCTCTTAGATCTCTCCCATTGTCCCCAAAATCTTATGGACAACCATGTGACAAAGTGAAACCTAGAGCTAAAGAATCCCAAGTTATATTCAATGGAAGTTTTGTCACATAGCAAGTATCTAAACAAGAGTTTGAGGAAGATGAAGCCGTGCTTGCATGGTTATACAAGGATGAGCCTTGATCCCAATCAGTCCAGAAATGTGACTCTACTTCAAGCAAAATTCCTCAGAAGTCATATGGACCAGGAGACAAATTGATCACAAAAATGGGATATACTGGAAAAGGACCTCTAGGACTACAAGGTAAGGGTCTTCTATCACCACTTGATCATCATAGCCAAACCAACAAGAATACAACAGGTCTAGGATATAAGAAGAAGCCTTTATATCTTAGCAAGAACTCCCCACATGTCTTAGAATAGATTGAACCAATAGAGGAAACAACACAACAATCTGATAGTGATGATTCAAACACCACTGGTGAACTCATTCCTTATGAGCATTTTCCTAAAGAAATAAAAGACCTCCTTGAAGCTGAAGATTATCTAGTAAAAAGAATCAATGTAGTAGAAACACAAGAACCTACTATAGAACATAAGACAATTGCACCACAAGAACCAACTGATCTTAAAGAAGAAGAACACATAGACAAGGAGGAAAGTGGCAGCTATTATGAGATAGATTCTCATGAATATGAATTCAAATAAGAATCTAAGGGTAACCCTTCTTGGGGTATCCATCCTGACTTTACACATATTCTTAGATTTCCTAGAGGTCCAAAATCAGAAGATGAATCCAATGACTATGAACGGGGAGTCATTCTGGAAGACGATGAGCTTATCACAGAGAAACATGTTGATGTTATTCACCAATATGCACCTAAACCCAATGTGAGTCTAGAGTGAAATGATGAACTTAATGAGTCTGATCCACCTATGGCTGAAATGGATTCCCATAATGACATTGAGCCTATTCATGAATTGAATGTTTTGAGTTGTAATGTCACCTTCAAACTCAAGAGTTGGGTTAGGACCAATGATGATAGATCCATATCTATAAACACTATTTCCCAATCTTTCACCGCTTTGACTATCCAACATCCCAAACTTCTTGACCAAACCTCCACAAATCCGAGCCAAGGTATCTACACTTTTCCAAATGACTATGCCCTTACTTTCTACCTCAATGCAGTTGAGCCTATGATGACTTCCATCAGTGAGCTGAGTGTTAGCATGACGGAGTTAGACATCAAGTATCTTAGTCAAAAGAATAAGAGTAAAAATAAAAAGAAAAGGAGTTCTGAGGGTGAAAACCACTTTGTGGTAGTCTCAGAACCTACAAAAGTAAAAATAAATGACGTATCTGAAGGTGAAAACCTCTCTGAGGCACCTAAGGATGAGATATTTGATATCCTTCCAAGTCATTTACAAGACATATCTCTAGTACTAATTGAGTCCACTCAATCTATCAACTTGGGAACAACAGAAGAACCACAGTTGATCCATTTAGCACAATCCTTATCAGAAGAAGAAAAGCAAAATTTACCACATTCCTAATAGAAAAGAAGATCAACTTTGCATGGAAATATTCAAATATGCTAGGGTTGGATCCTGATCTTATAATGCACCATTTATCTATAGCTCCAGGCATCAAACCTGTTAAGAAAAAATTGAGAAAGATGCATCCACATGTTGCACTCTTGGTCAAAGCTGAATTAGAGAAACTACTAAAAGCTGAATTCATCTGTGTTATTGACTATGCTGAATGGATCTCTAATATTGTACCTATATCAAAACTAGACAAATCTATAAGAGTATGCATAGATTTTAGAGATGTAAACAAAGCATGCCCTAAGGATAATTTTCCACTACCTAACATTGATATGATAGTGGACATGACTGTGGGCTTTGAGATGTATTCTTTGATGGATGGTTTTTTTAGATATAATCAAATAAAAATTGCTCCAGAAGATCAAGAGAAAACTGCTTTCACATGTGCGTGGGGTACCTTCTGTTGGAATGTCATGCCATTTGGGCTTAAGAATGATGGTGCTACATATCAAAGAGCTATGACATCCATCTTTCATGACATGATGCATCAAACTATGGAGGATTATGTTGATGATACTTTAGAAAAATCTATGATAAGATCTGAACATATAAATGATTTGAGCAAAATAATAGATCGAATGGAGAAGTTTAGTCTTAGACTGAACCCTAAGAAGTGTGCTTTTGGTGTCACTTCTGGAAAACTATTAGGCTACATTGTTTCAAAGAAGGGAATTGAAGTGGATCTAGCAAAAGTTAAAGCTATCATGGAGATGCAACCTCCCAAGAATATCAGTCAAATGAGAACATTACAAGGGAGAGTACAATCTATCAGATGCTTCATATCTCAACTAGTAGACATATCACAACCTTTCAGAAAGACATTACACAAAGGTGTGACTTTTGCATGGAGTGAGGAATGTGAAAAGAACTTTAATCATATCAAGAAATATCTATCACATCCTCCTATTTTGATGCCTCCTATTCAAGGGAAGCCTTTGATCTTATATGTCTCCGCAATAGATAAATCACTGGGGGTATTGCTAGCACAGCATGATGAGAATAAGAAGGAAAGAGCTATATACTATATCAGTAGAACATTGGTAGCATATGAGAAGAACTATTCCATGATTGAAAAATCTTGTCTAGCTGTGATCTTCTCATCACAGAAAATGAGACATTACATGTTAGCTCATACCACACATTTGGTAGCTAATATTGATCCATTAAAGTACCTACTAAGCAAAGCTACCCTCACAGGTAGACTAGCTAAATGGGTGATGTTATTAAGTGAATTTGACATTGAATATGTTGAAAGAAAAGCTATCAAGGGCCAAGTTATTTTTGATCAATTGGATGACACACCTTTGTTTGATGATACACCAATGCAAATGAAATTCCCAGATTCTTCTATCATGAATCTTTCTTCTAGAGCATGACAATTATTCTTTGATGGCTCCTATACACAAAATGGATCTGGAGCAGGCATATTGTTCATCACTCCTCAAGAATACTCAATCCCTAAAGAATTCGGAATCAAGTTTCCTTGCACAAATAATATTTCTGAATATGAAGCTCTTCTTAATGACATGAAAATAGCAATTGAGTGGAGAGTGACAGAACTACACATTCATGGAGACTCACAACTTGTAATACACCAAGTCAATGATGTGTATCAAATGAAAGATGGAAAGCTGATACCATACAAGAGAATGGTAGATGATCTAAAGAAAAATTTCATATCTATCACCTTTGAACAAATTCCTAGAATAGAGAATAAAGATACTGACGCTATGGAAATGCTATCTACTTTATTACAGCAGCCCGAACATGAGCTATGATACGAATTCCTGGTGGAAGCACTATCTTACCCTGCATATGATTCCCGTAAAACTTGCATGATCTGCACTATTGTTGGTCATGATTCATCTAGATATAAAAACCTTTTCTCCTACCTCCAAGATCAAATCATACCCAATACCTTCAACTGCCATGAGAAATGATACCTTATCTGAAACACATCCCAGTATGTCATCATTGGTCATGATTTGTACAAACAAGGTCTAGATGGTACACTAGTTAGATGTTTAGAATGGGAAGAGTCTCAACATGTGTTAGAGGAAGTCCACGAAGGTATATTTGGGTCACACTCGAATGGTTTAACACTAGCTCAAAAAATTATTAGGGTTGGGTAGTATTGGCCTGAAATTGAAAAAGAGGCTATCAAGTTTGCTAAGAACTATCAAAAGTGCCAAGTACATGGTAACTTAATTCATGCACTAGGGAGAGATCTAATTCAATTTACTACACAATGGCCTTTTCACTAATGGGCATTTGATCTTATAGGATCCATACATCCTCATTCTTCTAATGGACATACCCATATCATTATAGCTACAAACTATTTCACAAAATGGGTAGAAGCGGTCCCTTTGACTCAAGCAACCGACAAACAAATATCAATGTTCATTCTAAACTACATCATATCTCGTTATGGTATTCCACATTCTATAGTCACAGATAATAGTGGAAAATTCAAGAACAGAGACTTAGATGATTTATGTGCTAAATTCAAGATTACACAACATTGGTCATCAATCTACTATCCTCAAGGGAATGGACAAGCAGAGGCTTCAAACAAGAATCTATTGAAAATCTTGCATCGTACAGTTAATAAAATAGGAAGAGACTGACATCTCATGATCAATCCATCTCTCTGGGCCTCCAGAACAAGTATCAGAACACCCACTGGGGCTACACCATTCACTTTAGTTTATGGGTTTGAAGTGGTACTACCTATCGAGGTTGAAATCCCATCACTAAGAATCAGAATGCATGGTTTAGTAACTGATGATGACTACAAAGTGTCTAGGTTGCAAGAACTTGAACTACTAGATGAGCACAGAAAAGCAACATATGATCATCTCAGAGTATATTAGAAGAGAATGTCTAGAGGTTACAACAAGAAAGTCAGACATAGAGAATTTCAAGTTGGCGATCTAGTCTTGAGAGAGAATCTTAAAAATCAATCACATAGAGAACGCAAGGGCAAGTTTGAACCTAACTGGCTGGGTCCCTTTGTTATCACTGCTACCTTTGGCTCTGGAGCCTATTGACTCTCAACAACTGAAGGAGAACAACTCTGAGAACCAATCAACATTCTCCATTTGAAGAAATTCTATGCCTAAGGCATTCAGTCTATGGTAAAATGTCCTGAAAAAATCATAAAAATAAAAAAAAGTCCTAGAAAAAAATGAACATCTCGGTGAAAACCTAGCAAATAGACACCTTGATGTATCACAAAAAATAAAATAAAATATCAAAAGTACAAAAAAATTGAAAAAATGATTCAAAGGCCACTTGTTTCAAAACACTCCATCTATTAGTGCAATCTTGGTCTTTTTCCCAGCTTTCAGTGTTGCTTTAGTTTTTACATATCTCCCGATTTGTTTCCACATTCCTGTTTTCAATAAAGTCAGTTAGTGCACCAATCAACTCAAGCATCTGTATCCTATCAATGTTCAAACTTGGGGGAAACCAATGCCATATCCTATGGCGTCTAGTGTATCATAGACATGTCTAGTCAGAGTCCTTTGAAGCTTCATCCGAGTCAATCAGTCAGTCTCCTCTCCAGAAAGGATTTTGCATCTACAACAACGCAATCAAACATCAAAACAAACTAAAAATAATCTATGCTTTACATGCTTTTATCTCCTTGTATGCTTACTGATTCACATTGAGATTTTTGCATATTGTGTTCCCTCGAGCTATTCGATGATGTCCTTTATGGGATTTAGAGAGTGATGACTGGAAGCATAATCTTTTCTTTGTCTTCTACTTGTATGTGAAAATCTAACAACTTTTGAAATTTTAGATTGAAATGGTGTCCGTTTGTAAGAGCCTCCATCTCGTATTGGATTGCCATGAGTACTTTGACCATTGATCCTTGGAAAATTCAAGGAAGTTTGATCTAACTATTGTCTTTTTGAGTGAGTTCTTTATCCTACTGTGAAACAAGATCTTACCTAAGGATGTGAACGATAAAGGGTCACTACGGGTAATTCACACTGGATTTAGAATGATCTCTTGACTACTTGATGTATTTGTAACGCAAGGTGTATTTAGGTCATCACAACATTTATGTTTTGATGCTTATACCAATTGCTATATCAAAATGGACATGATATTCAGGTCATCCTGGCGTTTATGACTTGGTGCTTATATCTGATTGGACATTCTGAAAACAAAATTAATATTCATATGTCCATGGTTGTCTAGCCAGTGGGCGTTGTATTGATTATTGCGCATACAAATCAATATTCATATGTCTATAGTTTCATAACTAGTGGGCATTGTATTGATTTATCTAGTTACCTAAAAAGTTCAATGATGAAAACAAATCGACACATGATTAGTGACTAGGTCCTAGGTCTTAGGTTTGCATTTCATTCTGCATGTCATTTTGCACTTTGCATGATTGCATTTATCTCATGATTTCCAAATCATCTTGATGCTCAATGATTCTCCAAAACTACGCTAAACATATCGTAAGGACTAAGTATTGCATGAAGGTCTTCTTAATAGATCACCAAGTAGGTACCCATACCCTTGGCTAATTTCGATGTTCTGAACCCATTTTTAGGATCAAAATCAAAATATAAGATTATTTACCATGTCAAAATCATGATTTAAAATTTTCAGACCCAAGATGGCCGACTACTTGCATACTCAACCTTCTACACATCAAAGAAATCCAAAATTCAACTTAACTGATTATCTTACATCAAAATATTGAAATTTCAACTTGGTCACCCATGGTCAACTCATGGTCAAACCTAGTCAAACTTGGTCTCTAAGACCTCCAAATGATGTAGAATGCATTCTCAGAAGTGTATAACCACTTCTCAAATCAATTAACATGCTTCTAAACCATTCAATGCTGACTTTTCTTGTCAGATTTCAATTTTAATCCCGAAGGGGGCATGGTATTACACATCATTAATCAATTCTATCAATCAAATCTTTGTCTCAGTGATCAAGACAACAACCATGTCTAGTTGCTGATTTATCTAAAGACCTCATCGCTTGGGGGCACATCTCTTGGGGCATATCAGATTCATCAAGATCCATATCAATCTGGTATCCTAATCTATCCTGTAAACTATATCAGCTTTTCGTAACCATCGGTTCATTAGCGTCATTTCCTTGGTTCTTCATAACTAAAGGATTTAGATGTGATACCAATATGATTCCTCTAGACATTCAGGTCTGGAATCAGGTCACTCACTTCTTTGTAATCATAAGGTTCAGAATCAGGCATTTTGACACTTTTTCATAATCACTGTTTCATTGTTGCTATAGTTAACATTATCTTTGGTCAACCAGGACCTAACATCTTCAAATATTTCAATCGCTTTCTATCTTAGAATCAGTTCATCTTTCAAATCAGTTTCATACATCAAACACAGACTAATCTTTGAACCACTGTGCTTCACATAGTAACTCAAAGAGGGGCAAAATGTAATACCCCAAAAATGGCCTATATGTTCATTAACCTCATACATCATCAAATTGAACGAAATCTACATCAAAGTCCTAACCTAAGGCACATCTGCACATTTGCACATCAAAACCTAATTGATTATCCTAAATTCTGCATTAGAGAATATTCCTTGAATATTCCTATTTTATCTTAATTTAATTATCTTTAATTTAATAATTATTTGGAGATAAATCCTATTTATCCTAAAGTTTTATTAATTGACTATTCTGAATATTTAATTAATCAGATTTAATTCTGCCACTTAATTATTTAATTAGATTTAATTATATTTATTCCTAAATTGTATTATTTAATTTTCACAATAAATAAAAAATCTCATGACTGATTGATTAAATTCTTATTTAATTAATTAATGTCAGTTGTCAATATTTAATGATATAATTTTGAATAAAAGTTTGATTTAATAATTGATTAACCCATAAATCGATTGTTTTAATTCAAAAATCAGTTAAGTTGAGAATAAATCACTTTATTTTTAAATTAATTTATAATTAAATCATGCACAATTAGAAAAGCAGTCAACTAGAAATCAACAACCAATTTTAAATTTAAACTCAACATCTGATGATGAGTTGAAATTTGATCTAAACTCTATTTTGAGATAAACACTGCTTTTGCATGATTTTGTGAGTTAATTATCTCTGATTTCTTGATAACTCAAAAATCAACCTGAGTTTATCAAGAGTGATTTATGGCTTTTCTCAATTCATCCTCAAGCCCTGATTTTTATTAAAATAAGGCTTAGCTCTTCATAATATCAACCCTCAAATTTGCACAATTACTCTAGCAAATTTGCGATTGAAGGATTAAGCACTTGCGATAGGCGATTTGTGAGATCTTTCATTGTTGGTCATAGTTTTTGCATAGTTTCATATCATAGCATTTATTCATTCATATCATTTTTAGAATAATTTGCATATCATTTCATTCCATTCTAGCTTAGATTCAAATCAAGTTTCCATCCTATTGCACATAAAATCCAAAAAAAAAAAGATTAATCTACATTCATACAGTTTTTCATTCTTTTGCATTCACATCCTTTGTTTAGGTGTTGCATTGTCACTGATCTCAATTTGAATCTGAGAACATCATACTTGCACCTACTAGAAGGCAGTAAATCACTTGGTTAGCTTAGTTTCAATTACTTGCATATTTCAATTTTGCTAACCTCTAATGTTTTACTGAAGTGTTGTGTCTATAGCTAGGTACAATTTTCACACACACACTATGCAATTAACCCAAGTATTGTAATCCCAAGTATATGCATTACCTTGCCTTCTCAGTTGATATGTTTTCTTCTGTTCTTTCGGTGTCCAGACTTGCTTCATATTTATCTTGCATTCTTGTGATATGTGTCCATGCATGTTGCAAGTGCGACAATGTTTCTCCATGTAAGGTTTCTTAGGTGTCCTAATCAACTTTGATCTGCACTCATGTGCCTGATGTCCATACTTATTATAGTTACAACAATAACTATTAAACTTAGGAATGGATTTAGGAATACCTTTTGCTTTACTTTTGCAAACATTTAATGTGTGGCCTAATTTTCCACAATGATAACATGATAGCTTCTTTGGCCTTGGATTAGCATAGGCATTATTCTATTCATCTTGTCTTGATGACTCTCCTTGCTCGATGTAGATTAAACCAGTTGTGCTATCAAGTCTTTTTTGACTTATCAGAAATTAATTCATTCTTTTAGTACCATCTTCATCTTTCTTGATCATCTCATTGTGTTGTTGTTGCATTTTTACCTCATTCTTCAATCTTTCATTTTCCTCTCTTAATTCACCGATGTCTTCTAGTTTCCTTGTAAGCTCATTGTTTACTCGGTTGACTTCCTGACTTATGACAACCATTTGATTGGAGATTTTAAATTGATGCTCGATGAGTCTCAGTATCCCATATTCCTTCTCTTGTAACTTATCAATCATTTTCCTTCTATCTTCAATAGCCAAGTTTCTTTCTTGTTCTGATTGGCTTGCATTATTTATGACATCAATTATCCTAACCGTTTGTGTCTCTTGAACAATATGTAGAGCTTTCACTTGTTCAGTAAGATGTAGATTCTTTTCAGATAGATCTGATATGGTTCCTTTAGATGCATCAAATATGCTACCAGATCCAGATCTAGATACCTAAAATGGATCACCTATCTCCTCTTCATGATAATCAGTCTCACTATACCGAATTGCCATATCCTTCCTTTTGATTAGTAACTTCTTTAGTTCTTTGTCTTCTTTGAATTTTTCAATAAATATTTGCATATGTAACCTTTGATTCTCAATAGTCTTATCCAACTTATATCTTTCCATCCTTAGATCTTTCCTCTTCAGTGACTAAACTTCCTTAACAAGAGATCTAGCTCTGATACCAATTGTTGGGATTATGGAAAGATAAGTACTGATAGGGGAGGGGTGAATCAATACCTTCAAAACTTAATAAATCATTCATGAAAATTCATGCTCATAAAATAGATATTTTGGTATCATAGAAACCCTTGTAACAAGGTAAAAACTACAGTGGGGATGACACCCATAAATCTTCACTACTGTAGTAACAAACTATGCCAGTTAAGGCTACAAATTTTGTGATCACTTCTGATGGTCTTACCCTGTTAGGAGTAACAATTAGATTGAGTAGATCTACCTTTTTAAAGGATTTTAACAACACAATACATGTGTGTACTCAGTTAAGAGATTTACATAAGAACAGTTAAGTCCACTCTATTAAGAGATTTCAATTCTACTACAATGGTTAA
The DNA here is from genome assembly GCA_027943335.1 of Chamaecyparis obtusa. Lineage (NCBI taxonomy): Eukaryota > Viridiplantae > Streptophyta > Pinopsida > Cupressales > Cupressaceae > Chamaecyparis > Chamaecyparis obtusa. The sequence continues at coordinate 557,607 of BSBK01005294.1, forward strand.
ATGGTAACAATAAATATATCTGTGATTAGAAACTCTATCTTGCTTGCTTTAGATATGTAATATATCACATAGATATCACTTTCTTGTGATGTATGTGTCCTTTTGATCTGCTCGGTAGCCTTGTGTGTGTTCTGAAAAAATGAATGCTTCTTTCATAAACCTTTTGTCAAAAACCCTTTGTTTGATCTCCTAATATCCTTAGTGCAGCTACTCCTTCATGATACATGTTCATAATGACATATTCAAAACTTTTATATCAAACTATCTTGACCTAATTAGGGTTTACAATATCTTAGAAAACCTAAGATCAATGGTCTAACAAAATAACCTAGATCTAACATTACATAGGAATCATCAACAAATGAATGATTACATTCATATTTAATTGTCTCGATCTTGGTAAACCATTTTCCTGATTGGCGTTAACCATTTGCATAGATGTTTATGCCATTTTAGATTACTATGTCATTTCCTATTATACTCGGTAGTCACTGCATTCTCCATTCTTTAATTAACTAGTGCTCGGTTCATATGAATGCTCGGTGATCATTATGATTGGTACTTGGTAATTGTCTATTGCTTGGTGAGTGTACTCAGTCAAACCCTTGTTTAGTTAACTTAGAGATCTACCTTGTGTCTTGCTCGGTGTGTAGGCTTTATATGGTTGACCGACTATCTTGTTTGTCTCCTTTACTGACTAAATAACTGATTGATACTAATGAAAATCCTTTAATGCCCAAATAGGAGTAACAATGTGTAGGAGTTGATAACCTAAATTCTATCTTAAACTGGTTGCTAGAATATGTGCAAAGATCCATATTAGCATATTAAGATGCATTTGGATGTAAGTTGTGAAGTTTTCATTTCATATTTTGATCGTTAAAGTGTATAAGTTATTTTGTTCCATTTGGTGAAAGAAAGTGTATTTTGGTTATCAGTGAAATGAAGTTGGTAAAGAGCATTTAATGCAAATAATATAGCCGTTGGAAACCCTAATCATGGAAAATATATAAATATAGGTTGTGCTATTTCATTTTCACCTTACATGTTCACAAGCATTAAAAGCATTTGATAGAGAAGAGACTACCAAGCAATTCCAGGAAATCATTCAGGCAAATCCAAGCAGTGTAAAGAAAATTCAAGGTATTTCCAGTGTTTACCGAGCCATGTTAAAATCAATCCAGTTGCTATTCTATTGAAACCCTATTTGATTGAAGATGATGTCTGAGAATCCAATGGCACCAAAAGTTCAAAATCCTATTGTTGTTGAGAAGATTGACCCTGTTAATCCTAAATACAAGTTGCCTCTCACCCTTGCTATTGAAGTTGACAAGTCTAGTGCCCTGTCATAGATTCCATCGAGGGTTATACTCATTGAAGATATTCACGCCTTCATTCACTATAAAATTAAAGACATATGCTAAGCTGAAATTGACACATCTTATAGGATTCTGTGCATCAATGAAAAGTTAAAAGATGACCACATGCATCTGGAGACCAAGGGTTTGGTCCATGCTATGAATGTACCAACAATTTTTAAACAAGAATAGATGAGGATGGTACTTAGCCGAGTACATGATCAATTCATGTGGCTCGATGCACCTATGAAGATCACCAAGGATGTATTGCACATTGTCACAAGATTTCTAGTTGGTGATAGATCGAGGGCATATAAGAAAACCCACAAGAATAAGCTATGTGAGCTTACACAAGCAAAATGGGATGGTAGAGGTTTGAATTTGTCTACTATAGATGACCCTAAGCTAAGATTTGAGAGAAACATCATATCATACTGAATCTTTCAGTCATCTTGGGTAGACAATGTACCCTATGGAGCAGTTGATATTGTGAAAAAGGACATGAAGATAGACCTATGTGAAATATTGCTGAAACAATTAGATGACAACATGAATACTATCAGGAAATCAAAGTCCAATACATTGAAGTTCAGAAAATTACTAGTATGCATTTTATTTTATTTTCAGAACTTATTTCCTATAATTGGTGAAGTAGTTTGGAAAGAAGATAAACCAATTATCTATCAAATCAATGAATATATTCAAAGCATAGGAGAAAATTTTGATATGGTCATGAATGATTACTTTGTTAATTTTCAAACAAAGATGCATAAGAGATTCGAGATTACACCTCAGTTTGTGGAAAAATATAAGGATGATTTATGTTTTGAGGTAGACAAAAAAAAATGTATAGTAAGAGCTGTGGAGCCAAGAGCCACGTGGCTGCCACCTATGGGATATGAACTAGGCACTGATGCTACATCAATACAAATAAAAGGACTTTTAGAGAAACCAGGTGACAAAAGTGCAACTCGGTATGATACTTATGAAGTTAAAGAGAAAATAAAATTAGCTATCTTGATACCTAAGGCCATAAGAAAAAATAATAGGATGATCAACAACTTGTCAGAGAATTTGGGTATTCTTGTTGAAGAAGAAGAAGCTAAACTGATAGAGGTTAAGGGGAAGAAAACAAGAATGAAGAAAGAGACACCTAGTCCAATTAATGTTAGACCATTAACAAGTTCTTTCTCCATACTGAGAGAGAAGAAGAAAACATAGATAGAACTACCAAAGACAAAAACCTACATAAGAGAGAAAAAGGCTATTGGAAGGCCTAGGAGAAAATTCAAGCTACAAGAAGAAAGTGAAACTAAATCAGAGGATGTTTCAAAATTTAAAGTTGTACAAATCCAACTACCAAAAGTGAAAAGCCTTGATGAATCTCTTACAAAATTGAAGAAATATGGAGGTTATTCAGGTCTGAAGCAATTGAAATATGAGAAAAGGAGTGATGAAGAAAAAGATAAAATTGAAGAGGCTCTTATCTTCACTTTGCACAAATTTAGAACTACACCTTTAGAGGTAGCACCAAATATGGCTGATGAGTTATATTAGAAGATTGATGCTAGATGGAAATATGCTCTAGCATCTGAGAAGCAAAAAAGGGAAAGATCCATGGATATTATAGTCCCCGACCTAACCAAAAGAGGAATCAAATATACCCTACAAGAATACTCAAAGAGATTCCGAGTAAAAAGAAGAGCACTAAGTATCATGGTCGGTGAGTTAGAAGAAGTGCAAAATGAAACTAATGATCTATGGAGAAAGATTATCTCTACTGATCTACGTACTAATGAAGAAGTCAAAGAAAAAATAGATAAGTCATATCCAATTGACTTGACAATAAATAAAGATGAAGTTATCATTGAGGATATCACAGATTAGGATCTTGCTAAGAACATACAAGATGATGAAGATATCATGGTAACTGAGGCCAAAGAAACTGAAGAAATGGATATAGATGATTCTACCAAGGCAAGGTTGATAGCAAAAGATCCTATAATTGTGTAGGTATTGAATTTTCCTGAGATTGAAGAAGTCATCTAAGAGGTAACCAAAGATGTTCCAACATTTGCTAATGCCCCCACCAAACCAACACAAGAGTCTACAACAAAGGATACCGAGAAGACTAAAGAGACTAAGACAAAACAAGGTCAGAATGAAGAGTTGATAACTCCTACCAAGATTGCAAAACAAGTAAAGGAACAAGAAAAAGTAAAAGAAAAAGACATAGATGAAGGGAAGAAATAAGTGAACTAGGAGAAGAAAGAAGAAAAGAAGCAAGAAGAGAATAAGAAGGAAATTAAAGAGAAGAGTAAGGACACAATTACTGCACAATCTAATGCAAAGAAGGCATCTATAGTGAAAGCAAAATACAAGAAGAGGAAGCATGAAAAAGAGGTTGAAGTAAGCCAACCTATTATTATTCCTAAAGTTGATATTTCAACCTTAAGCCAAAAGGAACTATTAGAGTTCAGAGACTTATTAAAGAGAAAATATGCTCAAGACAAATTGATTGCAAAGAAGCAAAATAATGATGTTTTGGAGAATATTAAAGATATATTACATGAAATTATACCAGAGGCTGATGTAAATGAGAAAGGAGATATATACAACTTGCTACAAGAATTGGTAAACCAACATGGTACCAAGACATTAGAATACTTGATGCAAGTGCATATAAGAAGAAAATGGAAGATAAGATGATTCAAGAACTTCTTTTATCAGTTGCACTAAATAAGGTAACTCTATTTGAGCTAGTTACATAATTGGAGAATGAGCTACAAAACATTCTTTTATTATTTCAAAATATTTGTTTATTTTCCAATTTCATTAAGGACATCAAGGAAAAAGATAAAAATATTGAGGAGCTGATCAAGAAGTTAGCTAAAGTTTCAACCGAGCCTAATTCTTTCCAAGAATATTATGAAAGGCTGAAGCACTTAATGTGAGTGCAATATGAGCTGAGAAAAGAGGAGAATTAGATCAGAATGGATCTTATGGAACTCCAAACATTTTTGATACCCCACATTAAATAATTGTAAAAACAAGTACATAAAACATATGATTTAGTTAGCACATCGGATGTTAGTGCAATAGACAACATGATGAGTTTGACAACTGATATCAGTGAACAAATTGAATAGTGTTACAAACACTAAAATATTTATGGAAGGCATCACTGAAGGATACACAAGACATGTATAAATCTATTTTTGACAAGATCCCTCCACCAAAAAAATAGTAAGTTGTTATTTTGGCATTTTTGTTAAAAAAGGGGGAAATATATTATATGAAAAAGGGGGAAATAGAGTAAAAAAAGAAAAAAATAATATTATAGAGAAAAAAGGGATGATATATACAAAGGATAGGTATGATATGTGTACAAAAAGTATTACTTCAGGGGGAGTAATAAGTTTACCGAGGAATGGATACATGGACAATTTTGCTAAGAACAAAATTTTGAATTTTTGATGACTTTGAAGGTTTTTAACAAAGATACCAAACTAATGCCAAAGTGGGAGATTGATACTCCTAAGTTTTATCTTGTTGTAATTAGTTATGAGGAAGTCATAACAATTGTCAAAGTCATTCGGTAATGAAGGAAATACAAGTTGGTAAAGTACAAAAGCTATTTGATAAAAGGAAATAAAGAAACAAGTAATGTCGATAAAGGCAAATGAAGTTTACTCATCGAGCATAATAGCACCAAGCACTGAGTTGTATCGAGCTACAATGCCCACCTAACTAAGAAGATGAGATAATTATCGAGCAAGAGGGAAATGTGTTACCGAGCATTTCAGGCCAACACAAGAAGAATCTCTAGATACATTGAACCTTGACACCAGACAAAAAATAGTTTACAAATCTTGAGGAGATTGTATGACAAAACATTAGATATTTAAACATGTTGATTACGCATGATTACAAGGTGAGATCTATGAATGTGAATCAAGTATGATATATGTATTGGAAGAATAACCAATGCTAGCACCGCTTGAAGAGATGATTCTAAAACATTTCCACCACTTCTAAAATTGTGTATAAATGGATCAAAATGTGAAGATCAGAGAGTGGGAGATTATAAGAGAAGATTTCATGTGTGACGCAGAGATTGTAGAAAGAAGGTTACGAGTAGAGAAGCTACTGAATACAGAGAAGTAAAGAGCAAAAAGTAGTTATGATTTAGAATTGAATCTACCAAGTATTGAATTGTTATTGTGAGAGGTGCACAGTATGAGATAATAAGTTATTGAGCATATATAGTCTGAAAAGAATAAGTACATGAAAGTTTAACATACAAGTTTATGTTACTGATTAAAGAGTAATCATAATTGTAAATCCTCTTAACCGAGCAAATCCTAAAAGATCTTATATTGTAAATCCTTTAATTGGGTATAGTTCTTAGATTAGAATTGTAAAATCCTTTAGCAAGGTAGACTTAACTATCTTAAGACTCTTAATCGGGTTAATACTCTTAATAGGTTAAGATATTAGAAATAGCTAATAGTGTAGCTCTAACTGAGAAAACGTTTTACTACAGTAGTGAAGTTTTATGGGTGTCATCCCCACTGAAGTTTTTATCCTCTAACAAGGATTTCTGTGATACCAAAATGAATGTGTTATGAGTTATATTTTATGTTGATGATTTATATATTTTATGAGATTCATACAAAAGTTATGGAATCAGCAAATGATTAAGGAATAAAGTTTAGATAGTTTAAAAGTTTTTTACAATACACTGATTGACGCCTCCCCTCTCAGCACTCACCTTTCCACACTTATTCCAACATGAACATCAAATTGTCATGTTGATTTAGAAATGAGGAAAGTCACTAAAAAAGAGAAAATAATACCATTGATTATTTTAGATATGGTCTAATATGTTGTCATTGATGTCCTAGGGTCCAATCTTCTCGGCGACATCCTTAAAGATAAGAGAAACCCTTTGCAACAAAAACCTCACCGACCACCTTGTGACAATCTCCAAGTTGTAACAAGTTAGATCTCAACCTACAATCTTGTAAGAAACTAGGGCACAATTTCACAAGTTCAGTGCTTCGGATCTGCAATCCAGATTGTGCACAATCTCTGCTTCAATAAGATCAACTTCGCAAGATTAGCCTTGCTAGGTCAAACTTCTGCTTCAACAAGATCAACTTTCGCTCCAACAAGAACAAACTTATTGTAGATCTCTATAGTTTTGTTGACTATTAGCGACCCACACTTAGTCATTTATCTAGGCAATGATGGTCGATCATCACTGCGACTGAGTCATTATGTAAAGGCTGAGCTATGTAATGTTTACTTACCGAGCAGTAGTACTACCGAGTAAACTTATGGTCACTATGTATTTTTTTAGTATACTGAGTCTAGTTTTGCCGAGTCATAGATGTAATGATTACTGAGTGCTAGAGATATCAACATATGCCAAGTACAGTGAATGTTGAGTATCAAGAACTATGTTTGCCGAGTTAGCTAGGAATGACATAAGAGTTTGTTTTGGCACATTGATCGAGGTAAACCATTTTGGCCGACATTCATGTTTTGTATTTTGTTTGTTGAGATAATTACAGAGGTAATTACACATCTACTTAGCAATCATTGATCCCTATGCAATACCTAGAGCCAATCATAAATTAGTAAGGCTTAAGTGGCAAAAGGAATTAATCTAAACCATAGATCTTGAATCATCAAGATGTTTTGTTGATTATATAAGGTCAAGATCTAAACCCTAAAATGTAGTTGTGAATGATAGTGAATGTAAAGGGAATAAGTAGAAAGGTATTATTCAGTGTAGAGAAGTATTCAGACATAGTTTAGTGACCGAGCTAAGCAGTGAAAGGACATAAAAGAGATAAATTTGATAGATGAGATCAACACAATACAGTAAAGAGAAGATCTGTAATTTGTATACAGTAAAAACCAGAAGATCAGGTACTGAGACATTCTAACCAGTGTATCAGGGTAAATCTCTTAATCGATTAGTCCTAACAGACTTTTTGTAATCTTTTAACCGAGTGCTTATTTTGTTGTAAGTTTCAAATCCTTTAGCAAGGTAGACTGTATAAGTCTTTTAGCTCTTAACATGGCAGACCCCTCATAGGGTAGATCAAGTTTTGATCAAAATTTTGTAAGCCCTAATAGGAAAATTTATTACTGCAGTAGTGAATATTTGTGGGTGTCATCCCCACCCCAATTTTACCTTTCAAGGGTTTCTGGGTAACCAAAATCATTGTGTTATGATTGCTTTCATGGATGCTGCTTAGTATGTTAGTTATTTGATTATGATCAAGTATTGTTAATGCTATGCAAAAGTTTTATTCATTATGAAAATAGTTAAGTAGGTGATATCTGATTCACCCCCCCTCTTAGTATCACATTTTCCAATTATATTTCCAACAATTGGTATCAGAGCTGCAAGGTTTCTCATAGAAAGTCTAACCATTTGAAGAAAAAGATCTTGAGATGGAAGTTTATAAGTTGGGAAAGGTCATAGAGAATAAAAAAATTGATGTACAGCTGGCATTACAACAACTGGAAGCAACCGGAAGCGAACTGAAGAAATCCTTGAGCAAGAGGAGAGAAATTGCTATTCAGCAAAATGAATCACAATATCAAGAAGAAGATACCACTGGATTATTTGATAATGGGAACTCTACAGAAAGTGACAAAGCCATAAAAGAGTTACTGGAGAAGAATACCATATTGAATGATGACATCATGAATCTAAAGAGAGAACAAGAAATTCAATCTATCAGACTTTGTGAAGTAGTTGAGCAGAAAAAGAAAGCTGAAAATGATAAGACAATGGCTGAAGAAGACAAAAGAAAAATTGCAATGAGATTAGATGAAAGGACAAGTGACATGTAAAGGTTGACTAATAATCAACTGGACATGGTAAATCAACTACTACTGGTTAAGCAAGAGTTGGGAAGGAAAGACATGGAAATCAACCAATTGAGGTTTGAGAATGATCAATTGAGGAATGAACTAAGATTTGAAAAGGAAATAAATGAAAGGATAAAAAAACCCAATGAAGCTGTAAAATATTTTGAAGAACTGTTAAGGTCACCTAGAAGATTTGATGATAGATCTGGACTTGGACTAAATGAACATGCTTCATCTACTGAAGAAGGAGAATCATCAAAGAATGGAGAACAAAAGAATGCTAAACCAAAGAACAACAAGCTGACATGCCATCACTGTGGAAAGCCAGGACATACAACCAACATATGCAGAAGCAAACATGGTAAGTTTGATTCTAAACCTAAGTTCAATGGACATTGCTTTAACTGTAAGAAACATGGACATCAGGCACATGAATGTAGGTCTAAGGTTAGTAACCCACCTACCTCACTGAAGTTTCAAGGCAATTGTTTCAACTGTCAGAAGTATGGGCATAAAGCATTTGAATGTAGATCTAAACCAAGATGGTCATCAAATGAACAGACTAAGCCACCTGTGAAGAGCAACTCATAGAATTGGGATTATAACACTTGGTACAGTTGTCATTACTGTGGAAAATATGGACACATTGGAGTAAATTGCATGAAGACTCATTTCAGAGGTAGATCCAAAAGTTGGATGAATGGAAGCATGGTATGTTACAAATGTAATAAGATAGGTCACCTAAAGAAAGATTGTAGATCACCTATGCCGAGCAATGATCAGAATCAGAATGAAGATATCCGTGAAAAAATGAAAAATCAGATGGATAAGACATGGAAGAAGAAAGAAGAAGGAAGCACTAGTGAAGCTAGCACATCTAAGGTCAGCCAATCTGATGGATCAGGTGATCACACTTCTTCTAACTAAGCATAGAAGGTATGTTTGGAACTAAATTTTACAAAGCTTTATTTTACATCAGTTCCTAACATAAAGATTGAGTAGAAGTCCAATATGCATAGATAAAGATGCATTAGGACACATCTGAGTGAAATAGAAAATTTCATTTTTGATGCCGAGTGTCAGTATCTTGATCGAGTTATCAGTGTATGCCAAGCACCTGTTATGGCTGAGATGCTATAGATACCAAGCTATGTCGTAACAGTTATATTGACCGAGCTTGTGTTAGCTGAGGTTAGCATGAGTTTGCTGAGACAGCTGTATTCCACTTACAAATATTGTACAGAGCATTTATGAGGCCCTAATTTTAATTTTTGGAATCTATAAAGCGGAGAGTTGCCACTCATTTCATTTCACCTAGTGAATTGAGATTTCTTTGAGCAATTCAGAGTGCGAGCAACTAGTTTGTCAAAGACTATTCTGAATCTCTACAGTGTGCCATCAACAAAAATCATCTATAGGGTACTTACGAGAAAAAGGTACATTACCGAGAAAACATTTCTTTTTGAAATTTTAAAAATTTAAATGGCATCATCTTCTACTTCAGTGAAGAAACAAGGGATGGAAGTTTTCAATGCACAACTGGTAAGAAATGAAGTTTGCAAGCCACAGAATTTTAAGACAATTTCAGAATCTATGATTAAAGGAGATTTGTTCGGAGCCCTATCTTCAATTCTAGAAAATGTGTTGATGATGAACGATATTAGGTCATGTTATATGTGCAAAATTGGGGAAATCAGAGATTACGAGATCAGGGAGGTGTATGATAAGTTATGTGTTAATGGAGTGTTGAAGTCAGAGTATAGATCGGTTGTTGAACAAGGGTTAGTGCATGCCCTAGATTTCTCATAGAATTTTAAAGTTGAATGGATAAAAATAGTGTTGAGTCGAGTACACGACATGCAACTATGGCTAGAAGATGGACCCGTGAAGATAACAAAGGAAATGATCCAACGAGTCATTGGTTACCCTATGATTCAAGGAAAAAGGACAATGAAGTGTTCAAGTAAAGAAGAAATTTAGGCAAACACACAAGCAGTATGGAACAAATGTGGAATGACAATCTCTACCATTATAGATCTAGAAATTGACTTTGCCGTTAGGGTTATCTCGCACAAGTTCTACAGATCCAGTCGGTTGGATAGTGTCCCTTGTATGGCAGTGGACTAGGCATGGAAAATCATCAAGAAAGGACACACATATGATCTTGCCAAGCTCCAGTTGACTCAGCTTACCGAGAACCTCAACTCAATTTGGACTGCAAAGAACTCAATGTGTAAGTTTGGCTCTTTGCTAATCTGTCTATTCTTTTATGTAAAGAAGAGTTTTCCTACTCATGGAGGTGTGATATGGGACAAGAAGAAACCCATTACTGTGAAAATCAATGAGTTCATAGGTCAGATAGGAGATAGTTTTAATGGAGTGATGGACAACTATTTTGTTGAATTCAAGAAGAAAATGAGGAAGAGGAGTAGAATACCTATGTCATTAGTTGAAAAATACAACAATGATATATTATTTCTAGTTGACACAGACTTCACTTATGCACAAGCAGTTCTTCCTAGGGTTTCAAGGCTTATGCCACTACCCTATGAAGTCAATATAGATGAAGCTACTACTGCTATAACAACCCTCTTAGCTGAAGAAATTGATAGTAAGGCACCCTAATTTGGAACATATGAAGAAGCCAAATAAAAAATCTCTATGGGTTTAATAGTTGCAACTTTAGAGAGGAAAAGAAAGAAGATAGTAAAGAATGTAGAGAAATATATGAAAGAATCAGAAAAAGATGCTCCACTAGAATTAACCCAAGGTTTGGGAGAAGATGAACCCAGTGAATCTAGTGAAAGTGAAGAAGAAGAAGAAGAAACTCAAGTAGAAAATAAGAAAGGAAAGAAACCAGTGATTGCCGAGCCCCCAACCAAGAAATGAATACTGAAACCTAAAGTGTCTTTGACACCTGTGCTGAGGCCTAGAACAAGGGGAGCATCTGCTAAAACTCCTAAGATATCCCCAACATCTAGTAAATGAAAACTTGTACAACCTAAGGCAGTGCCGAATAAAGCAAATAAAAGGCCTAGAAGAAAACTTGTGTTGAAACAAGAAGATGATGAAGAAACTGAAAGTGATGACGAGGTGAAGAAGAAGATTGCATTGTAGGATGTTAAAACTACTATGGATGAAATATGCCACAAGATCACAAACTCTACAGGAGTGGATGACTTGAAAGAATTAAAGTTTGAAAGTCTGAGTATAGGAGAGAAGGAAAAAGTTGAAGATGCTATTCTTGAAATGCTTTTCACTTTCGAGATGTTACCTATTCAGTTGGAGAACCGAATCCCTAAGGAGCTAAGCAACAGGGTTGCACAAAAATGGGAATATGCTCTTAATACTAAAAAACAAATAAGGAAGAGCACCTTAGCACAAGTGGAATCAAGTCTCACCCCTGCCAACATTAGAAAAACTGTGGAGAAACATCGAGCCAAATTTGATCCTAAGCTTAGAGCTTATCTAATCCTTCAACACAAGGTTGAGGATGTTGTACAAGAAAGTGTCAAGATTTGGAAGATAGTGTTTGGATTGTTGATTGACAAAGATGGAGATAAAGGTGCTAGTGCATCTAAGGATGCCGAGCCTACAATTGAACTAAATGTAATGGATTCACCCATTCCGGAGACAAAAGCTCCTATGGTAGAAGAAATTCAAAAGGAACCTGAAGTACACATTATTGATATCACAGAGGATGCCCCAGTTAAAAATCCAGTGTTAATCGAGGAAGACATACAGGCCGAGAAAGAAAAAGACACATCTTTGCCAGGTAGTTACACTGTACTTTTGCAAGTCAAAGATTATTCGACAATTGATGGGACATCAACTGGTAACACCACCCCCACCAAATCTAAAGTTGTTACAGTTGACATGTTAGTTGGTACAAGTACTATCAAGGAACTAGATAGGCTGGCACTAGTTATTCAACCCACATTTGCCGAGGAGATTCACCAAGAAAAAGAAGAGTAGTCAGAAGAAAAAGCTACTAGTCCTCATGTGGAGGATAAAGGAACATAAGGAACAAAAGGAAAAGACAAAGCTATTGAGGTAAAGGAGCCTACAGAACAAGAAGCAATACAAGCTCTTGTACAAATGCCGAGTGGGAGCACATCGAAGAAGGCACTCAAGCAGAAAATTGAAGTCTTTTCACCAGAGGTAACCATTGATGAAGTTATTGTTATTCCTAAATGGGATTATGATAACTTATCTTATGAACAAATGCAAATATTGAAAGATTTATTAACAAGGAAAAGTAGACAAGAAGAATTGAGAAGAGAACATCAACAGAAATAGGTTCTGTATGAAATTAAAGATATATTTAATGATGTTTATGAGTTTTTATATGTAAATAGTTCTGCTCCCATATTGGAACAACTTGTACATATTGTTCAAAAGGTAAATAATGAAGCGAGTAGTGCCAATGATAAATTATTTGAGTGGTCGAAAAGAAAGTTCGAGACAAAGATGTTGGAGAAAGTATCTACCAAGATCATAGTTAAATAGGTCACACTTTCCACTTTGGTAACAGAGACCGAAGAAGTAATTGTAAATGCAAATTCTCTGCTCACCAAACTTTGCAATGTAGAACAGTTCATTGAGGAGAACCAATGATTAATCGATCAACTGCAACAAGAACTCAAATCCACCAGTCAGTCCTTAAGTGTGGATGCATAAAATAGTTCCAACCATTATGCCAAGATCATGCATACACAAGGAAAGATAGCCGAACTGATGGCTAATGATGGAAAGAGTAGATCTCACCTACTTTCTATGCAAACAATTTTAACACCTCACCTGGAGGCAATATAGAGAAAGTTGGTCAAGGCTAATGACTTAACCCAGAAGGATCCAAATTTGTCTACTACCGAAAGCCTAATCAATCTAGCTACCGAGCTAGAAGTGCAGTTTGAAGTTTTAACTATTGCTGCCAGAGGATGGGAAATTGCACTACACATGGTTATGGTGCTGCACAAACTATTTCTGGAGAAATACTTTGAGATCCCCACTCCAGAAGACATTCGTTGTGTCAAAATCAAGGGGGAAGTAAAATGACATGACATGACAAAGGGAGGTAACCAAATTTTGAAAATTTTGAATGTATATATATCTCAAGGGGAGTATTTTGCTTATACTACATATTTTTTGATAATACAGATGTAATGGCATGACAAAGTGTTTTTGCCACTAATGTCAAAAGGGGAGATTGTATATCTCTATAGTTTTGTTGACTATTAGTGACCCACACTTAGTCATTTATCTAGGCAATGATGGCCGGTCATCACTACGACTGAGTCATTATGGAAAGGCCGAGCTATGTAATGTTTACTTACTGAGCAGTAGTACTATCGAGTAAACTTATGGTCACTATGTATTTTTGTAGTATACCGAGTATAGTTTTGCTAAGTCATAGATGTAATGATTATCGAGCACTAGAGATATCAACATATGCTGAGTATAGTGAATGCTGAGTATCAGGAATTGCGTTTGCCGAGTTAGGCAGGAATGACATAAGAGTTTGTTTTGGCATAGTGATCGAGGTAAACCATTTTGGCCGACATTCATGTTTTGTATTTTGTTTGTTGAGATAATTACAGAGGTAATTACACATCTACTTAGCAATCATTGATCCCTATGCAATACCTAGAGCCAATCATAAATTAGTAAGGCTTAAGCGGCAAAAGGAATTAATCTGAACCGTAGATCTTGAATCATCAAGATGTTTTGTTGATTATATAAAGTCAATATCTAAACCCTAAAATGTAGTAGTGAAGGATAGTGAATGTAAAGGGAATAATTAGAAAGGTATTATTCAGTGTAGAGGAGTATTCAGACAGAGGTCAGTGACTGAGCTAAGCAATGAAAGGACAAAAAAGAGATAAATCTGATAGATGAGATCAGTTGACACAATACAGTAAAGAGAAGATCTGTAATATGCATATAGTGAAAACCGGAAGATTAGGTACTAAGACATTCTAACTAGTGTATCAGGGTAAATCTCTTAACCAAGTAGTCCTAATAGACTTTTTGTAATCTCTTAGCCGAGTGCTTACTTTGTTGTAAGTTTCAAATCCTTTAGCAAGGTAGACTATATAAGTCTTTTAGCTCTTAACAGGGTAGACCCCTCACAGGGTAGATCAAGTTTTGATCAAAATTTTGTAAGCCCTAACAAGCAAATTTATTAATGCAGTAGTGAAGATTTGTGGGTGTCATCCCCACCCCAGTTTTACCTTTCAAGGGTTTTTGGGTAACCAAAATCATTGTGTTATGATTGATTTCATTCATGCTGCTTAGTATGTTAGTTATTTGATTATGATCAAGTATTGTTAATGCTATGAAAAAGTTTTATTCATTATGAAAATGGTTAAGTAGGTGATATCTGATTCACACCCCCTCTCAGTATCACATTTTCCAATTATATTTCCAACAAACCTATGATATGATTATTGTAGATATGAAGAATTGATGATATAATTATGATGATATGATTGTCGTAGTGTATTATCTTTGATCTTTGATAATACTAAGTGTTATGGTTTGGATATCCAACTACACAAGAGACACCAAATCCATAGTCCCATTAAAAAGGTAGGAGCCCCCAAAAAAGAAGAATATGGGACACAAAAATAGACCTCCATAGAAATAGAATAGGGTAAACCAAAACTCTATAGCACAACCAAAGAAAATCTACTTCCATCAAATCCCCAAGGTCCCAAAACTTCTCCATGTTCAGAGATCAAACCATATCCAATCACACAAGACACTAAATAGCAATCACTGAGAGCATCAGAGACATAGCTACCAAAGAGGATGGGGAAGACCCATGCATTGACAAAGGAAGATAAAACTTGCAAACTAAATACAAAAGCCACCAAAGGAGGGCCATAACAAAAACCCATTCAACACTCACTAGTACCCTCCAACAAAGATCCATTTGAATCTTTGATTACACCACCAAGAACATTAAGGTAGAGGCAAAACAAGAAAATCCTCTGAAAAATTCATGAAACCACCAACCCACAACCCCATAGAGAGGGTAGGAACTTTAATCTTTGAAACACACCAAGTCTAACTGAATCCTTCCACAAGAAAATAAACAAAATAAAAAGGCTCCACATTCACGAGGAAGAAAATGCAAGGTCAATGTCCTCACCTAGATGAGAACCCCCAACAATGTACCCATAGTTCGGTAAACACTCATCATAAAAAAAATAAAACCATCTTCACCAAGCCAGTGAAGAAGGTTCTCCCCTCCTCCAAGCTCATAGAGAATCACAATAACAAGGATGTATAAACACATTCGTTAGAGGATTGTAACACCTCATTGCAACCATACAAAGCTTCCCAGTAAGAAATCAATCCTTAGACAAGGAAGTGGGCATGAAGAGTCCAATTTAGAGGGAAAAAGGAAATGGTGACCAGGTCCTTTGAACCAAACCAAAAAGAGGGGGGAATGACCCTCAAATAGGAGAGAGGGCACATGTACATCCACTTCCTTTGAGAACACATAGCTAAAACACCACACTAGAGGCCTAAGGCCAGTGTAGGAACAGGGGCCAAAAAAGCTCTAAACCACAAATCCCAACAAAAAACTTATAGGCAAGGATTGAAAAGATCAGAGGCATAATCGACAGTGCTAAAATATTGTTATACCCACTTGGATTATCATCTTCGTCCCCATATCCATCACCAGAGTTTGAAAAATCTAGTTTGCTCCTATTACCCTTCATAATTTTCTTACAAAGGCAATAAACAAATTATTTTGTTTTTTATTCTTTCTATATATGTGAAGTTTACTACTGAAGTCAATAATTTTTCTATCACAACCCTAGATCTTATACACAAACTTTGCAATCTCAATTTTGTTTCAACAAAGGAATAGAACCTTAGTGTAGATAGTTCTCTATTTAGGACTATACTTAGGCCTATTCATTTTCCAATGTTACAAAGGACTTTACAATCTTTAGGTTACTTGATTAGTCTTATAGGTCTTAAATCCATTTATTTCATATTGACAGATATATTTCATATTGACAGATACATTACATTATGCGAGAAGTGAGAATTGAGCCAGAATTTGATGTCAGTCGTAGATCACATGCTCCAAGCAACAAATGATGAAAGATCAAAACAACTGAATGAAGAAAAATATGAAATGAGAGGAAAAAATAAAGACATAAAAGAGGATTTTTAGAAGACTCTCTCTACTCTCACCAAGTTATCACTTAACTATTAAAGGTGAGAGTAGAGTGCTTATTATATAGAAAAATAAAGGCTTATACATCTAAGAGATGCATTAACTCCCATTCCACAAAAGGCGAGAGGTTTTATCTACTTGGTAAATGCCAAAATATGTGGCATAACCTCCTTACATGAAGATCAAAAAAGAGTTATGAAAGGTGACAAATAAAGCCAAAAGAGGGTGAGAAACCCAACTACCCCATATCCACTCAAGAAATGACAAACTAGTGATTATGTGGTGTGGCACAATAAGCCAAAAGAAGTTTTATAACTCAACTACCCATGTTTGGGAGTGAGTGACACATGTAGCTTAAGTATTTCGCCGCATGTCCTTATATTAACCACTCCTAATAACTTAAGAAAACTTAAATAAAATATGTGTAGGATAAATAAATAACCCCTAACATAAGGAAAATAAAAAACCTAAACTAACAAAATCAAAGTTTCACAACTATCTTACACACACAAGGGTCCACTTGACATAGTTTGATAATGAATTCTATTCCTAGTCAAAATACCACAAGGTTAGGAGTCATGCAAGACAAATAACAAGGTTTCTAGGGGGATAATACATATTCTCCTCCTTAAAGTTAAGTTAGCTTGATTTAATTAATTAAATATAGATATTCTAATTTAATTATATTATCATCTTTCTAAGTGGCTCCTTCTTTCTTGTATTGGCATGATTGCAAGTGGTTTGAGGTGGACATCTCCCACCTCTTCTACTTGCACTATTTTTCAATCAATCACATGCATGAGGTCAACAATATATTTCTTAAATAATGATACACGCCCCTATGTCAGTATGCTCACACGTGTGTACAAGGGGTGGGTCGAGTAAGCAAGCAATAGGATTTATTAGTCTCAATAACTTAACTAATTATGGATTGATCAATTGATTCAATTAGAAGAATTAAAGAGAAAATGTTATAAAATTGAGTCAGTTTAATTAATTAACATTAGTCTAGAGGGATATGAATAAGACTAATTAATTGCTTAAGCTAATTAATAAATAATAGTTGAGTTAATTAATCACACGAAGTTTATAGAATGGTTAATTATTAAATTATTATTTTGTAATGGGGGGGGGGTGTCTTTGGACCTAGCTCAACCTAAGCCTCTCCTATGATGAGACTAATCCTTTGGGGCATGATAGCAACCATCTGCAAGCCACCACCATTAGGTAAGTTTGAGTAGAGACAATCAATCTCGAGATCTATATGAGAAGAATCCAAAGCCCTTAGCGAATTGCACCACCTGTTCAAGTTAGAATGGCTAAATGTTGAAATAATTAATTCAATAATTTATGAAAATAATATGATCAAAGTTATTGATAAATTTGAGGTGTCTATATTGCTAATTATACAATCGATTCATATTATGAAGTGTAAAGATTTTAGTTGAAAAATAATTACCCATATAAAGATATATTATGATTAACTTTTTGTTATATATTATTTCTTCTTAAAATAAGAATATATAGCGAGAAATTGCCACTGGAGGAAAAGCTATTAGAGAACAATTAGTTGGTCTAGATTTGCAAATGATTATAGATCATTCATATATAGAATGGAAGGAAATAGATACGAAAATATCTATATTATTCTCGTCTGAGGAGGTTCGTCCACGAAGGGTGAGTCAGGGCCTAAGATCAGGCTGAAAGGCATAGTTGATGGACAATAGGTTAATATTCCTATACTACCCTTTGTTAGTCTCAAGGGACAGAGTAGGCTAAGTTAGCCGTCTTAATTATGGTTTTGCGATTGAAGGTCAAAAGGTGACCTCGAAAAAGCGAGGTCAGAACAAAACTTTTGAATTGAGCAAGCAACGTTGATATCTCCTTTTGACTTTTGGCAAAAACATAAAAAGATGTCGAATGAGCAACACATTTTCCTTTCTGACATTAACCCTAATTAATTCTCCTTTGAAAAATAAGACCTAATATATATATATATATATATATAAAACTCTACAAAATATCATTAGCTAGATATCCACAATTCTAACATAGAATTATTATACTACAAATAAAAGATCACAAATATCTCACATAAATAAATGATAACAAATATAAATGTACTTCTGCCCTCTAACCTATAAACCACACGAATTTTTTTGGAAAAGGTTATTCGTCAAATATTTTGCCAAGTCCACTCAAAGAACAAATAAATAAACAGCAATGCAGTCCCTACAGATATCATATTATATTCATTAGTACGGAGTATGCAGAATTTAATATTGACATAACTAGACACTTAAGAAGTGCGGGCCCAAGCATTTCGAACATTCGCGTAGACAATGAAAATTTACAGTCGAAATACTCTCTCTTTCCACCGCCTTCTGGAGAATTTACAGGCAAAAATACTTTTCTTCATTGCACCGCCTTTTGGGGAATTTTCATCCGGAAGGAAGCGATGGCGTAAGCTCTAGATTAAGAAGAGCAGAGAGAATATTAAGAATAGAGAATTCTTTAATGAAAGAATACTTTGAGCAGAAGGAATTTTTAAATCTGGGAACATTTCACTTTACTGCAGATTCCTAATCTTTAAATGTGAGAAACGCAGCCATTTGTTCTCTGGAATCGACTATACGCTTTGTTCTCTGTAACATCAATAATGGACCCTAACCAGGCTGAAGCTGTTGTTGTTGAGGATTTTAATGCCAAGGAAGAGGAAGAGAAATTAGTAATTGTTGCAGCAGAGGAAGTCGAAAAGCTCACTGTAACAAGCCCTCCAGAAGCAGGAAAACACGAGCCGGTGAAGAAGATGAGAGATCGGACGATCGGAATTGCAGTCGACAATTCGAGCACCAGCAAAGCGGCGCTAAAATGGGCGATCGATAACCTTGTGGACAGAGGGGATCGAGTTGTGATTATTCATGTATATAAGGATAAATTTGATCCTCCGCAGAAGTTCTTTGATAATACGAAGTGTTATTTTTTGGATGTCCAACTACACAAGAGACACCAAATCCATAGTCCCAAATAAAAGGTAGGAGCCCCCAAAAAAGAAGAATATGGGACACAACAATATCCCTCCATAGAAATAGAATAGGGTAAACCAAAACTCTATAGCACAACCAAAGAAAACCTACCTCCATCAAATCCCCATGGTCCCAAAACTTCTCCATGTTCAAAGATCAAACCATATCCAATCACACAAGGCACTAAATAGCAGTCACTGAGAGCATCAGAGACATGGCCACCAAAGAGGATGGGAAGACCCATGCATCAACCAAGGAAGATAAAACTTGCAGACTAAATCCAAAAGCCACCAAAGGAGGGCCATAACAAAAACCCATTCCACACTTACCAGTACCCTCCAACAAGGATCCATTTGAATCTTCGATTACACCATCAAGAACATTAAGACATAAGCAAAACAAGAAAATCCTCTGAAAAATTCATGAAACCATCAACCCACAACCCCATAGAAAGGGTAGGAAATTTAATCTTTGAAACACACTAAGTCTAATACAATCCTTCCACAAGAAAACCAACACAATACAGAGGCCCCACATGCCTGAGGAAGAAAATGCAACCAATGTCCTCACACATATGAGAACCCCCAACAATGTACCCATAGTTTGGTAAACACTCATCTTAAAAAAATAAAACCATCTTCACCAAGCTAGTGAAGAAGGCTCTTCCCTCCTCCAAGCCCATAGAGAATCATAATAACAAGGATGTACAAAGAAAGTTGTTAGAGGATTGTAACACCTCATTGCACACATACAAAGCTTCCCAGAAATAAATCAATCCTTAGACAAGGAAGCGAGTGTGAAGAGTCCAATTTAGAGGGAAAAAGGAAATGGTGACCAGGTCCTTTGAACCAAACCAAAAAGAGGGGGGAATGACCTTCAAATAGGAGAGAGGGCACCTATACATCCATTTCCTTTGAGAACACACAACTAAAACACCACACCAGAGGCCTAAGGCTAGTGTAGGAACATGGGCCAAACAAGCTCTAAACCCACAAATCCCAACAAAAACCTTATAGACAAGGATTGAAAAGATCACAGGTATAACTGATAGTGCTAAAATATTGTTATACCCACTTGGATTATCGTCTTTGTCTCCATATCCATCACCAAAATTTGAAAAATCTAGTGTGCCCCTATTCCCCTTCATAATTTTCTTACAAAGGCAATAAATAAATTATTTTGTTTGTTATTCTTTCTATATATGTCAAGTTTACTACTGAAGTCAATAATTTTTCTATCACAACCCTAGATCTTATACACAAACTTTGCAATCTCAATTTTGTTTCAACAAAGGAATAGAACCTTAGTGTAGATAGCTCTCTATTTAGGACTATACTTAGGCCTATTCATTTTCTAATGTTACAAAGGACTTTACAATCTTTAGGTTACTTGAATAGGTCTTAAATCCATTTGTTTCATATTGACATAGATGTTACATTATGCGAGAAATGAGAATTGAGCCAGAATTTGATGTCGGTCGTAGATCACATGCTCCAAGCAACAAATGATGAAAGATCAAAATAGTTGAATGAAGAAAAATATGAAATGAGAGGAAAAAATAAAGACATAAAAGAGGATTTTTAGAAGACTCTCTCTACTCTCACCAAGTTATCACTTTACTATTAAAGGTGAGAGTAGAGTGCTTATTATATAGAAAAATAAAGGCATATACATCTAAGAGCTGCATTAACTCCCATTCCACATAAAAGGTGGGAGGTTTTATCTACTTGGTAAATGCCAAAATATGTGGCATAACCTCCTTACATGAAAATAGAAAAAGAGTTATGAAAGGTGGCAAATAAAGCCAAAAGAGGGTGAGAAACCCAACTACCCCATACCCACTTAAGAAATGACAAACTGGTGATTATGTGATGTGGCACAATAAGCCAAAAGAAGTTGTATAACTCAACTACCCATGTTTGGGAGTGAGTGACACATGTAGCTTAAGTATTTCGCCACATGTCCTTATATTAACCACTCCTAATAACTTAAGAAAACTTAAATAAAATATGTGTAGGATAAATAAATAACCCCTAACATAAGGAAAATAAAAGACTTTAACTAACAAAATCAAAGTTTCACAACTATCTTACACACACAAGGGTCCACTTGACATAGTTTGATAATGAATTCTACTCCCAGTCAAAATTACCACAAGGTTAGGAGTCATGCAAGACAAATAACAAGGTTTCTAGGGGGATAATGCATATTCTTCTCCTTAAAGTTAAGTTAGCTTGATTTAATTAATTAAATATAGATATTCTAATTTAATTATATTATCATCTTTCTAAGTGGCTCCTTCTTTCTTGTATTGGCATGATTGCAAGTGGTTTGAGGTGGACATCTCCCACCTCTTCTACTTGCACTATTTTTCTATCAATCACATGCATGGGGTCAACAATATATTTCTTAAATAATGATACATGCCCCTATGTTAGTATGCTCACACGTGTGTACAAGGGGTGGGTCGAGTAAGCAAGCAATTGGATTTATTAGTCTCAATAACTTAACTAATTATGGATTGATCAATTGATTTAGTTAGAAGAATTAAAGAGCAAATGTTATAAAATTGAGTCGGTTTAATTAATTAACATTAGTCTAGAGAGATATGAATAAGACTAATTAATTGCTTAAGCTAATTAATAAATAATAATTGAATTAATTAATCCCATGAAGTTTATAGAATGGTTAATTATTAAATTATTATTTTGTAATGGGGGGGGGTGTCTTTGGACCTAGCTCGACCTAAGCCTCTCCTATGATGAGACTAATCCTTTGGGGGATGATAGCAACCATCTGCAAGCCACCATCATTAGGTAAGTTTGAGTAGAGACAATCAATCTTGTGATCTATATGGGAAGAATCCAAAGCCCAAGTAATCAATTGCGCCACTTGTTCAAGTTAGAATGGCTAAATGCTGAAATAATTAATTCAATAATTTACGAAAATAATACAATCAAAGTTATTGGTAAATTTGAGGTGTCTATATTGCTAATTATACAATCGATTCATATTATGAAGTGTAAAGATTTTAGTTGAAATTTTTTTACCCATATAAAGATATATTATGATTAACTTTTTTTAATATATTATTTCTTAAAATAAGAATAAATAGTGAGAAATTGCCACTGGAGGAAAAGCTATCATAAAACAATTAGTTGGTCTAGATCTGCAAATGATTATAGATCATTCATATATAGAATGGAAGGAAATAGATACAAAAATATCTATATTATTCTTGTCGGAGGAGGTCCATCCACAGAGGGTGAGCCAGGGCCTAAGATCAGGCCGAAAGACGTAGTTGATGGACAACAGGTTAATATTCCTGTACTATCCTTTGTTGGTCTCGAGGGAGGAAGTAGACTAAGTTAGCTGTCTTAATTATAGTTTTGCGGTTGAAAGGTTAGAAAGTGACACACACTCTTTAGCTAGATATCCACAATTTTATCATAAAATTATTATACTACAATTAAAAGATCACAAATATCTCACATAAATAAAAAAATAACAATATAAATGTACTTTTGCCCGACCACACAAATTTTGTGGAAAAGGTTATTCGTCAAATATTTTAACATATGTGGACGACGCAAAATTCGTCATTGCCGAGTCCACTCAAACAACAAATAAATAAACACCAATGCAGTGCCTACAGATATCACAGTATATTCATTAATATGGAGTAAGCTGAATTTAATATTGACATAACCAGACACTTGAAAAGTGCGGGCCCAAGCCTTACGAACATTCGCGTAAACAATGAAAATTTACAGTCAAAATACTCTCTCTTTCCACCGTCTTCTGGAGAATTTACAGGCAAAAATACTTTTCTTCATTGCACCGCCTTTTGGGGAATTTTCATCCGGAAGGAAGCGATGGCGTAAGCTCTAGATTAAGCAGAGCAGAGAGAATATTAATAATAGAGAATTCTTTAATGAAAGAATACTTTGAGCAAAAGGAATTTTTAAATCTGGGAACATTTCACTTTACTGCAGATTCCTAATCTTTAAATGTAAGAAACACAGCCATTTGTTCTCTGGAATCGACTAAACGCTTTGTTCTCTGTAACATCAATAATGGACCCTAACCAGGCTGAAGCTGTTGTTGTTGAGGATTTTAATGCCAAGGAAGAGGAAGAGAAATTAGTAATTGTTGCAGCAGAGGAAGTCGAAAAGCTGACTGTAACAAGCCCTCCAGAAGCAGTAAAGCACGAGCCGGTGAGGAAGATGAGAGATCTGACGATCGGAGTTGCAGTCGATAATTCGAGCACCAGCAAGGCAGCACTTAAATGGGCGATCGATAACCTTGTGGACAGAGGGGATCGAGTTGTGATTATTCATGTATATAAGGATAAATCTGATCCTCCGCAGAAGAAACTGTGGGAAGACAAAGGATCGCGTAAGTGTTGCGTTTTTGTAAATTTCGTTTGAAAATTTGTGCGTGAGATGCAAAGATTTGAAACTTTTGTTTGTTTTGTGGCAGCCCTAATTCCTCTGAGCGAGTTCAGAGAGGCTAATTTGATGAAGCAGTATGGAATGATCCCTGATCCTGAGGTTTTGAGCATGCTGGATACTGTGGCAAGACAAAAAGAGGTTAGATTTACATACTTTCTTCGAATTACAAGTTCGATTTGGTTTAGGAGTAACAAATCTGTTAAAATTTTATAATATCGTAGAAATATATTCAAGAAATGCGTCTGGTGATAAGAAATGTTCTTTTCGAAATTGTGATCCGATCGAGTTTTAGATTACTGTTAATCTCTTTATTGATCATTGCAATTATATTCCACCATAAGAAATGCATCTTAGAAATAAGTCCTCTCTTCGGATTTGTGAACAGATCTGCTTTATGTGCAGAGAGTTCTAAATTTGCTAAAAAATATTAGCTAATCACACAATTATGTTCTCACGAAGAGCTTGAATTTTTAAGTATGTTTTTCCATTTGAATTTGGCAAATTCTTTCAATTCTGTTTTATTGATTCAAGTTCAAATTATTATATATTTTTCAAATAATTTTTTTTCTAATGATTAGACTACGGTTTTGATCAGAAATCAAAGAGTCAACATATTTATGTCTTCTTTAGAACTTGAATGAATAGCTGGATGCGGACAAATTAGCTATAAGGTTAAACTAAAAATTAAAAAAATATTTAATTTTTGCAATCTATTTGATGGAGGCATAACTCTCAATCTGTGGCATGCCTATCTAGCTTGTAGACTACACATTTGACTCTATTCATTAATTGATCTGTTGAAAAATTCATTGAATAGTGGAAACAACTTCAACAAATCTAACTAACTTTTCCTGAAAATTTTACTTAAGGAACCAAATTTATTCCCAAGACCTCCAATATATATATAAAAAATATAGTTTCAATTTCCAAAATTCATCCAAACACCCTATCTCAATCAAATGCACATGTATAAAGGAAAAGTTGTAGTTTATCTCCAATGTCATTGAAAAAAGATATATCCAGAAAGATCCTTGCAGAGAGCCAGAGTTTGACGGGTTAATGCTTTAAAAAACTATAAAAATACTCCCTGGAGTGATGGCTGAGAAGGAGGATTCTTCTATATTAGCGGTGAAAACGTCTAACTGAAAAAAATTAAATTTATAAAGGATGTGAAAGTAAAATAGTGAAATTTTGTGATATTAAAACATATTAGGAAAGCTGCAAATCAAATTAAAGAGATATTGTGGACTAGCCAAACTAACTGATTTATAAACAAACATTAAGAAAGGCTCCTTCAAAATTTACAGAGATGTTGTAAAGTAGTCAAATTAATCCGTTTTGAGAGTATGTGACTGAGGATGCTTGCAAGGATTGGGTGCTGTAGCTCTGCCATCATTGCGAGTGAATCTAAACATTAGTTCAGAATATAATTGACTGATTAATTTTGAAAGGGGTTTAAAACAAAATTTTTAGATTGTTTTTGGATTTATTGTGTATATTTCTGTCAATCAACGTTTCTGATTACAATTATTTTCCTGTGATCCAAACCACAATGTATAAGAATATACACAATAATTCCAAAAACAATCTAAACCTGATGCGAACGAAGGTTTTGGAGTTCTGTATCAATAATCGAGTAACATTTGCATAGACAAGGATATGCATCTGGCTGTGTAATAATTGGGGGACCCATTAACCCTAATTATTCAGAATGACAGAATGTACTCGAAAACTCGTATTTGTTTATTGTCTGTCGCATTTAATTTTTTCAGAGTTTGTCTGAACTTTTTGAGAATTTGGGACTATGCAGGCAAGGGTTGTGGCAAAAATTTACTGGGGCGATCCCAGAGAGAAGATCTGCGACGCTGTTGAGGATCTTAAGCTTGACTCCCTGGTAATGGGTAGTAGGGGCCTAGGACTAATCAAAAGGTAAATAAATTATCCTGATATTGGGCTTTTTCCCTAACAAATTTTGCTTTGGTTTTCCTCTGTTACAGCTCGCTGGTTTTCTTTTTGCTGCAGGGTTTTACTTGGAAGCGTCAGCAACCACGTGGTGGCTAATGCAAGTTGCCCTGTTACAGTTGTCAAAGGGAAAGCGTAAAGAAATGGATTAGGCACAAATTCTATCTGTTTTTATATGTTTGTTGTAATTGTGGGTTGCTTGTGTCATCAGTTGGGCCAGTTTATTTATTTATTTGTGAAGTCAAGCTTTTGAGATAGTGTACGTTGTAAGGCACTTATTCCTTTCATTGCAGTTTCTTCTGGTTTATGTTTTCACTTGTTTTTTTGAAGGTAAATGGATAGTTACAACACAGTTCTGAAAGTCATTTGTTGTACGTGTCAAGGTTATGGAAAGTCAGCAGTGTGACCAGAATTTGTAACCCAACATTATATATCTGTGATTTGTGATTGTAATTGCTTCTACTCATATCTTATATCATTGTTATTTGTTGCACTTCCTATCAAATGTTGGATTTTTCTAGCTCAGCCAGTGTATGGAGAATGATTAATGCCAGATTTCAGTTTCTTCTGTATGTATACTATGTTAAGGCTTTCATTCCGTGTGTAACTCCACCTTTTATGGGGAAAAATAATTGCTTGGTGGGCCAAAGATTGGCTTAAAATAATCCCCGAATGGATAGGATAAGGGAAAGTTTCAAATTGATCATATTTTGTGATGGATTGACTCTTTGGGGATTGAAAGGGAGACGTTCTACTGTTACCAAAGTAGCATGCATAGTCCAATGTCAAAATATCTATTTTTATGAATTGAATGTAGCATCTGTTAGAGGGTAATTTGTTTGATTTTATGTTTTTAATAAATTATAATAAGTTTATGTTGTGTTTTATTTTTTAAGAGAATAAAGTAAAGTTTTATAAAGAATTAATTTATTTGAATTTAGAGTTAAAGATTAATGGGTATTTATTTTATAAATTTGATCAAAATAAAATTACAATGTGGTATGTTATTTATTGTAATATTTAAGGGATTTGAATTTTCATGGATGGTACAATTAAAGGACATATCATTTCTTCAAGATTATGTTCAACCAATTAAATTATAATCATTCTATTATTATTTTTTGATCAATAAAAGGTCAGAGCCAAAGATTATATTGTTAAAAGAAATTACATACATAATTAAAACAAAAAAGTATACGAAATAACACTATAAAAACCATGTCCAACCCCAAGAGCCACATAGAGAGGAGTGTTTGCAACAGTTTGAGCTTCAACAAGCATATAGACTCCCAAAAACCACATAAGAGATAACTCCTAAAATGTTATCCTAAAAACTATCCAAAATAATACAAACTGCTCAAACAAAAAACCAAAACCATGAAACAAAAAATCTCCTTATCTAAAACAGGTGCACAAAATAAACTTCATAACATCTTATCATTCTACTAATATTAGCATGGATCAACTTCCCAATCTTTTTCTTCTGCTTCTGTCTTTTAGCAAGCTGCCATATGCAATTGTTGAAAGGGAAGATGAAGAGTTACCTGAGGTGGATCTTAGTTTGTCGCGACAAAGCTTCCTCTACTTTTCTAGTTTCATTTTAGTCTTGCAGAAAAAAATCTCCTCTACCACCTTCTCAGTAGCTGCTGTATTTGGTCTCAGATAAGGAGGAGGAGAGAACCCTTCCTCAATTAAATAGTTTGTCCACTAGTCAAAACTCACAGTCTATTTTAATCCAACCCACCTTTGTAAAATTTTAATATTTATGACTACTACTGGTTTATGATTTTCAAAACCCCTTTTATCCCTTAATGTAAGAATAGGCCTCTTCAGAGGATCCAAAACCATCAAATGCCCATCTCCTTCTTTAGAAATAAAGTCCTCAGGGTAAGGAACTTGTAAATTCACATCCTTATTTTTGACCAACCTTTCCATATCACCTAACAGATCATTATCAAACACCCTTCTGCAAATGTGCATAGCTTCCAGCTTCGACAAACCCATAACTAAAAGTATAGCAACAAAAGTTTTTGCCCGGTATCAGTATTAAACCTAAACCTATGATCAAACAAAATAAAATCTTTCCTCATGATTATTTGTAATGCTCTTAGTGTAATATCATCCACGTCTTCATTGATTATCCTACTCCATCTTTCTTGATTCACCTCCCCTAAGAAAGCCATTTTTTCGTGGGCTCTTAATTGGAAGAAAACAAAAAGTTGAATCCATTTGGAGAGTGAAAAATTGAAGAAGCTTTCCAAGATAAGGAAAAAGGTAGGAAAGGGTAAACACTTCCCACACAAAAGCTAAAAAAATTAAAACCAAAAAAGGATGCAAGAGAAATGATGAGACCTCAAGGATGAACATCTGTCACTTGAAGTTCACTCCCCGTACCAACACATATGGGAGGTGTACAATCAATAGCTCTCCTTGATTAAGATAAAGCCAATAGTTCACTTTTTACTGTTCATTCTTCACTCTCTTACCCTGATGATGGATCATGGAGTGTGATCCGAAACGTTGATGTAAAAAAACTTACACAATCAAATCCAGAAACTTATTTCATCATAATGGATTGTGGAAATCTGATGTTTTTAATTTAAGATAAAGCCTCCAAAGGATATCTCTAAATTTTTCTTGATTATGAGGATGTTGCCAAAGGACTTCATAATAATTACAAATCCTTATCCTGTTGGCTTCCATAATTAGTTATATCTATAAGTTGGAAAAATCAAACCATTTAGGTTGGCAAGATCAACTCATTTGAGGCCAAATATTAATATATACAGGACTCTGTATACCATGGCTCAAATTTGAATTTTGAATGAGGAGTGAGAAAATGTCATCTCACTGAACTAACTCTACTCCCCAATCTTGAATTAAAATCCTACACATTTTGGATACATGGATAAGCCCATCATCAAAGTAACTAGGCCAAATGACTACCATTTAATCATCTACTAATACATCATATTGGTCACATAGGTCAAATATATTATTGCTAAAGCTTTACCTTGAAAACTAAAATCGACACTCCCTAACTACAAAAATTGCAAACTCTTTGAATATAAAATATGACAAAAGCCATTTGTTGCTAGTCTTTGGCATTATTAAATCATAGTGCTAATTCCAGAAGGAGGTGATCTTCATTTGGTCCGAATCCTCACCGACTAAATTCCACAGACTTTTTGATGATTCCCTACCACTTTTCTTATTCAAATTTGATCCACAATCTAGTTTAGACAAACATGTGGTTGATGTACAAAGACCTAGTGGTAAATTTTCTTTACTGGAAGGCAATGAATCTTCGTCAAATATTGATTCATAATCTAATTCCTCCTGAACATCAAATTTTGAGTTGTAGGTCCCCTTTCATCATCAAGTTTTCCTAACTCAAAAACCCAAATAAATCATGTAAACCGCCTCTAGTTCCATAGATAATTTGTCCTCACCTAAACTATTTTCTCTGATTCTATCTTCTTTCCATACCCCTTGATTGTTCCCTATGGAGACTTTCTTTTTCCTTTTTGGACTCACTCTTTTATGATTTCTCATTGGAATCAGGCCACCTTGAGCTTGAAACTCACCACCGATATATTTTAAATTTAAATTCCTAACTTTACCTCCTTTAGTGTGCAAGGTCGAGGTTTGCATGTTCTTCACCCTGGACAATAATGATGAAATCATCTCTTCTTCCTCCACAAGAGGTTCAATGAGGGTTTCTCTTCTAGGGTCTTCAGAAGGGGATTTATGTTTTTCCATTAGTTTTTTTGAATTTCTCTTCCTTGAATCTATATTTGCATTCCCTATTTTATGACTAAAGATAGATCCATCAAAAGGGGTTGCAGACTTCCTAATACTATTTGAAGATCTTTCCCTACCTTTTTTTTCACATGAGTAACCACATTATTGCCAAAATCTGAACCATCGTCACAGTCTAGATTATAGTTTAGTCCCACCTCTAAATTGGTATCGGTTTCATCCTTTACTACTTTCCTATCACTACCAACTAACAAATATTGGTCTGCAATTTCTTCAATAATTTTTGTTTGAGTTTCAACCAATCATTTCTATACAAAGGCTTCCATCTCTTGATTAGTTATATGAACTTTGGCATAAAACCGAGGCTTTATTTTATCCTCACAAAGACCCTCTGTATTTAGAAAAAAATTGAAATTACCAAACACCTTTGTTGTGAACATCCTACCTTATGAGGCCTTCTAATTCTCGTGGAGCTAGATACCTTGAAGCCATAATGCAAATTTTGTAGCATTTTAGGAGTTAAAGCAAGCTTGTCCCATGAGAATAACTCACTATGCTTGCAAAAGTCTTTATTATAGTCTGTGCAAGGATCCCATGAATGCAACTCACTATGCTTGCAAAAGTCCTTATTATAGATTGTGCGAAGGTCCCGTGATTTCCTATTTTCAACAATAAAAAAAGATCTAATTCCAAAAATGTTAACAATTCTACAATATAATTTCCTTACAAAATACAGGATCTTAAGCATAGAAGAATAAAATCTTGGAAAATGCTTGTCATTGTTGTAATCATATGAGATCTCATAAATGTCTACATTAGATGAAAAATTATCTATATTATATATCTCCTTACTATGAGTGATTGATCTTTCATCTTGGTGTTAGTTTGTGGTGATAGATTAGGCAAGTACTGTACACTCATCATCAAGCATTTCCCTAGTTTAACTCGTCAAACATTTTTAGGGTTAACTTGTTAATTGACTTTGTAAATTGCCTAAAGAGCCTATAAATAAGAGATGGTGTAATGGAAAATGTATCTGACTATAATTTTCTCTTCCCTCAATAATAAAATAAGTGGACAAATGTTTCTAGTGGATGTAGCCCATTTTTGGGTGAACCATGTTAAATCTCTGTGTTATTTGTTTTCTGTCTTCTCCATTTCTATATTATCTTAGTATTGTTTATTTCTCATATCTACCTAACACCTAACACGTGGTCCACTTTTGAATTAAAAAATTATGATTCCTTAAATGAGTGCCTTGACACTAATAATGATGATCCAAGTCAAGGGCACTAACCTCTGAATCCCTAACCTTCCTAGAGAAATAATTAACTAAACATCTCTTCCCCTCTTCAAAAGACTCCCTCTTCTCTGCATATTCATAATAGACGCTTTTCAACCATTCCTCATGTTTAATAATAATCTTAATAGAAGATGGAAGGTCCTTTTCTGTATTCATTAAAAGACAAAGCCTTGGAGAAAGAATAAAATCTTCAGATGTAGAATGATTAATTTTCAATAAAATTCCTAATTTATTCCCAATAATCTCTAATACCTTTGAGTCCTTGTATTCAAGAGGCAAACTATGCAATTGGATCCATAAGGGGATAAGTTTGACTCTAACCCGAGTTAAACTAAAGTTAGGAATCCAATCTTGCATATGAATATTTGAAATTTTGTTCTAACTAACCTCTGTTTTTAAAAATATTATTTCTCCATTCTTTTTATTTAAAGAAAACCATGAAAACCCCTTGATATTGGTCTAAATAAATAATCTCTTCAAAAATTTTCCATTCCAATGTTATCCAATTTACTAACTCAACAAACATGACATAGATGTTCCAGAACTTACAGATTAGGGCTCAGTCTTGCAAATCCTTAGCTTTGCAGAACCCCATCATCAATGATTTTAACCCTAAGATTTCCAATATTCCTCCCTTTTTCATCTTCCCTTTTGTCAATACTGAGATCTCCCTTACTCCTCCCTTTTGCATTTTCCCTCTTACAAATACTAAGGTCCCGATTCACTTGTGATGCTATCTGTGTAACATAAGACTTCTCTTTCCAAACTCATTTAATCCTTTTCCCATCCATGGTATCTCTCCTTATACCATTAAATGTATTATGATTTCCCCTTGTTGTACTATTGCCATGCCTGAAGCTTCTATAACTTATTCAGACATTTCTCTATTCCTGCCTTCCAATTAGAGATGACTGTTTTGAATCTATTTTACTTCTGAACCTTTCTCTCCATTCCCCACCCTCTTCCCACCTTCTCTCTCAAAATTAGATTGTTTGTTTGGATGTCCAGCTCTTTTGTTCTTTCTTGAATCCCATGATCTGTCTCCTATAGTGGAATATGGAAAATGAAATCTCCCTTGCCAAAATTCATCTGTTTCTCTATTTGAGCATCCATTGCCTCTACTATAAACACTATACCTGGAGTTCCTCTTATTTGTCCACCTCCCATATTTTCAATTACTGAGCATCTCTTGGTTTCATTTCCTAGGTGATTCCCTTTCCCACCATGGTCTTTGCCTTTGCAACCGGTCACTCTTGTAGTCCAATGACTCTTTCCACTGACCCAATGACTCTCTCCATGCCATAACAACCATTCTATTATTTTAATACAATAAAAAATTTCTAATAGATTTTCCTTCATTTTAATATACAAGAATTTTAAGAGTAAGACCTTTCGAATTAATGGTGAATTTCAATATTCATGTTAGAAATGATTTTGTTGTGTATTATAAAGGTAAATAGCCATCAATTTAATTATAAAATATGATAAGTTAACCTAATCTCAATTACTTAAAGGAAATTAGTTGGAAACAAATTTTAAATAAAAACAATATTTTTAATAGTAATATTTGAATAATCTAAATATTTATTTAATGGTAATGGTAGAAAAATAATTGTTTAATGGTAATTGTATTTTAAATGATTCTTTTGTCATGGGTAAGTGCACAAAGATGGGGGACCAAAAAGGGGGTATAAGATGCCACTTTTTTCCTAAAATCAACAAACATTGAACTTCAACAAGAAATTGAAGATAGTTAGACTCAAAATTTTAAGATGTGACAAAAAAAAGAGTTGTAATACTCTGAATCTAGTTCCTAAACTACTAACTTATTTTGAAAATGGTGCAAATTAAGGCCCTCAAAAAGGGGGAGAACAAAAAGTGGTCTTGTTTTTTGTTAAAAAACATAACATAGCGTTTGGTGTGCTCCCCCTAAAATGTTAACTTTTTTTAATTTTTTTTTAATCGCTTCAGTGAGAAGTTAGCTAACACCATGCAGTTTATCCTGAAAATTTTTGGTAATTTTTTGATGAATGTATAATTTTTGATGAATTTACGAAGTGCACACATCCTGAAAATATGAAATTTCTGTGTGCTCCCCCTAGAAATCATTTAAAACTAATCAAAAATCAAATTTTATTTTTTTAAAAAATTGTGTAGAATGGAGTCTAGTTTCTAAAAATGTAACTTGTTGCAAAATTCGATGAACGAGCCAAAATCTATGCCCAAAATACTACATGTTGGTTTTTTACAAAAAATGGACATACACACAAAATAAATTAGAGTTGAAAAACTTAACATAATCAGAATTCAAAATAAATTATATGCTTAGATAGCTAATAGAGAGATCTGTAATATCACATCGTCTGATTTTTACGTTCTTGAGCCATGAGTAAACCTCACGAGGAGCACACAAAAAAAGATGTCATTTTTTTGTATGTCTGCTGGAAAACACGTCTCAATCATCCAAGCATTTGGGTTGGATCTCCAAGGCAAATCCAAGCCTTAGGATTGGTAAATTTCAATGCATTACAAAGTGCACATGCCCTATAGGGTGAGCGCACTATTGAAATCTATGACTTTCATAGGGCGTGCGTCCTATTTAAGACAGATTTAAATAGTGATGAGAAATAGTCACACACAGAGAGAGAGAGAGAGAGAGAGAGAGAGAGAGAGAGAGAGCACTCTCTCTCTCTCTCTCTCTCTCTCTCTCTCTCTCTCTCTCTCTCTCTCTCCCTCCCCCATACTCTCTCTCTCTACACCTTCCTGTCCTCTATATTTTCCCTTCTTACCGTCTTTCACCCCCTCTCTCTCACACACGCACATATGCTCTCTCCCACCTTCCTACCCTCTATATTTCCCCCCCCCCTCTCTCTCTCTCTTCACTTCTCTCTCTCTCTCTCTCTCTACTTCCCCTTCTCTCCTACTCTCTCCATTATAGCTCCCTCTCCCCTTCTCTCTCTCCTTCCCCTTCTCTCCTACTCTCTCCATTCTCTCTCCCTTCCCCCCCTCTCTCTCTCTCTCTTCTCCCTTTTTCTTATTTTGCATAGGGCACATGCCCTATTTAAGAGTATGCATAACACTTTTTTGTTTTGTATAGGGCACACGCCCTATAGCGCGCTCGCGCTATGCAAAACTATAACTAGCGGTCTTTTTTGCCAAGGATCTCATGAAAGAGGCCCACTTTTTCTGTATGATGTCTGAGTTCTGTGTGTTATTCGACAAGTATTCACTTTTCATGTTGTTGATAGTGACAAAGAAGCATATTCTATCAATTTGCACCATCTTTTTGTTTAAAAATCAACATCGAATTGTGAAATTCAATTATTATCACTGAAATTTATCGATTGAGGTAAGTTTTTTATTTTTTTACATGTCAAATGTGAATAAAGAATGTTTTGGTTTATAATTGGTATGATATAGACTTGTTCAATACATAATTTGATATAATTGTAATAAATTTATATTATAATTTGTCATATTGTAAGAGGTTTATATTATAATTTGACTTATTGTTTTACATTTATATTATATTTTTAAAATTGTAATCAATTCATATGTAGAAATCATCATCATGCCAAAGAAATGAGAAAAGAATTTAACACCGGAAGAGCATGAAAGAGACAAAGAGAAGAAAAGGGAAAGAATGAGACAACTTCATGAACAAAAAAATTAGATACCATACAAGAAGATTTTTCTTTGGATGAGGAACAATACAAAGTAAGAGAGAATTGGAATTGGAAACAAAAAGACAATGAATGAGAAACTTACATGCAACAAGACAATTGAATTATGAATATGCGGGGACATCATCTATGAGTTCCCAAGTTCAAGAGACATCATCATCCAATGTTGGAGGCACACCAATGTATCATGTTGAAGGCACACCATTGTCTACTTCTGAAGGTGTGGGCACACTCTTGTATCATGTTGAAGGCACACCATTGTCTACATCCCAAAGTGGAGGTACACAATTGTATCATGTTGAAGGCACACCATTATCTACATCCCAAGGTATAGGCACAACATCGTCTCATGTTGAAGGCACACCATTATCTACATCCCAAGGTGTAGGAACAACATTGTCTCATGTTGAAGGCACTCAAGATGGTACACAATTCACACATAATGTTTTTGATGCTCCTAGAATTATTTATAAAAAGCCAAAATATTTGATCGATATTGATACTAACATTTTGCAAGCAATGGTTGACAAGATTCCCAAGCATACTTGTCAAAGAAATGCTAATCGTATTTGGAGATCATTTTTTGAGAATTTAAACATGACATGAAGATGTCAACTATTTGTTGAAATGATGAGAAATCTGAAATTTAGGTCCATCATGAAGATTCTTGGGCTAAGAATGATGGATGAGTCAAGTGAAAAATCTATTAAATAAAGAATCTAATGACTGCATATGAGAGTGCGGGTTCTACATCACGCATGAAAGATAGTAATGTCACACGACGTGTACTTACATCAACAATAATAAGCACTCAAATGAAAAAATCTTGACTCATTAGAAAGGCAAGCAAAATATTGAAAATAAGTATAAAGTCTCTAATGAGAGCCCTGGGAAGGTGTCAAAGAGTGGAAGATCCAAATAGCAATGAGTTATGGGCATTTTTCGGTAGACTACCTCGAAAAGATAAAGCAATTGTTGAAGCTTTGAAATCCTTGATTGAATAATTTTGGAAGAATAATACATAGGTATCTCCTAATCAAAGAGATGTTGTAAGAAGGAGGATTAGTAGTCGAATTCATGTTCCACATCCAAAACATTTTTTGGATTCAACTCAGACACAATTCTTTGCAAAATTTATGCATATGTATCCTCAAATTAAAATTAGTCAAAGATATTTTGAAATGTGTAAACCTTTTTATGTGAAGATAAATAACACACACAACTTGTTTTTGTAGGGTACATATTGAATTTTCTAACCATTTTGAAGTTTATAGGAATATATTGTAGATTTGCACTCTAACAATGTTTTGTAGGATTGTAACATAAATGTTCCACCTAGATCTTCAAGGGAATTAATATCTGCCATTTTATGTGAAAGAGTGGATGGTCAACAATTTTACAAGCTCTCATGCTTGAATGGTACATGCATAGATTGTGGAGGTTTGCGACATTTGCCAATTTGTCAACATATGGAGACTATGCATGCAATCGGTAATGAAATAGTGGAATTTGGAAAATATAAGACTGTGACATACAATCTAAAAGATTGAAAAGAGGCTAAAAGATGTGATTTAGTAATTGAAAAAATTTCAGTGTATCAGTTCATGGACATTTTTTGTAAAAAAAATTATTTATGAGTATGCAAGGCATACACATAGAGCGCGATGGTTGGATATGCAATTCAAGTTGTGCAAGGACACATTCCCACTTGATACCATTGTTTTAGTTGTGGACTTTGTAGAGAACTACACACTACAACCATAGAATGAGGTGCAAGCAAAGTATTACAGCTCTCAATAGGTTGCTATATTTATTCATATAGCATTCATGCATGCACCAGACAATACATAGGAGAACATGAAGATATTGAGGGAGTATCATTTTTATATCAGCAATGATCCCTCACATTCTACAGAGTTTGTAAACGGTTTCTTTCAACTATTTTATGGTCATTTGGCAAATATGGGCATAAAATATCATCGACATATCATATGGTCAGATAATTGTGCATCACAATTCAAGAATTCTTGGATGTTTTATTGGTTGTGCAGGATGCATAAGATTACTGGAATTCAATATATGTGGAATTTCACAGAGGCCGGTCATGGAAAGGGAGAGCATGATGGTATAGGTGCATGTATTAAAAGAGCCTTAGGACATGAAGAATTAAAGTACAAAGAGAAAGCAACATTGTTAGATGCGGGATGCATTATCTAGTGGTGTAACACTACAATGTGTCCAAGTAATGAAGGTGGGTCTACAGTTCATAGATTTTTTTGGTTGATGGATGAAACTAACATTGCACCATATGAGGATTGTTGTACATTGATAGGATCGAGTGAGCTACACTCTTTTAGAAGTTGTAATGCAGGTTCATGGAGTATCCACACACCACATATGGTGTGCTTTTGTTCATCATGTGTAGATGAAGATTGGGATGAGTGTGAGTCAAAGGAATGGGTTGACAAATGGTATACATGTATTTTGAGTCCACTTGCCTCCTATCATCCCCATGAATCACTACAACTAATAGAAATGGAATCATCCATTGACTTTGATCGCTTATCTGATATTGTACAACTAGATAAAATTTTCCACATACAAATAATCTCAAATTTAGTACTTTATCATAAATATTCAATAAAATAATGTCCTCATTATGTTTATATCATTACAGGCCATGTTTTTTCTGTTATTGCACCTGAAGACAATGAAGAAGGGATAGATTATTATTTGTCATTGTGTTGAGGAAAAAAAGAAATTGGATCACTTGATTATCGATGGTGAAGAATTAGAATACCCTATAGGAATAGTGATTGTAACTGGTACATGGTTTAGATGGTATGCTATGAAGAATGCTAGGTTGTGGTTGTTCGAGGATTGGGAGACACATAGAAATATTCTTCATTAATCAAACCTCGTCGTTGCATCTAATGTGCACTTGATCAAATATGGGGGAAGAACATATAATAAAAATCTTTGGAAGGTTCACGAGTCAGATCACAAGGCAATACTTGAGACAATCAAGGGTAGGGAAAACCCAATTGGTTCATTGGACTAAATGGAGATACAAAATATATGGAGGAAAGTGTCACGATCTTGTTATATTTCAGTAGAGAAGCAGCCTCAGGAGTAATCTTATAAAAAATTTCAATCATGAAGCTCTCCATGATATCCATGACAGCATGGATATTCCCTTGGAGGGATGCACTTGTTTCAACACCTTGTATATAAACCTTTTATAACTTCCTACACTTCTCTTCCTCTTCTTCTTCTTATTCTCAGATTTCATTGCTTTGACTGTTGAATCCTTTGTGGGCTTTAACATCACTTTCTTTGCTTTTCTCAGCTTTGGAGAATCCTTTACTTCATTCTCTCCTTTCATACCATCTTCTTTAAGACTCCACACCTTAGGTTTCCTTCAACAACTCCATATCCACCATATCAAACAAGTTCTTGGTTCATGCTTGTTTAAGCTTGCCAATTGGTTCCATCAACCAAATTCTTGATCACCTCTTCAAATGGTGATCAAATTATTTGAATACCCTTTTTCAAGTTTCATAACATATGTCAAAACAAAGACTATGTGTTTTGGAACATCGCACCTTAAAATTGCTGATTCATGTTTCCCAACTAGGCCTAATAGGCTCAATTAACAAAGCAGCCCTATTAAGGACTCACTCCCAAACCTTGAAACTTTCAACAGTGTCTTAAAATGACTCTAATTAGAGGATTCTACCATCAATTTGAATATTTGACACTTCTAGATGTAAAAGCCCCAAATTTGTCCCAAAACCCCCTAGAAACTAGGGCTCGCCCAATGTCTCATCTCTCAGCACCATAGAAATGAACCAAAGTTGATTCACCATCATTTGACCATCCTATGATGGATTCATGCATAAAATACCCCCCTCCAAATGCTAGAACATCTATTGTTGTACCCTTGCACCAATTCCATGACCCTTATGCACCCTTCAAACTCATCAAACTCCAGCAATCACTCTCAACTTGCAAACTCTTCTTCTTTCCTGCATTTCCAATGTTAGAATACTAAGTTACAAGGTTTGGATCCATCCTCAAGTGACAACAAATACATAAAGGGGATGGATCAATGAATTGCCTTGTCTAGTAGCCCTGCATCGAAGGAAAATGCCACTTATCTCTGAAACTTTCCAAAGGACTAATAAAAAAAATTACTTTTTTGAGTACCCTTTTCTTAGTACATTCTCATATCCAAAGGAAATATATGGTTGTTTTGGAGCATTTACTGCTGCTCACCCCTATGGCTCCAAAAATGCATGAAAAAGGAATGATTTAACAAAGGAGCTATATGAAATAATTAACCCCAAGACTTCAAACTATAGATAGTGTCTTATTATGTCATAAAACCTCTAAATACCAAAGGAATTATATGACCAACTTTGCGTATCCTTCCAACCATTGGTCGTAGTATCAAATTATCTGTTCCAACAGCTCTGAATAGCTGGGTAAATGCTAGTGGCAACCTCGTTCACCACACATAGTCGTTTGATCCCCGCCGAAGACTCTAGGCCGAAGTGTCCTTCAAGGTCACTTAAGCATGAAATTAGTGATATTTGTGGGGTCATATCTTGGAGCTCGTGCGATGTAGCATCTATCCATCAGTTGCTATGAGACCATGTTGCTGGAGCCTACAATAACCTGTCTCAATTTTCAGAGATTCAACTTCATTTAAAATCACAAACACATTCTCGATCGATGTCATAACTCAAAGTGTTCCTCAGTTCAAATGACCAACATTGCATATCCTTCCAACCATCGGTTGTGGCATCAAACCATCTGTTCTAATAGCTCTGAATGGCTGGGTAAATGCTAGTGGAAACCTCATTCACCACGCACAGTTGTTCAATCACCACCGAAAACTCTGGGCCGAAGTGTCCCTCAAGGTCCCTTAAACATGAACTCAAAAATCTTTGCGGGGTCATATCTCAGATCTCATGTGAGGTAGCATTGATCCGTAAATTGCTATGGGACCATGTCACTGGGGCCTACAAAATCTTGTCTCGGCTTTCAAAGATTCAAGTTTGTTTAAATTTGGCAACACATTCTTGGTTGATGTCAGAACTCATAGTGTTCCTCAGTTCAAATGGTCAATGTTGCATATCTTTCCAACCGTCGATCATAGCATGGAGCTGTCTGTTCGAATAGCTTCGAATGGCCAGGTAAATGCTAGTGGCAACCTTGTTCACCACACACAGTCATTCGGTCACCATAGATGACTTTAGGCCGAAGTGTCCCTCAAGGTCACTTAAGCATGAAATCAATGATCTTTTCTGGGTCATATCTCAAAGCTTGTGTGAGGTAGCATCGATCCGTCAGTTGCTACGGGACTGTGTTGTTGGGGTCTACAATAGTCTGTCTCAATTTTTAGAGATTCAATTTCATTTAAATTTGGCAACAT
The DNA here is from genome assembly GCA_027943335.1 of Chamaecyparis obtusa. NCBI lineage: Eukaryota > Viridiplantae > Streptophyta > Pinopsida > Cupressales > Cupressaceae > Chamaecyparis > Chamaecyparis obtusa. The sequence goes on from BSBK01005294.1 coordinate 597,689, forward strand.
ATTCTCGGTCGATGTCAGAACATAAAGTGTTCCTCAGTTCAAATGGCCAATATTGCGTATCCTTCCAACCGCCGGTTGTAGCAATGAACCATCTATTCAAAAAACTTTGAATGGTTGGGTAAACACTAGTGGCAACCTCATTTTCCATGCACAGTCATTCGATTGCCACTGCCGACTCTGGGCTGAAGTGTCCCTCAAGGTCGCTTAAGCATGAAATCAATGATATTTGTGGGGTCATATCTTAGAGCTTGTGTGAGGTAGTATGGATTTGTCAGTTTCTACAGGACCATGTTGCCGGGGCCTACAAAAACCTATCTTGGTTTTCAGAGATTCAACTTCATTTATATTTGGCAACACATTCTCGATCAATGTCAGAACTCATAGTGTTCCTCAGTTCAAATGGGAAACATTACGTATCTTTCTAACCGTCTATCGTAGCATCGAACCATCTATTGAAGCAGCTCCAAATGGCTGGGTAAATATTAGTGGCAACCTCATTCACCACGCACAGTCGTTCGATCCCTGCCAATGACTCTGAGCCAAAGTGTCCCTCAAGGTCACTTCAACATGAAATCAATGATATTTATAGGGTCATATCTCATAGCTTGTGCGAGGTAGCATGGATTCATTAGGTGCTACAGGACCGTGTTGCCAAGGCCTACACAATCTTGTCTTAGTTTTCAGAGATTCAACTTCATTTATATTCGGCAACACATTCTTGGTCGATGTTAGAACTCAAAGTGTTCCTCAGTTCAAATGACCAACATTGCGTATCTTTCCAACCGTTTGTTCGAACACGTCTAAATGGCCAGGTAAACACTAGTGGCAACCTCGTTCGCCACACATAGTTGTTCGATCACCACCGATGACTCTAGGCCGAAGTGTCCCTCAAGGTCGCTTAAGCATGAAATCAGTGATCTTTGTGGGATCATATCTCAGAGCTCATGCAAGGTAGCATTGATTTGTTAGTTGCTACGGGACTGTGTTGCTGAGGCCTACAAAAGCCTATCTTAATTTTCATAGATTCAACTTCATTTATATTCGGCAACACATTCTCGGTCGATGTCAAAACTCAAAGTGTTCCTCAATTCAAATGGCCAACATTGTGTATCTTTCCAACCGTCGGATGTAGCATTGAACCATATGTTCGAACAACTCCGAATGGTTGAGTAAATGCTATGGGAAACCTCGTTCACCATGCACAGTCATTCGATCCCCACCGATGACTCCGGGCTGAAGTCTCCCTAAAGGTCTTTTAAGTATGAAATTGGTGATATTTGTGGGGTCATATCTTGGAGCTCATGCAAGGTAGCATTGATCTGTTAGTTGCTACAAGATCGTGCTATTGAGGCCTACAAAAGCCTGTCTCGATTTTTAGAGATTCAACTTCATTTATATTTGGCAACACATTCTCGGTCGATGTCAGAACTCACAGTGTTCCTTAGTTCAAATAGCCAACATTGCGTATCTTTCCAACCATCGGTCATAGCATCAAACCATCTATTTGAACAACTTTGAATGGCTGGGTAAACGCTAGTGGCAACCTCATTCACCACACATAGTTGTTTGATCCCCACTGATGACTCTGGGTTGAAGTGTCCATCAAGGTCACTTAAGCATGAAATTGATGATCTTTTTGGGGTCATATCTTGGAGCTCATGCAAGGTAGCATTGATATGTCAGTTGCTATGGGACCGTGTTCCTGAGACCTACAAAATCCTGTCTCAGTTTTTAGAGATTCAACTTCATTTATATTTGGCAACACATTCTTGGTCGATGTCAGAACTCAAAGTGTTCCTCAGTTCAAATGACCAACATTGCGTATCTTTCCAACCATTGATCGTAGCATCGAACCATCTATTCGAATAGCTCCGAATGGCTGGGTAAATGCTAGTGGCAACCTCATTCACCGTGCACAGTCATTTGATCACCGCTGACGACTCTGGGCTGAAGTGTCCCTCAAGGTCCCTTAAGCATGAAATCAATGATCTTTGCGGGGTCATATCTCAGAGCTCATGCAAGGTAGCATCAATCTGTTAGGTGCTATGAGACCGTGTTGCCGAGGCCTACAAAAGCCTGTCTCAATTTTTAGAGATTCAACTTCATTTATATTCGGGAACACATTCTTGGTTGATGTCAAAACTCACAATGTTCCTTAGTTCAAATGACCAACGTTGCGTATCTTTCCAATAGTCGGTCGTAGCATGGAACCATTTTTTCAAACAACTTCAAATGGCTAGGTAAATGCTAGGGGCAACCTCATTCATGATGCACAGTCATTTGATCCCCACTGACGACTCCGGGCCGAAGTGTCCCTCAAGGTCCCTTAAGCATGAAATTGGTGATATTTGTAGGGTCATATCTTGGAGCTCATGCAAGATAGCATCGATCTGTCAGGTGCTATAGGACCATGTTTCTGAGGCTTACAATAGCATGTCTTAGTTTTTAGAGATTCAAGTTCATTTATATTTGGTAACACATTCTCGATCGATGTCAGAACTCAAAGTGTTCCTCAGTTCAAACGACCAACGTTGTGTATCTTTCCAATTGTTGGTTGTAGCATCAAACCATCTATTTGAACAGCTCCGAATGGCTGGGTAAATGCTAGTGGAAACCTCATTCACCACACATAGTCATTCAATCGCTGCTGATGACTCTGGGCTGAAGTGTCCCTCAAGGTCCCTTAAGCATGAAATCAACAATATTTGCGGGGTCATATCTTGGAGCTCATGCAAGGTAGCATCGATCCATTAGTTTCTACGGGACCGTATTGCCAGGGCCTATAATAGCCTGTCTTAGTTTTCAGAGATTCAAGTTCATTTATATTTGAAAATAGATTCTTGGTTGATGTCAGAACTCACAGTGTTCCTCAGTTCAAATGGCCAACATTGTGTATCTTTCAAACCGTCGGTCATAGCATCAAACCATTTGTTCCAACAACTTTGAATGGCCGGATAAATGCTACTGAAAACCTTTTTTGGCACACACAGTCATTTGAACACCGCCCACCACTCTGGGGCAAGCAGTAGGATGAGTGCAAATATGTATTCTAGTGTTTTTCATTAACAATCAGTTAGTTAGGGGATAATTAGAAGTTAGTTTATAAAAGCATAAGGTTGCACATCCACATCCATCGTAGTAATCTTATTAAGAAAAGAACTCTTGCCAACATTAGGGTACCCACATATCAAAATAGGCCGGGTATTGGGGTCAATAGATGAAAACCTTGCCATATGCTACCTCACCTATTCGAGGTCATGTCTTTATATTGTGATTGTCCCGTGGAATAGGGAACACACCAATGAATATAAATGTTTGATTCCATGTGATCTTGGATAGGTTGTGACGTAGAAATATTTCCTTATATTATATTTATACATTTTTGCATTCATTTCATTAATTTTGTTATTATTACAGTCAAGGAATTGACTATTATTGAGGACAGTGACTGGCATTTGTAGCGTAGTCAACAAGTTAAACATACATCGATAAATATACAAGCATAACTATAAGGCATGGGAAGTTTATAAAGCATAAGACATCCACATAAACATAAATTAGTATACATCAATACACCAAACACATGAATTGCATACCTAAAACATAAAAAAAAATATTCGTTGGGCATGAAGCCAAATATATATGTCCAATAATGTCATACATTGAATATATTCAATACAGTTAAATTGGCTTCCTCAAAGCCAAATGGATGTACAACGTATCACTTATACAATATACAAAAAATATGTCCACTAATGCTATATAGGCATACAATCCATATCCCTAATCTAGTCCTTTCCCGCCAGGGGAAGAAAACAAATCCAGAGCTGTCTTCAATCATCGTGTCGATGGAGATGCAGTGGATGTTGTAGTCTTCCAAGTGCACTCACTTGTCCTCCTATCTAGACTCTTCTATAGCTCGAGATGATAAAAAAATAATTAAGCATCAATAACTAATATACATCAAAATTGAATTATATAATGACATAAAAATGAATATTCGCTTACCACTAGAAAATAGTCACTATGTTCATCCACCGAAGGCGCATGCTGGCGATCTGGAGTAATAAGTCCCTACAACAATGATCAAAATAATAATTAAAATACATACATGAATATCATTATAAAATTCAATACAAACTATTAAAATAACAATTAAAATTAAGTGATCTCTTTCATACCTCAGTTAGTGCTTCAGAACTAGCTACTGCTGCAGCTACTCCATGATCCAAAGTATCATGAATAGAAGGAGGAGTCTTTGATGTCAATAACTGAAAATGAAACAAAAAAAGTATTATGTAGTTATCAATATTACATATATTTTTTACAACCCTACTAATGAGTAAATGATACCTCTGTGAAGGTTCCACCGCGTCCTTTGGTGTGCGGTGTCGAAGTCGAAGCTCCAACATTCAACTAGTGCACATGTACATGGAAAATTATAAGACAACCATTCATATAAGAACGTACTACTAGCATGTTAATTATAATGCATTATTACACATATACCTATTGACTCAATGGTGACATCGCAAAGCTAGGTGAAAGAATGTGATCATCGTGCCTCTGGATTTTGATAATAATTTATGTAGTAATTTAGTTATTCATTCATTTATTAATTAAATATAATCAAGTAAATCAAATTAACATGCAAATAAAGATACCTCAAGGAAAGTGGCATGATGCCCTTTCCTATCTGTTGTGAACGTCGATGGTCCACCAGTGAACATCTAATGCACATGCAAAATAAGTTATGATACAATTATTCATATAATTACATAACAATCAAATATATTAATTAAAATATTTTATTTGATACATACTTGTGGAACTGACGATGATGTGTAGAAGGGGACATTGGGATCATTGCCACTGCCACTGCCACTGACACTCTTGCCCTGAATTTTCATCATAATCAATAGATACTAAATTAAATATTTATTCTTTTATAAATGAAATATGATCAAAGCAATTTAATGAACTTGGAAATATTTACCTATCTGCCAATGCCAAATTTTATATTTAGAAAGCTATTAGTCATCATTCTGGGATCCTCTTCCTCTCTCTCGCCAGTACCAAATGTGCACAAGCATCCACATAACCAACAAATATGCCCCCTCAAGGATTGACCATGGTCACCCTCAACTAAAGGAGTGACACACTGAATGAGAGTCTGTGTCAGAGCACTAATCATGCCTAGTGTGTCTTCCTCTACATGTTCCTTCACAACGGAAGGAATAGTAACATGATCCGCCTATGGCTTGCTAATAGGAACCCTAGGTGTGTTAGGGTCACGATGTACCCTTGCTTGATCAAATGATGACCCCCCTCCTCTACCCTGAGAATCTAGATAGTCAAAATAATTAGGCACCTCCTTGAGTACAAACTCGCAATAGAGTTTCCTCAAGAAATAAATAGGAACCTCATGATTGTTACAAGGAGGCAAATCAAAGACCATCCACCATCTCTCCCCAAAATTGTTTTTAATGTCTTCATTTAAGCACCAATGAATTGGGAACCTCCTTATTGTAGTTGTAAGAGTATCTGTGTCCCCTGATTTTTTAAATAGCTTGCAAATGTCATCTTTTGTGATTTTTTTCTTTTTTATGTCCACATAAGATAATTTATTGGCATAATATTGTTTTTTTCTTCTCTTTTATCCCGCCATAAATTAATTTTCCCACTAATTGAGCTTACGTGGGTCAATATTGCTTCCAATGATTTACCACGAGAATCTTTTAACCTACTAATTAAAGATTCTAATTCTTTTTTCCCTCTTTCAATTTGGTTCATCAAATTTTCTTGTGTTCCAGGAGGAGGTTTCTCGATTGGTGGAGGCAATTGAGGTTCATTTTCTTCATTTGTTTCTTCATTCAGTTCTTCATGAGGAGATGGAGGGTTTGGTAGAGAGTTTGGTGGAGGGTTTGGTTGAGGGAGATTATTTCTTCCTGATAATTAAAAAAACTAGATTTTAAAATCTTCATTACACACAAATTTAAACAAAAACAAATTTTAACAAAATAAATTCCTACAAAACTAAAATTTTAAAACAAATAAGAGACATTGGCTATAAAAACACTTACCTCTTCTTCCAAATCGAACTTGACGATGCCGTGGAGCCATTTGATGGATGGATGAACAAAAACACTGGATTCACAAGCCAAAAGAAGAGTGCGCGCACACTTGGGAAGCCCTTCTTAACTGCAAATGCGGGTTTGAGGAAAGAAAAATGAGCTTTCCAACCCACAACAAGCTTTAAGAAAACTTTTTTCAATTTTGGATTGCCCAAGCCTAAGGCTTGGGCAACCCAAGCCATAGGGTGCACACCCTTTAGTGCGTACGCACTATGCGTGATGGGGGACCAAAAAGAAAAGTGGCATCTTTTTGGTCCCCCATCTTTGTGCATATACCCTCATGTAATTTATGAATGTATGTCAAAGGGTCCACTCCTATTATAATAAACTTCTAAATATAAATATTAAGTAATTGCTTCAAACGTAAATTAAGGAAGTATAATTATAAAAAAAGAGTTAAACATGCTATAAAAACAAATAATTTTTGTTGGGAATTAGTGTCCACCTAGGTATTTAGGTTAACAATAAAGTTGTTAACACACAACTTTATATTTTTGTTAGACTATAATATTGTCATCATGGTTTTTTAGATAATATATATTATTAGTTGTAGGAGTGATTATAAGGAGGTGAGTTGTCAAAAAAACTAGTACAATTAGGGTGTGGGTCCTATAATATAGGAGATTAAACTTGTATACAAGTGTTATATATTTGAATGAATAATATGAAACACACATTCTTTGAGTTAAATCATTTGTAGTTTAATTTGTCTCTCCTCATATTTCTAATATAGAGTGTGTAATATAGAAATATAGATGAAGGAAAACTCCATGTGTAGCCTTCTTCTATTAGTGTACAAAGATTTCACTTGAGAGGTTTGGTGAGTTTTTAATCTCTATAGACAACTTTTTCTCCATCCATTTTTTTCTCTATAATATATGTTGATCATGCCCAAGGGGTAGACAAGTTTCTAGCAACAAATAAATTTGAATTTGGTTTTACTTGGCTCGGGTTTCTATTTTTTTATGTAGGCTTGATTCACATTTTTGTTATTTGTTGATTGTCTACATTTTCTTTGAGCAAGCATTGACAGGTTTTGATTATTTGGTGGGTATTGAACAATTTCCCAACAATCTCACTATAGTCTCCATCACCAATTTTTTATTTGTTAGGATATTCATTTAAAATTTTCTAGCTGAAAAAATTGTCTAACACTAGAAAATTATCTCACATGGCTAGAAAGTTATCCAATTTAGGTGGTCAAAATTTGACAACTTTCCGACCTTGAGAGATGGGCATGATTGTGTGTTTTTTCTCCCAGAATGTTGTTTACTACTTGAATGTTATTTCACACTACCTAAAGTTGTTGAATCATGGGTCTAATGCCAAAATATTGTCTCGCATTGCTGGGTAGTTCTGGAATTCCATGTGATGTTATGCATGGAGAAGTTGTTTGGGGGTGAAAATTTTGGTGTTAGAAGTAGTCGAGAAAGAGTGAGAAGAATTGTGTTGGGTAAGATATGATTCAATTTATTCTTGTGGTGGGTATTTTAAAATAGACTCTTTCTATTTCATTAAGATGGCCAAAAAAATCCACTCTTCTTCAATGTAATATATTCGTGTGTTTTTGAATACTAGCCTTCTAATAGTGGAAATTTGTCTCGCACTACTAGGAAGTTGTCCAATTCTAGTGAGGAGTTATCTCATGCTAGGAATTTGTTGTTGGGTCATCAAATAGTTGTATCACATTGGGACATTGTCATTTTTGGGTACTTTTCTCTTAGGATGAGGTTAGTGGCACTTGCAAGAGGATCATGGTGTAGTTGGAATTGACATGTAATTTAATTGTGTACATGGAAAATACATAGTAATTTTAAGAGCATCAATTCCCCCATTCAGTTATTTGGCTTATGAGTAGCATTACTTGGAGAGGTTTTCTTGGTGATGACAATAGTGACAAAAATCACAATTGGAAGTGGAGTTAAGGAGTGTTGGACATGTTAGATAGGGTAGACTTAGAAATGATGTGCACGATAACTGAGCTTTGACTGCGCCATTGAGTCATTTTCTTTTGGTTTGAAATTAATCAATATTATTTTACAATGATTCCTGTTATTTTTGTGTAGCATCATAAAATGGAAGCACTTCCATTTAGGACTAGTTTATCCCTCCGAGTAGTTGGTTTGGGGTTATGTCAAATGCCTTGAATGGGTCTTTGACTTGGATCTAGCTTTTAAATCCCCTATTCTGCCCCATTTTCTACTTCTTTTCTGCATAATTTTGGCATCCTGAATTGTAACTCTAAGATTATTGACCTCAAGGTCAAGGTAAACCTTTTAGGTCATGGTGGACCTCGACCCTAACCCAAGGTCCAAATTTCAAGATCCTAAAGTTTCCAGATGTTGGGTTTTAGAAAGATTTATTTCTCGCTTCTGGGTCGGCTGTTTTGGGCTTCGAAATGGTAAACTCTCAAATTATATTTAATTTAGGTCCATGTATAGGGGTAAAGGTTTAAATGGGAATTTAATTCTCCTATGTAGGCCTCTCTAGAATTTTTTTCCCTAGGCTAGTATAAAAGGAATCCTTCCTCTCTCATTTCACAACATCTCTTTCAATCAAGCATCCATCGAAAATCATAATCTCTCAAGCAAGCGAAATCAAGAAATCAAGAAGCAAGCAAGAAGGAGAAGGAAAGCATTCAAGAATTCATTCATCTTCAAGCATTCAAGAATTCATTCATCTTCAAGCATTCAAGCATTCAAGATCCAATTCATCAAGGAGATCCATTGGTATTCGTTGAAGGATTCAATCTCTATGGAGCCCTCTTGTTGAAGATTTCTCCATCCACATTCATTCAAGCTTCTTCCTATTCCAAGATCCATTCAAGATTGGTGTTGAAGATCTAAAGACAATTGATTTGAGACATCCTACATCCAATTCTACATTCATTTGGAGCACCCATACTTGTGGATTCAAGGATTCAAATCCTCCATAAGGGTTTCAATATAGGCAAGGTGAATTGTTTCATTTACTTTGTTTATTACAACAATTTCAATTCAATTTTAAGGTTAATTCCTAAATTCAGGTTTGACCAAGGCAAACCCCTCCCCCCCCCAAAAAAAAAACCATTTTTCTTGCAGGAACAAGTATAGAACAAAAAATTATAGTGTAGATCTAGACACCCTTTTCGGAAAACTTTCGGGATTCGTAGACAAAATTCTTGTCGGAGCATCACAGGTCAAGGTTGACATAAAGGGGTCAAGGTTGACCTTTCTACCTAGGTCAAGGTTGACCTTTTCTAGAAAAGTAGAAGGTTTCCAGGTTTTCTTTCTTTGTGTTTCCAGGCAAGATCCGGTTGCAGAATTTCCCAAAAATGAGTACAAACACCAGAAAACAACATTTTCCAGATCTGTCATATTTTGAGGTCAGTATTTGTCTTCAATTCAATTAAGATTAAAATACTTCTTTCCATAATGGAATATAAGGTTTTCTCCTTTCTTTATATTCTCGATTTATTGATTCATTTATGCATTGACCATCTTCTTGTGGTTAATCAACTTGGACCTTTCCTTTGGGAATTTGGGGTTAAGAAGAAGATCTTAACTTCTCCAATCCTATACATAACTTTACTCCATTTTCAAACATTTTTTTTTGGTGAACCCGACGTGAAGCATGCTATTTTGTCTCAATCTGTATCTCCACCCTAGCCTCAATCTCAAACTCAACTTCAAGTTCCACCTCAACCTAAGCCTAAACTGAAACCTCAACCTAAACCTCAAAAATAACCTAAGAATAAAAGACCTAGGGAACTCTTGATCACCTTTAATGATTCTGAGACTATTAAAGCTTCTGATGTTCCCCTCTACATTTATGCTAGGATTTATAAGATACCTACATGTGGTTTTCTTTTTGATCCTACATCCTTAGTCAATGTTATTACTGAAGAAAATCCTTTTATGAAGAACTTACAATGTGATTCTTATGATACATCGAATATTGTGTGGATTCAAACTTGTAATGGTTTTCTTTATCCATCGTTTGGTTCTATTAACTTGCCCTTTGAACTTTGTGGTAAAGTTGTGGACACTACCTTTGTTGTTGTTCCCACTTCTGATCAGTTTCAAGTTAAGTTTGGTTTGCCTTGGTTGAATACCATGCATGCCATTGCTTCTCCTATCCATAAGTGTCTTAAATTCATTCATGATGAAGAAGTGAAGATGATTAATCATAGTTTATATCAACCTTCTAGGCCGAGGGATTGTGCTACACTTGACTTCTTTTGGCCTTCATTACCTAATTCATGTCCTTCTCGACTTGATAACCTTTTTTGCTCATACCAAGCCTATAAACATCGCAAGATTCTTGAGTTAAGCATGCCTCAGATGGATCTTAACCATGGTCTTTTCCCTACGCCTTCCATAACTCCTTTATCCATGGCTTGTAGTTCTATTAATCAAGCTCCTAGTGTTGCTTTTCAGCCTACTGAGAATCCTACTAATCCTCCTATTGAACTAGTGAAGGAACCTGTGGTTGTCCCTCCTAGTTCTCAACATATTTCAAACAAGACAAAATGTAACCGATCTGCTGATGAATGTCATAAGAAGCATAGAGCTCAAGCTAAAGCCCATGCCTCTGTTCTTCAAAGTTCTTTACCTTCTTTTGACCAACCTATGCCTGATGTGTTAGAAGAAGTTAATACTATTAATGATGTTAAGATGAATGATTATGATGATTCTATTCATATCTTAGATTCTATTTAAATTAATCTTGATGAAGAAGATACTCTTTATGATACTAATGATGTTAATGATGAATATGAGACTATTGACATTGATACTGATTTACCTAATATGCTTTCAGCACAATTGATAATTACACCTAGTATCGAACATTATGATTCTCAAGAGGATCCTTGGTTGGAACTGGCTATTATTCCTACTGTATTGGATATAGTCCCTCTTGCGAGTTTCCCACCTTCCTGAAATGATATAGAATGAGATGGGGAGAGTAGATGACATGCTTGATTGCTTTGTCCTTCATGGTATCTTTTTGTGTGTTTTCCTGTTGTATTGTGCTTCTCCCGTAATGTGTTTCTTAAATGTTTGTTAGATTCTTTTATACAACTTTTGTTACTTTTTTGGTGCAAGTTGATAAAGGAATTGCCTATTGTACTATTCCTCTATATGTATCTTTACTCTTCTATATGTTATTTTTATGTTATGTTGTACCTGTGCTATTGTTCGTAAATGTTTTCCTTCTGTAGTCTTCTTGGATTTGCGACTTGGTAGCATTGAATCTTTTTGGTCTCTATGTTGTGGTCTGAAAAGACTCTTCTTCGTAACTCTTATGTTTTCTTACCTCTATTATGATTTAGTTCTACTTTCTTTGGGGAATGATTTCAATTCATTTGCAATAATATCATATATAAATATCTTCTTATGATCATACTGACCCCATGACAGGTAGATCCCTTCTGTGTTCTCTATATGTTTATGTGGTATTTCTCTTGATTTGTATTCGATTTGGGGCATCTCATAGTGGAAACATAATCAGTGGAGTTTTTTATGTTTCTGTTCAAGCCATTGCTCCTGTTAAAGTGTTAGCAATGAATTTAACATGGAGGCATATAATCTACTCACTTTTTGCACACACGCACTTTCAATATGTATATATATATTTTCAAGGCTCTTTTCTCCCTTTATGGATTAGTGACTAATCCTTAAAGCATGGATTTTTATCTTATAGGATCTCTTGTTGCCTCTAGTTTCAATTTTCAAAGGTTTTGATCCCTTAAGGTCGAAAGTGCCCTTAAGACTGGATCTCTCCTTTGTTTTGGATTTGCTCTTTTGGAATAGAATATTCCTAAGGGTGAATCCTTAATGGGTTGACTAGTGAGTAGCTACATTCACCAGGCGGTTCAACTCCATCTTTCCAATTGCACTATTTCCTTGTGTGGTTCACAATGGGACATAAGTTCTCATTGGGTGATGTAATCACACCCTTTTATCTCTTTTAGAGATGTCTCTCTTATTGTAATCTTGGAGTTGATGAAGACTTGAGTCCTTGGGGGATTGAGGATTCCTTTGTCCCTTTGATTTCAATAAGATTGTCTTTTTCTTTATGATCTCCTTTACCAAGAGTTTGCATTGAGTCCATACTCTTGTTAAAGTGGGGGCTAAATGTAGTGTTGAAAAATGGAAGCACTTCCATTTAGGACTAGTTTAGCCCTCTGAGTAGGTGGTTTGGGGTCATGTCAAATGCCTTGAATGGGTCTTTGACTTGGATTTGGCTTTTAAATCCCCCGTTCTGCCCCATTTTCTGCTTCTTTTCTACATAATTCTTCCATCTTGAATTGTAAATCTGAGATTCTTGACCTCAGGGTCAAGGTTGACCTTTTAGGTCATGGTCGACCTCGACCCTAACCTAAGGTCCAAATTTCAAGATCCCAAAGTTTCTAGATGTCGAGTTTCAGAAAGATTTATTTCCCACTTCCGAGTCGGCTGTTTCGGGCTTCAGAATGTAAAATCTCAAATTATGTTTAATTTAGGTCCATTTATAGGGGTAAAGGTTTAAATTGGAATTTAATTCTCCTATGTAGCCCTCTCTAGAATTTTGTTCCCTAGACTAGTATAAAAGGAAGCCTTCCTCTCTAATTTTACAACATCTCTTTCAATCAAGCATCCATCAAAAATCATAATCTCTCAAGCAAGAAAAATCAAGCAATCAAGAAGCAAGCAAGAAGGAGAAGGAATGACTTTAAGCATTCAAGATCCAATTCATCAAGGAGATCCATTGGTAGCCTTTGAAGGATTCAATCTCTATGGAGCCCTCTTGTTGAAGATTTCTCCATCCACATTCATTCAAGCTTCTTCCTATTCCAAGATCCATTCAAGATTGGTGTTGAAGATCTAAATACAATTGATTTGAGACATCCTACATCCAATTCTACATTAATTTGGAGCATCCATACTTGTGGATTCAAAGATTCGAATTCTCCACAAGGGTTTCAACATAGGCAAGGTGAATTATTTCATTTACTTTGTTTATTACAACAATTTCAATTCAATTTCAAGGTTAATTCCTAAATTGGGGTTAGACCAAGGCAAACCCCTCTCCCCAATAAACAAAACTATTTTTATTGCAAGAATAGGTACAAAACAATGAATTGCAATGCATATCTAGATACCCTTTTTGGCAAACTTTTAGGATCCGCGAATAGAATTTCTGTCAAAGCAGCGCAGGTCAAGGTCGACATAAAGGGGTCAAGGTTGACCTTTCTACCTAGGTCAAGGTTGACCTTTTCTAGAAAAGCAACATTTTTTTGGGTTTTCTCTGTCCCTATTTTTCCAAGCCAGATCCGGTTGTTGAATTTCCCAAAATTGAGTACAAACACCACAAAACAACATTTTCTAGATCTGTCATATTTTGAGATTAGTATTTGATGCAGGAGCATCTTAGGTCCTTGGCAATCCTATATCACCAAAAACATGTTTGTGTTTTCCTATGTTTCTTGGTTGCTTCTCTGACCGAGTTGGTTTGGAATTGCTTGATTTCTTTTATTTACCAGGGTTGGTCGGTTATCTCTCTGGCGCTTGGTGAATTTCCCTAGTGCTCGGTGATGGTCGTCTGGTGCTCGGTTATCCTTATTTACTGAGTTGTTTGTTTTAGTTTCCCATTGAGGTTGACTCTTGCAATTAATTATGGTCACATATTTAATGATGATATCTATCATTGGGAAGCGTGTGGACCTAGATCTGGTCATTCCTTCTGTTGATGGTGGATCTGAAGGTCGACTTGTTCGGTAGCCTCTTGGATATAATGTAATATTTGTTGTAGTTGAGGAGATAAGTTTTTAGAACATCAAAGATAGAAGCTAGGAGATAGAATATTGTTTTAGATCCTTGCATGTTGGAGGACTTTTGTACTTGAATTTTAATATCTGGCCTAAACCAGGAAGGCCTTACAACCCAGCATGTATGAATCATTTGAAGTAAATATATGAAAGATATTTGCATTCTCTCTCTCACTTAGGTGTTTGTTTCTTCCGTGTGCAATCTTTGCAAGGTGGATATGGTTAGGGTTTTCCTTTGGCCCCTCTCCCTATCCTCCCTTTTGTTATAAGGTGGTATCAAAGTGAGGTGAGATCTGGATCTAGGTTTGCAAATCTAGGTTTGAGGGTTCCTTCTTGTCAAACCCTAGTTGATTGGTTGTAGGGTAGAAGATTGTGATCTGGCCTATAATTGCAGAGGGTTTCAAGATGGTTCATGGGAGGTGAGAAGCGGATCGAGGATTGGCAGACATGTTAACACAACTTACTGCTAGATTAGAAGCTGTTGAAACAACCTAGAGAGGAGGAAGACATCTTGAAGATGTTATTGATGATGAAATTGAGGAATAAAAAGGTGATGTAGAACCTAAACTGATGATGGATCAAGGTGATGAAAGATTGTTGAAGGCTTTGACAAATCTGAAGTCTACACCACACTTTAATCCTCTTGAGTATAGTGGAAAATTGGATTTTGATGAATTGGTGGACTGGATCACTGAGATGGAAAAGTATTTTGAATATGAAAATGTACCTAAGGAAAAGAAGGTGAAAATTGCAAGCACAAAGTTGAAAAGTCATGCATCCTTGTGGTGGGAACATCTATAGTTGGACAAAAAGAGGAAAGGCAAATACAAAATTAAGGTATGGAATAAAATGGTGAAAAAATTGAAAGGAAAGTTTTTACCTTGTGATTATCAGATTAACCTAGTTAGGCAAATGCAAAGTTTGAGGCATAAAGATAGCTTGGTAAAAGAATATACTGAGGAATTCTATAGATTAGATATCAGATCTGGACATGATGAAGATTATGTGGAAAGAATTACTACGTACCTAAATGGATTGAGAGTTTCCATCCAAGAAGAAATCAGTTTGGTCAAATTGGAGAACATTGAAGAGGCTTATCAATTTGCATTGAAGTTGAGGAGAAATTGAACAAGAGACATGAGCAAAGCCAAAGAGGTAGAGGTGGTAGATTCCCTAGGGGAAGAGGTAGATCTTATGGTAAAAATAGTAGATCTGAACCTGAAAAGCTGAATCTGGATAAAGGCAAGACTAAGTGGAAAGGTGAAAGTTCATCTAGAGGTAGCGACAGTAACTACCAAGGTGGTTATAACAGAGGTGGTTTTCGAGGAACTTGTTACAATTGTGGAGAAGAAGGACATAGATCATTTGAGTGTACACATGAAAGTATAAATGCTTTGGTGTAAGAAGAGTCACCGAATGAACCTGAGAAGGAAAAGAACTTGATGGTAAGGAGAGCACTTTGGAGTGAAAGTAATAAGGAAGATCCGGTAAGTAAAATTTTGTTCAAGACCAGATGTAGAGTTTCTGATGAAGTTTGGAAGGTAATAATTGATAGTGGTAGCTCGAAGAATCTAGCATCTGAGGAAATGGTTACAAATTTGTAGTTGAAAAGATTGGAACATCTTAAGCCCTATCAGATTTCATGGATCAAAGATGAGCATACACTCTTGGTAAGTGAACAATGTTATGTGAATTTGAAAATTGGAAAGCACTATGATAAGGTGTTATGTGATATCATGCTTATGGATTGTTGTCATATTTTGTTGGGTAGACCTTGGCAATGTGATAGACATGCTATATATGATGGGAGATTGCATAAATATACTATTTGGGATGATGGAAGAAGACAAATATTGTTACCTTTGATTGAAGAACCTGTTAGTAATGTTTGCCCATCTGTGAAAGTTTGCTTGATGGAAGGAAGACAGTTTGTTAAGGATTTGAAGAAGAATGATGTATGTTCTGTTGTGATTCTTAACAAACTGAGTAAGAAAATAGAGGATAGTGTCCCTGAGGAGACTAATAAGTTACTCATCGAGTATAGTGAAATCATTTCTGATAATGTACCTAATGGTTTGCCACTGAAGAGAAGCATTGATCATTGCATGGATCTAATCCCGGGAGCTAGTTTACTGAATAAGGCACCACATTGGTTGACACCTACTGAGAATTAGGAATTGAATCGAAAGATTCAAGAATTGTTGCAAAAAGGTTTGATCAAAAGAGTTTGAGTCCTTGTGAAGTACCTGCTATATTGGCATCTAAGAAGAATGGAGAATGGTGAATGTGTACTGATTCCAGAGCAATCATCTAGATAATAGTGAAATATAGGTTTCCTATACTAAGAATGGATGATATAATGGACAGTTTGATTGGAGCAAATTATTTTACCAAAATTGATTTGAAAAGTGGGTATCATCAGATCAAAATCAAAGAAGGTGATGAGTGGAACACTTCTTTCAAAACAAAAGAAGGTTTGTATGAGTGGTTGGTTATGCCTGTTGGTTTAACTAATGCACTGAGTACTTTTATGAGGTTGTCAATGAAGTTTTGAAGAAATTCTTGGGTACATTTGTGATTGTATACTTTGATGATATTCTAATATTCAATAATACTAGAGAAAAACATTTGTTGCATGTTAAACAAGTATTGTAGAGGTTGAAAGAAGAAAAGTTGCTAATAAATTTGAAAAAGTGTTCATTCATGAAAGAGGAGATTGTGTATTTGGGATTTTTGATTTGAGCTGATGGTTTGAAAATGGATCCTAAAAAGGTTGAAGCTATTTTGAATTGGCCTACACCTGAGAATACTAGTGAGGTAAGATCATTTCATGGTTTGGAAATTTTTTACCGAAATTTCATTAGGAATTTCGATTCAATTTGTAATGCTATGACTGAGACTATGATAGGAGATAAAAGAGAATTCAAGTGGACACATGGAGCTAATAAAATTTTTGAGACTCTAAAGTAGAAGGTTGCTGAATTACCTATTCTAGCATTGCCCGATTTCAATAAGGTATTTCAAGTGGAATTTGATGCAAGTAGAAGTGCAATAGGAGCTCTATTGAGTCAAGAAGGTAAACCTATTGCTTTCTTTAGTGAAAAGTTGAATGATGCAAAAAGGAAATACTCTATGAATGATCCAGAATTCTATGCTATTGTTCAAGCACTGAAGAAGTGGAGACATTATTTGATACCAAGTGAATCTGTGTTGTATACCGCTCATAAAGCTTTACAATATTTGGGTAGTTAGAATAAGTTGAATTAGAGACATATGAAATAGGTAGAGTATTTGCAGAGTTATACATTTGTGATAAAACACAAGAGTGGAGTCACTAACTGAGTTGCTGATGCATTGAGTAGAAGAAGATTTTTGATGACCGAGATGAAAATTGAAGTTCTTGGCTTTGATGACATGAGAGATTCTTATGAATTTGATCCTGATTTTTCTGACCTGTGGAGAAAGTGCAGAGCACCTATTCAAGATCAACCAAGTACTAAATGGGAAGAATATTTCATTCAAGAAGGTATGTTGATTAAAGGTAATCAGTTGTGTATACCAAGAGGATCAATGAGAACTAATTTGATAAAAGAGAAACATATTAGTTGTTTGGCTGGACACTTTGGTGTTGATAAAACATTGAGTTTTCTTAAGGAGAAATACTTTTGGCCACAATTGTATAAAGAGGTTCAGAAATTTGTGGAAAGTTGTGGAATTTGTCATTTTGCAAAAGGAGTAAGTTAGAATAATGGATTGTATACACCAATTTCTGTTCCTGAGAAACCTTGGATTAATATAAGTATGGATTTTGTTCTTGGCTTACCAAAGACAGTAAGAGGTAATGATTCCATATTTGTTGTTGTGGATAGATTTTCTAAAATGACACATTTTATACCTTGTAGAAAGACATCAGATGCAGTACATATAGAAGATCTTTTCTTTAAGGAAATTGTCAAATTGCATGGATTACCGAGGAGTATTATCTCTGACTGAGACAATAAATTTGTTGGATACTTTTGGAAGACCCTTTGGAGAAAGTTTGGCACTGAGTTGAAATATAGTTCTACATTTCACCCATAGACCGATGGATAGACATAAGTTGCGAACATAAGCTTGGGTAATCTTTTGATATTTTTAGTTGGAGACACACCGAGTAACTGGGATTCTGTGTTGGCACAATAAGAGTTTGCATACAATAATTTAGTGAATAGGAGTACTGGAAAAACACCTTTTGAGATTGTAAATGGCATACAACCGAGAGGTATATCAGATTTGAGGGATATTACTGATGAAAGAAAGAGAAGTGTTGAAGGAGTAAGGTTTGTTGAGTACATGAAGACATTGCATGAAGATGTGAAATATAAGTTGGAGAAAAGTAATCAGAAATATAAAGGCAAAGCTGATAGATCAAGAAGACATAAGACTTTTGCAGTCGGTGATGAAGTAATGGTTCATTTGAAGAAAGGCAGATTTCCTGTTGGAACATATGGGAAGCTGAAAATGAAGAAATTTGGACCTTGTAAGATTTTGAAGAGATTTGACAGTAGAAATGCTTATGAGATTGAGTTACTTGATGACATGGATATATCACCTATTTTCAACATTGCTGATTTGTATGAGTATCATGAGTCAGATGAAGAAATGATAGTACCGAATGATTATCCTAAGAAATAGATAGAATAAGTTGAGTAGATTTTGGAGCAAAGAATTGGCAAAAGTACAAGAGGAAAATAATATATGGAAAATCAGGTAAAGTGGAAGAATAGACCAATTGAAGACAGTTCATGGATTTCACAATCAAAGTTGGATTCAGCTAAGATTGTACCTATTTCATGATTCAGAGAATCATTTTCAAATAACCCCAGGTGTCTGATGTAGGAGAATCTCGGGTCCTTAGCAATCCTATATCACCAAAAACATGTTTGTGTTTTCCTATGTTTCTCGGTTCCTTCTTTGACCGAGTTGGTTCGGTGTTGCTCAGTTTCCTTTGTTTACTAGGGTTGGTCAGTTATTTCCCTAGCACTCGATGATGCTTGTCTGGCGCTCGATTATCCTTGCTTACCGAGTTGCTTGTTTTAGTTTCCTGTTGAGGCTGACTCTTGTAATTAATTATAGTCACATATTTAATGATGGTATCTATCATTGGGAAGTGTGTGGACCTATATCTGGTCATTCCTTCTATTGATGGTGGATCTGAAGGTTGACTTGTTTGGTATCCTCTTGTATATAATGTAATCTTTGTTGTAGTTGAGGAGATAAGTTTTTAGAACATCAGAGATAGAAGCTAGGAGATAGAAGATTGTTTCAGATCCTCACATGTTGGAGGACTTCTGTACTTGAATTGTAATATCTGGCCTAAATTAGGAAGGCCTTACAACCTGACATGTATGACTCAATTGAAGTAAATATATGAAAGATATCTGCATTCTCTCTCTCACTTGGGTGTTTGTTGCTTCCACGTGCAATCTCTGCAATGTGGATTTGGTAGGGTGTGTCTTTGGCCCCTCTCCTTGTCCTCCCTTGCATCAGTATTAGTCTTCAATTTAATTAAGATTTCAATACTTCTTTCCATAACAAAATATAAGGGTTTCTCCTTTCTTCATATTCTCCATCGATTGATTCATTTATGCATTGACCATCTTCTTGTGGTTAATCAACTTGGATCTTTCCTTTGGGAATTTGGGCTTAAGGAGAAGATCTTACCTTCCCCAATCTTATACATAACTTTACTCCATTTTCAAACATTACATTTTGTTTGCATGAATTTTACCCTAAGAGCAACTAAATAAGTGGTAGAGCACTTTTTTTTGGGGGATCTCTGATAAAATGTGTATTTTTCATGTTATTAGTTATGGGTTGGTGGTTGATGACTAAAATGAATGATTTTGTCATTTTCTTTGTTCTTGTTTACTTTTTTTTTGCTTATGTCTATATATCATTTGGTGGGTAGAAGTAAAATTATATGGAACACATAGGGAGTGTAGATGTGCATCTTGCTGTAGGAAATTGTTTTTCTTTAGCTTCCACTTGTATTGGGTTTTTGTTGATGTTTGTTTTCATGTAGAGAAATAATATGTATGCAGATGTTTGGGTTCTTTGAAAGGGTCAAAGAGCTAGGGGATTCCAAGCTAGAATAGATAATTATTTCATTCTCAAATCCTTTCCATTAGAAATAAGGTAGCACACACAATTGAGAGGTGGGGGGGTGAATCAGTTGTGTCCAAAACTAAATATTATCCAATGCTTAACTTCTTAACTTAGATGTGAATGATAAAATTTAAAGAATTGAACCACAATCACATGGTCTCCAAGTATCAAATCCATGATAATCATTTTTGAGCACTTGGTGAATATCTTGTGAGTTGATATTTGGAGACCATTGCTCTGAGTACTTGGTGAGTATCATGGATTTGATACTTGAAGACCATTTCTCATGATATCTGTAAAATGATATAAATTTTAAATGATTATCTATACTCACATATTACATTGAGGTAATATATTTATCCTCCCTAGCTAAGAGGGAGTGTTAATGATTATAGCAGTTTTGTGTAGCTATGGTGAGAGATTTGAAGTGTTTACATTGGATTGATTTATCCTCCCTAGCTAAGAGGGAGTGTTAATGTTTTGTAGCTTTAGTCAGATAAACACTACAAGTCAATACTAGTGAAGATATGTATATATATATTTGGTATATATGAGATGTACTTAAGGTTTCTTAGGATCGTTTCAAATGTAATAGCACTGCCTATATAGTATGTGTTTTCCAAATGCAACAATATCTTTCATTTATATTGAGAATAAGCCAAGAAGAGACACATCCCTTCATGGGACATGTCTATTCATTACTATGTAACTAATATAATGACAATTATGATTATGATTATGATTATGATTTTATATATATATATATATATATATATATATATATATATATATATATATATATATATATATATATATATATATATATATATATATATACTTTGAATAGATTTGTATTCTTCAAGTGTCTAATACAATATTTGATTTCTATAGTGACTACATGATTTTTCTTTGGAAATTCACATGTAATTCAAAGCGAGTGTAAAATTTAATGATAAAAATTACATATTCAAGATTAAAGATAGAGTACTATGTGATGTGCTACCCATGGATTCCTACCATATCTTGTTGGGCAGACCATGACAATATGATAGGAGAGCCATACATGATGGTGAGAAGAACTCATATTCCTTCTAAAAGGATGGTGTTAATAATAAAATCCAATCTTTGGTAGATGAAGGTGTTGGTGTAATTAATTATTCCTAATTACACTTTTCTTAATCTTACTTAGGTTAATGCATTGCATAGTAGTTTGTGATTGAGACACCTAGGAGTGTGCACATCTATTAAGCACATGGTGTAGGAGGAATTCCACTTTTGGTGTGATAGTTGTCTTCACATACCTCATTGTGTGTGAGATCCACCTTTTGTGTTCTTATCACATTACCATCCTAATCCAATGCATATACTTTATTGCATATTGGAGGATGGTCCACATTTGGTGGACATGTGATTACACCTAGCATAGGTGATAGCTTATCAGCTCCTTATCATTGCCTTTCCTATATAAGGAGGCCTATTATGTAATAATTTCATATGAACATTGATTCATTCATCGATTCAATCAAGGTGAATTCATTGGATCTATTCAATCCATCTTTGCATTCATATTTTCTCTCTTGTGCTTTTCTTCAACCTCTAGATCCTTGGTTCAATATTTGCTATTTGCAAATTCTTACATGGTATCAGAGCCATTGGAGCATTTTAGATCAGCCGATTTGAAGAGATCTTGATTTAAATTTTAAAGGTCCAAATCTCAGATTTGGCAACCAGCATGCGATAGAGGTGTCTTGGAGCAAATGTGACCTCACCATTACGTCCGGGAGGTTGTTTCAGTTAAGATCGACTATAAATTCACCTATATTAGGTGAAAGTCAAATCCAAGGCAAAATTTTTTTGCAAATCGAGCCGTACGGCCCAATCTGCACCTTCGGTACGATTTTATTAAAAAAACAAAAAATATTTTTTTAATTCTATTGGCTTTTTCAAATTTTTTTTTTTTTTGCTGAAAATTTTTGTCTTTCGGGGTTGGTACGACCCCTAAGATAGAGATTATTCCATTAGTTCGGGTTCAACAGTGACATAAGCGAATCAGATCTGTGTACGGGTCCCATGCTCAAGCCCACGGTCGAACACAAAGCCTAGCCCGATAGTGTTCTTATCTACTATCTACACGGGCCTTTGCATTAAAAAAGGGCACAAAGACCCTTAGCACGGCGCATGGATTAATATCCCACACCGCCACTCCTCCCACATTGCCGCTCCGCCAAAGCTCCACTGGCCCTCCTCCTGCCACCGGCTACACGAGCACCTTTTCCACAGTCAGCGGATCTCCTCTATCATCACCACCCAAAGCAGCCAGATCCCCAGCCCCGTGCTCCACTCAAATCCCACCATTGCAGCAGGCTCCCTCTGCCCAATAAGTAGTGGTGAGCATCCCACCGACCACTCCATCTGCCGCCACGCGGTGGTTCTGCAAAGGTTCACCCAATCAGTGCCCCATGGTGCAACATGGCACTCGGTCAGTACCTCAGCCCCGTCAGTGAACCGTGCAGCCACACATCACCTGCCACATGGCACACTACCTCATCACCTTGCAACATGGTCCGTACAGATCCATATAGTATAGGTTGGTTGCTCATCACCACGTCAGCCCGTGGGGGCATTTTTTGCTTACGTCACCTTGCACGTGATAGTAAAATTGATGGCCGTCTAGCCATCACCACAGGGCAGAATTGGTTTTTTTGACGGCCATATGACAGTAAAATTTAACCTAGTGTTTTACTGACATCATCAGGGTTTGGAAATTCTCTGCCTTCACCATTTGCATTTTTTATTTGATAGTCCAACTTTGAGAGGCCATAACTTGGTCATCCGGGCTCCAAATCGGGTGCAATTTTTTTAAAAATTGGGTAGAATTTCCTAAAATTTCTAGTGGTGGTGTTGATTTTGCATTTTGGTGGCCTCATTTGTTAGAAATTGCAGATCTTGTTGACTATTCCTGATTTTTGCAACTTCTAGGGCTTCGTTTGGGCACATACAGTAACATTTTGAGGTGAATTTTTTTTTGAAAGTGCATGATTTTTCATCTACTTTCTAGATCTATAATCATATTTGAGTGATTTTGGGTAGACATATCACTTTCAGAAATATATCATTTTGGGGCTATATTTGCACTTGGTTAATCCTTGGATTTCAGTTTTCTGATTTGCATCAGTCATTTGAAGGAGTTATCAGTAGTTATCAATCATTATTTGGTTGAAATATGGATAATTCAAAGGTTAAAATCCTCAATCCATATAACTACCATGAATGGAAAGTTTCTTTAAGTGATCATTTGTTGTGTCTTGGATTGCTTAGAATGACTCTTGGGCAAGATCAAGAACCTCAAACAGGTGCTGTAGAAAGGCAAAAATGGTTTGATAGAAGGGATAAAGCACTTGGCTCTCTTAGATCATCCATCTCTCATGACTTTCTCTTTCATATTACATCTTGCACACATCCTCATGATGCTTGGGTCACATTGGAAGGACTCTTTGGTAAACCCGATAGGATGAGAAAATTTAGATTAGAGAATGATCTCATAGGTCTTAATCCTAGGGATTTTGACAATATTCAAGATTTTTTGTCTAAGTTCAATACTATTAGATTGGAGCTTTCTTCATGTGGCATTGTTAAAGGGGATGAACAATTGATCTTTTCTATTCTTTCCAAGCTTGGTCTTGATTATTGTATCTTTGTTTCTACATTCTATGCTACTATGGATGCTCTTGGTAGTGCATACAAATTGCCCTCTCTTGATGAATTTGCAGCGCAACTCACAAGGGAACACGCAAAGTTGGCACACATGGGCCAGTTGAAGCCTTCCACACATCAAGCATTGATTGCAAGTGAGTCTACTTCAAAGGCTTCTAATGGAAAAGGAAATAAACACAATAAGGATCCTAAGCCTCATGACAAAGGTAATGAATCTTCTTCACCAAAAAGTACTGAATCCAAGTCCTCTTCAAGAGAGGAATCATCTAGAAGAAAGAGAGATAAATGTGCATATTGTCAAAAGTTAGGACATGATGAGCATAAGTGTTTTCAAAAGAAGATTGATGAGCTTGTTGGCATTAAGCAAGATTGCCACTAGTGACAACACTTATTTGCATCCTGAGTGCAAACTGAGCAGAATAGTGCAAACCGAGCAGAATAGTGCAAACCAAGTAGGATAGTGCAAACCGAGCATAACAATGCAAACCGAGCAGAACAGTGCAAACTGAGCAGGACAGTGCAAACCGAACAGGACAGTGTAAACTGATTAACATTATGTCTACCGAGTCACAAGTATTTACCGAGTTCAAAACTTATCGAGTGGTTAGTATGAACCGAGCCTTCACTTCTACCGAGTGCATGAAGATGCCGAGTAATGTAGTGGACGCTGAGTATCAGAAAGTCACCGAGTTAGTTTGCAGGAACCGTGTAACCATACTTGGGCCGACTTAGTAGCACTTATGTTTATTTGTTAAGCTGACTTTGTAATTGTAATTAATTGTTTAGACTTGTATATAAACAATGTTGTACAAATACCAAGTAGTAAAAAATGTGGAATAAAAAGAAGAGATAAAAGGCAGAAACTAGTGAATTACAAAGGGCTACTATACATAAGGAGTAGCAGAGACAAATTCATCACAGAAGGTGATCAGTACATCAGCGAATCTCATTCAGCAATCCAGTTGCAAAGTAAGAGATATACTGTTTCATTTTAACCAGTGAATCAGTACTAAAATCCTCTAACCAGGTAGACTTAATAGTCTTTTGTAAAATCTCTTTACCGAGTACATACTTCTTTTGTAAGTTTGTAAAAATCCTTTAACACGGTGGATTTAGCAATCCTTATTGCTCCTAGCAGGGCAGATCATCAGAAGTGATCAATGTAAGCCTTAACCGGCCAACTTTATATTGCAGTATTAAAGCTTTGTGGGTTTCATCCCCACCCTAGTTTTACTTTCTTTTTGAAGGTTTCTGGGTAACCAAATCTATGTGTCATTGTTGTGAATGCTTTTATGTTTCATGCTTTCTATATGCAAAAGGATAAAGTGAACTATATGTTAATACATCTGATATTGAAAAAGTTTTGAAATTACTGATTCACCCCTCCCCTCTCAGTAACTTGGTTAATTCTTGAATATTTATAACAATTGGTATCAGAGCTGTATTGGTTCTCAAGATAAAGCTTAACTAGCTTGAGCAAAGATCTAGGACAATGGAGGTATTCAAACTGAACAAGGTGATTGAAAATGAAAAGCTAGATCTGGAAATGGCCATAGCTAAACTTAAAGAAGCAAAAGAACATCTTTCCCAATCCCTAAGAAGAAGGAAGGAACTTGAAAATCAAATGAATGATCATAATTACATTGAAGAAAAGATTGAAGATCTTTTTCCCTCAAATAGCTCAGATGAAGCAAACAATGCTATCAAAGAACCCCTAGAAAAGAATGGATCTCTGCAGGAAGAAGTGAAAAAATTAAAAAGAGAACAAGAACTACACTCAACAAGATTTTGTGAGATCTTAGAACAAAGAAACAAGTTGAAAGATGAATTAGATGGAAGGAACAATGAAGTCCAAAATAAAACCCTTTAGCTAGAAAATCTAATTGATCAGATCTCCCATACAAATGAGGAAATTCTGACTCTAAGATCAGAAATAGAAAGCACAAGAGAAGAACTAAGATCTAAAAAGAAAATCAATCTAAGATTGGTGGATGACCTAAACATCGAAAAAAAAATCAATGAAAGAATGCTGAAGAGCCAAGAAGACTTAAATCAGCTGCATGATCAAAATCTTCATAGGCAAAAAGGAAAAGCAGGACTTGGATACAAAGGAGAAGGTGAATCTTCTAAGCAAGGTACTCAAAGGAATCAGAAACCTACTTGTAATCATTGTGGAAAAATAGGACATACTTCAAATAAATGTTGGAGCAATGAAAAAGCAGAATTCAATGGAAAATGCTACAACTACAATCAGCATGGTCACAAAGCAAATGAATGCAGGGAAAAACCAAGATTCAAAGGTAATTGTCACAAATGCAACAAACAAGGTCACAAGGCATCCGAGTGCAGATCCAAAACATTCAATCCAGTAGAACAAATTATGAAAGCAATGTTTGGATGGGATTAAAACACTTGGTGTAGATGTCATTACTGTGGAGAATATGGACACATTGGCATGAACTGCATAAAGCATCATCTAAGGAAAAGAGATACTACCATAAGATGTTTCAAATGCACTAAACTCGGTCATATAGCCAAAAATTGCATGAATGCTAGTGAAGTTGAAGATGGAAAGAAGAATAAAGCAACTAAGATCAGGAAACAGATGAGACAACAGTGGATTCCCAAATCTACCGAGCAAACCAGTCTAAGTAATGGAATGGGTGGCTCTACCGACTCAAACTAAATTCCCAAGAAAGCACTGGAACTGTATTCTCATAGACAAATTTCAAGTAGTTCCAGAATTGAATTAAAAGAAAGATCTAAATCGGCATACAAGATGCAATAAGATCACAGGAAGGTCAGTATCAGTTTTCACCGAGCAAGGTTGGGAGCTATCTAATATGATTATCAAGCGAGGTCGGAGCAATATGAATTCTCAAGTTCACCGAGTTGCGAAGTCTTTACCAAGCAATTAATTCATAGTGGGTGACAATCTATCAGAATTCATACCCTAATTTATACTAAGCATTAATGACAAAGTTGTAAACAAAAGGCAAGAAATCAAACTCATTCTTCACCGCGAACTTTAGCATTTTGAGAGCAAAAAATTTCTAGAGCAATCAAGCGATTCAAATACTTTTGCGAAAAGAATTCTCTGTGAGCTACCATGGCATCATCCAGTGCTTCAGCGAAGAAAGGAACATAAATGATAATCCAAGGGGAATGGAGAGCACCAGATTTCAAACTCATGCCCACAATTGCAGCAACCCTAGACCCGAACAGAGCTCAATCTCAGATTCCTCCTAAGGTACTACTTGTTAACGATATTCGCAATCATTTCAATTGTGCAATTCAAGAGATGGGAAACCTAGAGCTAGATATTGTGTGTGAGGAACTGTGTGCGAATGGTGTTCTAAAACCAGAGCACAAACATCTGGAAGACAAGGGATTAGTTCACATTACACATTTACCTCAAAACTTTCGGGAGAAATGGGTTAGATACATTCTTAGCCGTGTACACGAAGGCAAGATTTGGCTTGAGCAAACCATAGAGATCACTAAGAAGATGATTCACCGAATCACCAGTCTTCCCATGTTAAACAAAGTTAAATCTACCAAAACCCTAGGTCGGCCGGAGCTGGAGAAGAAAACCCTAGCCAAGTGGGACGGTAGAGGCATGAAAGTAAGCAGCATTACTGATGCTAAACTGAAGTTTGGAACACACATCATTGCTCACAAAATATACAGTTCAAGTCGGCAGAATAATGTTCCCTACGAAGCCATAGACCTAGCATACAAAGTGGTAAAGAATAATTTATCATTTGACCTTGTAGATTTGTTGTTAAAATAGTTTAACAAGAACATGGAAAGCATTCAAACTTCCAAAAACAATCCATGTAAGTTTGGATCTCTACTGGTCTGTTTATTTTTCTATGTTCAGAAATTCTTCCCTTCCAAAGGAAAAGTAGTATGGAGAAAGGATGTGCCAATTCTTTATGAGATAAATGAATATATTTTAGAAATAGGTGAAAATTTTGAGAACATCATGGATAGTTATTTTGAGTCTTTCAAGGAGAAAATGAACGACAGATTCCAGATTCCACAGAAGTTGGTGGAGGATTATAAGGATGATATTTATTTCATGGTGGACTGTGACAAAGTATACATTCAAGCAGCTAAACTGAGGATTGTACATGTGAAACCTCTTCCTTATGAGGTAAACATTGATGAAACAAAGAATATCATTGAAGCCCTCCTTAATCAGCCTGTTGATCCCAAAGCTCCATATTTTGGGAAATATGAAGAAGCAAAAGTGAGAATTGAATTAAGTATAAAGCTTCCACAGGCAGTAAATAAAGGAAAAAAGAGGATAGCCAAAATGCAAGCTATCATACCTCAAATGCTAATCGAGGGCAGAGGAGAAGACATTGAAGAAGAAGAGAAAAAGGATGAGAAAATAGAGGAACCTGCAAAGAAGAAAGGAAAGGTATTCATCACCAAGGTACCTAAGCCTCCCACTGCCGTATTTACAAGGAGAAGTGCAAAGGGTAAGGCAGACAAAAAGGACAAAGATATAATATTCAAAAAGCCTCCTCTAACCCTTCAAGAGAAGATCAAACTTTTGAGAGAAGGATTTGGAGTAAGTAATATAAAATCTTTAAAATATGAAATAAGATCAGAAATAGAACAAAAGGAGATTGAAGATGCTGTCATTGAAAAAATGGGACAGTGGAAATACTCTCCTGATGAAATAGCCCAACAGATTCCAGGAGCTTTATTAGATCAAATAAAAATGAGATGGGCCAATGCAAGGCAAACTGTAAAAGACATATTTGATCAAACCCTGAAACAGTTAATGCCGAGCTTGAAAAATGATGAAATAAAGAAGGCATTGAAGGAGAATGAAAATAAGATGACACTGAAGTTCAATACTTGTTTAATTCTGATTAACAATATTGAATCGATTGTGAAGAGTGCAAATGCCACATGGAAGAACATATACCATCTTCACCAACCGAGTACTGAATCAGTTATAATAAAAGACATTGAAGATGACAGTGATGAACAGGAAGAAGCCACTGAGGTAGATGATACCGTGAGGATAGCGGCAGAAGTCATTGCATCACTTCCTACCTCTCCAGCAAAAGTTGCTACATCTAGCCCGGAGACATCTTCAAGCATGGTTGTGACAACTTCAACATTTGTCCAATCACCTATAGCAACAACAGAAGTAACTACCATTTCTTCTACCAAGTTGCAGTCTCCTATTTCATCAAGTTTTCCAGCAGTAAGTATTCCAGTTTTTGATTCTACAAGTGTAAATACTTCAGCTTTAAGTTCTCCATTAGACAATATACCATTCTTTATAGCTAGTCCTACTATGTCTACTATCACTACTACAATGGCATTAAGTACCATAATAGATAAGCCTAAGGCTCAACTGAGTATAAGATTTTTGGGCAAGAATATAGTAGAGGATATAGACCTAGATGAGGAAATAGAGATTCCAACATTGGATTTTGTAAATCTATCAGCGGATCAAATGCAAAATATAGGTGAACTCCAAAGGAAAGCGAAGCAAAAGAAGCTTAAAGAGGAGAGAGACAAGGAATATAAAATCATTAAGGATGCTAAGGATATTTTGTTAGAAGCATTAGGTATTAAAGTAGACTCCTCTCAACATGTTTTGTTACAATTAGTAGAAGCGGTAAATAAGTACAATGAGGATTCATCTGGGACAGACAAGTTAGCTGAAAAAGTCGAGAAGAAATTCAACAATAAAGTGCTTGAGCACATTGCTCAGCACATAGCTATTAATCAAGCAGAATTATCTTCAGTTTTGACAAACATTGAATCTTCCTATTCGAATGTTACCTCTCTTTTGGCCAAACTATGCAATGTTGCCGAGTTCACCAAGGATGTCAAGGATAAAATGAATAAAATTGATGAGGATTTGAAGATTAGCATACAGAAGCTGCAACTTGAACCAAGTTCAAACTCTGCTCATCACATGAAAATCTCATTCCTATCAAATATGCAGTCAGAACTAGTGAAAGAAGACACAAGGATCCGGTCCACACTGCTAGACATTCAGAACATGATCCTTCCCATCATGAATACAATGTATAAGCACATTGAACATTCCAAAACATTAATTCATGAAAATTAGTTCTCAATAGCAGATCACATGATTGCACTCTCTGCAGAAGTCCAAATTGCAATCCAAACATGCAAGATTCTGCAAGAAAATTGGGACAGAACTCTGGCACTGATAATGAAGGTACATTCTATTTTTCTATCAAATTTTGGATTCTCCTTGTAAAAAACTTGTATATACACCTTTGACATTATCGTCAAAAAGGGGGAGATATGTATAGAAGAAAAAGTTAGTGCATTGAAAGGGGGAGATAATTTATAAAGCCCTATGACAAAGACAAATTTTGAAAAATTAAAATAAATCTCAGCATGGTTCATGTATATAAGTTTTGGCCAATAAGTGTTTTTGTCACTAATGCCAAAGGGGGAGATTGTTGGCATTAAGCAGGATTGCCACTAGTGACAACACTTATATGCATCCTGAGTGCAAACCGAGCAGAACAGTGCAAACTGAGCAGAATAGTGCAAACCGAGCAGGACAGTGCAAACCAAGCAGAACAGTGCAAACCAAGCAGGACAGTGCAAATCGAGCAGGATAGTGTAAACTGAGTGACATTATGTCTACCGGGTCACAAGTATTTACTGAGTTTGAAACTTACCGAGTGGTTAGAATGAACCGAGCCTTCACTTCTACCGAGTGCATGATGATGCCGAGTAATGCAGTGGACGCCGAGTATCAGAAAGTCACCGAGTTAGTTTGTAGGAACCGTGTAACCATACTTGGGCCGACTTAGTAGCACTTATGTTTATTTGTTAAGCTGACTTTGTAATTGTAATTAATTGTTTAGACTTGTATATAAACAATGTTGTACAAATACCAAGTAGTAAAAAATGTGGAATAAAAAGAAGAGATAAAAGGTAGAAACTAGTGAATTACAAAGGGCTACTATACATAAGGAGCAGCAGAGACAAATTCATCACAGAAGGTGATCAGTACATCAACGAATCTCATTTAGCAATCCAGTTGCAAAGTAAGAGATATACTGTTTCATTTTAACCAGTGAATCGGTACTAAAATCCTCTAACCAGGTAGACTTAACAGTCTTTTGTAAAATCTCTTTACCGAGTACATACTTCTTTTGTAAGTTTGTAAAAATCCTTTAACACGGTGGATTTAGCAATCCTTATTGCTCCTAGCAGGGCACATCATCAGAAGTGATCAATGTAAGCCTTAACCGGCCAACTTTATATTGCAGTATTAAAGCTTTGTGGGTTTCATCCCCACCCCAGTTTTACTTTCTTTTTGAAGGTTTCTGGGTAACCAAATCTATGTGTCATTGTTGTGAATGCTTTTATGTTTCATGCTTTCTATATGCAAAAGGATAAAGTGAACTATATGTTAATACATCTGATATTGAAAAAAATTTGAAGTTACTGATTCACCCCTCCCCTCTCAGTAACTTGGTTAATTCTTGAATATTTCCAACAGAGCTAACTCACATTATTTAGAAACACAACATTAAGTTTCCCTCATCAGTGTCTGCTCCTTCTTCTACACAATTGGAAACTTCTACATCTACATCATCATTCAAAGATAAAGGTAAAGTATAAGCACTCATGGCTTCCACACATCTTGAGCAAGGTAAATGGCTTCTTGATTCAGGTGTATCACATCATATGGCATCTTCTATGGATATGTTTTCTTCTATTGAGCCTTGTAATTCTCCTAATATTTTGATGGGTAACAACACATTCATGAGAGTTTGTGGGAACGGTTCTATTCCTATGGGAGAAGGGACATTTAATGATGTTCTTTGTGTACCATCTTTGACCACTAATCTCCTTTCTATTTACCAAATTACACATGGGGCACAAGGTAAAATTGTTGAGTTTACTCCTGATTATGTCTACATTAGGGACACGGAGACTAGAAATGTCATAGCTATGAGAGTTGTTGTAATACCCCTCTAACCCTAATATAAGTTTTGTGTTTTTGAAAGAATTAAGATCCTTCGATGTTTTCTTATAGCTTAAGTTGTACACGATACTTGTTTGATCTATTCTTATAGTTGTTTAAAATAATTTCATAAGCTAGTACTCAATGATTCTAATATCAGACATACTATCTAAAGGTATCACTTTTGTATGTATTTATCTCCATGTATGTATTGAGTACCTACAAGACCTTTATGAACATAGTTAGGATGTTATATGATATGTACTTGATAGATATATATAAGTGGTTATTTATATTTTCTTCTATTAAGGTTACTTTGGATGAATCTTGTATCTCACTTGATGATTTGATTATGTTGATTTATTATTAGTATTGATAAGAGACTAACACAATGCTTGAGATTCTAACCTTCGTTATGATGATGCTACATGCTTTGAGTGTATATATACATGATGTGTTTTCATGATTCAGGACGAAGTCGTATTTACTCACATAGCTGAAGTCCACACGATGTATCGATCCTGGTCATCTGTCTGCAATGTTTTCTTTTATACGTATATCCATGCATATGTATTTCTTCTTTGTGATGCAGGCTTGCAGGTACCGGGCATCGACTTCACCTGGCTTCACAGGTCTGAGCATGCCCTCAAATCCTCGATGGTTGTTGTTATGGAGATAGTACTAAGGCCCCTACATGAGTCTTCCTTTGTCATTATTCCAATTTGGGAATATTAGGGTTCCTTTTTTGTCAGTCAACTTTTGGGTCAAAAACCCAAATCCAATGCACCCGGTTGGGCATGGTTGTACTTAGTGCCTTGTGGCTTCTTGAATCCATTTGGTTGTATGATTTGTTTACTCATTTTATATATTTCTCCTTCTTGGTATGATTCTTAGTTAATCTTTCTATGTTGTGTTTCAGGAGTTTGGCTTGACTTTCCTTGTTGACTTTGGTTGACCTTGTTTGATCTTATAGTTTTCTCAATATGTTTCATAGTTGATTTTTATGGCCTCTTTCGATGATTAGATTTATTTTGAGGCATGTGATTTTATTCTACCTCAGTGTTATATCCTATAGTAATTATAAATAGGTAATAATATTGTGATCTATTACTTCATAATCTTATAGATTATAGTGTTTGGTATTTGGGATGTACATATATATATATATATATATATATATATATATATATATATATATATATATATATATATATATATATATATATATATATATATATGGAAGTATATATATGGGTGCACACGTATATGTATTTATATATATATAATTTATATGTGATTATATGTTAATTATTGTAGATATTGTTGATGGTGTATATTTCAGGATTAATGTAAAGTATAATATTATTAATAATTAAATATTAAATAATGCGAGGTATATTATTCTCAATTGTTAATTATTAATAATGAGGATAGGTTATATATATAGATATTGATGTAATTAATGATGGCATATGCATATATGTTAGGATAATATTACATGTGTGTATAAATGAATACAAATAATCTTTTATTGTATATTTGAGTAATATAGTTGTATGATATTAAGTTATTTTATAATACCCTTTAGTTAAGAGTTAGTTGGGAATTGGTTACTTTTCCTCTCAACCTTTGGAAATCTATTTATATGCACTACTTTCTCATTTGAAGGGAGGGGATTTTGGGGCTGAAGCATTGAGGAGAGGATGACCTTACTTTTCATGGAGATTTTGGAGAGAAAACTTGGAGATGTGAAAGAGAGTTTGTAAGCATATGTCTTTAAGAATTTTTGGTTATCTTTGCTTTTGGGAGAGAGATATTTTTGTGAGAATTTCAGTAGTTGAGAGAGGGATTCTTTGCTGTGGAATTATTTCTTTCTTTCATGGAGATTTCTGAAAGTGGATAGGGTTTGAAGGATGCATCTCAAGTTTGGATTTGTCTTCTCTTTTGTTTCCTTCTTTCTTCGATTCAACCTTCGTAGGACATGAGGTATGGATTGAATATTTTAGTTACTTGATGTATCTGATAGATTATAGATCTATTTATATATTATCATTATTTGTTATATCTATACTTTTCATTTGTATGGTTATTTTAAAATTTTGAGTTTTTGTTTGTAAGAATTGGCATGTGTTTTCCTAGGGTTTTTAGCAACCCATTTTTGGAGATCTATTATTATAACAATTTAAATTGCATCTACGGTTTTAATAAATTGATTTTATGGAAGGAAAATTCACAGATCTCAAATGGGTATCTCTCTGATTTTATTTTTAGGGTCGAATTAATGCCTTATTTTTTGACATTTTGGCAGACTATGCCTGTCCATTCTTGATTCCAAATTTTCTGTCAAATGTATTCGTATGCTACAGGCTGATATTATTATATAAAAGTCTAAATTTAATATCAAAGATTATCTTAAGTCTTATCTTTCATTTCCAATTGGTTTGGTGAATTTTAATTATGTTTTGTGAAAATTACAACTGTTTTAGTGAAGGCAGGTCTGAACCCTAACCAGAATTTTCTATTTTAAACCAGAAGTCATAACTTTCTTTCCCACCATTGGATCTTCCTAAAAATAAAATTGAGAGTCCATAATTCTGTTATCTAAATCTCCACCAAAGAGATTTCCTTTATTTTATGTTTTGTGGAAGATATGGATGACTGTTCTATGATGACTATTCTTTGCATTTAATCCTTGCTTGAAATAATTCAATTTAAGAACATCATTAAGTTTTAAGGGTTCGTATGGTTACCAGAGGCTATTAGAATTTGTTTTTGGTTAATTGGATCTATGTATACTCTAAATATATTTATAATATCACTTGGATGTCTTCTTATATGTTTGGAACATTCTGAATGCCATATTGGGTTTAGGGTTGTCAAGTGGACTAGGGACAACATATGTT
Organism: Chamaecyparis obtusa; assembly: GCA_027943335.1. NCBI lineage: Eukaryota > Viridiplantae > Streptophyta > Pinopsida > Cupressales > Cupressaceae > Chamaecyparis > Chamaecyparis obtusa. The sequence continues at coordinate 632,375 of BSBK01005294.1, forward strand.
TTCCTAAACTCAATCAAATGTTGTTATGGAATTGATATGAATTCTTGATGATGAATCTATTATGTTCTTATGATTTTTATATGTATGTTAGGGAACTTAAGTACACTAGGTGAGTGGCTCATAGTGAGGGGCCGGGGCCCTAAGTGGCTAGTACCAGGATAACCTACTATGAGTTATTTAATCAAGTGATAACCTAAATAAATGAATTGGGAATGAGAGATTATTGGAATGGGAAATTACACATTAATCAAGATTAATTATGCCTCGCCCATGCCTTTAGTGCTAGTAAAGACTAAGGATGGGAGTGGGAGAAGGTACCTATGCGTAGGTACAACTGAATGACCTTGTCTGTATGAGAGGCATTCGGTTCTGCATGTGCCTACTTAGGGGCCGGGGCCAAGAGTGGCTAGTACCAGGACAACCCAAGGGGTGAGGGCTATGTGATGACACTCACCTAGCTTGTAGCTTAGAGTCTCTATCAAATTTGATCATGCCTCTGGTATTCCTTGTGGTCTTCTTGTCTTTTCCTTTTTGTTGTGACTTTGGGAAACTTTTATCACCACCTTAAGAATTTTCTAGTTGTTACCTCTTGTATGGGCCTTTGGTTCTATCTCCTAGCTCGGGGGAGTGGGCCTATTGGTTCCACATGGTTGGGTGGTTAATATTTATATCGAGGTATTGTTCGTGATTCTCTGGATGATCCTAGCACATATTCCTTTCCAAATCTGCAGTTGAAGATTTCTTATTGGATATTTTAATATGTTGAGATGTACTTATGTATTTGAATTCATGTAATTTTTAATCTGCTAAAAAGAGTCTTGTAGTATTGATGTAATCTCAATTCAAAGCAATGCATAAGGGAATGGGTAGTTCTAGGTAAAAGAAAGGGAAAATAATGTGGAATATTAGACATGTTACTAGCATTAAAAGAAAGTGTTTATGTTATTTCTCCTATCCTCTTATGTTGTCCATATGTAAAAGAAATAATCTTAAATATAGTTATATATAATGATGTATCACAAAAATAATGTATTCTCTCTTGATGAAAGGATCCAAGGAAATTATTGAGAAATAATAGGTTAGTGATTGGAATTATTAACAATGAATGGTTATGAAACAATGCAATAAAATAGTAACTTGATTATAATGTTAATACTTGGTTCATGTTAATGAAATACCTAGGATAATGCCTACCTTAATGAATATTAATCTCTTACCTAAATTATTAGAGAAAAGTGATATAAAGGATAGTAGATGTAGATGAAATCAATATGCATTTATGGAATGAGTTGATAAAAGGAATAATGATGTTGGATGATTAACCTATGTTTAATAAAAGAAATAAGTTAGGGACATTTAACTTGGTGCATTAAAATGAATGTAGATCTTTTAAGCTCATGATTCTGTGAATATCTTATGCATGTAAATGGTTTATATGATGTTGCTTAGGTAGCGACGTTAGGGAACCCGGGAGGACTTAAGTTGTATAAATCTTACATTCAAGTAGTAGAAAATTATTTCTTCTTTTAAAAATATGAAGTGTAATGATGAATATTATTCTAGTTAAAATAAATAAATAAATTAAAAAAAAATTTACTACTTTCATTTTATAGAGGTTTTATGTCTTGTCCTCTTGGGTTGCCTGGCGGGGCATTACATCTGGTATCAGAGCCCTAGGTTTTTACACTGGGAACTCTGGGACTCATAGCTCACCTATGCATAACCTTGAGTATCTTCAGTTTGTCTCTTTTTGGATTATGTTGTTATGCTAAAACTTGAATCTTAGGAAACGAAGGCTACATTTCGTGTTCTCATGTTGTATTGTCTTACAAGGGCACACCTATTCCTCTATGATTGAGTTATATTCTAACAATTACTTATGTTTTTTCATAATGAGATCAATGATGTGTTAAGCGTATGTTTCCTATAATATTAATGGAATGACGAAGAATTCTTGAGACTTGTGTTTGTTTTCTTAAAAGGTAATGGTATCCCTAGAAGGGTCAAAAGTTAAAGGATACTAAATGTTTTGAATCTTAATTATGGTCGTAGATAATATTACCCCCTGATCCTACCTATAATATAATGTTGTGCACTCTATCTTCTTACAAATACCCAGTTGAATTTTATCCTACTCAAAGTATCTTAGAAATAGATTTTTTTTGGATCCTTAAAAGAAAGAAATGATTGTGGTAGTACTTGATAGGATTAAAAGGGAAATAATTAAATTACATGGCTAATAATATGTACCTAGGAAAGAAGTGAAAAAAAAAAATAAATAAATAAGGAACAAATAATCTACTATCATATGTATTTCTCTCTCTCTCTCTCTCTCTCTCTCTTCCCTCTTAAGAAATAAGTTTTGCATTACTAAAATTGTTTAGACAAAGCAATAATATATTAGAAAAATATGTAAATACTCAATTAGGAAACCCTTGGGTGAAGGACCTATGTCCCCAAGATTTTATCATAGGCTATAATTCACATTTTCATTTAGGAAGAGGAATTTTTGTCCCTATCTTGGTAAGAAGTTATATCCTTTCTGCATATCTTATTAAATTGCACAAAAAGGATTTAAGATAACATAATCAAGAAATTCTAGGGAAGAGTATGTGCGAAGATGGATTATCTGTACTAATGATAGAAGTGTTTTTATTAAATATATGTCTTGCAAAATGCCTAGTGAATAGTTAGGATCCTAGATGGGTATTTTGGAAACAAATTCATGTTTTGTATACATTGTGATCAACACCATAGCAGTAAGAAATTAACAACATTAAGTGATTGAAAAACTATGAATAAGGAGTTGTTGTGGTAAATAAATGTTATAGAAATGTACCTTACTCAATTTCTACTTAGAACTGATGTTATCTCAAAATTTTAAAGTGTATGAGGGTAATGTTTCAAATAGGTAAAGGGTATAAATTAAAGTTATGTACAGTAGTTAATGTTATTAATTTAGATGTTGTGGTTATAGTAGTAGGACTCGTATACTTCTTTCTCTCTTGATGGATCTATGATCATTATGAAATAAAGAATTTGAAATAACTCTTAAGTAAATGCTATATGGAAACCTCCTGACATGCAAATTAGGGAAAAGTGCATAGATAAATAGTAAGCTTTAAGAAGGGATCCCAACTTAATGAATAATAGTGCAATAAATTGTAAATTGTTTAGATCTCCTCTAGGGTGTGAATGTGTTTTGGAAATCAAACACTACAACTATTGTGAAAGATGACTTAGAATATGTATATTGTAAAATTTGTGTGTCCTATGTCATTGGAATTATACTTAAAGCTTTGATAGAAAGGAATATTTCTTATAAAACTATGTGTTAATGAAAATGGTAAGTTTCAAGTATCTAGATTGTTTTATTTTCATGATTACAAAAGTAAATAAAAATAATTTGATGTATTTCCTTCATGATCATAACAAATATAAATGTTACATACCTCTCTATGTTTGGTATTCATAGCTTGTAAGGGACACAAATTTTGGACCCTATTTGTAATAAGGTCTCACAGGTTGTATTATGTAGGGTTAGATTATGTCTCAAAAAGGAAAATATATCATAAATTATTTCTTTCTTTTTATACTGGTTACCATAGATAGGAACTTTGATATTGTGAAAGGAAGTGATAATCTCAGTTAGTAAAACATGCAATTTCATAATATATTGATATTAGTGAGTAAACATGAATACCTTAGAGTTTCAACTTGATAACAATAATTTTTATGTAATTTCAAGTATCTTGTTAACAAACTTACTGCATAAAGTGATAGAATCACATAGTTAATTCTTTTTAAAAGTCATTACTAATTGAACTGAGTTAATCTACACTAAAATTGTAATAAGATAGAATTTACCAAAACTCTTGATAGGAGAAGTATGTGTGCAGTCATTAAATGAGGTTCTAGAATAGTAATATTACAATTCTGTTAGCTAATGTGCGATATATAGTTCACCTTCCCGACTTCCAGGAGTAAGTCGAATCTTAGTGGGGGAAGATGTAATACCCCTCTAACCCTAATATAAGTTTTGTGTTTTTGAAAGAATTAAGATCCTTTGATGTTTTCTTATAGCTTAAGTTGTACACGATACTTGTTTGATCTATTCCTATAGTTGTTTATAATAATTTCATAAGCTAGTACTCAATGATTCTAATATCAGACATACTATCTAAAGGTATCACTTTTGTATGTATTTATCTCCATGTATGTATTGAGTACCTACAAGACCTTTATGAACATAGTTAGGATGTTATATGATATGTACTTGATAGATATATATAAGTGGTTATTTATATTTTCTTCTATTAAGGTTACTTTGGATGAATCTTGTATCTCACTTGATGATTTGATTATGTTGATTTATTATTAGTATTGATAAGAGACTAACACAATGCTTGAGATTCTAACCTTCGTTATGATGATGCTACATGCTTTGAGTGTATATATATACATGATGTGTTTTCATGATTCAGGACGAAGTCGTAGTTACTCACATAGCTGAGGTCCACACGATGTATCGATCCTGGTCATCTGTCTGCAATGTTTTCTTTTATACGTATATCCGTGCATATGTATTTCTTCTTTGTGATGCAGGCTTGCAGGTACCGGGCATCGACTTCACCTGGCTTCACAGGTCTGAGCATGCCCTCAAATCCTTGATGGTTGTTGTTATGGAGATAGTACTAAGGCCCCTACATGAGTCTTCCTTTGTCATTATTCTAATTTGGGAATATTAGGGTTCCTTCTTTGTCAGTCAACCTTTGGGTCAAAAACCCAGATCCAATGCACCCGGTTGGGCATGGTTGTAGTTAGTGCCTTGTGGCCGCTTGAATCCATTTGGTTGTATGATTTGTTTACTCATTTTATTTATTTCTCCTTCTTGGTATGATTCTTAGTTAATCTTTCTATGTTGTGTTTCAGGAGTTTGGCTTGACTTTCCTTGTTGACTTTGGTTGACCTTGTTTGATCTTATAGTTTTCTCAATATGTTTCATAGTTGATTTTTATGGCCTCTTTCGATGATTAGATTTATTTTGATGCATGTGATTTTATTCTACCTCAGTGTTATATCCTATAGTAATTATAAATAGGTAATAATATTGTGATCTATTACTTCATAATCTTATAGATTATAGTGTTTGGTATTTGGCATGTGTGTATATATATATATATATATATGGAAGTATATATATGGGTGCACACATATATGTATTTATATATATATAATTTATATGTGATTATATGTTAATTATTGTAGATATTGTTGATGGTGTATATTTCAGGATTAATGTAAAGTATAATATTATTAATAATTAAATATTAAATAATGCGAGGTATATTATTCTCAATTGTTAATTATTAATAATGAGGATAGGTTATATATATAGATATTGATGTAATTAATGATGGCATATGCATATATGTTAGGATAATATTACATGTGTGTATGAATGAATACAAATAATCTTTTATTGTATATTTGAGTAATATAGTTGTATGATATTAAGTTATTTTATAATACCCTTTAGTTAAGAGTTAGTTGAGAATTGGTTACTTTTCCTCTCAACCTTTGGAAATCTATTTATATGCACTACTTTCTCATTTGAAGGGAGGGGATTTTGGGGCTGAAGCATTGAGGAGAGGATGGCCTTACTAATCATGGAGATTTTGGAGAGAAAACTTGGAGATGTGAAGGAGAGTTTGTAAGCATATGTCTTTAAGAATTTTCGGTTATCTTTGCTTTTGGGAGAGAGATATTTTTGTGAGAATTTCAGTAGTTGAGAGAGGGATTCTTTGCTGTGGAATTATTTTTTTCTTTCATGGAGATTTTTGAAAGTGGATATGGTTTGAAGGATGCATCTCAAGTTTGGATTTGTCTTCTCTTTTGTTTCCTTCCTTCTTCGATTCAACCTTTGTAGGACATGAGGTATGGATTGAATATTTTAGTTACTTGATGTATCTGATAGATTATAGATCTATTTATATATTATCATTATTTTTTATATCTATACTTTTCATTTGTATGGTTATTTTAAAGTTTTGAGTTTTTGTTTGTAAGAATTGGCATGTGTTTTCCTAGGGTTTTTAGCAACCCATTTTTGGAGATCTGTTATTATAACAATTTAAATTACATTTACGGTTTTAATAAATTTATTTTCTAGAAGTAAACTCACAGATCTGAAATGGGTATCTCTCTGATTTTATTTTTAGGGTCGAATTAATACCTTATTTTTGACATTTTGGCAAACTATGCCTGTCCATTCGTGATTCCAAATTTTCTATCAAATGTATTCGTATGCTACAGGCTGATATGATTATATAAAAGTCTAAATTTGATATCAGAGATTATCTTAAATCTTATCTTTCATTTCCAATTGGTTTGGTGAATTTTAATTATGTTTTGTGAAAATTACAACCGTTTTAGTGAACGCAGGTCTGAACCCTAACCAGAATTTTCTATTTTAAACCAGAAGTCATAACTTTCTTTCCCACCATTGGATCTTCCTAAAAATAAAATTGAGAGTCCATAATTCTGTTATCTAAATCTTCACCAAAGAGATTTCTTTTATTTTATGTTTTGTGGAAGATATGGATGACTGTTCTATGATGACTATTCTTTGCATTTAATCCTTGCTTGAAATAATTCAATTTAAGAACATCATTAAGTTTTAAGGTTTCGTATGGTTACCAGAGGCTATTAGAATTTGTTTTTGGTTAATTAGATCTATGTATACCTTGAATATGTTTATAATATCACTTGGATGTCTTCTTATATGTTTGAAACATTCTGAATGCCATATTGGGTTTAGGGTTGTCAAGTGGACTAGGGACAACATATGTTTTCCTAAACTCAATCAAATGTTGTTATGGAATTGATATGAATTCTTGATGATGAATCTATTATGTTCTTATGATTTTTATATGTATGTTAGGGAACCTAAGTACACTAGGTGAGTGACTCATAGTGAGGGGCCGGGGCCCTAAGTGGCTAATACCAGGATAACCTACTATGAGTTATTTAATCAAGTGATAACCTAAATAAATGAATTGGGAATGGGAGATTATTGGAATGGAAAATTACACATTAATCAAGATTAATTATGCCTCGCCCATGCCTTTAGTGCTAGTAAAGACTAAGGATGGGAGTGGGAGAAGGTACCTATGCGTAGGTACAACTGAATGACCTTGTCTGTATGAGAGGCATTTAGTTCCGCATGTGCCTACTTGGGGGCCGGGGCCAAGAGTGGCTAGTACCAGGACTACCCAGGGGGTGAGGGCTATGCGATAACACTCACCTAGCTTGTAGCTTAGAGTCTCTATCAAATTTGATCATGCCTCTGGTATTCCTTGTGGTCTTCTTGTCTTTTCCTTTTTGTTGTGACTTTGGGAAACTTTTATCACCACCTTAGAAATTTTCTAGTTGTTACCTCTTGTATGGGCCTTTGGTTCTATCTCCTAGCTCGGGGGAGTGGGCCTATTGGTTCCACGTGGTTGGGTGGTTAATATTTATATCGAGGTATTGTTCGTGATTCTCTGGATGATCCTAGCACATATTCCTTTCCAGATCTGCAGTTGAAGATTTCTTATTGGATATTTTAATATGTTGAGATGTACTTATGTATTTGAATTCATGTAATTTTTAATCTCCTAAAAGGAGTCTTGTAGTATTGATGTAATCTCAATTCAAAGCAATGCATAAGGGAATGGGTAGTTCTAGGTAAAAGAAAGGGAAAATAATGTGGAATATTAGACATGTTACTAGCATTAAAAGAAAGTGTTTATGTTATTTCTCCTATCCTCTTATGTTGTCCATATGTAAAGGAAATAAACTTAAATATAGTTATATATAATGATGTATCACAAAAATAATGTATTCTCTCTTGATGAAAGGATCCAAGGAAATTATTGAGAAATGATAGGTTAGTGATTGGAATTATTAACAATGAATGGTTATGAAACAATGCAATAAAATAGTAACTTGATTATAATGTTAATACTTGGTTCATGTTAATGAAATACCTAGGATAATGCCTACCTTAATGAATATTAATCTCTTACCTAAATTATTAGAGAAAAGTGATATAAAGGATAGTAGATGTAGATGAAATCAATATGAATTTATGGAATGAGTTGATAAAAGGAATAATGATGTTGGATGATTAACCTATGTTTAATAAAAGAAATAAGTTAGGGACATTTAACTTGGTGCATTAAAATGAATGTAGATCTTTTAAGCTCATGATTCTGTGAATATCTTATGCATGTAAATGGTTTATATGATGTTTCTTAGGTAGCGACGTTAGGGTACCCGGGAGGACTTAAGTTGTATAAATCTTACATTCAAGTAGTAGAAAATTATTTCTTCTTTTAAAAATATGAAGTGTAATGATGAATATTATTCTAGTTAAAATAAATAAATAAATTAAAAAAAATTTACTACTTTCATTTTATAGAGGTTTTATGTCTTGTCCTCTTGGGTTGCCTGGCGGGGCATTACAATTGTTGATCATACATCCCGCTTGTATTCTTTTTCTAATTTTGTTGATAATGATGATGATATTCATGATGTACCCATCCCTTTGCCAAGGGATAATTATGAGCATAATTTTGGGCACTTGAATCATTTTGTTGTTGAGACAAGTGTTGATCTTCCTACTCCTCCACTTTCTGCTTCTTTAGACATGGGCTCTACTATTCAGCAGGATGATCATATTGTTTCAGATCTTGTAGAGTGTGATGACTACTTGGATGCATCTTCAACACTTGTTGATTCTCATGATGTAGATTTGGAAGACCTACATGAGGGGGTTTCTCTTTCACTTGATGATAGTTTCATCATAGATGGGGACACTTCTTCACCTTCTTTGGAGATTGGTGTACTTGATTCTTCTCCTTCTTCACTTGATTTGTCACATGAAGTGATAGGTACTTTGAGCTTGGAGATTCCTACTTAGTCTTTAGAGAATCATTCATGGAGACCTACATCTTCTTCCTCCTTCCCTTTGCACAAGGATTGGCTTCTTCATCATTTGATGTATCTATTTCTTCCCAAGGGGAGACATGTTTCTTGTAAGCATTGGTTGATATACTGTTTGCAGGTACTCTTCATCAACATTGGAGCTTCTACATTATGGGGGGGATATCATGTCTCCAACTATCCTTCTTATGGGGGGATACTTCTTTGTATATACATGATGTAAGCAGTTCTTGGGGGGTCTTGAGCACTCCATCCATGCATCTTGTTTTCTTCTCTCTTTTTTTGGGGGAGGGTTTTTCCCATTAGGTTTTCCCTCTTTCTCCACTTTATGAGAGTTATGCATTTCATGTATTTTGTACATGGGTACCTAACATGGCCTAGTTGCTAGCACCCATCTTGCATTGTGAGTTTAAGTGCATTCCCCTAAGTTGCACTTAAGGGGGGGTGTTGGTGTAATTAATTATTCCTAATTACACTTTTCTTAATCTTACTTAGGTTAATGCATTACATAGTAGTTTGTGAGTGAGACACCTAGGAGTGTGCACATCTATTAAGCACATGGTGTAGGAGGAATTCCACTTTTGATTTGATAGTTGTCTTCACATACCTCATTGTGTGTGATATCCACCTTTTGTGCTCTTATCACATTATCATCCTAATCCAATGCATATACTTTATTGCATATTGGAGGATGATCCACATTTGGTGGACATGTGATTACACCTAGCATAGGTGATAACTTATCAGCTCCTTATCATTTCCTTTTCTATATAAGGAGGCCTATTATGTAATCATTTCATATGAACATTGATTCATTCATCAATTCAATCAAGGTGAGTTCATTGGATCTATTCAATCCATCTTTGCATTCATATTTTCTCTCTTGTGCTTTTCTTCAACCTCTAGATCCTTGGTTCAATATTTGCTATTTGCAAATTCTTACAGAAGGAAAAGGTAAGACTAAGGGTCCTAATGTGTTATTGGTTAGTGGAAATGAGTTCTTGGAGACTCTCAAAGAAGGAGGAGAAGTTGGGTTTGCAGTGATAGTGAAGCCTAATGAAAAGAAGAAGGATAAGCCATCAGACATACCTATAGAGGTACAAACTTTTTTGAATTAGTTTAAGGAAATTATCAATGATGGAACCATACTACTTTACCACTACATAGATCAATAGGCCATAAAATGGGCCTTATTCTAGGGGTTTATTTTCCAAATAAGGCTCCTTACAAGATGACACCCCAACAACATGAGGAGATAGCCACACAAGTACACAAACTTCTTAACAGTGGTCTAATCAGGAAGAACATAAGTCCATGTGCAGTCCCAACCATAATAGCACCCAAGAAAGGAGTAACTTGGAGATTATGCATAGATTCTAGGGCAATCAATAGGATTACTATTAGGTACAAGTTCCCTATACCTAGAATTGAGGACCTTATGGATTGTTTAGGGGGTGCACAATATTTCACTAAGATAGACCTTGAAAGTGGCTATCACAAAATAAGGATCAAGGAGGGAGATGAGTGGAAGAAAATTTTTAAGACCAATAAAGGAATCTATGAATGGCTTTTCATGCCATTTGGACTTACCAATGCTCTAAGTACATTCATGAGGCTCATGAATGAGGTTCTCCAAGACTACATTGGTAAAATTGTAGTAGTAAAATTAGATGATATCTTAATTTTTAGCAAAACTAAAGAGGACCATCTTAGGAATGTAAGAATTGTGTTAAGAAAATTCACAAGATGAACAACTGACCATAAATTTGGAGAAGTGTGAATTTATGAAGCATGAACTTGTCTACCTAGGCTTTGTGGTATCTAAGGGTGATTTGAAGATGGATGTCTCCAAGGTGGAAGTAATACAGAATTGGCCTACTCCCAAGACAATAAGTGAGGTGATAAGCTTCCATGGCTTAGCTCAATTTTAAAGAAAATTCATAAGGATTTTTAGTGGCATTTGTGCTCCCATGCTTGAAACCATTAAAGGAGGAATCAAGGATAATTTTGAGTGGACAAAAGAAGGAGATATCAAATTTGAGTTAATGAAAAATGAGGTACCTACACAACCCATGTTGGTGTTACCTATTTTTTACAAATGTTTCACTTTGGAGTGTAATGCTAGTAATATTGTAGTAGGGGTAGTTTTGAGCCAAGACAATTGGCCTATGGCATTCTATAGTGAAAATATAAATGAGGCTTAACAAAAATTGTCCTCCTATGATTTGGAACTATATACCCTTTTCCAAGCACTTAGGAAATGGTGGCATTAACTCTTACTAATGGAGTTTGTTGTGTACACAGATAATCAAGCATTGAGTTTTCTCAACTCCCAAGACAAGCTGAGCCATAGACATGCTAAGTGGGTGGAAAATCTGCAATCCTACATATTCACTATTAAAAATAAGAAGGTGAAGTTGAAAAAGGTTGTTGATGCTTTGAGCAGAAGACTACTCATAGTCCAAGAAGTGTAGTTGAAGAGAATAGGAATTTAGAGATTCAAGGACCTCTATAAGGAGGATGAAGGATTTGTAGAAGCCTATAAGGTATTCCAAGAGTTCCATAACCATTTCCGCAGTGAGTATGCAGACTACACATTGCAAGGACTCCTATTTAAGGGTGGAGAGTTATGTGTGTCAAGGGGGTCAATAAGAGAGAATTTGATGCAGGAGAAGCACAATGGAAGCTTATGTGGACACTTTGGGTTGAACAAGATACTAGAGTTGGTTCAAAGGTTTTACTACTGGTGCAATATTCATAAGGACATAAGGAGGTATCTTGAACTATGCACCATTTTTCAAAAAGCTAAAGGAACATCCTCCAATAATGGTCTCTACCAACCATTTCCAATCCCTCATAGGCCATGTGAATGTGTCAGTATGGATTTCATTGTTGGATTACCAAAGACTAGGACTGGTTTTGATAGTATCTATGTGGTGGTTGACATATTTAGTAAGATGAGTCATTTCATACCATGCAAGGTGACTCATGATGCTAGTAACATAGCCCACCTCTTTTTCAGAGAAGTGATTAGAATCCATGGACTACCAACTAGCATAGTCTCAGATAGAGACACAAAATTCATGGGACACTTTTGGAAAACCTTGTGGAAAAGGTTAGGAACAAATCTGTCTTTTGGGTCAACTTACCATCCCCAAAGGATGGGCAGACTGAAGTGGTTAATAGGACACTTGGCAACCTCTCAAGATGCCTCACTAAGGAGTATGGTCAATCTTGGGATCAAGTGATTCATCAAGCAGAGTTTGCTTACAATAAAATTATAAATAGAACTACAAGAAAGAGTCCCTTTTAGATAGTCTATGGAGTGCATCCTACAAGTTTTTGTGAACTTATAAATCTTGGAGACATGGAGGGTAGGATTGGGCATGATGAGATTTTGCACAATCCATGAAGAAAGTGCATGAACAAGCGAGAAAGACCTTGATAGAGAACACTCAAAAGATAAAGGAAAAAGTGGATGCTAAGAGAAAATAAATAAAGTCTGATGTTGGAGATATGGTTATGGTCCATTTAAAAAAGGCTAGGATTAAAAAAGGTATGCCAAGCAAGCTACAAATGAGGAGGATAGGCCCATGCAAAATATTGGCCAAGTAAGGCAATAATGCATACAAGATAGACTTCCCTGAGGACCTCTCTCTTTCTCCCATTTTTAATGTGGCAAACCTAGTAAAATACAAAGGCCTTGTAGAAAAACAAGGCCAGAGTAGCCCTGAGGTTTCAGAGATATTCATTGAATCAACTTTACCACCTCCACCTAAGCCACAAGCTGAGAAGGTGTTGGATTAAAGGGTCAAGAAGAAAACCAAACATGGCACATATATGGAGAACCTCATCAAATGGAGAAACTTACCTGAAGTAGAGGCTACTTGGGTCACTGTAAGTGATTTCAACAAGTTTGGTATTGATTTAGGCTTACTGTCACCTAGTATGACTTGACTTCTTTTCTATAGGGAAGAATGATGCAGGAACACCTAGGGGTTAAGTATATCTAACCCTCAATTTTTTATTTTAGAGATCTTTGAAGGTCATGTGCATAAATAAGGGTATGGTAAGAGTCTTTTAATTATCTTTTAGTCATGTATTGAAATATTGTGTTTTGGTTGTGGTCAAATGTGTCAAAAGACCATATTCATGCTTGTAAGCCAAATATGGAAAAATATAAGAAATGACACCTAGAGTACATAAGATGACTTAATTGAGTTGTTTTTAGATCTAATGATAGTTGAGAGGTCATTTGGAACCCATACATTGGGTCAATGCAATGTAAGAAGGAAAATGAAAAAGTTGACAAAAGTTGCTCAAGCAACTTTTGCAACTTTGCAATGTTGCTTGACAAAATTTGGACAAAATGATTGCAGAGTGCCCTAAGTTAGTTAGGGGTATAGGATAATGGTAAAAAATGTATGAGAAGACCTATTTAAGGTCTTGTGAACACTCTATAGAGGTTGGTTGGATTTTGGACACAATTTTCTAGAAGAATAAATTGCTAGTTCTCTAATATAATTATTTTTCCTTACATTTTGTGTTGTGGTTGAATTTAATGGATTGAGTCCATCAGTCTTTCAAAGTAATTATAGATATTTTTAGCATTTTATAGTATTGCAAGAAATAGATTAGTGTTTTTATTTATTTTGATTTGCACTTGTAAATAAATTTTGTCCCTGATTTTGAGTCTCTGGACCAGACAAGGTTCTGTATAGTAAAATGGGTCCATTTTGAAGTTTCCACTTTGGAAAGTACCTGCCCCATGGGGAAATGAAAATGGAGACATTGTATATAGTTTTTGTTTTTTGTAGGGATTTGGAACTTGCAGGAGTTAATTTTAATCTCTTTCCCTAGGTGAGCTCCTTCATAGCCCGACTAGGAAACACGGGTAACAGTGGTGTAAAAATTGCAGGAGTGGATTAAATGAATCAATCAAAGATCTTGGACTTGTTGAAAATATCCTTACAGATCTTGGATCACAAGTTGGAGGTGTTTTGAATCCATTTGATTGGATTCCTAAAGAAAGTATCAAGACTGGTTCATTTTCTTGTAAACTGACCTAGTCAGGGTACATACAATGTACGAAAGTCAGGGAAATGAGACCAAGAAAATATTAAAGGTCTTCAAAAAGTGTATCTAGATCCCAAATTTTTTTAGAGGTTTGGTTGTGAGTTTTGGGAATGAAAGCCCAAAAACTTCAGAACTAGGTCTACAAGAGACCTATTAGCCCTAAAGGCCTAAAAACTAGGAAACTTGGTAGCAGTGGAGAAATAAACTTAAGATCGGTAAATAAAAGGTGTTTTGTTATTGAATTAGTTAATCCAAAATCCCTAGACTCCTGAAAGGACATTGGGAAAGGGCTAGGAATTTTGGTGATTTAACTTACCTTGGTGAGTTCAAGTGAAGGGATATAAGATTTAGCATTTGAAATTGATAGAGAAGCTCTAAGACAATAGGAGGGAAATGAATTGGAAACTCCTAAGATATTAGATTTTGATGAACAAGAGACCCTAAGAAGTCCTTAAGGGTCGACTAGTGAAGAACTAGGTTTAGTCTTTGAGGAAAGAGCCCCCGTATCACATACCTCAATACTCATATAGCTTCACACCATATAACTATCCATACCGATGCAAAAATATTCACTAAAAATACTAAGAAACTATCAAGAATAAAGAAATATGTTGACATCGATGACAAAACATTAATGTCAACACATGTATGCATGTAATATCTAACAATCTCCCCCTTTGGCATTGATGTTAACATATTATGTGAAAAACCAAGTCAATGCACAAAGAAAATATGATAACAACAATATCCACAATATATCAATCACTCCCCCTAAGTATGACATTATTTTTACACAAGGCTATCTCTCCCTTATTTTCTTTCTATTTTTCACATGGTTATCTCCCCCCCTTTGAAATTGTCAGAATTTATAATCTTTCCTTGGTTGTTTTATTTAATTTGAGGATAAATCAAAGTATCCTCCTTTTATTTAATCTAGGATATTCCTATGAAATCCCTAGTTATATTTTATCCTCTAGTCCAAGTGGGAGGACAACTCATTCCTTGTAATTCTTTTAATAAGGAAATTAGTTTATTCCTCTTTATGAGGATGCTCACACTTGGCACACTCTTAGTATGAATGTGGCATTCATTCACATGGGAGTCACATTCTAACTTCTTCACTCATCTCTATTTAAGAGATGCTTCTCCACACACTTGATACAATTTTCTCACATTCTTTCACACATTTTTTCTCTCTTCTTTCCTTAGCTCTCTCATTATTGTATTGAGCTTCTTGCTCAAATTATCTCTCTTTTTAGACTCTTTTTTGCCTCATTCATATTATACACAAGGGTTTTTGTTTGCTTTCCCCTTTCAAAATCTCTTGGCTCATTGTTTGAATTCTTAGAACATTCTCATGTTGGTGATTGATATTGAAGCATTATCTCATTCTTGGTCTATGGTAAATTCCTTCTTGCATTACACTTTCTTGGGTTATTTCCTTAACTTATTTTCATTTTTTCGTACTTCTAACATGGTATCAGAGTAGGTTTAATCCTTGTTTAAGTGTTTATAGGAAGGTTCCATTCGAAGGAGAAAGCCTCCTCTTATTTTTTCTAACTTGTTACAGCTCTTTCTTGTTTCTTTTGTTATTATAATTTTTTTCTAACCCTCTTTGGAAGGCTTGCCGCCAGAGAGTAGCTTTTAGAATTTTTTTGGGTTTGGATGGTTCACCACCAAACCCAACTTTGTATCTTCATTTCAAGTTATTTTTCTCAGCTCTAACCTCAGCCTCAGTTGGGAAACCGCAAGGCTTTTTTATTTGATTTCTATAACCTTTTTGTAGGATATTTACTAACCATTTTAAAATCAAAATCTCATCTTTTGTTTAGGATTCAAAGTAACTATGATATTCGGTTTTCTAATCCCTTGCATTTAACTCCAGCCCACTCTTAGCATAAACTATTTATTATTATTATTAGCTTTTCCACCTCCTATCCTCCACACAACCTTATCTTCCTTGGCTGTGTTTTCAAAAGCTAGTTTATGCCATGAGCCAACAAGCTGCGTTTTCATTGAGCCCAACATTTTTTGCGGTATCTTTTGGCTTTTGTTTAGCCTCTTCCAAGTAACCCCTTCCAAGTATATTGTGCATGCCTTCGTTTAGTTTTATTTCTCCCTGGCGCATCAGTTTATGGGCTAGCATAGCAGTATTTCATTGGTATTATCTGAACATAGTTGATCTTAAATCTGCCTGATTTCAATAAATTAAATCCGCTCAAAATCAAATTGGAAGATACCTAGTTTAAAATAAAGAAAAATACATAAGTCTTAGCCCTAATTTATTTATTTTCAGTTATCTCTTTGTAAGGCATGCAAAAAAATAATTTTAATATGGGTAACGTCTCTATTATTCTCTGTCATTCCTTAATTTAACATTATTCTCTGTCATTTCTTGCTTTGTCTCAACGTGCAACTTTGATTCTTTAATTATTTTAAGTTTTATCAAATAAATCTTGCTAAGTTTAAAACGTTAGTTTTTTTAATAAAAAACAACAATACTTTTTATATTTTAAATTATCTCATTTAATATACCTTGTTAACTCAATTTTTTTTTAATATTGTTATCTCATGTCTTTTTCCAATTGAAATTTCATTAAAACCATTAATTCCAATATCGTTATAAGCATAAACTCTTATTAAGTTTAAAATCTTGTAATAAGTTCCTTAAAAAAAATTTGAAACTTTTCATAAATTTAAGTTTTAAAACCTATTTAAACGGATCTTAAGTATATTCTTTTCTCACGTAGATTGATGTTTTTTTTGAAAAAATTATGAAAGAAGATTAATGAGGTATGTGTAAAGTTAAAATTTGAATGTTTTTTAATTAAATTTTATTAATAATTTTTATTTCATTAAGTTTTTAATTTTAAACTTTAATATATATATATATATATAAATTTTCTTATTTTGATTTTTTATTTAGGTTTAATTTATTCATGTATTTTTTTATTATTAAATATAGAAAAAATGTGTTTTTAAAAAGTTTTTTTTCCAAATTCCTCTCAATTAGGGGGGGGGGTATTTTTTTTTTCTTGGCACTCTATTATTGTAATTATGTCTACCCTCATTTTTGAAATCAAATTAACAAGTTCTAACTATCATCAATGTAAAATGCATATTACCTTTATATTTCATTTTAAGTATTTGCTCCAAGTTGCTATAGATGTCTCTCTTGAACTAGCTGCCACTACTTCTCAAATTGACGTAGATGCATGAAAAGTTAAAAATGAAGAAGCTCTTGGATTAATTGGTTTTTCTGTTATTCCTGATCTATACGTTATGATTGGACATTGTACCAAAGCCCATCAAGCATGGGCCATTTTGCAACAAACTTATGACAACTCCACTGAATCACAAAAGATTCAAATCCAAGACAACTTGGAAGACTTAAGGTATACAAATTTCAAATCCATGGATGAATTTTTACTTAAATTTGATGCTATTAAAACTCAATTAAGTGGTGTGAATGTTACTTTAACTGATATTAGATTAATTACTATTATTCTAAAGAAGTGTCTTCCTAAATAATTTCAACAGTTTAATTCATTCGCAACTTGCTATTCCCAGTTTAGCTCCTCAATTAACTTATGGTATATTTCAAAATCTTTTACGTCAAGAGGAAGCTAAGTTATTGCAATTTGACACTCTTACATCTTTTGAACATGCTTTTGTGTGTAAGCATCAAAATCAAATAATAGATCTTATAATCATAATACTTCTAATAATAATCATAATTATCGTAACAACAATTATAATCACCATAACAATAATAATCCTCATTACAATAATAGTAATCATAATAATAGTTATTCTAATAACATATTTAATTCTAGGCCCTCATATAACAATAATGCTAATCACAATAATAATAATTCTAATAATCAACAAAATAATCCTAATAAGAAACCACATTGTACTTATTGTGGAAAAGAAGGTCAACTAACTAATGCCTGTTTTAAAAAGTAAAATGATAAGAAGCCTATGAATAACAATAATCAAAATAATTTCAAATCTCAAGGTAATCAATCTCGTCGTGCTTTTACTGCTTGTTTTAAATCTTCTCATGCATTAGAATGGATTATTGATAGTGGGGATTCTCACCATGTTACATCTCATAGAGAAGCGTTTGATTCTTTGCAACCTGATAAAACAAATATTCCTATTCAATTAGCTAATAATCATAGTTGTAAAGTTGATGGATTTGGTGATGTTAATGTTCCACATGAAAAATTAAATAATGTTCTTTATGTTCGTGTTTAAATCCAATCTTCTTTCAGTTGCTCAGTTATGTCAAGATTACAAAGTTGAATTTCATAAGGACATGTGTTATATTATTGATCCTAAGAATGATCATGTTGTTGCTAATGCTAAGATGGATCATGATAACTTTTTAAAGTTTTATGAGTTTGCCTCTTCCAGGTACTCTTTGAAATTTAATATTGATTTCAATGTATGGCACGAAAGGCTCGACCATTTGAATTCTGATTATATTTATATGATGCTAAAATCTAACATGGTACATGAGTGACAAATGAAAAGGGAGCCCTTTCCTCATGGTACTTCATAGAGGGCATCTCATAAGTTACATTTGATTCATAGTGACCTTTTGGGACCAATGGAGAACATCTCCATTCAAGGTTCAAAGTATTCTCTTACCTTTGTTGATGACTTTACTTGAAGAATTTGGATCTATTTCTTGCATAGTAAAGATCAAGTTCTTGACACATTTATTGAATTTCATATGTTTATGGAAAGGCAATCAGGTTCTAAGCTTCAAATTCTTAGAACCGATAATGGTACTGAAGATGTTAACAATGCTTTTCATTCTTATTTGATATCTTTTGGTATAAAATATCAGCTTACCATTCCTTATACACCATAACAAAATGGTGTGGTGGAAACGAAGCATAAAACTATTGGAGAAATGGCCAGATGTTTATTACATGCAAAGAATATTCATTACAAGTTATGGACTGAAGTAATGGCTTGTGCCACTTATATTCTTAATAGAACTCCTACTAAAGCTTTGCAAGATATAACTCCTGAGGAAGCGTGGTCCTGTAGAAAACCCAATTTACAACATTTGAGAATTTTTGGATCTATTGCTTATGTTCACACATCCAAACAAAAAAGGCAAAAAATAGATTCTAAATATTCTCCATTTATTTTTGTTGGGTATGATGAATTTACTAAAGGTTATAGAGTTTATGATCCTACTAACAAGGTGCATATTGCAAGAGATGTTTGCATTGCAGAAAATGAAGTCCATGATTTCTCCAAGATCAAAGATGATGAATTTAAAGGAGGCACTATTGATATTGTGGAGGACCAACCTCCTATTCTAAATCCTAATCCTAATACATCTATTTCTATTCCTACTAGTAATAGTAAAAATGATGATGATGGTAATAATATATCTACTCCTCATAGTGATAATTTTGGTCACGATGATAATGATATATTTACTCCTAATAGTGAATTTCTGTTACTTCTAAGAGAAATCCTAAATGGTTTAAAGATTTAATTAATGAAGGTGATGATTATGGGTATATGCACAAAGATGGGGGACAAAAAAGGTGCCACTTTTCTTTTTGGTCCCCCATTGACCATAGTGCGTATGCACTAAAGGGTGTGTGCCCTATAAGGCACATGCCCTATGGCTTGGGTTGCCCAAGCCTTAGGTTTGGGCAATCTAAAGCATACTGCGTGCGCTCTATAGGGTGCATGTGCTTTGAAAAACACTAAAAAGTGTTTTTACAAAGCGCGTGCGCTATTGAAAAAACACTATTTAGTGTTTGCTACGGTTGGGAAATCTCTTTTTGCTTTCCATAAACCTGCGTTTGCAGCAAAAGGATCCTTCCCAAACATGGACACAATATTGTTTTGGCTTGTTGAATCCATATTATTCATTCATTCATCCATCAAATAGCTCCACGATGTCATCAAGATCGATCTGGAAGAAGAGGTAAGTGTTTTTACAACCTATTCCTCTTATTGGTTCCAAAATTTTAGTTTTGAAGCAATTTGTTTTGTTAAAATATGTTTTGTTAAATTTTGTGTGTAATTAAGATTTTAAAATCTAGTTTTTTTAATTGCCAGGAAGAAATAATCTCCTTCAACCAAACCCTCCATCTCCTCATGAAGAAATGAATGAATAAACAAATGAAGAAAATAACCAAGAAAATGAACCTCAATTGCCTCCACCAATCGAGAAACCTCCTCCTAGAACACAAAAAAATTTGATGAACCAAATTGAAAGAGGGAAAAAAGAATTAGAATCTTTAATTACGAGGTTAAAAGATTCTAGTGGTACAAATCCTGGAGGGGAAAGACTTGCAAAATCATTGGAAGCAATCTTGACCCACGTAAGCTCGGTTAGTGGAAAATTAATTTATGGCGATATACAAGAGAAGAAAAAAACAATATTATGAAAATAAATTATCTTATGTGGACATAAAAAAGAAAAAAATCACAAAAGATGACATTTGTAATTTATTTAAAAAACCAAGGGACATAGATACTCTTAGAACTACAAGAAGGATGTTCCCAATTGATTGGTGCTTAAATGAAGACATTAAAAATAACTTTTGGGAGAGATGGTGGATGGTCTTTGATTCACTTCCTTGTAACAATCATGAAGTTCCTATATATTTCTTAAGGAAACTCTATTGTGAGTTTGTACTCAAGGAGGTGCCAAATTATTTTAACTATCTAGATTCTTAGGATAGAGGAGGGGGGTAATCATTTGATAGAGCAGGGGCACATCATGACCCTAAAGCACCTAGGGTTCCTATTGGAAAGCTATAGGTGGATCATGTTACTATTCCTTCCATTGTGAAGGAACATGTAGAGGCAGACATACTAGGCATAATTAGTGCTCCGACACAGACTCTCATTTAGTGTGCCACTCTGTTAGTTGAGGGTGACCATGGTCAATCTTTGAGGGGACATATTTTTTGGTCATGTGGATGCTTGTGCACATTTGGTACTGTTCAGAGAGAGGAAGAGAATCCTGGAATGATGATTGATAGTTTTCTAAATATGACTGTATCATCTTAAAATGGAAGCACTTCCATGTTAAGAGCATTTAGCCCTTTGAGTAATTGGTTTGGGGTCATGTCGAACACCTTAAATGGATATTCAACTTGGATCTAGCTTTTCCCCTTGTTCTACCCCATTTCCTACTTCTTCCTAGCATTTTCCTAGCAATCTGGACTAAGTACCTAAGGTTTTTGACCATAAGGTCAAGGTGGACCTTATGGGGTCAAGGTCAACCTTGACCTGGTTAGGGTCAAGCTCGACCTTGACCCTAAGGTTTGGGTTCCTTGGGGTTAGCCTCCGGTTGTAGGATTTCATCAAAATCTTGTCTTTTCCCTCTTTGGGGCCACTATTTCTTGGATTAAGTGTCAAATTTTCAAATTAATATTTGAGGTGGACCTTTCTCAAGATTTGTATAGGATTCCTAATTTATTATTGGAGATTAGCCTTTTTTGAGTTTTGTGCCTAATGCTCAAATTAACTTTGGGGTTGGCCTTACCTCAAATTTTGTAACAAGGCTCTTAAATAATTATTTCATTTCTATATTGAGAGTGGTCCCCTCCTAGAGTTTTGAGTCAAGAATTTAATTTAATTTCCCTCCATGTGCACCTCTCTCAAGTTTTGTGCCATGGGCCCTTAATTATTGTTTTCTACGAGGCCCCTCTTGTGCCCTAGATCACTATAAAAGGGAGACCTCCTCTCTCATTTTGACCTCTCATCTCAAGAAATTTCATGATCAAGGAGCTCTTAAGCAAGATCAAGCATCCATTAAAGCATTCAAGTCCTCTTCTCCATTCAAGCTCTCCATCGAAGATCAAGGATGCAAGCATTCAAACCCTAGATCTAGCCATCATGCTGGTGTGATCTTCCTTCAAGATCCTTTGTTCATCTTCAAGATCTATTCATTCTTCTCTCAAGGTGGATTCCAAGCATACAATCATGGAGGTTTGATTTACATTCATCGTTGTGTTCAAGCTTTCATATTAACATACTTGATTATATTTCAAATACAATTGCATATCTATTGAATGTCATAGCTTCATTGTTAGATCTACTTCTACTACTTGCTAGCATTCTCCATTTCAATTTCAATATTAAGGTTGATTCCAAACCGGGGTTTGACCAAGGCAAACCCCCCAACCAAACAAAAAAAATCCTCTTTTTCTTGTAGGTACAGGTGTGGAGTTTCAGATCTGAGAACATATTTGGATACCCTTTTCACCAAACTTCTGGGACATTTGAACAAAGTCAAAGTTGAACTTCATTTGCCTGAGGTCATCCTTGACCTTTTAAAAGGTCAAAGTTGACTTGATCCAATCTGGGAAAAATATTTCTGGGTTTTGTAGATCTTGCAGTTTCGGTTCAAACACACAAAAATTAATAGTTTTTGAGATCGTTTGATAGGGTTTTCAGTCGATTATTTTTCAGAGGTAAGTACCTTTATTTCTTAATTTCAATATTAGTCATCTACATTTACTTTCTATATCAATACAATTTCATGTAAGTGTAAAATATTGGCTTTGGGGTCTCTTTTGTGTGCAAGCCATTGCCCTAGGACCCCATCGATATTTTATCCTATACATTTTGGTGAACCCGACACGCTTTCTCTCCTTTCTTTTGTGGATTTAGATGCTCTATTGTGTTAGATCTCCCTTTCTATTATCTTGTGTATTCACGTTCACTATACATTTTGGTGAACCCACGATAGACAACTCTTTCTTTTTGGTGTTAGATCATTTATTTTCTTGCATTAAGATTAGGTTTCTTTTATGCCCTTGCATTTATATTTCAAAAATCCAAAAAAATTGCAAAATTTCTTTAAAAATACAAAAACATTTACATTTTCATGCTTCTAGTATTCAATATGTATGACTCTTGTTTTGAGTACTTTGATGAGGCTTTTGTTGTTCAAGATAATAGATACCTTAATGAGGTACATGGAAGTGAGGATGAAAATTGTGTGAATGAGATCTTTATTGATTCTATTCCTATTTCATCTTCCTCTACAACTTCTTCAATTGACTTTTACAAAGATGAGTTAGGGATTGATGATTATTCTTCTCCTAATATATGTCTTTTCTATGAGCCTACTTTCCCCTTTAGGGATCAAGCTTTAATGACTTATGACACTCCTACAATGTGCTTTATGGATAGGGATGATAATCCTCCTATTTGGGATGAACCTTTGGATTTTGATGTTGATTACTCCCTTCCTCATGAAACCATTAAGGATAATCCTCCTATTTGGGATGAACCTTTATATTTCGATGTTGATTACTCTTTTCCTTATGAACCCATTGTGGATAATCCTCCTATTTGGGATGAACCTTTGTATTTTGATGTTGATTACTCTCTTCCTCATGAAGCCATTGTGGATAGTTCTACTTTTTGGGATGAACCCTTGGACCAATACATTGATTTATCTCCTCCTTGTGAATAATTCTTAATACAAGAGGATGACATATGCTCTAAAACACACTTCTCTTATGCGAAAGAAGATGACATTATAAATCCTTCACCTCCATTTAGGATTCCTTCTAGTGACAAGACTTTAGTAGAGAAAGATATGAATTCCCCTAATGCTCTTCCTCTTAGTGGTGATCTTATGACAAATCAAGTTCCTACCTCACATCCTTCTTACCATAATATTACTTATATCTATTCAAACCCTTTTCCAACTGTGGTTCCAAGTGTTCCTCTAGTTGTGTCTTCCATTCATATTGCTTCCTACACTTTTACTAGTGTTCCTAAACTTTCTAATCATAATCCTATCTTTCCTAATTTGATTCCTAATGTTTTATCATCTACTCCTAGTTGTTCCCATGCTTATGTTGAAGTTCAAATTATCGTTCATATGCAAAGATTCTTCAAAGTACCTTCTCCTTATTACCTGGTCTATATAATAAGAGAAAAGAAACTTCTCCTTTGAAATTTATTCATAATTTTACCCCTCACTCTCTTTTTCCCTCTAGATTGGGGGGCAAGAGGTATATTTCTTCCTGTCTTTTAGAATCCATTATGTTCTTGCTTTGAGCTTAATTGGTTATTCTTTCATTTATATTGATGGTTTGTATTATGATAAATTTTCATCTATTGCTCTCTTCTATTATTCCAGATATCTTTTCTATGACATGTGTTTTGCAAAGGTATCCCTTGCCTTTTGTCCCTGGGGGGCAAGGTTCTTCATTCTTTCTCTTTGTCTAGGGGAACTCCTTTCCTTAGCTTAGTGGTATTTGCTTATATTACAATATTATTTCATCATATTGACAGATGTTTTGACTATGGATAACCTTCTTATATGAGAAGTTGTTGTCCTCGGTCGATACTTCTTCTCTATGTTGCAAATTATGTTTGATATAATCTTTTACTCTTGCTTTGTGTTAGAGTTGTTTTCTCTCATTCCAAAGATTCCTTTTGCTCTTCTTCATGGATAACATGATGATTGAATCTTCATTCCTGCCTTTTAGAAGATGATATTTTATCTAACACACTCCTCTTTGGTGGGGGTCTTGGTGATAAGATCTCTTTCATTGAGGATCTTTTTCCATAAGCGACATATCCTTTTCACGATTATCTATACTCTTTGATGTAAGGGTCAATATCTCTCACTAAGAATATAGAATACATTGTTGCAAATAGGATATCTCTTTGCTTTGTGAAGTAGGTATCCTCTTCCATCTTTGTTCCTACACTTGGGGGGCAAGGATGCCTTCTCCTTCTCTTCTGTTTTCACACATGAAGTAATAAATACGGATTATGAGTTTGATAGAAGTACTTTAGCCTTAGGGGTTTGGTATGATTTTCTATCTTAGTCAAATCTATGCATTGTTATTTCATACTTGTTCATGCTAGGGTTTTGGTCTTGAGATTTTGATCTTAGCATTGCCAGCTTTTCACACATACAGATTGTGAATTTGTTAGAAGTACTTTAGCCTCAGGGGCTTGGTATGATTTTCTATGTTTTTCAAATCTATGCATTGTTATTTCATGCATATCCTTATGGTATTCTCTTCTTTTCTTTCTAGGGATTCACCTTTTTCCTTGGCTGAGCAGTATTTATATACTATGTGATATCCAATCATACATGAAAATTATGGTTTCCATTAAGGACCTATGTCCTTGATAGGAACCTTATTCATTGTTTGACATTGGGTTTCCATGGTCGATACATCTCTCACCTTGGAAACTAAATAGTGTGCTATCCCTCATTAAGGGTTACTTCCTTTTCACTTCTTGCATGATATCTCTTTACATTCATCTCTTCCATGGCCTCATAGGAGTTGTGACCTTCTTGGCTTGGACTGGGAGTTGTCTATGGATATTGTCTTGATGCTAAAGAAGACTTTATCCTTGTTCTTTTTCTTTCCTTAACATGGAAAAATAGTATGTTTTTTCCATCTTAAGGAGGGGGGCATACATAGGGTCTCCCTCGTACTATAGTTTTTTATTTTTATATGCTAAATCTTTCGAAGGTAACGCACAAAAATTGCTAAATCTTGAGGAGACACACATTTTTCAATTTTTTTTTCAAATATGCTAAATCTTGGAAGGTAACACACATAAGTTGCTAAATCCTAAAAAGATATGCATTCATATGCTAAATCTTTCAAAGGTAACACACATAAGTTGCTAAATCCTGAGGAGACACGCATTTCATATTCATAGTGATACAAGAAGGTGGATCTATGAGTATTCCAGAAGCCGTCAGAAGATGCATTACAATTGCAAGCACAGTACAAGCACATTTTATGGGTGAACCGATTGGGCTCTCCCTCCAAGGTGATTCACTGTAAGGTTGGCATCTTACCGGGTGAGGTAATCACTTTCTCTTTCTTTTCATGCATGGAGTAAGAAATACGAATTGTGAGTTTGATAGAAGTACTTTAACCTTAAGGGATTGGTATGATTTTCTATCTTAGTCAAATCTATGCATTTTTATTTCATACATGTTCTTCTTCTTTTCACTTTCATGCTAGTAGGACTAGATCATGAAGCTATGTTGTCTATAGTGTTGCTCTTGTCTTTCTTATGTAATCATTTATGCTCTTATGATAGCTTTCCAAATATGATATTGGTATGAGAAATATTTCTTAGCAAGGTTTCTTATGCTAATTGATTTGGGTTGTTTAGTACTAACCCTTGTATTGTCGACACTCTCATGCATGTATGTTGAGTTAGAATCCTTAGTCTGGGGGCTTGGGCCCTTAGCTAAGTGTTATTTTATCTCTTTGTGAATCCACTTGGATCTCCTCTTTCTTCTCCTTTACCAAGAGTTTGCATCGAGTCCATACTCTTGCTAAAGTGGGGGCTTAATGTATCATCTTAAAATGGAAGCACTTCCATGTTAAGAGCGTTTAGCCCTTTGAGTAAGTGGTTTGGGGTCATGTCAAACACCTTGAATGGATATTCGACTTGGATATAGTTTTTCCCCCTGTTCTACCCCATTTCCTACTTCTTCCTAGCATTTTCCTAGCAATCTGGACTAAGTACCTAAGGTTTTTGACCATAAGGTCAAGGTTGACCTTATGGGGTCAAGGTCGACCTTGACCCTAACCTAGTCAGGGTTGACCTTGACCCTAACCTAGTCAGGGTCAAGCTTGACCTTGACCCTAAGGTTTGGGTTCCTCAGGGTTAGCCTTCAGTTGTAGGATTTCATCAAAATCTTGTCTTTTCCCTCTTTGGGGCCACTATTTCTTGGATTAAGTGATGAATTCTCAAATTAATATTTGAGGTGGACCTTTCTCAAGATTTTTATAGGATTCCTAATTTATTATTGGAGATTAGACTTTTTTGAGTTTTGTCCTAATGCTCAAATTAACTTTGGGGTTGGCCTTACCTCAAATTTTGTAACAAGGCTCTTAAATAATTATTTCATTTCTATATTGAGGGTGGTCCCGTCCTAGATTTTTGTGTCAAGACTTTAATTTAATTTCCCTCCATGTGCACCTCTCTAGAGTTTTATGCCATGGGCCCTTAATTATTGTTTTCTATGAGGCCCCTCTTGTGCCCTAGATCACTATAAAAGGGAGCCTTCCTCTCTCATTTTGACCTCTCATCTCAAGCAATTTCATGATCAAGGAGCTCTTAAGAAAGATCAAGCATCCATTCAAGCATTCAAGTCCTCTTCTCCATTCAAGCTCTCCATCGAAGATCAAGGATGCAAGCATTCAAACCCTAGATCTAGCCATCATGCTGGTGTGATCTTCCTTCAAGATCCTTTGTTCATCTTCAAGATCTATTCATTCTTCTCTCAAGGTGGATTCCAAGCATACAATCATGGAGGTTTGATTTACATTCATTGTTGTGTTCAAGCTTTCATATTAACACACTTGATTATATTTCAAATACAATTGCATATCTATTGAATGTCATAGCTTCATTGTTAGATCTACTTCTACTACTTGCTAGCATTCTCCATTTCAATTTCAATATTAAGGTTGATTTCAAACTGGGGTTTGACCAAGGCAAATCCCCCAAACAAACAATAAAAATCCTTTTTTTCTTCTAGGTACAGGTGCGGAGTTTTGGATCTGAGAACATATTTGGATACCCTTTTTGCCGAACTTCTAGGACCTGCGAACAAAGTCAAAGTTGACCTTCATTTACCTGAGGTTGTCCTTGACCTTTTAAAAGGTCAAAGTCAACCTGATCAAATTTGGGAAAAATATTTTTGGGTTTTGTAGATCTTGCAGTTTCGGTTCAAACTCATGAAAATTAATAGTTTTTGAGATCGTTTGATAGGGTTTTCAGCCGATTCTTTTTCGGAGATAAGTACTTTTATCTCTTCATTTCAATATTAGTCATCCACATTTACTTTAAATATCAATACAATTCAAATGGAAGTGTAAAATATTGGTTTTGGGGTCTCTTTTATGTGAAAGCCATTGTTCTAGGATCCCATCCATATTTTATCCTTTACAATGACATTTGGCATTGACACACAAGTAAATATTTCCAAGTTCATTAAATTGCTTTGATCATATTTCATTTATAAAAGAATAACTAATTAATTTAGTATCTATTGATTATGATCAAAATTCAGGACAAGAGTGTCAGTGGCGGTGGTAGTGGCAATGATCCCCATGTCCCCTTCTACACATCATCGTCAATTCCACAAGTATGTATCGAAAAAAACATTTTAATTAATATATTTGATTATT
Organism: Chamaecyparis obtusa; assembly: GCA_027943335.1. Lineage (NCBI taxonomy): Eukaryota > Viridiplantae > Streptophyta > Pinopsida > Cupressales > Cupressaceae > Chamaecyparis > Chamaecyparis obtusa. Next base: position 660,640 of record BSBK01005294.1, read on the forward strand.
ATGTAATTATATGAATAATTGTATCATAACTTATTGTGCATGTGCATTAGACGTTCATTGGTGGACCATCGACGTTCACAACAGACAACGAAGGGCATCGTGCCACTTTCCTCGAGGTATCTTTATTTTCATGTTAATTTGATTTTGATTATATTTAATTAATAAATGAATGAATAACTAAATTACTAGACAAATTATGATCAAAATCTAGAGGCACGATGATCACATTCTTTCACTTGGCTTTGTGATGTCACCATTGAGTCCACATGTATATATGTAATAATGCATTATAATGAACATGTCAATAGTACGTTCTTATATGAATGGTTATCTTATAATTTTCCATGTACATGTGCACTAGTTGAATGTTGGAGCTTCGACATCGACATCGCACACCAAAGGACGCGGTGGAACCTTCACAGAGGTATCATTTACTCATTAGTAGGGTTGTAAAAAATATATGTAATCTTGATAAAGTTGCATAATAATTTTTTTGTTTCATTTTCAGTTATTGACATTAGAGACTCCTCCTTCTGTTCGTGATACTTTGGATGGTGGAGTAGCTACAATAGTAGCTAGTTCTAAAGCAATGACTAAGGTATGAAAGATATCACTTAATTTTAATTGTTATTTTTATAGTTTGTATTGAATTTTATAATGATTTTCATGTATGTATTTTAATTATTATTTTGATAATTGTTGTAGGGACTTATTACTCCAGATTGCTAGCATGCGCCTTTAGTGGATGTTTATAGTGACTATTTGCTAGCGGCAAGTGAATATTCAATTTTATGTCATTGTATAATTTAATTTTGATATATGTTAGTTATTGATGCTTAAATTTTTTTTTATCAGCTCGAGCTACATAAGAGTCTAGACAGGAGGATGAGTGAGCACACTTGGAAGACTACAACATCCACTGCATCTCCATCGAGGTGACGATCGAAGACAGCTTGGGATTTGTTTTCTTCCCCTGTAATACCTAAAATGTAATGTCTAAGAATACCAAACTAAGCTAGCATTCAACAAAACAAAGCAAGTAGAACCTTTAAGATTAGACCTACAAAATGAAAGAAAAATACTCAAAAGCAATGCAAAACCTTCAAGAAAAACCTCCAAGATGTAGAGGATTTGTCCAAAGATTGGATGTGTGCTCATAAACTTATGCTTCAAGCTTCAAGAGAGAAATGGGCATAATAACTTTGCTTCAATGGTGGATGAAAATGAAGGAGGAAGAGGCTCAATATAAAGAAAAATGGGAGATAAATGGATGGTCAAGATGCAAACTTGAGGAAGGGTGGAGATGCATCCAAGGGAGAGCACATGGATTGTGCTTTCTCAAATGCATAGCATTGTGACAAGTGTCACAATGGGGGAGGATGAGAGGAGAGGCCAAATTATTGAGGGATGTGTCCACTTTGGGAGGTGTGAGAGGGGACAAGTGTGTAAGAGATGTGTAAGAGGCTTTATGATTTGGCATTGGAGGATGTGGTGATGTTGACACGAGGGTTGACTTGTGATGGATTAGCATTTCTTAATCTTGGATTATGATTGTGCAAATGTTTAAGGGGTGATTAGGCTAGGATTAGAGGGTAAATGGAGGATTAGGGAGATGTAATGGGAGGAGAGAGAATGAGTGGAGGGTTAGATTAGCTAAGCATGAGTTTTTAGCTAATTAAATAGGATTTAGAATTAAATATTTTATTTAATTTCAAGTGGGAGGAAAAAGGGGTTTGTGAATTAATTTATTTAGATAAATGTATCCATTTTAATTAATGGAGGATAGGGATTTAATTAATTATCAGACTATTGGTTTGTCATTTAGATAATTAATTGGACTATAGTTAATTAATTAAATTAATTAACTAGGGGATGACATAAATTAATTAAATAATAATATTTAATTGATGAAATATCTAGGAGAAGACTAAATAAAATTAATAAATGATGTAATCAAATTTAGGTGTCTACATTTTGCCCCTCTTCGACATAGTGTTAAAATAACATTGTTTCAAAGATGTTTTTAGCAATAGACGACATGAAGACTGGATAGCGAGGATGCCCCAGATTACAGGCCAAGATGGTTAGATTGGGTGATGCCCCCTTGAGAGGATGGCGGGAAAGAAAAAGGGGCCCAAGTGGTGACTCGAAAGGATAAAAGATGGAAAATAAAAAGGGCATGTTGCAGGCTAAGAAGGGAGATGAGTGAGGAAAAGAGAGGTGAAAAAGGAAATGAGGAACAAGATTGGGCATGAAGAGAAGAAACAGGGGGGAAAAAGGTGTTTGGAGGCAAAGAGGAGGGCTCGAGAGGGCCTTTATAAGGGCCGGAGGGGTCAAAATGAAATCATTTGCACACTGAGAGCCTAGAAATTGTGATTTTTGAGCTTTGATAAGCGAGGACGAGATGACACAAAGAGGGTGACCAAATCATTGATTAGACATTGTGAGACATGTGCTATGGAGTGGAGGGCCTGACTGACAGGTAGGATAAAAAAAACTAGCTTTTCGTCAAGTTTTTATGCATTTAATGCTCTTTGTAGTTTGAAAAATGACATTCCTGCGGAGCGCGGCTTGGTGGGAACACACCCATGTCGGTGCGATCATGTTCCCACAAAGCATGCAAGGGGTTGGGAAAAATGGGTAGATTAGGGATTTTTGCAGGAAAGCAAAATTTCCAAGAGCTTGCGCAGGACCGCAATTTCGCAAGGATATCTTGCAGGATCATGTTCTCGCGAGCAAGGGTAGCGCGGTGCCAAAAAAAGGCATTCCTATGAGAGAGGGGGGAAAATGCAAGCGGTGTGGGAATGCATTCCCGTGGTGCTGGGGGGTTTGCGAGAACGTGAAGAAGAAAATTCTTGTGAGAATGTGGGAAAAAAATTTGTCACAGGAATGCGGGAAGAAATAGGTTTGGTATAGCAGAAAATTGACATATTGGCTTGGCTTGGATGCAGTGGTTAGTTGATCGATTGACGAGTCAGGAGAGATGCGTGGTATTCTGATTATCTCAAAGCAGTTTACAGCAGTAGACTAGGCTCGAGTGGATGCACTAGGATTGAGATATCTTGCATGGATGCCATGGAGATAGACCTACATGGCTTTGGTGACAGCGCTCTGCGAGTGATGGCACTCAGAGATAGGGACATTTCATCTTCCCACTAGGGAGATGACCATGACTTTAGAGGATGTATATCACATCTTTAGATTACTAGTGTGGGGTACACCTGTGGTAACGGGGGTATACACACAGGCACAGGTAGTGGCCCCACTATTAGGGCTAGGTGTAGCACCAATCCTATCACACAGACAACTAGCCTTAGCTCAGCATGCGGTAGTGGTGCCAGTGGGACAACAGGTTCATTTCTATGTGTTAGGACTAGTGTCGGGGTATCTTTCCCTAGACATAGGTGGGAGGAGCATGGCATTAGCACTGATTCCTGTGATTGTCTAGATTGTTGATGTGGGGGTACCAGCGGTATGGGGGAATCTGATGCTTGCAGAGATGTATCGAGACTTGCATTAGATAGTCTACCACAGAGTAGGGATGATGGGGAGGAGCTTTGGTTTTGCCTCCCTCTTACAAGTTTGGATGTGGGAGCACATAGCAGTACTACGACCCTTAGGCTGAGTGGATAGGTAGGTTGTTGAGCCTGTAGCATATAGCTAGGGGGATTTGATTACTTACTAGGAGAGAAGGGACACTGACTTCTAGCAGGAGATGCTAGATGGCATACGAGACATGATCACATGGCGTCCATACCTTGGACAGGTGCCATGGGTAGAGGATGCATAGGAGCTATCTTACACCATGATGCTGACACATCTCACAGGGTGGTGGGATTACATTATTGAGTAGTATAGGCCTGACAAGACCTCACATTAGTTTGGATTCAGACAAGATGTACTCGATGCAGAGCAATGGTATCAGTGGGCCACCTGTGAGAGGATATTAGAGTTTGGGCTGGTACTAGATAAGGGAGGGTTTCTAGCTGCCTATCAGGCCATGTAGCCATTTCAGTGGGATTAGGTTGGTGGGGTGGTGGATCCAGGGACTATGTCAACATATGACGTGTAGTTTCAACCACCTAGGGTAGTATGGAGGTTAGGATTACTAGATGGAGAGGGAGCCGCACCACCTATGTATAGGGGCTAGGGGAGGAGAGGAGGGAGGGGAGGGGGGAGGATTGGAGGTGTTGATAGGGGGAGGATTAGAGGGGGATAGAGGAGGGAGAGGAGGAGATGGAGATAGATATGGAGATGAGGATGGGGATGGGGATGGGATGGATGTGGATGGAGGAGGATAGATACCTGTAGGGCCGCCACCACTAGGATCACCACCACCAGCAACATGGATAGGTTCATCGACGGGAGGAGGGGATGATATGGTAGGGAACCTGGCCTCACTATAGGTCGCTCATGACAGGATGACCTAGATGCTTCAGGATGTGTAGGGGGAGAGGGATAGCCTGAGAGGGGAGAGAGACCTCTTGGTGGCAGAGAGAGATGGTCTGATTGCCAAGAGAGATAGTTTGATTGCGTGCCTAGCACAATCCATATTAGATGGATTGATGATAGTGGAGGAGAGGGAGTGGTTGTGGTAGGAGAGGGATGCGTGGGTGGTGGAGAGGGATGCACTAGTGGTGGAGAGGGATTGCTTGAGAGTAGAGTGAGACAACTTATGGTCAGAGTAGGACCGACTATTGGGGGAAAGGGACACCACCACACGGGGGTCCCATGAGCGATCAGGGGAGGTATCTCGCCTCTAGTGACAACTTGTCAGGCTTGGGGAGCACATTGGATTCTACCGAGGGTTGTACTATGCAGTGGTGCTACTAGAGTAGGCACAACATTACATGGATTTGAGTCAGCCTCTGATCAAAAGATTAGGATCTAGTGGGAGTAGGAGGATAGGGGCTAGCAGTAGCCATAGGATAGGGTAGGGGAGCATTTGGTCAGGCCACTCATAGAGTCAATAGAACTCAGTCGATAGTTTGGTATAGATGGTAGAGGCTAAGGGATCAGAGATAGGTACAGGGATGGAGATGGACATAGGGGCTGTCTGGGTATCTAGAGAGGTACAGAGTATAGGTGTACATGGCACAATGGGTAGGCCGCCAGTCTTATAGGTACCACCAAAGGAAGACCCCTTATATGGGGATTTTGACATGTAGCCTCCCTCAAGAGAGGTAGATAGGTAGTGATATGCTATAGTTTTGATCATGTACGTTATGATTTATTCATTAATGGAGGGCATAGTCCTAATTGTATATGTATATCTGTACCTTGGATATGGTCAGGGACTGAGACAAACATTTATTCTTTCATGCTTTGGGTTGGGACATGTACTTTATCTTTGCGATGATTTTGGAGATATATATGATGAGCTGGGTGGGATATGATGTGTAATGTATGGAGGTATGGATGCATATGATGTACTAACATGGATGATTTAGGATGTGATATGATTTCTATATGTTGTGAGACTGACATGTGTGTGATGCAAGATGCGCGGTGTGTGAGATGATATGTGTTATGATATGAGATGCATGTTCTAACAACTTTGTGGATGCATGAGGTGATGTAAATGCTTTTGATGTATGATGCATGTATGTTATGATGAAATGCAGTGGTTTATGGATATGTAATATGTTTTAACAATGCAAGAAAAAAATGACTTAACAATGTAAGAAAACAAATGAACCTAATGAATCTAAGATAACTTAATGAAAGATAAGAAATGAGCCTAAAATGAACCCTAACAATGCAACATTAAAATGAATCTAACATGAGATGAAAAGATATTAATGAACCTAAAATGAACCCCAACAATGCAAGATTAAAATGAACCTAGAAATGAGATGACATGAACAAACATAAAATGCACTCTTAACAATACAAGGTTAAAATGAAGCTAATGAATGCATGATGATAAATGATATGACATGGTGAAATAATGCAAGATGAAAATGGATGATATGAAATGGATCTAAGTAATGCAAGATAATGAATGAACATAGGATGAGATGATGTAATGCAACCTAGGGCAGGGGTGGGAAATGAAATGCATGCATGTTAGGAAGGTGAATGGGAAAATATGAATGTAGATGGGAGGTTGAGGGTGAGGTGTAAGAGGTGGCACAACATATCACTGCCTGACTACACCCTCACTAAGGGAGGGAGGGGATGATGGGTGAAGGGGGATATTTGCACAATTACAATCCAAAGGTCAAGAACATGAGGTGAGGGAGGTGGGGAAGTTTGCATCATGATGAGGTGTTCATGGGGGAAAGATGGGATGTGAGGGAGATGTGAGAGAGATGCTTTTGAGGGATTTTTCTTTTTTAGGATGATTCTTTGATACTAGATAGGGATGATGGGAGCTTTGTTCGGATGATTGATGGGATGAAGGATGTTTAGTGAATCTTGAGTGCGGGATATTCCAAAGGGGAACACCGCCATGTATTTTGAGAACTTATTTTGATATAGCAACAGAAGGGACTAACCTTGGTTACTAGGAACTTGAGGTCAAGTCACTAGCATTGCATAGGACTGACGTGAAAAAGACATGCAAGGGTTTCCCTAGCATCATGCATGCACTCTGAAGGATGCATGGTGGAAATGATGCGGGGGAACCCACAAGAAAACAACATTTCCCAAGTGCACCAAGTAACCCAAAAGATCACAAGTGAAATGTGCAAGGGTCATGTCTGACTGACTCACAGACAGAAACAAAAAGATCACAAAAGACCATGCCCTAAAATAACACCTCCTGTCACATCACACCATGATATAAATGATCATGGCGGCCTTAAGGGCAATAGTCAACTGAGCTCACAAAATCAACTGAAAAGATGAAACAAGCAAACTGAAACCAAAGTGATAAGACCAAAAGATGTCCTTTGCCAAAAGAGATCAACCGACTATGGATTGTTGTGATTAGGTCAGACATGGAGGAAGGATGTATCCTACAAGGACCTGGTTGATGGGTATTGACTACATTGGGAACTATTGATGGGAAAATGAACAACCTTTGGAGAATCACAATGACACATGATACTTGCTGAGGGAACATTGCTAATATTGTGATCATTGCGGGTTAGGTGCTTTACAATCAAAAGGTACTACTGGGAGAGACCAAGATGATATGTACAAGATGGAGACACTATATACAATGGGGTATGTACATCATCGTAGGAAGTAGGATAGTGAGTCTCATGTACTGGTGCAATGGGAATGACACCTTGGGAACAAGGGATGGGTGAAATGAGATGGCAAGTCGTAGTGGGTGGATTCTGATGGGGGGAACAAGAGTTTGATAGATAATGATATGGTCCACTATGTATGGCACCTATTTGCTAGGTTTTCACCAACATACTTGTCCAAGGCACTTGAACTGCTAAGTTTTCTCCATTGGATGATTATTTCTCTTTAATTTTTTCACTTTTTTTGATTTTTTTGTTTTATCAAGGTGCCTGTTTGCCAAGTTTTCACCAGGCTGATGATTTTTTTCAAGACTTTTTGCTATTTTTAGGATTTTTTCCAGGATCATTTTATGATTTTTAGGATTTCTTCAAGACTTTTTATGATTTTTATGATTTTTTCGAAGATCATTTAAATGGTTCAAGCATAGAACCACTTCAGATGTATGATAGTAATGGGATCATTAAGAGGCTCCCCTTCAGGCGTAGACAATTGATAAGCTCCAGAACCGAAGCAAGATGTCACCACGTAGGGACCTAACCAAGTGGGTTCAAACTTCCCTTTCTTTTCATGATTTTCTTGTACTTTTTGGTTCTCTTTTAGGACTAGGTCTCCCACTTGGAACTGTCGAGGGTGTACCTTTTTATTGAAGCTCCTCTTGAGATGGTTTTGGTACATGATCAAGTGATCATAGACCTATTGCCTCTTTTTATTTGGCAAGTCTAGCTATGTAAGGCACACCACGCGGTAGTCTTCATTTGTGACGTAGTTCTTCATGGACACATGTAGTGAAGGGATTTTGACCTCGATTGGAAGAATGGCTTCAACACCATATACCAGGGAGTATGGGGTAGTGCCTGTGGGGGTACAGAATGAGGTGCAATGGGCCCATAGGGCAAGATTGATTTGTAGATGCCAGTCACAGCCAGAATCATTGACAACTTTCTATAGGATTTTTAGGATGGTTTTATTAGTTGCCTCAACTTGGCCATTTCCTTGTGGGAAATACGGGCTAGAAAAGCGTTGGTGGATGTGAAATTGGTCATAGATCTCTTTGACATGTTGGTTTTCGAATGGAGATCCATGATCTATGAAGATGGTGGAGGGAATGTTGAAGCGGTAAATGACGTGGTAGAGGATGAATTTGGAGATCTGGACACCAGTAGTTAAGTTGGGCAGAATTGCTTCTACCCACTTTGTAAAGTATTCAGTGGTTGTAATGATATACTTGTGTTCATCAGAAGAATGAGGGTGGATCATGCCAACAAGGTCAAAACCCTAACACAAGAAGGGCCATAGAGGTGCAATGGGCTGTAAGTCCTGCACTGGTGCATGGATCAAATTGGCATGCTATTGACACTATAGGCACTTCTTTACAAACTCATAGGCGTCATGCTCCATGGTCGGCCAATAATATGCAACTCTAAGTAGCTACTTTGCAAGGATGATGCCGCTTGTGTGAGCACTGCAAATACTAGCATGAACCTCTTGTAAAGCCATGACAGCCTTGGTTGAGTCTAGACATCAGGAGAGGATGTTATGGTACCCACGATGATATAGGGTGTTGGCTACAAGAGTATAGCGAGATGCTCTGTGAATAAGGTTTTGGTGTTGGGTGTTTGTGAGGTGAGGGGATATGATACCATTTTTTAGATAAGCATGAATATCATGGTACCATGGGGACTGGGGACCAACCAAGATGCATACCATATCAGCATCAACATTCTCGTAAGTGGGTGTGTGTAGCTTCTCAACTAGAAACACATATTGCATAGTGTCATGGGGGATTTCCAATAGTGAGTCGATGGTTGCCATAGCGTTCGCTGCCTTGTTTTGAAGTCTTGGCACTTGTGTGAACTGTATACTAACAAAGTATTCTTTGAGTTTATCTACAAGATCTTTGTATGGTAATAGCTTGTCATTGTTTGTTTGATATTCATCGAGGACCTATTTGATGATGAATTGGGAATCCGTGAATACTTGAAGTTCTATGATATTCCATTGGATAGTCATTCTGAGACCGGCGACTAGGGCTTCATATTTTGAAATGTTGTTTGTGCACATGAATCCTAACTTGAAGGACTTTGGAATGTAGTCACCTTGAGGGGTTACAAAAAGTATCCCTACCCCTGATCCATGTGATGTATACGAGCTGTCAAAATATAACTTCCACTGAGGCTATTCTTTGATCATACAAAGGTGTTCATTTGGGAATTCCATCACTAGGGGGTATGCATCGATTAAGGGAGCTTCTGCAAGATGATCGACAATAACTTGTCCCTTGATGGCTTTTTGATCGATGTATTGGATGTCAAATTTGTGAAGTAGCATTACCCACTTTGCCATTCTCCCTATGAGTGTGGTCTTTGAGAGTAAGTATTTGAGCGGGTCGACCTTTGAGATTAGCTTTACTGTGTGGCTGAGCATGTAGTGACAAAGCTTCTAGGTGGTGAAGACCACTGCTAGGCAAGCCTTTTCCATTGGAGAATAGTTCAATTCATAGCCGACCAATGTACGACTGATGTAGTAAATGGCCCTCTCTTTTCCATTGTCATCAAGCTAGGCTAGGAGTTCCCCAGTGTCATAGTAGTGGCAGATATATAAAAAATGAGGGGCTCACTTGGTGTCAGTGGCACAAGGATAGGTGCATTTGCTAGGTACTATTTAAGATTCTCAAAGCTACATTGGTAGATAGGGTCCCACTTGAAGGAAGTACCCTTTCTCAATAGGTGTGTGAACGACTAGCATTTATCTGCTAGTCGGGAGATGAACCTCCGGACTGATTATAGTTTTCCTTGCAAGCTCCTCAACTATCAGAGCGTTCTGGGAGGCATTTCCATGATGGCCTTTACCTTTTTGGGATCGATCTCAATGCCTCATCAGGAGAAAATGAATCCTAACAGCTTCCTAGATGTAACATTGAAGACACATTTCTTTGGATTCAATTTTAAGCTGTACTTGTGCAAATGGTCGAACACCTCTTCAAGGACATCAAGATGTTCAGACGCTGTTCTAGATTTTTCCAAGATGTCATCTACATAGTCTTCTAGAATGTCATGGAAGATTGCTGTCATCACTCTTTGATAGGTAGCTCCCACATTTTTAAGCCCAAATGGCATCATGTTATAATAGAATGTGCTCCAAGGCACAGTGAATGCTATCTTGTGTTGGTTTGCTTTAGCTATTTTGATTTGATTATACCCTAAGAAGTCATCCATCAGTGACAACCTCTCGTGACCAGCAGTGAGATCTATGATCATGTTTATGTTGGGCAATGGAAAATCATCTTTTGGACATGCCTTGTTAAGATCTCAGAAGTCAGTGCAGATTAGTGTCGCCTAAAGGTTTGACGATGGGTACCATGTTAGAGATCTAGTTTGAATAATCAATGGCTCTGATGATCTTAGTTTGGAGAAGCTTCTCAAGTTCTGATTTTACTAACAAGGCCGCTTTTGGGTGCATTCTTCTAAGCTTTTGCTTGACTAGTTTAGCATCAGGATCGAATGCTAGATGGTGGACAATGAGATTTGGGTCGAGTCCAGGCATGTCTGCATATGACCATGCAAAATTTATGATCGATTCTTGAAGAAGAGTCACGAGGGCCAACTCTTTGTCCTCAATGAGAGATGTTGCGATATAGGTGATCCTTGGGATTTATTTTGTGCCCATGTTGACTGGCTTGGTCTCTTTAATGACTATGGATGACTATTCTGACTGATAATCTAGGATAGGAGGAAGAGGCAAGTCTCCATCCTCTAGTGCCTCAGAGAGGTTTTCACTGTCGGATACACCCTTTGTTTTTACTATTTTTGAATCAGGATGCACCCCAGAGGGGTTTTCACATGAGGATTCTTTATGTTCTTTTTTATCTTTATTTTTGCAGCTAGAGACTTCCTCTTCCCCAAAGTATCCTTTTGGGTTGAGCTGATATACTTCGGTTGATTCCTGCCCCCAATCTAGTTGTTGATCTATGGCATCCATGAATCTTACGAGCACTGCCTCACTTAGAAACTCATCGATGTGTACTATGCTCAATTGGTCCTAGTCTATGAGGTTAGGATGAATGAGTGGGAGGTCAATGAGGTTGTTGGTGAGTTGGCAAAGGCAAAAATTTCCTAGGAAGGTTTCATCATCAAAGATATCATCGTAGGACCATTTTTCCTCCTCTTCTGGAATGTCTTCGATTCCATGAGTTCATCTTGGATTTTTAGAAAGGTTACATTGGGCGAATTGGTGCCCCTAGTCATGATGTTGGGTCCTTGTATGTGCAGGTGAGGGGGATCAAAGCTGAGGCCTTGATTCTGTGGATTTTTAGAGGCTTCCATGGGATCTTTCATTTTAGATTCATTGGGTCCTAGACCACCTCCTTGATAATCCCATTGTTCAGTGGCCCATTTGTGTGGTATAGGATATTTTTCTTTGAAGTACCTGAGGAACTTAGTATTGAGAGGTGGGGGATCCTTATACAACCATTGATTGATATCGGGTGCCAACTCTTGGCCATTCAAAATTCCATTGGAGACAAAGGAAGATGAGCCCATGGTTTTGATTTTGGGACCTTCTTTAGGGGCTTTAGTCTAGTGACAAGGCCATCTTTGTGTGTGATGGTCTAGGAAGAGAGCCCCTACTACAAAGGCATCGGTAAGGCTATATTCTCAGAAGCCTTTGTTACTGATCTTGACAGAGGAAAGGGTGGAGGTGAGGATTGTTTTTGGATTGCAATGGGATTGGGAAGAGCTGGTGATAGACGTGCCAATGTCAATTCTAGGACAGTGAGTGGAGTGAGGAAATGAGGCTTCAATCACGTGATAGTATGCAAAAGGTTTGGGATCTACATGGATGGTGATCTCAGTGCCTTGGTATGGAAATTTGATGCATTGATGATAGGTGGAGGGGACTGCTTGGATGGAGTGGATCCATGGCCAACCCAGGAGGATGTTGTAAGGGAGGTCAAGATCAACAACATGGCATATTGTGTCCTGGGTGGTAGGACCAATCTTGATTGGTAACGAAATAGTACCTTTAGAGGCACACTCTAGATTATCATAGGCCTTGATGGTGATCATCTCATGGAAGATGTCTACTTCTATGTGGCCAATCTGCTGAGCAAATTTTAACGTACAAAGATTGAGGGCCAAACCATTATCTATCATGACCCATTTGATGGCAAAGTCATTGATCATGATGACAATGCAGAGTGGGAGATTATGATCTGGTTCAATGGATGGCATGTCAAATGGTTGGAAAGAGAGGGTGGATGGTGTGGAAAAGTTCCCTACAAGGTTCTTGAATTGAATAGCATTGATGTCTGTAGGGACATGGGATTCTTAGAGGGCTTTATTGAGGACTTCCTAATGGAGGGGTGATGTGCGAAGGAGGTCAAGGATGGAGATTTGTGCTGGCGTATTCCCAAGGTGTTCCAGGATATTATATTGAGCACTGGGGATAGTCATGGTATTAGCACCAGCAATAGATATCCAACCTCTACGGGTAGTAATGACACATTGATTGTCAGCACCTCTAACATGGATCACATTCATAGTAGGCTCGACCTAGGAGATACAACCAAAAAATTTATCCTAGTTGATGTAGGAAGTGGTATAATCTTTTCCATCACCATGGTCACCTTGTTTACCTTTACCTTGGTCTGTGGGAGGGTTATCATTGACTGGGTTCTTTTTGACATTTTTTTTAGGAAACACATTTTGATAGATTTGTAGGTTGGTATTAGGTGATGTCTGGGAAGGGGTGTCAATTGTGATCTCCTTTTTATCTATGAGGTCTTGGACATAGTTCTTGAGTTTCATGCATTTTGCGGTAGTGTGTCCCTTAACATGGTGATATTCACAGTACTCATTGTCCTTATACTAGGCTGGCTTAGGCGTCAAATCATCAAAGGGCTAGGTTTGCAGATACACAACTAGATTGGCACTCACCATCTTGTGAAAATAAGCATCTAGGGGTTCTCCAAGGGGTGTAAATGTGTGCTTTGGGTCATTCTAGACATGGGGCTTATTTCATCCTTGAGTAATAGATATAGCATTGGTTTGATTAGCAGGAGGTTGACAGGGTGGTTGTTGGTAGGTAGGTGCTTGCTGTTGATACACAGGTGCTTGTGGTTGATACACAGGTGTTTTCTATTGGTATGCTGGAGGAGGGGGATTAGGACCTGTGACCACAACTTGGATATTCCTGGTGTCTATGGCTCCATTTGTGACCACATTCTTATTCTTGTTCCAGTATCGAGAATGGTCATTGTTAGGTTTGTCCTGAGAGATTTCCTTGTAATGTTTGATGCTACCATCATCCAAAAGAGCTCATTTGATATCCATGCCTTTGCCCTTGATATCTTGGTATGTTTGAATTTAGTTCATCTTCATAAAGTGGGATAACTTCAGATGCAGATTATCAATGCAGATATTGGCAAGGTGTTTTTCTGGTGGTTGGTATGACAATCTCATGGTGAGATTTTACCATCATTGCAGGTAGTCAGCCAGAGTTTCTCCCCCCTTTTTCTTGGTATTGCATAGGTCCAATAAGGTGAGCTCATTCTCAATGTTGTGTGCATATTGGGCTAATTTTTTTTTCAAAAGTTCTGGGAATGTGGAAACAGACCCGTATGATATTTTGTAGAACCACTCGAGGGAAGGTCCTCCCAAAATCTTGGGAAAGAGGTGCATGAGGTATATGTCATTGAATGCCACCTCTTGGCATGCCATGTAGAACTTCTTGACATGGTTGACTGGATCACCCTTCCCTCGATACTTGTTAAACTTTCATGTCTCAAAATGCTTAGGGAAGGGGATCGCTATTGATCTGTCGAATGGATATAGACAGACCTCCTCAAACTTGAATGTCTTAGCCTCAATACTAGTCTTGAGCTCTTTGATAACATTCCTCATTTCTTCCCATTCTGACTTGGCAGGTGCTGGAGTGGGAACTCCCATTGAGAATGGATCAGATGTTGTGGGTGAATATGGAGGGATATGTGGAGGATATGGTGAGCCAGGGTACGTGGATTCCCAATTGAAAAGGCCATCTAGAATGGGTTTTGGCTAGCCTACTGAGCAATGTATTACTAGTGTAAGGTGGGTGCATGTTGTGGCATGGCTTGCTGCTGTAGGATGAGGGGATTGGGCTGTGATGTTGGGAAGTATTGCTGCTGTGGGGGAGTTTGATAGAATGGTTGCAGTTGGGATTGGTGATGAGCTTGGCCAATATAAGATGGGTGCATACCCACATTACTAAGAGGGGGAATAGTGGCTTAGGTGTGCACTATGGGTGGTTGCATATGGGAGTTAGTGGGATGGGTAGCACCGAGTTGTTGTGATTGTGGAGGAATGGTTTGCTGAGCGACTGATGGCATAGACAAATGGTTTGTAAATGTGGGAAAAGACATAGTGAAAGAAGGTGGAGGTGGTTATTGCACTACTTTGGGGAGGGTTTGTTGCTAAGGGGTTCTTTGGTATAGTTGGCCATGTGTAGGTATGCCCATGGCATTCATTTACGCTTGGCTAAGGCTCCAAGCAGCACCAATCCCTGCTGGGGGCTATGGTGTGGAAGTTGCTACAAATGTGGGTGGGACTGTGGGATTTTGAGATACATGTAGCGGAGCTTGGATTTCATGGGCGGCATTCCTATTGTGAAGGTTACTTGTTGGGTTTGCGTGCCGGCAGAAAACATGAGAGTTACTTGCGTGGATTGAGATTGTGGGGTTGATGTAGGTGGTGTGGTTTGTGCTACTCCTTGCAAAGGTGGTGTAGATGTAGCGGGAGGTGGTGTTTCTTGAGTAGTTTCTTGGGTGGATTCTTTCACTTGAGTGGCTACCTGGGAGGAGGCAGGTGGGGGTGGTGTGCCCATAATGGAAAGTGGGGTACTTGCAGGGATTGCTGCACTAGGTTGCAAGAGATGTGGGATGGATAACACTGTATGGGATACTTGCATGGTCAGATCATGGACTTGCTGGATGAAAAAGGAATCAAAATTGGTAGAGATGTTGAAGGGGTTTGTGGGGTCAAAAGAGCGTAACTGTGGTGGGATGGGAGTAACCTCCTGCACATAGTTTGCCAAGATGGCCAGATGATTTTGTGCAATGATTGTGCTTACCATTTGTGCATGTCCTAGAAGACACATGAAAGCTTCCATGGAGTTGGTGGTAGGCATCTCATTGGGATCTTCCCACACATTCTAAACCATTGGTGGCTAGGGGTCATACATTACCATTGTACTCATGGTGTCGTTCAAGTCTACTGAACTAGTGGCTTGGTTGGGATCCATTCCTTTCCTTTTCTTTGATCGTGTCTCAATAGGCATGAAAATGAAAGGTCCTAAGATGGGGAGGATGGAGATGTATCAAAAATGGGATGCTTGGATGAGGATTTCAGATGTAGATGAGGCTAATGATATGTAGGTTTAAGGATGGTGAAGGATTTGGATGATGGGTTTCCTAAGGATTTGTGATGAGCTACCTTTCCTGATGTGGGATCAAAATGTTGTGGGATTGTCATCCTCAGATAGACTTGTGATATTCAGATGATGGGATCCTTACTAGTGTGAACCAATCTCTGGATTGAGATGATGAGGTTCATAAGAGCAAGTACTAGCTACCCTAGACAAGGTTTAGTCAAAGGGTGTGACTAAGATTTTGATTCTAAGGATGAGGTTGGGAAAACTCAAGGTGGGTCCTTGGATGTGCTGGGGGTTTTTAGATGATGGTTCTAGGATTTGGATAGGAGGTGATGCTAGATGAGGCTACCTAAAGGATGATGCAAATGTTCCTATGAGACTATCTAAAATGAAAGGGTGCTGAGACAACTTCATAGTTTTGAAAAAGGAGGAGATTGTGCCCACTAGTCTTCACTCTCTAATTTGAAAAAGCGGTGATCAACTTGGATCTGAAAGGAAAACTATTTAATTGTTGTGTTGTACTGTATGTTATCCAATTAGGTTTGGTACTTTTCTTCTTCATGAGGTACAGTGACAATATGCTAATGATCTCTAAGCTTTCTTTCTATAACTTAGCTTTCTTGTGCTTCACAGTCTCGATCATAGGTCATAAAAATGGTAGCTTTTCTCAGGACACTGGATTGGATCAAGCTAGGAAGTGACTACGGTAAGTATACACTGGCTTGGTTTTGAACAAACTTGGTTTTGCTTTCAAGGTATTGTCTTGACAAATAGTCCTCACAAGAGACAAAGCAATCTTGCGGGAAATAGGCAGATGATCTCTCTTGGCAAAAGAACTTTGTAATTTTGATTTTGTGTATGTTCAACAAATGTTTTTACTAGGTTTGATCACTTTCAAGAACACATACAAGCGGTTCCTACCTATAAGACAGGCTAGTATCACAACCTTTGCCCACAACTTGATATCCCAAAAGATGAATACATATGGTGAGTAATCTTCAGGTGACCCGGGAAACCACTTGGGTTGGTCCTTGCACAAATATTATGATACTTTCAAGAATAGATTGGGTAGGCTTCTGATTAATGGCTTCTAGTAAGGTCCGTGGTGTCCCCCCAATCAGTTTTTACATGTGTGACTCACTTAAGAGCCTAGTTGACCACTCCAAAATCATATGGATATTCACCTACCTTGGGCTACCATCAACATGCCTCACCTGAGCTTGTGGGGATAAGGCAAGAGTTTTCTCATCACCTTATTTATATAACGGCAAGGGAATTACCAGTTTGAGGTCATTCTCTAAAGAGGAAGTGCTTCTCTTTAGAGAGGCCTCGCTAGAAGTGTTGTCAATCAAACTTGATCTTTCTCTTCACCCAAGATCCACAAAGGCAAGGGGAGAGGATAAAAATACATGTGGATTTATTCCACGTTATTTATTGTAACAAGGTTTATGCAAAAATGAAAAACTCTAAGGAAGTGTTAAAAACACTCCTTCAAACATGCCAAGAAGTATTCATTCCAAATTGAACCTAGTTTAGACTAAGTGTTTTCTATTCTAGAACATCAAACACTCATGTTTAGCATGCAAGGTTCTTTTTTGGAAGGTAAATGAAAATGCTTGGAAAATAGAGATTACTTTGCAAAAAACAAGGAAAGTGTTACTCCTCTTAGCATTCAAGACTTTGTTTGATCAATTTTAAGCACCAAATGAAGTGTTCATTGCATTGATTATTTGTCCCTTATGCATTCAAGATTGAGTTTTGTTGATTTTAAGCACCAAAAAATGAAGTGTGACATGTGCCTTGTTTAATTTTAACCTTTGTTCATTTTAAACCCAAATTGAAATGATGAAGTTTTGTTTGAGCATACACTGTTCTTTTTAATGCACCAAAACAAAATGAGTAAATTCTATTTTAAAAAAAAATTTAACCAGCATTCCCGCAAAGACCTGCAAACCTGCAACAGAGAAAACACATTCCCGCAAAGGCCATACCGGTGTTCCCATGAAATGTCAGACATAAAAAAAAATGATAGAATAATAAATGTAGATAGAGTTCGATACCTACAGACGCATTCCTACAGTCAACAAGCGTTCCCGCAGGTCAACAGTCGATCCCGCATTACGAGAATGAAGGCAGAAATCTCAGAAAAATGACAGGGCCGTACAACTTACAAAGGGTTAACAATCAATCCCACCAGGTCAAACAACATTCCCGCAAAAGTCAAACATTGATCTCGCATTGCGGGAATGAAGGCAGAAAAATAAAAACAATAGTAAATGTTGTGTGGCTTACAAATAGTACACAGGCAATCCTGCCTGGTCAACGCGCATTCTACAAAAAGGGTACAGTCAGTCATTGGTAAAGTTAGGACAAAGAGCAAAAAAAGATGGAAAAATAGAATTTTTCATTGTGGGAATGCATTCCCGCAATCCGTACAAGCGTTCCTGCAAAACTGTGGATTTTTTGGATGTTGCTGTAGTGTAAAATCTGACGGTGGGAATGTTTGCACAAATGTCTCCTCTTCGACCCTGAACCTGCAAAATACCAAAAAAAACCCTTGCAACACACTCAAACAACAAAAAACCTTAGTATTTGGGTTAGTTTTGCAAAGAAAAATGAGAAAGATGAAGAGAAATGACCCTTGAAGTGGTTCCCACCGGGCGTGCCAAAATGTAATGCCTAAAATTTAATGTCTAAGAATACCAAACTAAGCTAGCATTCAACAAAACAAAGCAAGTAGAACCTTTAAGATTAGACCTACAAAATGAAAGAAAAATACTCAAAAGCAATGCAAAACCTTCAAGAAAAACCTCCAAGATGTAGAGGATTTGTCCAAAGATTGGATGTGTGCTCATAAACTTATGCTTCAAGCTTCAAGAGAGAAATAAGCATAATAAATTTTCTTCAATGGTGGATGAAAATGAAGGAGGAAGAGGCTCAATATAAAGGAAAATGAGAGATAAATGGACGGTTAAGATGCAAACTTGAGGAAGGGTGGAGATGCATCCAAGGGAGAGCACATGGATTGTGCTTTCTCAAATGCATAGCATTGTGACAAGTGTCACAATGGGGGAGGATGAGAGTAGAGGCCAAATTCTTGAGGGATGTGTCCACTTTGGGAGGTGTGAGAGGGGACAAGTGTGTAAGAGGCTTTATGATTTGACATTGGAGGATGTGGTGATGTTGACATGAGGGTTGACTTGTGATGGATTAGCATTTCTTACTCTTAGATTATGATTGTGCAAATGTTTAAGGGATGATTAGGCTAGGATTAGAGGGTAAATGGAGGATTAGGGAGATGTGATGGGAGGAGAGAGAATGAGTGGAGGGTTAGATTAGCTAAGCATGGGCTTTTAGCTAATTAAATAGGATTTCAAATTAAATATTTTATTTAATTCCAAGTGGGAGGAAAAAGGGGTTTGTGAATTAATTTATTTATATAAATGTATCCATTTAAATTAATAGAGGAATAGGGATTTAATTAATTATTAGACTATTGGTTTGTCATTTAGATAATTAATTGGACTATAGTTAATTAATTAAATTAATTAACTAGGGGATGACATAAATTAATTAAATAATAATAATTAATTAATGAAATGCCTAGGAAAAGACTAAATAAAATTACTAAATGATGTAATCAAATTTAGGTGTCTACATCCCCTAGCAGGAAAGGACTAGATTAGGGATATAGATTGTATTCCTATATGGCATTAGTGGACATATTTTTTTTATTTTGTATAAGTAATAAGTTGTACATCCATTTGACTTTGAGGAAGCTAGTTCAACTGTATTGAATATATTCAATGTATGACATTATTGGACATATATATTTGGTTTCATGCCCTATGAATTTTTTTTTTTATGTTTTAGGTATGCAATTCATGTGTTTGGTGTATTGATGTATACTAATTTATGTTTTTTGTATATTGTATAAGTGATACATTGTACATCCATTTGGCTTTGAGGAAGCCAGTTTAACTGTATTGAATATATTCAATGTATAACATTATTGAACATATATATTTGGCTTCATGCCCTACGAATATTTTTTTTTTATGTTTTAGGTATGCAATTCATGTGTTTGGTGTATTGATGTATACTAATTTATGTTTATGCACGGATGTCTGATGCTTTGTAAATTTACCATGCCTTATAGTTATGCTTGTATGTTTATCGATGTATATTGTTACTATCACCCTAAGGAGACTAACTTGACAACATTCACTATCACCGTAAGGAGACTAACATTCCTTGTTACTGTAAACTTTGACAACATTCACTATCACCCTAAGGAGACTAACTCAACTCGAGGATTATACAAACAAATTAGAATCTATTGAAGGAATTAAGCTCACTCAAGGATCTAGTTGAGTTTAACTTTTTAAATCACTCCCACAACAATAGTGCTCAAATTCACTTCCTTGTTTCCTTGTTCCATTGTTTTCTAACATCAACTCTATCCTAGGCCACCTAGTGCACCTAGTGCCTCCACCACACCAAAACTCAAACCAAACTTCACACATTGATCCTAACACCTTAGATCATCTTAAGATGCTATATTTTCCATGTTACAACTTCCCATTCAATCAAATCAACTCATCTTTCACCCTTCCTCTTCTATAGCCCATCTAGGCCTACCTAGTAGCCCTTCCAACACTGAAACTAGCAATTTACTCTCAAACTCCCCAAAAAACCTAGCAATTGTTTTACATTTTCTAGTACCCTTTTCAGAATTACTAAATCAATATCAATCTCAGACTTTAACTCTTTTACTGGTGAATAATTTCTTCACCCCCTAACCCTTCAACTAGGCCTAATTAGCCTCACCTAACAAAGAAACTCCTAGAACCACTCACTTCCAGGACTCCACAACCCCAAATAGTCTTGATAAAGGATAAAAGAAAACCAATTTTCAACTAAGTTTTTCCATACTCACCCATCTACACTCCCATTCAATAAACCCTCACTATTTGGGATAGAAACCAAGGGTTTTGTAGAAAATACCCTTCCCTGCAACACCCAACCTCAACACTAGTCCCAAAACCTTCTAATACATCCCAAAGGACCTTCCCATCCATCATCTACCCTCTCCAATTATTGGGTCACTTCCATCCATGACTATTGCTTACCTTCAAGTCCTTTCACTGTGATTTCACTAGGCCTTTCTTTGTGATTTCAACATCAATGGAAATCTCCCACCAAACCACAATTAACATAGAGGTGGGAGTGCCTTACATATTATGGAGGATTCAAACCTTTAACTTGCTGACAGTGCTACAAATGCCAGTCACTGTCCTCAATAATAGTCAATTCCTTGACTATAATAATAACAAAAGTAATGAAATGAATGCAAAAATGTATAAATATAATATAAGGAAATATTTCTACATCACACCTATCCAAGATCATGTGGAATCAAACATTTATATTCATTGGTGTGTTCCTTTTTCCATGAGATTGTCACAACATAAAGACATGACCTCGAATAGGTGAGGCAACATATGGCAAGGTTTTCATCTATTGACCCCAATACCAAGCCGATTTTGATTTGTGGGTACCCTAATATTGGCAAGATTTCTTTTATTAATAAGATTACTAGGGTGGATGTGGATGTGCAACCTTATGCTTTTACTACTTGAATAGAGGTAAAATTGAATCACCTCTATTTGGAATGTGTAATGTGTGTGTAATATGTGGGGGAAATATGATATCCACTCCTAAATCCAAATTCCCAAAGGAGAGATCCAATTTGATCAACCAAAAGGCTAATGCATAATCGAATCAATCTATGGAGAATATGAAAGATCAAAAAACCCTATATTTCCTTATGGTAGAATTGAAGTGTTTAGAATTTGAAATAATTGAAATGCAAGTACTAACCTCAAATTGGGGCAGATAAGGAAAATGCCAATTTTTGATGTCTGTGTATACTTTCAGGCAATTCTGCTATTTTGGACTGGAAATGCCAAGACGGAGAAAACCCAAAAATCTTTTTCCAAGATGAGCTCAGGTCGACTTTGAGCCTCATAAAAGGTCAAAGGCTAGATTCTTTATCTGAAGGTCGATTCTGATTTTTTTCATAGATCTCAAAAGTTCGCCGAAAAGGGTATCCAAATCCACTCATAGATCTCAAATCCCGCACCTGTACCTACAAGAAAATGGGGGTTTTTGTTTGTATGGGGGGTTTGCCTTGGTCAAACCCCAATTTAGGAATTGACCTTGAAATTGAATTGAAATGTAGTGTGCATAAACAAAGCAATTGGAACAAATCACCTTGCTTATGTTGAAGTCCTTGTAGAGGATTCCAATCCTCAAATCCACAAGTAGGAATGCTTCAATGGATATAGGATGTCTCAAATCAATGACATTTGATCTTCAACACCAATCTTGAATTGATCTTTGCATATGAGGAGGCTTGGATGAATGTAGAAGGATGGATCATTAAGGGGGCTCCAAAGAGATTGAATCCTTCAATGGCTAACAATGGATCTCCTTGATGGATGGATGATTGAACACTTGAATGCTTGAATGCTTGCTTGAATTCTTGCTTGCACTTGAGAGCTTGAGAGATTTCTTGGTGATAATGGATGTGAAAATGAGAGAGGAAGGCCTCCTTTTATAGTGAACTAGGACACAATCCTCTAGAGGGGCCACCTTAGAGAATTAAATCCCAATTAGGTCCTAACCTTTAGAAAATATACCTAGATTAAATGTAATTAGAGGATTTACCATTCTAAAACCCGAAATAGCGAACCCAGAGGTGGGAAAATAAATATCCCCGAAACCCGATGCCCAAAAATCAAGGAATTTGAAGATTTGAAAGAGGGGGGAAAAATTGAGGTTGGTACTGACCTGGTCAGGTTCGAGTTTGATCCTGACCTAGTCAGGTTTGAGCTCGATCCTGACCTAGTTAGGATCAACCTTGAATTTGACCCTGGGGCCCAGATCCAGCCATAATTAGTTAGGAGGTCCTGGGGATGCCTGGAGACCTAGAGATGATATCAGAATGGGACAGAATGCCAAGGATAGACACAAAATCCTATGATGACTATGATGAAGGATAGGAGGATCTATTTCTAAGTCGTACCTAAAAAATAGAGCCATGGAAGAGGGAAATTAAGGAGAATCCTTAGGATCCTAACCCTAATTTCACCTAGAATGAAGCAGAAAAGGCGTGGAAAGTGGGGAGAATGCCAAATACATGAAAAGACCCTGATCAAGGTGCTTAACATGACCCCATACCACTTACTTAGAGGGCTAAATGATCTTATCATGGAAGTGCTTCCATTTTAAGATGATACATTAAGCCCCCACTTTAGCAAGAGTATGGACTCGATGCAAACTCTTGGTAAAGGAGATTAGAATGAAAAGATAATCTTATCATAATCCAAGGGACAAAGGGAAACCTTAAGCCTCCAAGGACTCAAGTCTTCTTCAACTCCTAGATCAAAATAAGAGAGACATCTCTAGAGAGAGAAAGAAAGGGTGTGATTACCTCACCCAATGAGAACTTATGTCCCATTGTGAACCACACAAGGAAACAACACAACTGGAAAGATGGAATTGAACCACCTAGTGAATGTGGCTAGTCACTAGTCAACCCATCAAGGATTCATCCTTAGGAATATTCTATTCCATAAGAATAAAACTAAAAACAAAAGAGATGCAATCTTAAGGACACCTCCGACCTTAAGGGATCAAAATATATGTATATTTGAAACTGGAGGGATCAAGAGATCCTAAAATATAAATCCATGCTTTAAGGATTAGTTACTAATCCAAAAAGGGAGAAAGGGTAATTTTAAAAATATGTGCATATCAAAAAGTGTGTGTGTGCAACAGGTGAGTAGAGCATATGCCCCCACATTAAAGTCATTGCTGACACTTTAACAGGAGCAATGGCTTTAACAGAAACATAAAAAACTCCATTAATTACGTTTCCACGTCGAGATGCCCCCAGATGAAGACAAATCAAGGGAAATATCACATAAACATATAGAGAACACAGAAGGGATCCACCTACCATGGGGTTAGTATGATCGTAAGATAATATATATGATATTATTGCAAATGAATTGACATCATTCCCCAAAGAAAGTAGAACTACAATCACAAAGGAGGAAAGATCACATAAGATATACGAAGGAGAATCTTTTCAGACCATGACATGGAGACCAAAAATAATTAGTGCTACCATATCTTGAATCCAAGAAGATTACACAAGGAAACATTTATGAACAATAGCACAATTAAAACATAACATTGAACAACACATAGAAGAATAGAGATACATATAGAGGAATTTGAACAATAGTTTCGATTCCTTTATCACCTTGCACCAACTGAGTAACAAGGATTGTATAAAAGAATCTAACAACATTTAGAAAACACATTATAGGAGAAGCATAGTACAACAGGAAAACACACAACAAAGCTACCACGAAGGACAAGCCAATCAAGCCTACCGCCTACTCTCCCCATCTCGTTGTATATCATTTAGGGAAGGCGGGTAACTCACAAGAGGGACTATATCCAACACAGTAGGAATGATAGCTAGTTCCAAACAAGGATCTTCTTGAGAATCACAACGTTCGACACTAGGTGTAAGAGTTAATTGTGATGAAAGCACATTAGGTAAATCAATGTCAATGTCAATAGTCTCATATTCATCATTAACATGATCAGTATCATCAAGAGTATCTTCTTCATCCAAATTAATCAAAATAGGATCTAAGATACAAATAGAATCATCATAATCATGCATGTGAACATAATTATTAGTAACAACCTCTTCTAACACATTATGCATAGGTTTATCAGAGGAAGGTAGAGATCCTTGAAGAATAGAATTACGAGCTTTATCATGAGCATGATGCTTTTTATGACATTCATTAGTAGATCGATTACATTTTGATTTATTTGAAATAGGTTGAGAACTAGGAGGATCAATCACAGGATCCTTCATAGGTTCTTTAGGAAGATCAGTAGGATTATTAACAATAGGAGAAACAATCACATAATCTTTGATAGGTTCAATAGAAGGAACTTGATTAACAGAACTAGAAGTCATAGTTAAAGGAGGTATAGAAGGTGTAGGCAAAAGAGCACGATTAAGATCCATGGGAGGAATGCTTAATTCAAGAATCTTATGATGTTTATAGGTTTGATATGATTGAAAAAGATTATCAGGTCGAGGAGGACATGAATTAGGTAATGAAGGCCAAAAGAAATCAAGAGCAGCACAATCTCTAGGCATAGAAGGTTGATATAACATATGATTAATCATCTTTATTTCATCATCATGAATGAACTTAAGACACTTATGGATAGGTGAAGCAACAACATGCATGGAAGTCAACCAAGGCAAGCCTAACTTAACTTGAAATTGATCAGAAGTAGGAACCACAATAAAGGTAGTGTTCACAATTTTTCCACAAAGTTCAACCAGTAAAGCAATAGAACCAAATGATGGATAAAGAAAACCATTACAAGTTTGAATCCACACATCTAATGTATCATAAGAATCACATTGTAAGCTTTTCATAAAAAGATTTTCTTTAGTAATAACATTGACTAAGGATGTAGGATCAACAAGACAACCATGAGTAGGTATTTGAGAAATCCTAGCAGCAATGTAAAGGGGACCATCAGGAGCCTTAATAGTCTCAGAGTCATCAAAGGTAATCAAAAGTTCCTGAGGTCTTTTATTCTTAGATTGTTGTCGAGGTTTAGGTTGAGTTTTCAATTTAGGTTTAGGTTGAGTTTTCAGCTTAGGTTTAGGTTTTGGTCGAGGTTGAGATTGAACTTGAGGTTGAATCTAAGGTTGAGGTTGAGGTTGAGGTGGAGATATAGATTGACCAACATGCTCCACTTGATTAACAACATAATTGAGATCATCCATCTTTGAATCATACATAATTTCCATAGCAGATGGCTAAGCAATTGTATTAGTATCATGTGTAGGTAAAGGGTTCGTATAGATTTGAAGGTTTTGATTGGGAGGAGAGACAAATTTGTTCCCACTACCATCAAGATTATCAATAGATAAGGCATTAGAATCAATTAAGTCTTGAACCTTATGTTTTAGAGAATAACATTTCTCAGTATCATGACCATTCTGACGATGATATTGACAAAAAGCATTTTGATCAAAAGATTTAGATGCAATTGTAACAAGTAAAAGAGGACGAATAGGAGGTAAAGTAATCATATTAGCAGCTAACAACCTATTCATTATAGCATGTAAAGATTCAAAAAGAGGAGTAAACGTATGATTTAATCGAAAAGCAGTGGATGCAGAAGTGGCATTGTGAGATGCAACAACAACTTGATCAGCAATTGCATTCATTTGTTTGTTTATCTTGACATAGTTGTTGAATTTTTGAAATTTTTTTGGATTAGGAGAAGCATCACTCTTATCAACTGGAACAGGATCCATTGGAGTTGTGCTCTCAAATTGACTCACTTGTAATTGATAATGATGAAGTGCTACACAAATTTGTTGAAAAGAGGTAAATTCAGTAAGCAGAATATTATCTCTAATATCCTTTTGCAAATTTGAAATAAACATACATTGAATATCCATATCAGGAATAGGATAGGAAATCTAAGCATACAAATGCTTAAATCTACCAATAAATTTAGTCAATTTTTCTTTAGCACTTTGTTTACAATGCATTAAATCAGTCAAAGATACTTGCGGGCCAATATTGTTTTGAAATTGTTGAATAAAGGCATTAGCAAGCTGTGAAAAGGAATCAATGGAATAAGGAGGCAAGGAACAATACCATTGTAAGGCGTTGTCACGAAAGGTTCTAGCAAACAGTTTGGCTAAAATCCTATGGTCATGAGCATAATCACTACAAAGGATTTGGAATGTTTTAACATGATGAACAAGATCTCCTTTTCCATTATAATTCTCAAGACGAGGCATCTCACCTTACTAAGGAACAAGAGTATGAATAATGTCTCGGGACAAGGGACTTCCCATGTCACATGTAGGAATACTAAACTTGTTTTGAGTTAAGGAAACAAGTTGTTGTTGTAAGGATGATACAGTTTGAGCCAAATTGATGATTGTTGAATCATTAGAGGAAATAGGAGTAGCAACATTAGACACACTAGGTAAAGTGTAGGAAGTTGCAGGAATAGAAGACACAACTAGAGGAACACTAGGAACTACAGTTGGAAGTGGATTGGAATAAGTAAAAGGAACATTATGATATGAAGGTTGTGATGTAGAAAGGGACATAGGAGGAACACTCATAGGAATAGAGGGAACCGTCACAGTCACCAAAGAAGGAGTATAGGTAGGAATAATAGGTAAAGGATTAGAAGGAGGTTCAACACTAGTGATAGGAGGAATCAACTCTAAATCTTGAGCTTCTTGAACTAAAGGTTTAACATTTGAATGCACAAGGTGAGTAATACCACGCAAGAGGTTAACACCTTGATCACTATCATGGAGAACTTTCTTAAGAGCCTCTATAGCTTGAATGGAATCTTGATTATGGTTCTCTTAAATAAGCCAATTACCCATTTTATCAAGTTCAGTGGAAAGTTTTTGGACTTGTTCAGGAGGAACTCTTAAAGCGTCATCCTCATCATGAGATGAGTGAGAAGAGTTTTGCTCTATAGTAGGATTGGAATCATGAAGAATCAAGTTATCATCTGGGATCCTAAGGAAAGGAGAGGAAGATTCAGGATCAAAGGCACCCATGAGTCTACAACTTCTTCTAACTGGAATGTTATAAGTAGGATTAGTGGTAGTAAAGCTCATAAACCAATGTAATGCAAATGAACTAAACTAAGAACATGTAAAGCATGAATATTTTTGTATTTTTGAAATCTAATTAGCATGCAAGATCTAACACAAAAGATAAATCTAATACTAACAAGATAGAAAGGAAATCTAACACCACAAAACACAATAGGGCATCCAATTCCACAAAAGAAAGGAGAGTAAGTATGTCGGGTTCACCAAAATGAATAATGAAGGTGAACACACACAATAAGACAAAGGGAAATCTAACACAAAAAAAGAAAGAGAGTAAGCTAGTCGTGTTCACCAAAATGAATAGAGGTAAAATTGAATCACCTTTATTTGGAATGTGTAATGTGTGTGTAATATGTGGGGGAAATATGATATCCACTCCTAAATCCAAATTCCCAAAGGAGATATCCAATTTGATCAACCAAAAGGCTAATGCACAATCGAATCAATCTATGGAGAATATGAAAGAGAGAGAAAAACCCTATATTTCCTTATGGTAGAATTGAAGTGTTTAGAATTTGAAATAATTGAAATGCAAGTACTAACCTCAAATTAGGGCAGATATGGAAAATGCTGATTTTTGATGTTTTTGTATACTTTTGGGTAATTCTGCAAACTATTCTAGACTGGAAATGCCGAGACGGAGAAAACCCAGAAATCTTTTTCCAAGATGAGCTCAGGTTGAATTTGACCCTCATAAAAGGTCAAAGGCTAGATTCTTTATCTGAAGGTCGATTCTAATTTTATTTGTAGATCTCGAAAGTTCACCGAAAAGGGTATCCAAATCTGCTCTCAGATCTGAAATCCCGCACCTGTATCTACAATAAAATGGGGGGTTTTTGTTTGTATGGGGGGTTTGCCTTTGTCAAACCCCAATTTCGGAATTAACCTTGAAATTGAATTGAAATGTAGTGTGCATAAATAAAGCAATTGGAACAAATCACCTCGCTTATGTTGAAGTCCTTGTAGAGGATTCCAATCCTCAAATCCACAAGTAGGAATGCTTCAATGGATGTAGGATGTCTCAAATCAATGACATTTGATCTTCAACACCAATCTTGAATTGATCTTTGCATATGAGGAGGCTTGGATGAATGTAGAAGGATGGATCATCAAGGGGGCTCCAAAGAGATTGAATCCTTCAATGGCTAAAAATGGATCTCTTTGATGGATGGATGCTTGAACACTTGAATGCTTGAAGGATTTCTTGAATGCTTGCTTGAATTCTTGCTTACACTTGAGAGCTTGAGAGATTGCTTGGTGATAATGGATGTGAAAATGAGAGAGGAAGGCCTCCTTTTATAGTGAACTAGGGGACAATCCTCTAGAGGGGCCACCTTGGAGAATTAAATCTCAATTAGGTCTTAACCTTTAGAAAATATACCTAGATTAAATATAATTAGAGGATTTACCATTCTGAAACTCGAAATAGGGAACCTGGAGGTGGGAAAATAAATATCCCCGAAACCCGATGCTCGAAAATCAAGGAATTTGAAGATTTGAAAGAGGGGGGAAAAATCAAGGTTGGGACTGACCTGGTTAGGTTCAAGTTCAATCATGGCCTAGTTAGGTTCAAGCTTGATCCTTACCTAGTAAGGATCAACCTTGAATTTGACCCTGGGGCCCAGATCCAGCCATAATCAGTTAGGAGGTCCTGGGGATGCCCGGAGACCTAGAGATGATATCAGAATGGGACAGAATGCCAGGGATAGGCACAAAATATTATGATGACTATGATGAAGGCTAGGAGGACCTATTTCTAAGTCCTACCTAGAAAATAGAGCCATGGAAGAGGAAAATTAAGGAGAATCCTTGGGATCCTAACCCTAATTTCACCTAGAATGAAGCATAAAAGAAGTGGAAAGCGGGGAGAAAGCCAAATACATGCAAAGACCCTAATCAAGGCACTTAACATGACCCCAAACCACTTACTTAGAGGGCTAAACACTCTTATCATGGAAGTGCTTCCATTTTAAGATGATGCACTACTAAGTCTCTGTTTGTTGGGCATACTGATTATAAGCACTTGAGGTATCAGGTTATTGATACCCTTGGTATTTTGGACCACCCCTCAGAGGACTGGAACACCATCAAGATGCTTAGTATTATTGCCTTGGCTCATTTTCAGGTGAATGTTTTGTTTTTCCTTTATGTTTCGGGGTCCTATGGTTAGAGTATTGTGCGGTCCCTTAGTTGTTGACTGTACACCTATACCAGTCACTATCAATACACCAGTTAAATCCTTGGTGTTGTCAGTGATGAAGGTAATGAAAAGATATTATAGCCAAGTAAAAACAAATGCAAATAAACATTTCCACATCAAACTAAATAAGGATCAAATTTAGATCAAGTACAAAAGTTCATTGTTGTTGACTGTACCCATAGGCCAGTGGAATACCAATGTGCATAGAAATTTTGATTTTATTGATTCAAGCTAATACAAACTTGATTCATTTCAAATCAACAACATTATTTCCCTATCCGCTTATGTGGCTCCCTTCCAAAAAGACTCTAATCTTCCAAAAGACCGACTAGAACCTATAAACTAACTTCTAACTATCCCCTAATCTTGAGGGACACTTCGGCCCGGAGTCATCGGTGGTGTTCAAATGAATGTGTGGAAAATGAGGTTTCCCCTAGTGTTTACTTGACCATTCAGAGCTACTGGAATAGACGGTTTGATGCTACGATCGACGGTTTGAAAGAGACACAATGTTGGCCATTTGAACTAAGGAACACTGTGAGTTCTGACATCGACCAAGAATGTGTTGCCAAATTTAAATGAACTTGAATATTTGAAAATTGAGATAGGTTATTGTAGGCCCCAATGACACGGTCTCGTAGCACCTAACAACTCAATGCTACCTTGCACAAGCTCTGAGAGATGACCCTATAAAGATTGCTAATTTCATGCTGAAGGGACCTTGAGGGACACTTCGGCCCAGAGTCATCGGTGGCATTCAAATGACTATGTGTGGTGAATGAGGTTGCCCCTAGCATTTACCTAACCATTCAGAGTTCTTGGAATAGACGGTTTGATGCTACGGCTGACGATTTGAAAGATACACAATGTTGGTCATTTGAACTAAGGAACATTATGAGTTCTAACATCGACCGAGAATGTGTTTCCAAATTTTAAAAAACTTGAATCTCTGAAAACTGAGACAGGTTATTGTAGGCTTCGGTATCACGGTCCCATAGCACCTGATGACTCGATGCTACCTCGCACGAGATCTAAGATATGACCCCGTAAAGATCACTAATTTCATGCTGAAGGGACCTTGAGGGACACTTCAGCCTAGAGTCATCGATGGTGTTTGAATGATTGTGTGTGGAAAATGAGGTTTCCCCTAGTGTTTACCCAGCCATTCGGAGCTATTGGAACATACGGTTTGATGCTATGCCTAACGGTTTGAAAGATACACAAGGTTGGCCATTTGAACTGAGGAACACTATGAGTTTTGACATCAATCGAGAATGTGCTACCAAATTTAACCAAACTTGAATCTCTGAAAACTGAGATAGGTTATTGTCCCGGCAACACGGTCCCATAGCACTTGACGGCTTGATGCTACCTCACACGAGCTCTGAGATATGACCCCGTAAAGATCGCTGATTTCATGCTAAAGGGACATTGAGGGACACTTTAGCCTGGAGTCATCAGCAGCATTCAAACGACTGTGTGTGGTGAAAGAGGTTGCCTCTAGCTTTTACTCGACCATTTAGAGCTGTTGGAACAAATAGTTTGATGCTACGACTGACGGTTGGAAAGATATACAACATTGGCCATTTGAACTGAGGAACACTGTAAGTTCTGACATCAACCGAGAATGTGTTGCCAAATTTAAATAAACTTGAATCTCTGAAAAATGAGATAGGTTATTGTAGGCCCCGACAATAGGGTCTTGTAGCACCTAAGAACTTGATGCTACCTTGCACGAGCTCTGAGATATGACCCCGTAAAGATCACTGATTTCATGCTGAAGGGACCTTGAGGGACACTTCAGCCTGGAGTCATCAGTGGTGTTCGAACGAATATGTGTGGTGAATGAGTTTTCTTCTAGCATTTACCCAGTCATTCAATGCTATTGGAACAGATGGTTCGACACTACGAACGACGGTTGGAAAGATATGCAATGTTGGCCGTTTGAACTGAGGAACACTTTGATTTCTGACATCAATTGAGAATGTGTTTCCAAGTTTAAATGAACTTGAATCTCTAAAAATTGAGATAGGTTATTGTAGGCCCCGACAACATAGTCCCATAGCACCTAACAACTTGATGCTACCTTGCACGAGCTCCAAGATATGACCCTGTAAAGATTGCTGATTTCATGCTGAAGGGCCATTGAGGGGCACTTTTTCTCAGAGTCGTCGACGATGTTTGAACCACTGTGTGTGGAGAATGAGGTTGCCCCTACCATTTACCCATCCATTTAGAGCTATTGGAATAGATGGTTTGATGCTACGACTGATGGTTGGAAAGATATGCAATGTTGGCCGTTTGAACTGAGGAACACTTTGAGTTTTGACATCGATCGAGAATGTGTTGCCAAATTTAAACGAACTTGAATCTCTAAAAAATGAGATATGTTATTGTAGGCCTTGGAAACACAGTCCTCTATCACCTGATGGATTGATGCTACCTTGCACAAGCTTTGAGATATGACGTTGTAAAGATCACTCATTTCATGCTGAAGGGACATTGAGGGACACTTCAGCCCGGAGTCATCCATGGCGTTCGAACGAGTGTGTGTGGCGAATGGGGTTGCACCTAACATTTACCTGGCCATTCAAAACTATTGGAATAGATGGTTCAATGCTACAACCATGGTTGGAAAGATATGCAACATTGGCCATTTGAACTGAGGAACACTTTGAGTTCTGACATCGACCGAGAATGTGTTGCCAAATTTAAATGAAATTGAATCTCTGAAAATCGAGATAGGTTATTGTAGGCCCTGAAATTACGGTCTCATACCACCTGATGGATTGATGCTACCTCACACAAGCTTTGAGATATGATCTTGTAAAGATCACCAATTTCATGTTGAAGGGACCTTGAGGGACACTTCGGCTCAAAGTGCAGTCTAAGACCAGTGAATTAAAATATTTTCATAAAATGTGATTTGGATTAGTCTATGATGTAAGGAATTTTTCTTGGTTGTTTTTTATCTTTCCAAAGGAAATTACTGGTGTTCTTGACAGTGACTGGATTTGGGGTCATAGTCAGTGATTGGGAGAGCCCTGTTTTGACACTAGTCATGTAGTACAAGCATTAGAATTGAGTTTTTTGGAATGGGCTGGGAAATTTTGTATATCAACATGCGATAGAGTTTGGGGATTTTTTAATATTTAAATACATCTGTGGGATGTATTTCAGAGTTTAGATATATGGGAAGAATGGCTGTGAAAAGGATATTTCTATTTTTCATTTTGAGAAGATCCAGAGTGATTTTGAGTCATAGAGGAAATTCCCTGATCCTTCCACAAGTGCTATTCCGATGAGTTCTAATCACTTGAGGGACAAAAAATTATCTGTTGAGTTGAAAAGAAAATCAACAGAAGATGCTGGAAATAAAGTCCTTACAAGTATTTTGTCCATATTTTTCCCATTGTCAAAGAATGTAGTCCTTACAAGTATTTTAAAGGAGGACAAGTGCATAATAGCCTTCAAAGAATGTAGTCCTTACATTGACCTTATGCAGGGGTTTGGAAAGGAGTGTTGAAGAACCCAAATGGAGAAAGATTATTGATTAAGGGAAACTAGTCCCACACCAGTCATGGCTGGGAGTAATCTGATGGATGGAGAGGGTAGTTAAGGGTTGGAATGGTCTATTTGGATGCATTGTAGGGTGTTAGAATCTTGATTAGAGTTGTGAGTGGTTTGATAGGGTGATTTATCTAAAACCCTTGGTTTCTAGCCCAAATAATGAGGGTTTATTGAATAGGAGTGTAGATGGGTGAATATGGGAAAAATAAGTTGAAAAATGGTTGTATTTTGTCCTTTATCAAGATTTTTATTAGGGTTGTGGAGTCCTGGAGATTACTGGATGATATAGTTGCTTCTTTGGGAAAGAGCTAATTAAGCCTAGTTGAAGGGTTAGGGGGTGAAGGAAGTGTTCACCAGTCAGGTCATGAAAGTATGAGAATGATATCAACTTAGTAACCATGAAAAGGGTATTTGAAAGTGTAAAAAAATTGCTAGTTTGTTTGGGGATATTGTGAATGAATTGCTGATTTCAAGGTTTGAAGGGCTACTAGACAGGCCTAGAAAGGCTATAGTAGAAGAATGGTGAAGGATGAGTGGATAGGAGTGAATAAGAAGTTGTAACATGGAAAATGTACCATTTTGAGATGATATAAGGTGTTAGGATTAGGGTGTGAAGTCTGGTTTGAGTTTTGATGTGGTGGAGGCACTAGGTACACTAGGTGGCCTAGGAGGGTATTGGTGTTTAGAGAGATTGGAACAAAGAAAAGTATTATTGAACTCATGAGCATGGTTGTCAGAGTAACTTACAAAGTCAGAGAACTCCATTTGATCTTTGAGTAGGACTAATTCCTTGAGTTGATTCCAAGTTACTTGTTGAATCCTCGAGTTGAGTTAGCCTACTTAAGGTGAAAGTTAGTCACAGTTAGTGATTGGGAGAGCCCTATTTTGGCACCAGTCATTTTGGAAAATGTATTAATCTAGATAAACCAAAATGTAAACCTTCCATTTCAGAGAGGGAGAAGCTGGAAAGGAAATGAGATAGTGCATCCTTGAATTGAGTTGGTTCCTTAAGGCTCTTCCATGGCCTTCCAAGTATTATGTGCCTGCAAGTCATTGGCATAACATCATAAATTTTTTTAATTAATAATGAGAAATATTTTTACAACTCAGCTCAATAGGAGCACCGGAGGAAAGAGCTGAGTAGAGAAAACCTCTAGTATTGCCCCAAAAAATAGAAGAGAAAGGTTTTCATTAATTCTTACAAACCTCCCATTATACATATAGGGTAATGCATGAGAAATTTACAGTCCACCCAATTTACAGTGCTATATAAATTTGACATTATGATATTTTGTATCTCAATTTAGTCCAATGAACCAATTGGATCTTCCCTACCCTTGATTGTCTCAAGTATTGCCTCGTGGTATGACTCACGTACCTTCCAAAGAGTTTTATTATGCAGTCTTCCCCCATATCTGATCAAGTGGACATTTGATGCAACGATGAGGTTTGAATAATGAATAATCTTTCTACGTGTCTCCCAATCCTTGAACAACCACAACCTAGGGTTCTTCATAGCATACCGTCTAAGCCATGTACAAGTTACAACCACTGCTCCTATGGGGTATTCTAATTCTTCACCATCGATAACCAAGTGATCCAATTTCTTTTTTGCCCCAACACAATGACAAATAATAATATGTCCCTTCTTCATTGTCTTTAGGTGCAATAATAGAAAAAACATGGCCTGTAATGATATAAACATAATGAGGACATTAGTTTACTGAATATTTATGATAAAGTACTAAATTTGAGATTATTTGTATGTGGAAAATTTTACCTAGTTGTACTAGATCAGATAAGCGATCAAAGTCAATGGATGATTCCATTTTTGTCTGTTATAGTGATTCATGGGGATGATATGAGGCAAGTGGACTCAAAATATGTGTATACCATTCATCAACCCATTCATTTGACTCACACCCATCCCAATCTTCATCTACACATGATGAACAAAAGCACGCCATATGTCATGTGTGGATACTCCTTGAACTTGCATTACAACTTCTAAAAGAGTGTAGCTCACTTGATCTTGTCAGTGTACAACAATCCTCATATGGTGCAATGTTAGTTTCATCCATCAACCAAAAAAATCTATGAACCATAGACTCACCTTCATTACCTAGACCCATTGTAGCATTACACCACTGGACAATACATCTCGCATCTGACAATGTTGCTTTCTCTTTGTACTTTAATTCTTCACATGCTAAGGCTCTTTTAATACATGCACCTGAACCATCGTGCTCTCCCTTTCCATGACTGGCCTCTGTGAAATTCCACATATATTGAATTCTAGTAATCTTATGCATCCTGGACAACCAATAAAAAATCTGAGAATTCTTGAATTGTGATGCACAATTATCTAACCATATGATATGTCGATGATATTTTATGCCCCCATTTGCCAAATGACCATAAAATAGTTGAAAGAAACCATGTACAAACTCTGTAGAATGTGAGCAATCATCGCTGATATAAAAATGATACTCCCTCAATATCTTCCTGTTCTCCTCTGTACTGTCTGGTGCATGCATGAATGCTATATGAACAAATATAGCAACTAGTTGAGAGCTGTAATACTTTCCTTGCACCTCATTCTATGGTTATAGTGTGTAGTTCTCTACAAATTCCATAACTGAAACAATGGTATCAAGTGGGAATGTGTCCTTGCACAACTTGAATTGCATATCCAACCATCGCGCTCTATGTGTATGCCTTGCATACTCATAAATAATTTTTTTACAAAAATGTCCATGAACTGATACACTGGAATTTTTTCAATTACTAAATCACATCTTTTAGCCTCTTTTCCATCTTTTAGATTGTATGTCACGGTCTTATATTTTCCAAATTCCACCATTTCATTACCGATTGCATGTGTACTCTCCATATGTTGACAAATTGGCAAATGTTGCAAACCTCCACAATCTATGCATGTACCATTCAAGCACGAGAGCTTGTAAAATTGTTGACCATCCACTCTTTCACATAAAATGGTAGATATTAATTCCCTCAAAGATCTAGGTGGGATATTTATGTTACAATCTTGCAAAACATTGTTACAGTGCAAATCTACACATATATTCTTATAAACTTCAAAATGGTTAGAAAATTCAATATGTACCCTACAACAACAAGTTGTGCATGTGTGATTTATCTTCACATAAAAAGGTTTATACATTTCAAAATATCTCTGACTAATTTTAATTTAAGGATACATATGCATAAATTTTGTAAAGAATTGTGTCTAAGTTGTATCCAAAAAATATTTTGGATGTGGAACATGAATTCGACTACCAATCCTCCTTCTTACAACATCTCTTTTATTAGGAGATACCCGTGTGTTATTCTTCCAAAATTCTTCAATCAAGGATTTCAAAGCTTCAACAATTGCTTTATCTTTTCACGGTAGTCTACCGGAAAATAGCCATAACTCATTGCTATTTGGATCTTCCACTCTTTGACGCCTTCCCAAGGCTTTCATTAGAGACTTTCTACTTATTTTCAATATTTTTCTTGTCTTTCTAATGAGTCAAGATTTCTTCATATGAGTGCTTACTATTGTTGATGTAAGTACATGTCGTGTGATATTACTATCTTTCGTGCATGATGTAGAACCCACACTCTCATATGTAGTCATTAGATTCTTTACAATAGATTTTTCACTTGACTCATCCATCATTCTTAGCCCAAGAATCTTCATGATGGGCCTAAATTTCAGATTTCTCATCATTTCAACAAATAGTTGACATCTTCTTGTCATGTTTAAATTCTCAAAAAATAATCTCCAAATATGATTAGCCTTTATTTTACAAGTACAATTGGGAATCTTGTCAAACATTACTTACAAAATGTTAGTATCAATATCAATCAAATATTTTTTCTTTCTATAAATAATTAAAGGAGCATCAAAAACATTATGTGTGAATTGCGTACAATCTTGAGTGCCTTCAACATGAGATGATGTTGTGCCTACAACTTGGGATGTAGACAATGGTGTGCCTTCAACATGATACAAGGGTGTGCCCACACCTGAAGTAGAAAATGATGTGCCTTCAACATGATACAATGGTGTGCCTCCAACATTGGATGATGATGTCTCTTCAACTTGGGAACTCATAGATGATGTGCCCGCATCTTCATAATTCAATTGTCTTGTTGCACACAAGTTTCTCATTCTTTGTCTTTTTGTTTCCAATTCCAATTCTCTCTTACTTTGTATTGATGTTTCATGTTCCTCATCCAAAGAAAAATCTTCTTCTATGGTATCCAAATTTTTTTTTTCACGAAGTTGTCTCATTTTTTTCCTTTTCTTCTCTTTATCTCTTTATGCTCTTCTGATGTTAAAGTATTTGCTCATTTCCTTGGCATGGTGATGATTTCTACATATGAATTGATTACAATTTTAAAAATATAATATAAATGTAAAATAATAAGTCAAATTATAATATAAACCTCTTACAATATGACAAATTATAATATAAATTTATTACAATTATATCAAATTATGTATTGAACAAGTCTATATCATACCAATTATAAACCAAAACACTCTTTATTCACATTTGACATGTAAAAAAATAAAAAAATAACCTCAATCAATAAATTTCGGTGATAATGATTGACTTTCACAATTCGATGTTGAATTTTAAACAAAAATATGGTGCAAATTGATAGAATATGCTTCTTTGTCACTATCAACACAATGAAAAGTGAATATTTGTCGGATAAGACATAGAACTTAGATAGCATATAGAAAAAGTGGGCCTCTTTCACGAGATCCTTAGCAAAGAAGACCATTTATTTTAGTCTTCCATAGCGCGAGCGCACTATAGCGTGTGTGCCCTATGCAAAACTAAAAATTGTTATGCATACTCTTGCATAGCACGTGCTCCCTATAGCGTGTGCACCCTATGCAAAACAAGAAAAATGGAGAGAGAGAGAAGGGGAGAGGGAGAGAGAATGGAGAGAGTAGGGGAGAGAGAGAGAGAAGGGGAAGGAGGGAGAGAGAAGGGGAAGGGGAGAGAGTAGGAGAGAGAGAGAGAAGGGGAAAGTCATATATATATATATATATATATAGAGAGAGAGAGAGAGAGAGAGTACTACATTTGGGGCCAAATTTCGACAGAAGTTTCCGACGGGTAACTTTTTATTACGAATTTGGTGTTTTTCTTTGTAATAGGCCCCAATGATGTCGGTATTCCGATGGGTGTTTAATTGACCATCAGAATTCCAATAGATTCGAAGTATAGATTAAAAAAAAAAGTGAAACAACCTCATCATTTTTATTTCGATTGGATAGAGGGAGCGGGAGAAAAGGAGCAAAAGCTGAGCGCGGGAGAAGGTATGTGATTTCTTCATCTTTTGAGCCTTTGGCATCATATTCGAATGCATTTCATTTTATTTGATCATGAATGCTCTTTGAAATGACCACATTCTACTGGTGTTGTGCCGTAGCCAGTGCTTTATCTCTATTATTTGATGTTATTGGTGCTTGTGCTCAAGGATATCGATTCACTATATTCAAATGTTTGGATTCACGTTTGTTGATATTACTGGCATATATGTTTAATGACGCCATTGTAAATTGCTGTCACTGAAATGACCACATTCTACTGGTGTCATGCCCTAGCCCGTGCTTAACTCCATTATTTGATGTTATTGGTGCTTGTGCTCAAGGATATCCATTTTTTTGAAATGTTGACTGTGGTTATCAAATGGATAGCCCGTGAGCTTCTAGCTAGGCACCATTTGTATTGATAGCTTAGGGCATCAAATGTATTGTATCATTGATAGTTGATACTTTGTTAAAAGGAAATAGGACAAAGAATGATTTTTATTTAGTTTCTCTATTTTGATCCCTAAGTGGCTTACAACCATAAGGAAGTATATGCAGATTTACGGATGCAGTTGCAGGATACATAGCAGTCGATAATTCACAATAAATCCATGCATCCAATTTGAATAGAAATTAATAGAAAGAACTAGGGTCCTCCAATGGCCCAATCATCCGAACCTTGACTGTCCCCTCAACCAATGACCCTTCAAAACTAGGTTATCATGCAATCAGTGAGTGATCCTTCATT
Organism: Chamaecyparis obtusa; assembly: GCA_027943335.1. Lineage (NCBI taxonomy): Eukaryota > Viridiplantae > Streptophyta > Pinopsida > Cupressales > Cupressaceae > Chamaecyparis > Chamaecyparis obtusa. Next base: position 699,881 of record BSBK01005294.1, read on the forward strand.
CTCCTGGTGAGCTTCTAGGTAGGTGCCATTTGTATATTTGATAGCTTAGGGCATCAAATGTATATTGTATCATTGATAGTTGAGACTTTGTTAAAAGGAAATAGGACAAAGAATGATTTTGATTTAGTCTCTGTATTTTGATCCCTAAGTGGCTTACAACCCTAGAGAAGTATATGGAGATTTATGGATGTAGTTGCAGGATACATAGCAACCGATAATTGACAAGAAATCCATGCATCCAATTTGAATAGAAATTACTACAAAGAAATAGGGTCCTCCAATGGCGCAATCATCTAGACCTTGACTGTCCCCTCAACCAGTGACCCTTCAAAACTGGGTTATCATGCAATTGGTGAGTGATCCTTCATTCTCCTGGTCTACCCTGCATCCAAACATATTGGAAATACACAATACAATGATAACAAGTCTTTCACAATCCCCCTTCCCTCAAGGAACACTATCAACCATCCCTTCCACATAGCATTTCACTATTTTATGAGTGGATTGTGCAGGAACAGTTAACATTAAACAAGGAGCAAACTCCTCAACACATCTTGGAAACCATTGAATTCAATAATAAATGAAACCTAACACCAACACTATTCCTTCCATAGTTGCAGGATACATAGCAGTCGATAATTCACAAGAAATCCATGCATCAAATTTTTATAAGGATATCCTACTAATCAATAGGAATTTTCTTGAGATGACCAATGATTATGCATTTTGATGGCAGTGTGCTAGTTCAAAAGGATAATATAAATCTGAAACAATTTTTTCTGATTTTCTCAAACTATAAATGTGGTTAAAGGGAAAATATTATGTGGAAAACCCACAAACCAAGCTAGCAAATGATTGTACATCAAATTATTCCTATATTCATTCAAGTATTGCTATGCTTCAGCTACCTAACCTTTGAGCTTCATCTAGAGGAATGTGTAGCTTTAAGATAGAGTTACTTCTTGGGCCTTACAATAGGGTGGAATATGATCAAGATTTGTTTAGGTTGTATCTTTGTTAGTCCCATTGTTAGGTTCTTATAGTTCATGGTTTGAATCTATTATGGTTGTGTAAGGGATTTGTAGATGCTTTTTCTAACATAATTATTGGACATCATGATTGGAACAACTGGTTGTTGGCTATTGTACACATGAATTATGTTTGTCAATGGTTCTTTGTGTTCAAGAATTCATTGATGAATCTTTAAGATTTATTGTCCTAGCTTTAAAAGAGTGATAAAAGATATAGTGAGTGCTATCTTTTCCAAGTATTTTGTGGGTGCCATTATCTTCTAGGAGTAATTGCTGGAACCATATTATGTTCTTTGCCTCTAGTAAATATTGTAGACACAACCATCTTCTTGTTGAAGGGTTTCTTCCATCCCCATGAGGCACTATTACATGGTTTCCATTCCCTTGTAGTATACTGAACCTAATTTAATACAAGTGTGCACTATTTTGGGTTCCATAATTTATGGCCCCTACAATGTGGTTGTTAGCCTAATTAAGACAGGCCTACGTTTGCATATAATAAGAGGCCAACATGAAACATACATCTAGAGGTTAGGGGGTTGTTCCCTGTCCATAATTTATTATTTAAGGGCTAAGTGATGATGGGTATATCGTGTAATTCATACCTAGTGTGTCTCTTTCTTTCTCTCCACATTTCACATTAGGAGTATATGTTATAAAATACTAATGAAATCAACTATAGGTCAAATCTAATCAAAATTGCAATATAAAGATTAAAATAGATCTTGAAGAAATATGGGAACCATTTTTGACAGATATTGTACAAATGAAGAGAATACTCCAAAGAGTAAATGCTTCAATGTGGAACAGTTGAAGGACAATATTTTACTTTTATATGCACATCTGGCCTATCTGGTGTATCTGGCCTTTATTTTCTTTGACTGTCTAGTGGAGGGATCGAGCCCGTCTTGGGGATTTTTGGGGTCTTGTTCTATCGGCTTGTGTGGGTGCGTTGTGGGATGCTATGTCTTGTGATATTTCAAGAAGATTTTTGTTCACTTTCTTGCCCATTTTTTGTTTGCCTCTTATCTCTACTTATTTGGGGTTGGTTCTATGGTTTTTTCTTGTCTCTGTGGCAAGGAGTGTTTCCTTGTATCTATGTCTATCTTTGGGGTGTGTAGATGCTAGTAGAATATTCTACGGTACTTGGGCTCTTATGGTTGGTTTGGAGGTTAAGATATTACAAAATATTGTGTGTTTAGGGGATCCTCTTCCCCCTTCTCATGGGTTGTCTCTTCTGGCTTTCAGATCTTCTTGTGGCCTCATGGCGAGTGGTGCTTTAGTTTATGGGGATTTTTCTTGTGGTTTTTTGAGCCCTTGAAGTGATGCTTGTGTTATTGATTCTTCATCTCCCATGACTTTGTCTTCTTTAGTTTCAACAATCATTGTTTGGAGGATCATTAGTGACTCTTCTTTTTGAAGAGTTACAGTGAAGGAAGTGGATGTTATTTTTATGAGCACCTTTGGTTCCTCATCAATTGGGAGAAAATTTATGCTGGAGGTTTTTCTTGAGGTTCCTGGGTGCCTTCTAAAACCAGCTGTCTTCCTACAAGTCCTATGGAGGTGGTTCTCAGTGATTCATCTATTGGTGTTAGCTGGGTCTTTTCCCATGTTTTTTGTGGGGTTGGTCCTATTAGAGTAAAAGGTTCTTTTTCACTTAATTATTCTCATTAAGTCACCTTTTATTCCCCTCTTAAGATTCACTTAGTCATGCATTGTAGGTATTTAAAAATTATTCTAATTATTAAATACTTTTTCCCTTTAGGGTTGCACATTCCTTTAGGGTTTCTCATTCTCCTTTTATAAGGATGGATATTGTATATTTTCATTAGTCTCTCCTATGAAATTTTTACTCTTTGAGAGCCATTGATGTTTGGCTCCATTCTTCCCTTATAATAGGTTTTTGCATGCAGGTATTATTTGGTTGTAAAGATTTGAATTTATCAAATCTTTCATGGTATCAGAGCTTTGATCTATAGTTTCTTGTTCTAGATTTATTGAAGAAGTTTTGGAGCTTTGAGGGTTTCAGTTTCTCAAAAGTTTTTATTGGATCTATGGGGATTTTTTTTCTACATGAAGAGCATGTCTATTTTGGCCACAATTGATAGTAATCCTTTTCCTATAGGAAGAGCCACATGTGCTTAGGCTCCCTTGGATTTGGTACACAATGATCTTATGTCATTTCCAACTCCTACTTTTTTGGGGGCTTGATATGTGCTCACTTTTATTGATGACTTTTTAGATGTTCATGGGTGTACTTTCTTAAGTACAAGTATGATGTCTTTGATTCATTTCAAATCTTTAATATATTTGTTGAGAAGTAGTCTGGAATTTCTATCAGGAGGATACAAACAGATAATGGGGGAGTATGTGAATCGAGATTTTATAGATTTTTTCACTAAGCATGGTTTGTAGGATCAGTTGTCAATTCTATATACCCCTCAACAGAATGGTGTTGCTAATCAAAAGAATAGAACCTTACAGAAGATGGCCAATTGTGTGCTTCAGTCATGTGATATACAATGTTCATTTTGGATAGAGGCAATCAATTGTGCAAACTATATTCAAAATCATATGCCTCATAAAGAATTACAACATACAACTCCTGAGGAGGCTTGGTCCCATGTCAAGTTTGATATTACATCATTCCAAGTGTTTGGTAATGAAGCTTGGGCATTTATTCCAGATGCTTAGAGGAAAGCCATGGAGAGGAAAATTTGACCACTCATATTTGTTGGCTAGTGTGAGGATGTTAAGGCGTGTAGGTTGTTTGACCCCGATTCCAGAGAGGTCTTGTTTCAACAAGATGTCCAGTTTGATGAGCACTTTCCTTTGATGGATTCTCCATCACCAACATCTCCCTCACTTCCTACACCTCCCTCTTCATATCTTGAGGATCCTTTATCCCTTGAGGATGATGCATATGATGATCCACCATCTCTACCACCACTCGTTTCTCAGCCTTTGCCCAATTGGGACCATTTGACTATTGATGATGTATCATCTTAAAATGGAAGCACTTCCATGTTAAGAGAATTTAGCCCTCCGAGTAAGTGGTGTGGGGTCATTTCAAGAACCTTGATTGGGTCTTTGCATGTATCTGGCTATTTCCCCCCTGTTCTTCTTCTCTCTCCCTATTTCCAACCTCATTTTCTAGCAACTTTCTTTGAGAATTTGAAGATCTTGACCTTCTGGGTCAAGGATGACCTAGTCCCCAACCTAGGTTAGGGATGTGCTAGTAATAATGCCCATTTTGGGACCTACCTGCAGTCCTTATTGTCTGCACAATGTGGTATTAATTATACAGTTGCATGTATTTATGTTTGTAGTTGATAGTTGCATCTCTTTATGATTGTAGTTGGAATATTGGTGAATATGGTTGAATTCCATAATATCACCTCTTTCTTAATCTTCTATATAATGGTTTCCCAGCCTCTCTTTTTATTAAGGCAATTTGGGGCTTTTGCATATTTCTTTGTTTTGTGATCAACAGATCACTAATTGATTGATTTAGTTGCCTTCATCTGGTATCAGAGCCAACTTGAAAGAAGTCTTTGTTAAGAGCCATTTTCATAGTGGTTGGATGTAAAAGAGTCTATAAGAGGAGTAACAAAAGACTAAGATAATCAAGAAGTCTTGGTCGTAGCTGAAGATAGAAATTGCTGGAAGCGGTTTTTGGTTGCTGCCATATATTGTGTTGTTTGCAGCTTTGTGTAGAAGGCTCTACGTGCTCAACGTAGGAAGAAAAAATTGATAGTCAAAGAAAGTGGAGGATCCCAGGAAAAGAGTTCAATTTTTAGTGTGCGCAGCTATTTGAGTGTGGATAGAGGCAGCCTACAGGCAAAAGAAAAATCCCATTTTAATTTTTTTTTATCTTCCTTTGTTTCCACGGGAAGTCCATAGGATTTGGACATAAGATTTTATCTAAAGGTTAATGATTTATGGTAGCTTTGACTTTGTAGAGTTAAGTTTTTATTAGAGGAGATTACATTTAAAAAAAATAATATAAAAATTAAAAATCTCTTTTATATAATGATAGCATGATCATATAAGAGATTTTTCATATTGAGAAATTAGAATTTTTTTTTAATTTATCAAAGTTTTTTTTGTAAGAGATATATTTCCATTTGTAATTAAGTGTATTATCAGTGGTAACCGACACTTATTTCTCTCAGAAAAAAAAAAAAGGGTTTTTGGGTGAGTCCCAATTGAAGGGATGAGGAGAGTATTCATTTACAAATCTTTCCTAGACTTTGTGTTGCACAACTTGGGTCATTGTGCACATTTTTATGGCAAATATGGCAGGCAATGTAATGTCTAATGTGTTGATTCCCATCTTTGAAGGAGACAATTTTTCATATTGGTGCACTAGAATGAAAACTCTACTCAAATCTAAGGATTTGTGGGAGATTGTTCAAAATGGCTATGTTGAGATAGCAGATGTAAATGCATTAACTGAACAACAAAAAAGGAAATACAAAGCAAATGTAAAGAAAGATAATGAAGCTGTATTCTTAATTTAGGGTGCAATCACTCAAGCTATTTTCCTAGGATAAGTGGTGCTCTTCATTCTAAACAAGCATGGAAAATATTAAGTAATGCATATCAAGGTGCACAAACTACTAAATTGCAAACAATGAGAAAGAACTTTGAAAATGTAAAAGTGACATCTAGTGAATCTGTCAATGAATTTCTGACAAAGGTAGAAGGCCTAGTGAGTCAAATGAAAATACTAGGGGAAAATGTAGATGACAAGCATGTCATTGAAAATATTTTAAGAAGCTTGATTCCAAAATTTGAAGGTGTGGTCTCTACAATTGAGATATCTAAGGATCTCTCAAGCATGGAAATTGATGAATTAAGTGAAATTTTGTTAACTGTTGAAGAAAAAATGAAAAGTAAAGAAGAAAGCTTATAGAAAGCATTTTCCTCTAAAGAAAATATAAGAGGAAAAAGAAACACATTCTTTAAGAGTCATAATAAACATGACGATAACAATAAGAATGAATACAAAGGTGAATCTAGCAATTCCAGAGGAAGAGGAAATTATTCCAGAGGAAGAAGTAGCAACTTCATAGGAGCTGGAAGAGGAAGAGGTAGAAGTAATGGGGGAGAAACTAGTAAAAGGAATGTCCAATGCTTTCATTGCAATAAGTTTGGACATTATGCTTCAGAATGTTGGAGTAAACAAGGTGAAACAGAAAGGAGAAATGTTCATAGCACTGTTGAAGATAAACAAATTTTTTTAATTTATTGCCTCAATACAAGTTTAAGTGAAAATAATGTGTGGTATATAGACTCTAGATGTTCTTCACATATGACATCTAATGAGAATCTATTTTTCAACTTGGATCAAAAGCATCAAACTACTGTAGTACTAGGAGATAATAATTCTCATGGAAGCAAAGGTAAGGGTACCATTGCAATTACAACAGAATATGGTGAAGTGAAGCATATCAATGAAACATTATTGGTTCCAGCACTCAAAAAGAATTTGTTGTTTGTTGGACAAATGTTAGAGCAAAATTATTAAGTAACTTTTGATAAGAATGAGTGCATACTAAGAGATAAATTAAAAAAGAATGCAATTGTTGCAAGATCACAAATGACAGGGGATAGGATATTTCCTCTTCATTTTACTCATGGGAACCAAGCACTAAGCTCTAGTGAAATGAGTGAAAGTAAGATTTGGCACAAGAGATATGGTCACCTCAGTTTTATGGGTTGATTTTACTCAAAAAATTAAAAATGGTTGAAGGTCTACCATTAATTGAAGACACAAAAGAGGTGTGTGAAAAGTGCATTGTTGGCAAACAACATAGGATACAATTTCTTGTTGGTAAATCTAGCAGAGCTAAAAAACATCTTGAGATAATCCATACAAATTTGTGTGGTCCTATGGAGACACCTTCTTTGAACAAATCCAAGTATTTTCTAACATTCATTGATGATTACTCAAGAAAAACTTGGGTGTATTGTTTGGTTTCAAAATCGGACATATTTGAAAAGTTTTTAGAGTTCAAAACTTGGTTAAAAAACAAAGTGGTAAGTATATCAAAGTGATAAGGTCAGACAATGGAGGTGAGTACAAGTCAAATCAGTTTATTGATTTTTGCAAAAATCATGGAATCAAGAGAGAGTTCACTACTTCCTACACTCCGCAACAAAATGGAGTTGCTGAAAGGAAGAATAGGATGATTGTTGAAATGGCAAGAAGTATGTTGAAAGAGAAAAATTTGGATAAAATTATTTGGGCAGAAGGAGTATACACAACAGCGTATCTTCTAAATAGAAGTCCTACAAAAGCAGTTAAAGGGATGACTCCTGAACAAGCATGGTTTGGGGTTAAGCCAAGTGTTAATCACTTCAGAGTATTTGGATGTGTTGCTTATGCACACATACCAAAAGAAAAAAGGTCTAAGTTAGATGATAAAGGCCTTAAATGCATTTTTATTGGTTATGGAATTAAAAATAAAGCATATAGATTGTATGATCTAGTAGCGAAAAAGCTTGTGATAAGCAGAGATGTGGTATTTAATGAACTAGCAGAATATATCAAAGAAAATGAGACAAAAGGAAAAGAGATAGTAATTGATGATATTGAAGAGGAGGAAGAAGAAGATGTACTTGAATCATCTAGTGTAGGAGAAAGAAAATATCAAAAATATCAAAGAAGGACATAAAAGAATCATCCATCGACTCTTATGTTGGATTCAAATTTTGAAAAAATGACAACAAGGTCACAAGAGAAAGTTAATTTTTCTTTGATGACTCAAATCATGGAAAATAATGAGCTACAAAAATTTGAACAAGCTCAAGAAAAAGAAGAATGGATTGAAGCAATGAACAATGAAATAGACACAATTGAAAAGAATGACACATGGGATTTGGTTCAATTACCTCTTGCTAAGAAAGTTATTGGTACAAGATGGGTGTACAAAATGAAGTATAAATCTGATGGAAGCATTGATAAGCATAAGGCTAGATTGGTAGCCAAAGGGTACACTCAACAAGAAGGTATTGATTATACTGAGACATTTGCACCTGTAGCATGGATGGATACTATCAAATTAGTTTTGGCATTGCCAGCTCAGCAGAGTTGGATAGTTTATCAAATGGATGTTAAAAGTGCTTTCTTGAATGGATATATTGACGAGGAAGTGTATGTTTCACAACCTAAAGGTTTTGAAATACCTTCTAAAGAACATTATGTTTGTAAATTAAAGAAGGCCTTGTATGGTCTCAAATAGGCACCAAGAGCATGGTATTCAAGGATAGACTCTTACCTACAGTAGAAAGGTTTTTCACAAAGTCAATCTGATCCAAATCTCTATATCAGAAGCTCAGCTAAGGATATATTTATCTTAGTTCTCTATAGTGATGACCTTATCTACACAGGGAATAAACCATCTTTATTTGCAGAGTTTAGAGCAACCATGATTACTGAGTTTGAAATGACAGATTTGGGACAAATGCACTACTTTCTTGGTATAGAAGTATGGAAAAATAAAGATGAAATATTTATGTCTTAGAAAAAATATGCTTCAGATATCCTACAAAAATTTTAGATGCAGAGTTGTAAACCAGTTGCAACACCTATTGAAGTTGGACTTAAATTGTCTACTTTAGATGTGTCAAAACCTATTAAAGTTGGACTTAAATTGTCTACTTTAGATGTGTCAAATCTAGTGAATCCTACTCTATATAGACAACTAATTGGAAGCTTGATCTACTTAACTACTACTCGTCTAGATATCACATTTGCAGTGAGTTTGGTCTCTAGGTTCATGTCAGAGCCTAAGGAAACACATTGCAATGCAACTAAAAGGATTCTCAGATATGTTTAAGGGACATTGAGCTATGGTCTCAAATTTTAGCATTCAGAGGATAGCAGATTGGTTGGCTATACAGATTCAGATTAGGCAGGTTCTACTGATGATTGGAAGTCTACTTCTGGTTATGCTTTTAGCCTTGGTTCTGTAGTATTCTCTTGGAAGTCCAAGAAATAACCTACAATATCACTTTCTACAATAGAGGTAGAATATAAAGTTGCAACATCAGCAACTTGTCAAACTGTATGGTTGAGAAGACTACTAGAAGACTTACACCACATTCAGAGTGAACCTACCTTTTTGTATTGTGACAACAAGAGTGCTATACAAATGAAAAAGAATCTAGTATTTCATAGTAGAACCAAACACATTGAGATACAACATCACTATATCAGGGAATTGGTTCAACAAGGTTTGATCGAAATTGTGTACTGCAATACAAAATATCAGATTGCAAATATCTTCACAAAGGCTCTAGCTCGTGAAAGGTTCCAGAAGCTTAGGGATCTACTTCTTGTTCATCCCAATGGTCATTATGGGGGACAATGACAACAATAATGCCCATTTTGGGGCCTACCTGCAGTCCTTATTGACTGCATAGTGTGGTATTAATTATACAGTTGCATGTATTTATGTTTGTAGTTGATAGTTGCATCTCTTTATGATTGTAGTTGGAATATTGGTGAATATGGTTGAATTCCATAATGTCACCTCTCTTTTAATCTTTTATATAATGGTTTCCCAGCCTCTCTTTTTATTAAAGCAATTTGGGGCTTTTGCATATTTCTTTATTTTGTGATCAACAGATCACTAATTGATTGATTCAGTTGCCTTTAGGATGACCTCAACCCTGACCTAGGTCAGGGATGACCTCAACCCTAAGCTAGGGCAGAGTCTACCTTGTCCTTGACCCTAAGTCCAATTTTCAAATTCTGAAAGTTTCAGGATGTGGGGTTTCAGGAATTTTTATTTTCCCACTTTCGGGTCGGCTGGTTCGTATTTCAGAATGGTAAATCCTTAAATTGCATTTAATCTAGGTCCATTTCTAGGGGTTAAGGTTAGTTGGGATTTAATTCTCCAATGTTGGCCTCTGTAGAAGTTTGTGCCCTAGATCACTATAAAAGGAGGCCTTCCTCTGTCATTTTCTCAATCAAGTTTTCATATCTCATAGCATCCACAATCAATCAATTTCTTCCATCATCAAGAGAAAGATCAAGCATTCAAGCCCTCATCTCCATTCAAGTTCTCCTTTGAAGATCAAGGATTCAAGCATTCAAGCCTTTGAAGAGATTTGGTTCAAGCATTCAAGATTCATCATTCAAACCCTAGATCTAGCCATCATGGTGGTGTGATCTTCCTTCAAGATCCTTTGTTCATCTTCAAGATCCATTCATTCTTCTCTCAAGGTGGATTCCAAGCAGACAATCATGAAGGTTTTGGATTTGTATTTATGGTTTTGATGTACATTGTTGAGTCCAAGCTTTCATATCAATATACTTGTTTACATTTCAAATATAATTGCATATCTATTGAATATCATAGCTTCGTTGTAAGATCTACTTTTACTAATTGCTAGTATTCTCCATTTCAATTTCATTATTAAGGTTGACTCCAAACCGGGGTTTGACTAAGGCAAATCCCTCATCCAAACAACAAAACCATTTTTCTTGCAGGTACAGGTACAGAACAATGAATTGAAGTGCAGATCTGGATACCCTTTTCGGGGAACTTTTGGGATCCGTGAATACATTTTTAGTCAGAGTTGTTTTGGGTCAGGGATGACCTTCAGTGAGGGGTAGGATCCTGCCCCGGGGTAAGACCTTGCCCCGCTATTTGGGTCAAGGATGACCTACTTCCAAGTTTTCTAGGTTTTCTCCATCTCGACATTTCCAATCTAGAACAATTGTAGAATTTCTTGAAATTGTGCACAGACATCAGAAAAAAGTGATTTGTTCATCAACCTTCCTTTAAGATAAGTATTTCTATTTTATTTAGTTTATATGTCCACAACATTTTCCATCACACACATCACACTCCACTCCATCCCTTTTCAATTCTATTCATTTTGGTGATCCCTTTCACCTCTATTCAGATGCAACTAGATCTTTCGTAGGTGATCCTTCAAATACTCATCATACTCATGCTCAAACATCTAGTTCTACCCTTCTAAGTTAGGCCATTTTAGATGACCCTATGAAATTTTAACAGGCGATAGGACACCCAAAGTGGGATAGGGCCATGGATGAGGAGTATTATTATTTGATGAAGACTCACACTTGGGATCTTTGTTCTCTTCCAAAAGGGAGAAAGTTGGTTTGGTGCAAGTGGGTGTACCGTACCAAATTTGCTACAAATGGTTCGATTGATAAGTACAAGGAACATCTTATTGTGAAGGGGTTTTCTTGGGTGGAGGCTATTGATTACTCTGATACATTTTCTCCTGTTAGAGCAAAAGGTTCTTTTTCACTTAATTATTCTAATTAAGTCACTTTTTATTCCTCTCTTAAGATTCACTTAGTCACGCATTGTAGGTGTTTAATAATTATTCTAATTATTAATTACTTTTTTCCTTTAGGGTTTCTCATTCTCCTTTTATAAGGATGGATATTATATATTTTCATTATTCTCTCTTATGCAACTTTTACTCTTTGAGAGCCATTTCTTTTTGCCTCCGTTCTTCCCTTGTAAGAGGTTTTTGCATGCAGGTGTTCTTGGGTTGTGAAGATTTGGATTTATCAAATTTTCAGGTATGTGGGTGTTCTTCTAACCTTATACTTCTTTTCATTAGTTATTCTTATTGAGATGTGATATTTTTCTATCAAGGTGAAAATGAGTGTTTCTAGGGAGGAGGGGTCTTCTTGTTGGGAAGAGCTTACATGCTACAACTGGTTGGTTTTGAGATTCCTCTTAAAACTAAAAAGGCTATGAGAGCCTTGTCTAAACCCACATTTCGATCTTTTGACATTCAATTTACAACGATGATCCTTTCTTGGATGGTTTGTGGTAATCTTTACTTGAGTTTTTCAGGCACTTTGTTGCCCCTTGATTGTAAGAGTTTTCTTTGTAAAAGGTTTTAGGGTGCCTTGCAAAACCCGATGACTCTTTTTATCTTTGGACACCATCTATTTTCTTTATTTATTTTTCAAAATGCTATTGTGTTCAGTGGGTTTCTGGGTGCCCTCCAAAGCCAATTGTTTTTTTTATGTATATGTGGTTTCTTTCTTTGTTTGTGACTGTCTCTGTGCAAGGTGGTTTGACCGATATAAGGTTACGGCGATCCTTTCAAAACCTGTGGTTAGTTTTTAGTTTTCTTGGTTGTTTCATTTCCAGTGCAAGGATTTCTTATTGTATGATGGTTTGACATTTTTTCCTAAACCCCTCTATTATTAGAATGTAACCTTTGTGGGGGTCGGGATCCCCATTCCCTCTAGTTATTGCTATGTTCAAAAGCTCTCTCTCCAGTAGGTTTTTTTTTCTTTACTAACTTTTGGTGGTCTCATTTCTTGTGAGTTCCTCCCTTTCCATTCGCTTTCTAACTTGATGTATGGGTTTAGGCCCTTTCTCGATTGAATTAATCAGGACTTTACATATTCTTGTAACCATGATTTTATAATATATTTCTGAAAATTTAAGCAATTAATATTAATTACTCTTCTTCATTAAAAATTTGTAAATGTCAACAAAAAGTACAAGATACTTTTCTCCTCTACAATATTTCAAAATACTTATATAGTGAAACATTTTTATTAACTAATAAATTGTGGCATTCTTTAATCGCTTTTATATAATATATTTAAAAAAAAATGTAGTCAATTAATATAAATTATACTATTTTATTAAAAAAAATAAACACAAGTTTTAAATTCAAAATGATAATAGATACCACAGACAAGATGACAAAACACTTCATGTGTTGTTAAAATTGCAGGGCAAAGGATCTAATATATAGATTCAAAGCGATTGGGTGCACCTAGATTTGCAGTTAGTGATGTAAATACGCTGGAACGGAACAGTTATTTCCATTTGTTTATCCTCTAGTGAATGGGCACTTGGCATCAGACGGCATAGTCTGCAATTTAACTATAAACCAAACGTATTTTTCTCTTTGGCTTCATTGAATTGGTCTGAGCAAGTGATGTGAATGGGCCCAAAAACACTAAATGAAACTATTCCTTAACATCATTGTTGTCCACATTCTTTGCCAGCAGAAAAACTATATATTTTTCTTGAGTATCTCCTCTATTTGTGAAAACAGTTCTGCATATGCTACAAGAATGTTCGTTGTTCTTTCAGTCCAGGAAGCTTTGAACAGTTTGTAATGTTATGGGAGTAGAGCCTTAAAATGTTTATAACCAAGGTTACCCAACTATTGCAGGCGATGGGAAATCTACCTGTTGATACTACAAATGACGCTTTATCAAGTCAGGTATGAAATAAAAGCAAGTATAAGAAGGCAATTTTCATGGAATTGTAGTTCATGTCTCATGAGTCTTGTAATTAATTGCAGGTTATGGAGAGAAAGGATCAAGGTTCTGTTGATGCTCCAAATATATCATATGACTTTCATGGGAAAGTGGCTGACATGAAGAGAACAAGGAGATGGAAAGCGTCATATTTCCTTCTAGGTATATACTTGGATGTTTTTTCCTGCTCCCACTGGGGGGCCAGACAAAACTTCTATATTTCCTCGTCTCATCTCTTTGTGGTGTGATACTGCATTAAGAAACAAAAACAATTGCTTTACATTCATATTTTTATTTGGATTATACAACTTGTAGGATTTGTTATCTGCTCTGTTTTGTCAACTATTTGACTTCACCAGCAGAATCCTATAACAGTTAAATTTTCTTTGGCTTTGTCACCTCTGAAGTTCTAGTCAGTTTTGTTTAGAATATGAAGTTCAATGGTCATCAAATCTCCCTGTTTCATTATTTGCTTGCTGTTTCTTCATATTCAAAGGGTTAAACATTGACATAAATAATTAGTATAGACTATGCATTCTGATATAACGACAAAAAAAGACTTTTTTTTTTTGGTGAATATAGTCTTTGATGGTTAACCATATAATTTGTTATATTATGTCTGTTGACTTGATGATCAGCACCTCTTTAGAGATTTGTAACATGACTTAATGATCTCCTGTAACAATGACAAATGATTCCAACAGTGTCTAACTTATGATTGTCTCTGCTTTTGTTTTGCTATTTCATATTAGGTGGGCTGTTCCATCTGTTCACTGTTTATTCTTTTGATTGATTGCTATATCTAGAAATTTGAACCTCATTCAAAATAGAAATGAAAATGTTTGATTTGGAAGTTCACCAACGCCTTTATATTTTGTTATATCTGTAAATCTACATGTAATATTAGAGCTTCTACCCGAATTACATTAGAAGGGGGTGCAGGACTAACCGCCACAAATTTATCTAATATTTTTGCAGTGAACAAGGTGGCGGAGAGGCTTGCATTCTATTCTATTAGTGTCAACATGTTCTCCTACTTGGTATATGAGATGAATGACAGGATGCCCCATGCTGCTAATTTTGTGACAAACTGGATAGCTGTTTCCTTTGTCTTTACATTTCTTGGAGCCTTCTTTGCTGATGCGTACTGGGGACATTACAAAACCATTTTTGCCTTCTCTTGCATCTATGCTATGGTAAAGAATGGTTCTCACCAATTAAAAAACCTGAAATCAATGATAATTTTAAATTAGTCTTCATGTAATATCCAGACATTTCATTAGTTATGAGTTATGGAATACAGAATAGATGAATCTGGTTTAAATAAACTTTTTTCCAAAAATTATATTTGAAAAAGTTATAAAATCTTAAATACATTTATCTAAAGATGTTGAGAGATTTATATAAGTGCTTCTCTATTCTCAATAACAATTTCAAGTCTAAACATAAATAACTACCTCAATTTTACAGGGGACTGTTCTTCTGCTGTTAAATGCATCCATAAGCGCCTTTAGGCCACCCGAATGCACTGCCAACTGTGAGCCGGCCTCCAAAGCTCAGAGTGCAGTCCTGTACATTGCAATCGGCACAGGGGGAATCAAACCTTGTGTCTCCTTTGGAGCAAATCAGTTTGATGAAACTGATGACAAGGAAAGAAGAGGAAAATATTCCTTCTTCATCTGGTTTTACTTTAGCATTAACATTGGTCAACTGTTGGGTATAACAGTAATAGTGTATGTTCAGAACAGGTATAGATGGGTGTTGGTTGCTTCTGCAAGGAAGGGGACAATGAAGGTCGATGATCACACTACTTTGTATGAAGTGATGGGCACTGAATCTGCTATTCCAGGTGTTCGAAAGCTACCTCACACTCATGAGTACAAGTATAATATTCTCAAAAGTTTTGTCTAAATAGAATGTATTTTTGTTTTTAAGTTAAATTGTAAGATGCACGTAGATATAAACTAGTAATAGATATTTTAAATATATTTATAAATCAAAGTATCATCGACGCTTATCTAGATATTAACTAATATAGATATAAAATATCTACTAAAGTATTTAGAGATATCAACTAATAAAGATATCTTAAAAATATTTATATAGACATTAAGATTATTTATTTACTTTTATATATATATATATATATATATATATATTTATTATATCAAGAAACATAATTTATAAAAAAACTAAAGCAGACAAATATAACATTAACAATTTTAAAAAAATTTATAGAACAAAGTAACAATAAATTATTAATAGAATTAAAAAAGAATTAAAAAAAAATTTAAAATAAAAGATATCAACTTAAATATTATCAAACATGTAAAAAGTTAAAATAAAAGATATAAATAAATTTTTTACTCACATCATATTTCTGGTGGTTGCTAAATACCACAGTTACTCTCGTTCTTCCTCTCATGCAGGAGCAGACGAAGCGAGAAGTTCTCTTTTATAAAAATTTAAGAATTTAAACCACATCAGTATTGACCAAAATGGAGTAATCTGTATTTTTGGAATGAACTTTTATTAATTAATCCCGTCTGCAGAATTATACGAATAGTGATCTATACAGTTACCAACTAATGAAAAAATATATTTTTAAGTATGTGTAATGTTTAATCTGTAAAAATGATTTTTTATTTCAGTCTGACAAGTCAAACCAACAAGGTGGAGTACCAAGGGAATAAGTAGTAAAAGGACTGAGCTAGTTATCAGTAATAAAAACTTAAGACTGAGTAGAGCATGCCACTCTCCTCAAGATCAATGTAGATCTTTGTATTAAGTGTTAGAGACATCAATGCTTCTATCAAAAGATGCTTGAAGCGTCAATATGATGGATTTCATTCTAATATGAAATATCACTTGAGAAATTTGTAGGAAAAATTAACTAATGTTATTGAATAAGTTCTACTTTTCAAGAAATGTTTGTTTATAAGGTTTAAAAGAGGACTGGTCAGTGTTAGGAAGAAGAAAGAAAGCATACGAATACTACTTCCAGCTTGAATTCTAACAAAGTGCAAAATCGTTGAGGGTAGTTGATTCCTTAATTTTTTTGAATCATCAAAATGTTGGAAAATCATTTTGACAAAAGAATATTTTTTAAACTTTTGGTAGTAATGAAATGATGACTAATTGTTATATTCAATTCGCTAATTCAAATGCATCAAAGAATGCTGAGAAAATTCTTGGCACAATGTCTTCACTTAAGGGGCAAAACAATATCACGTGCGTTCATATTGGGGGTTTAAAATGGGCAAAAAAGGGGGCAATATATTGTCTAAATAGGAGAGTTTGGGGCAGGAGGTGGGGGTTTATATAGGAAAACGGGTATGGGGGTATTGGAGGGGGGTGACAAAAAAAGAGTTTGAGACAATATTTTAAAAAAATAGGGGGATTCTTTAGTATGCCACGAACGCACGTGCTATGATTTAGATTCACTAAGCGAAGCTCACGTGATTCTTGATCCCTTTTATGATCAAGAGATGATTTTTATTGAAGTATTTTCTAAAATGGTTGTAGTAGTGTAGAGTTCGAAATTACCAAGGAGAGAACATAAGAGGCTATAAGAAAAATCAAGATTTGGTTAGAAGATAATAATAAGAAGCTCAAGTTGGAAGTAACGAGATAATCAAAGGAAAGGAAAGGAGACAAAATAAAACCATGAACAAGAACAAGAAGATACTTTTGGGTATATGATGTCTCAAGGATTTGAATACTAAAGAAGGAGAAGACACTTACTAGGTAGAGAGGAAAACAAAACCAAAGATCAAATTTGTGTACTTAATAAAACCTTAGCAAGACTAAGCTTTGTCCCAAGATCTAGAAAAATCACCTATCCCTACTCTTAGAGTCCAAACATGTTTATTTTATTGCACCTACTTTGAAAGTCCTAAAATTAGGGGACTGGTGTCATAGGTTTCTATGTTAGAACTATAAAGAATTTCTATTATGATTATGATTATTACTAGTTTGGTGGAAGAGTCATGAGAGTTATTATTTGGCAATTGTTATTGGTAGAGTTCACTTTTAACAAGTAGTGTGAGGTAGGTGTTGCATATGACAATGTGATTGTTATGGATGAACTATGCTTTGTTGCTTTCAAATTTTTTATGAGCAATGTGTTATTAATTTAACAAGTTGTTGTTTATGAAAACACTTACCTCTTTGATGTTGGATTTGGTTTTGAAAACCATGGGTATTTGTTTCTTCTTTGAGTTCTATAAATAAGTGGCTTCTTAGTGTAATTTGTATGATAGGTTGGATATATTCTAAGAAATTTTTACATGTCAGATTTTCTCTAGAATTCTTTGTTGCTGTATTTACTTTTGACTTGAGCATTGACTCTTGACATTATATTATAATGATTGGTAATACAATTGAGTATGGTTTTTGGAGTGAGGGTTTCTTCCCGAAAGGGTTTTCCCACATATATCTAGTGTTGTGAGTTTATTGGTTTAAATATAGTTTAGATGTTTATCTAATTTGTACTAGTTAGGGGTTTGTAAGAGATTTTTGCATCATCTCTCTTGTTGGATTTAGCGTTTAGAAGCATTTATTCAAAACTCAGCTCCCTTTCACTCCTCACAGTAAAATTGAGAAAATTAATGTAGATGTTTCCTGTTCCCCAATATTAGAATAATATTTTCTATTACCTTTATGTTATCCTTTGATCCCTCCTCTTTCACCACTACATTATCCTTCACACTCATCCCCTCCTAAGTCTCCTCCTCCACTGAGATTTCTAATTGGTAATATTCCTTGTATTAAGATAATTATACATATTTATCCCAAGAAGGCAGCTACTCTTCCTCCATAGATACCTCCTCATGGATAAAATGATAAATGAAAATAGGGTGAATTGACCTCACAAGATAGTACCATATGGTTTGATTAGATCAATAAAAGGAGGATGAGAGTAACTAAGCCTATGAAAGATTATTTCTCACACTTGGTTTTAATATTCATCAATCCTCCTCCTCTAAATAGAGCTAGAGTAAGATCTAGAATTATAATTAATACACATTATGAGAGATTGGTTGAAATAAAAACCACTTTAATAGGAAAAAGAAAAGGAAGAAATAAAAATTTATCTAATTACCTTGTAACAAAAATATCAATACCTAAAAATAATGAACCAATGAAGTTAAGAAAATAGAAAAATTTTGTATCGATTTTATTTATAAAATATAGAAGGTTTTGGTAAGAAAGGGTCTTATGTCTAATATTTGGCGCACTATCTTGCATCTTCAATTATTATCATAAATCCATAATCTATTTAAGAAATGGAGAATTGCATCTATTGTAGAGAAGAACTAGATAATATTGTAAGAGCCACCAAAGCATAGAACATCAAGTTACTCTCCTTGGGTCTCAAGATCATGGATGCTAATACCACTATGAGTTGAGAAGTTTTTAAAGGCAATAGATGTCATGAAAATGTTGGAGGAAGGGTTGATACAAATTTGTGGATCATAAAAAATATTATTTCCAAGTTGTGGAGATAATTAATTTGAAATGTGCTTCAAGTCACTAGTGTCTTGTTCATGGTGAAATTCTTTGTTGGTCAATTTTAGCGCTTTCATGTACTTTGAAACCAAATAGCTCTCATGCACTTTGAGTTATGGAAATTATTTCTTTAAAGCCTTTTTATAAGAATTGTGTAATTAAAGTTGTGATTTCTAAGATTTTTTTCTCTTCCAAGATTGCACCATCTTGCATTTTAATTATGTATTTTAGATCAAATCCAATATCTTTTTTACATTGAATTTATCCATTTAATAGATAGTGTACAAAGTTTGAGAAATTTTTTTTTTTCTCAACTCACCCTTTTTTATATATATTTTTATTTGTTTCAAATTTTGATTCTACTTTCTAATTCCATTTTTTTTGGAGTTTTGGTGTTATTGAAGGTATCAAAAATTTTTAAAAATAAATTGAATGATGATTTCCAGAGTCACACTTATTAGAATTTTCTAGTGACTTTTCATGTCAATTAAGTTACTACTGAACAGTTTCAAATTACGTGACTTCAAATTTTCTAAGGAACACCAAATAAATGCAGGGTCTCAACAAGCAAAATGGGCCCGTAAGCTTACGAATCCAGTACTTCAGACTTTCAAATTCTACTTTCTTATTGTCATACTCGAATTCCAAGCCTGCGCACATGTCTGCTGATTCCTGAAAAAAGGTAACTACATATTATTTGAATGGACTAATGTTCAATTTTCTCCTGTAAACAGAGGAATAAGTAAAGGCATTTCCCCTAGCGAATGACTATTTAGTCTCTAAGTTAACCACATCATAGAAAAATGGACTTGAATCTTGACAAGGTGATCCATAGTAGAACCGTGGAAGTTGAGCTTCCGTACCTTGGTCACTGGTCTAGCCCAGTTCATCCCAATGTAGGGAAGTTAGGTTCACTGGAAATAATCACTCAATATAGCCCAATATAGAGATTTTACCTTTTTAATAAATCTTAGTTAAAAGCAGCCCTCATAGAAAAGTTTACTCACCTCCAACATTAGCTGCAAATCTCTTTGTGATTCCATCTGTCTCTGAAAACTAAGCTGCTGCTCTTCAATTATGTTCTTCTGCTTCACTGCTTGCAAAGTTAAAATAATTGAAAATTAGAATCACAAGTAATTAAAAATAATAATTTAACAAAAACAACTCATTCACTATAAAGTCTAGCAAAACATCATCATAATATTTTTAAACTGAAGTATATTAAAAAATCAATTGAATTCACAAAATTTTATAGAGCATACCAATGCTCTGGTCCGTGGAAGATAAAATCAATTAAAATTTAAACCTAACCAAATTCCACAGTTTAGAAAGGTTTCTGAACGTCCAAAGAAATATAAAAAGACTTCCTGCTGTGCAGTTCATTTTATTTTCTGCTAAGGAGATCTGTTTTAATTTTTTGTCTGCCTGTTATAAATAGAACAAAGGTAAAAGCAAATCCATTCAAGCAACCAAATTTTCACCTACTGAACTTCCATATATGCAAGAACTGATTTAAATTTACTAGAAATTTTGGATATTATATGATATTTTAGAGTTCAGAGGCCACATCCAACAAAATGTTATTTCTTAGGCCATAAACCAGGTACAGTAATACAGGGTTTGCCTTGAGTAATTATGCCTCATTTTTTTTTAGATATAAGGTAAACGCAAACAGTAAAGTGGGACTAAAAGAAACCAAGAAGCGTAATATATTTAAGCGAAATTTACTAATTTTTCTCTTATTTCAATAATATCTTACGTATACTTATATATCTGAAATAATTATATCAAGCCATAAAGGAAAACTGTGAACTGAAGCCCAAATGCGCTAACACCCTATATTCAAGTGAATGTCCCTACCATTTTACAGTTTTCTTTATTTCACTTCTATTTTAAAAGGATTTGAATATCTAAAACGATTCAGCCACTTTGAAGTAAAACTGTGTAATGAGCTCGAAATGAGATCCAAAGTTCAATAGTTCACTGTTATCTAAAACAATTACGGCTACAATTCAAAGATAATTTTTGAACCGAGGTTGACATGAGCGGAGACCACTAATTTTAATTAAAAATTTCTCAATTATGCTGCTGTTTTCCTTTGACTCGGTTATTTTCACTAAATGTAATAATTATTTCAAATGAATAAGCTAATCTTTGTAGGAAAAATTTCTGACTAAAATGAGTTAAGAAGCCGAATAAATATTGTTAGAAGATTCTAGTAATTTCTACCATAATTTTGTCTTTTATGCTGGAAGTTTCTCGAATAGTAATTATTTAATAGTTTCCAGAAATTTACACCTTCTAGAAGGGTTTCCAGAAATTTCTCAAGTTGTGAAGGGTTTCCAGAAATTTCTCAAGTTGTAACTAGTAGCTTCCGGAAATTTTTCCAATGCCTATATAAAGGCATCTTGTAAATCATTTTGTGTGAGCAGCAATACAAAATCTGTTTTATATTGTGCCGTAGCACTCTTGTCTTAATTCTAATTTTGCCTCTGCCCATATCAAATATAAGTAAATGTCGCTGTTAATTTGTTGTTTTCCCTTTTCATTTAAACCAATTGAAACTTCTCAAAAAACAAAGACAAGCATTAAAAGAAAAACTATGAAAGCTATTCAAATAAGCTAAGAAGCTTACTATGTTAAATAAACCTCTCTTTACTACCAAAATTTAAGATCTCAGGAGAGCTCAGAACTAGGTTAAAACGAGCTAAATAGTGCAGTAAATTTGGATAAAATTATCTTTCTGTGTAGGTAGATTAACCTTCACGCAGCTGATCCATGAATATAATTGCAAATTTTTCTTTTATTTAAGTGCTTTCCTTTAATTCATTATTATCTTAACTTCAGCTTGAAAATTAGGATGAAGTAAGAAGCTTATCAAATGCAGGCAAATTTCTTAGTTATTTGACTGTTTTTCTTAGTTTTGCTGTTATTCTCGCTAAATTAGAAATTCTAAAAAATATAAGCTTATCTGCAAGGAAATTCGTTAAATGAGCTTTAAACGAGTTAAATTTCGGCCTTTTCTGACTAAAATGAAGGACAAAGTTAAAAATGAGGTAAGAAGCATAGAGCTTTGAGTAGAATTGGAAGAACAACCATCTGAAACTGCATCCTCCCTATAAAGGAAAGCTGAAATGGCAAATTCAGCGGTGCGATTGCCTACAAAAAAGGATGAAATTAAGAATAACTTAGTTTCAATTCAGACAAATTGCTCAACCAAAAAGAGATCTAAAGGAAATGAGAAAAATATATTTCATACTATTTGCTGTGGATGAACTGGTGAGCCGACCAGTAAAGGATTGTTCTATCATCGACCACAATGAAGATGGAGGGGTCCATTATGACTGAGAAACCACAGACTTTGGTGTTGGTATTGTTGGACAAACGAATAACACTGATTGAAAAATTAATCAACGGCCAATTATCTGGGAGATTAATTTCACAACAGCCAAAGTGACAGTATGGTTGATTATTATGGTCATAGATTGAAACACATCTAACCTCTCCCATATCCCCATAACTGTAGGTGCCGACTGATTCACAGCCGATAACTCCCAACCTATTGGAGTTTAAAAGAGTGAATGGCTCATCTAGAGGTAGCTGAAAATAGTTTCTCACCTCAGTGCTTGGATCACATGCATAGGCATAGATAAAATAAGAATTTATAACAACGTGACCCATAAAATCCATCTCCATGATCTTGAAATACGGACCATAATAATCACTGTAATTGCTTAGAAAGGCAGAAAGATATGGAGAATGCATCCCCATAGAATCCTTCTTACATGTGATCTGAAAGCCAGGGTATCCATAATGAGAATTATTAATCCAAAATGGGTAACTCACATTGATCGAACCACAACTATCAGGAACAAATTTTGGAACAGTAAATCCCACCAAACAAAGATAAATTAGAAAGCGAAGCAAAACTCCGCAATGTATTTGGCTTCGCAACAGCATTTTCTGTATGAGAAAAACTAGCAGACTTCATGGTTGACAGGGCAACAATATAAGAATCTGCCATATACAATGTGAAGTTTCAATGTAGTTTCCTACAGTGTACCAAAGAAAGAAAGTTCAAATACAGACTTTATGATAAAGTAATTTCATAGCAATTTCACAATTAAAGTGGGCTTTTACAAAGACCATAATTAGGTCGCATTTCTACAACATAACAATTCCAAATCAGTACCAACAAAAGAGATATTAAACTAACAAATTCAATGAGCCAAGACAAATAATAAAGTATTTCCTTGACTAGCAAAATCTCAGTTAAGTTGTCATCATTACTCACTGTCTCAAATTTCTTTCCGCTATAACACAAGCATCAATTAATTCACTATTTAATGCTATATCCTCTATATTACCTGTCAGCTAGTATGATTTGAAACAAAAAAAATTAGTTCCGGTTAATCCAGTATACATGGTTGGATCACTGCGGTGGAAGTCCTGTTGTGTTCATGTTGCTTGCACCACCTAAAGAGGGAAAGAAAAATGTAGTCTTATAAGTTACTATACTAATTGAAGAGGATAGTTGGAAGTCCTGCTATATCCATGTCGCTTGCACCACCTAAAGAGGAAAGAAAAAATGCACTCTTATAAGTTACTATCCTGATTGAAGTGGACAGCATTAGCTGCATAAGCACAATTATTGTTTAAACAATCTAGGAAAGAGAATGACATAGAGAAATTAATATCACACAGAAATTAATATCAATGTTTAACACTGATATCAATGATTAGTTATGTTTATCACTGATACAAAAAGAAGCCTGTCTGTAGTGTAAGCATTACGCTAAAAGAAACGTCATAAACCACTGACATGATGTGCCAGTAGAGTGGGACAGAGAGGCATCATAAACCAACATATCTGAGGAGCTGGGAAAGGGACAAAAAATCTGTCAAAATATTAATGATTTTTTTGTCTCAGTGAAATAAATCAATGATTAAGATCGATTTAGAGAAATTAATATCACATAGAAATTAATATCAATACAAAAACTAACAAAAACACTATGCCTATTAATATGTCCACCAATCCAGACTGTTTACTAAGAAAATTCTTCTCAAAATCTAAAACCTGAATCCATTTTGTTTTGAGTCCTCAGGGTTCAAATGACGTAGAGGAATTTTGAAATCTGAGGATTCCCAAAAAATTAACTATGAATGGACAAATAATCATAAGGTCGGTTCACATTTTCCAGTAGCAAATTATTATTCAAAACATTCAACCGTAGCCCCAAACAAATTAGACTTAGTCATTTTAGCATGGAATGAAGGAAATGTTGAAGCCCCATTTTTATTAAGAATCGTAGCCTTTAAAACATCCTTATTATTCTGGCCTTGACAGAGATCCATTTGATCAGTTCTAACCGAAGAGGGTTTAACAAAGGAAATATCTACATTTGTAATAGCGTTGCAGCCTTTCAAGAAAAAAAAAGTTTGTCCATGACAATCTTAGATTTGGTGAGCCAAGGCTTGTCCTGCACTAGATCTTGATGCCAAATCCCATCCAAGACTTCAAGTTAAGGGATCTAGGAGCTATTAGTTTGGGATCGCTAAGAGCATAGATTTATATGGTCAACATGTTTTCAATTAAAGAATCTATATTAAAAAAAACCCTAAAGATCCCCCAATATTTTGCAAGGTATCCAAGTCAAAAAATTGTAATGATAAATTAGGAAGGACAAACCAAATAGGTTGAAGAGGGGAAAATTCTGGCATCGCCTAAAAATGCAGCTTCCATAGATGGACCAATAACAGATTTTTTTTAATTCAAAGAAACAATTTTTTTAAAGCATTTTCTCTAGCATCTTTAGAATCAAAAATTATAACAAGCGTAGAAGAGAAAATGGCTTGACAATACAGAGTATCATAGTATTTGAACTGAATCTGCTTGTGTAGTTTAGAGAGAGACAGGTTTTCCACACTAACCTGAATGAAGACTGGATACGAATGAAGATCTTGAACTTTCTTTCACAAAGGATCCACATCTGTATCAATGAAAGGAATAGGGCACCAGAACTTATTAGAAGACAATAAACCCTTATCAGGAACGCCTTCAGACCGTAGAAACACTGTGACTCCCAAATCTTCTGTCGAGGATACCTTTTCCCTTACCCTCCATTATTTACCGAAATCAACACATGGGGTTTAGGGTTGGTTTTGATACATTTCTTGTTCAGCCCTAACAAGATCATATTAGGGTTTTGTTTTCCTCACAATGGACGTTTATGAATCCCTGCTGTTTCCAACTAGACTGGAATCTCTGTACTGGTCGATTTTTGAAAAATCCACTAAAAACTACGAAATCAAGAAAAACTCAGAAGCAGTCGAGGAAGGAGATTTATCTAGCCACCAACCTTTTTGGACCACCCATTATGGAATATGCTCTGCCTCTCTCTTGCCGTAGAAGACCCTCCGTCGCGTCTGCAATATCCCCCCACTTGGCTCTTTCGTGCACCGCCATGTTTTTGTCCGCCAAAATTAATTTTACTTGATTTTTTCAAACTCATCACTATGTCTCTTCAGAGACGAAAAATCGAAATAGAAATTACTAAGATAAATAGAAAATAAAAGAAAATAAAAAGAAAAGACTATTTAAGATGATAATGAATTTTCGTCTCAAAAAATCGTCTTAAAATACCCTATCTTGTAGTAGTGCAAATAGTGTCTCAACAGTAGAGTCCAAATGTATTTTTCTGTTTGGCTTCATTGAAATTGGTCTGAAAGGTGATGTGAATGGGTCTAAAAACACTCAATGAAATCAACGTCTGAAAACTAAGCCTTAACATCAGTGTTGTCTACAGCCTTTGCCAGCTGAAAAAATCAAGATTTTTCTTGAGTATCTCTTCTATTTGTGGAAACAGTTCCGCATATGCTACAAGAATGTTCGTTGTTCTTTCAGTCCAGGAAGCTTTAAACAGCTTGTATTTTGTAATGTTATGACATTCAAGCGTTAAAATTTTAAAATTTTACAACCAAGGTTACCCAATTATTGCAGGTGATGCGAAATCTACCTGTTGACACTACATTTTATCTAGTCAGGTGTGAAATAAAAACCAATACAAGAAGGCAATTTTCATGGAACTGCAGTTCATGTCTCACGAGTCTGCACAAGTGATGTGAATGGGTCCAAAACACTGAATGAAATGGACGTTTGTACACTATGCCTTTGCCGGCTGAAACTCTTACATTTTTCTCCTCTATTTCTTCACCGCATATGCTACAAGATTGTTCCTAGTTTTTTCAGTCCAGGACGCTTTAAAATGATTCTTATGATAGCAGAGCCTTAAATGTTTAAGCAATCCCCATTCAAGTTTACAACCAAGGTTACCCAAATATTGCAGGTCATGGAAAACCTATCTGTTGACACTACAAACGACCTTTTATCTAGTAAGGTATGAAATAAAAATAAAAGACAAGGCGGTTAAGCTCTCTAGAAAATGTACTATTGATCAAATTTTAAAAAATAGAAAATACAACAGATTTTTGAGAAATTTTCATCATCTGTTCTTCATGATCTGTATATTTTGTAATCGAGAACCACAAAAAAATTGCAAAAAATCACCATATTTTCATAAATCGAAAGAACAACTTTAATTTTTTTTATTTTATTTTTATCTTTGATACATTTAATAACTAAGAGCTTAGCCCATGCCAAAGACAAGTTTCATGGAATTGTACTTTATCATGGGTCATTCAAGTGTTTGTAATTGATTGCAGGTGATGGAGAGAAGGGATCAAAAGTTTGTTGATGATCCAAATATATCATATGACTTTTATGGGAAAGTGGCTGACATGAAGATAACAGGGAGATGGAAAGCGTCATATTTCCTTCTAGGTATACTTGGATGTTTTCTACTCCCGCTGGGGGCCAGACAAACAGTTACCTTCCTTATTTCCTCTTGTCTCATCTCTTTATGGTGTGAGACTGCATTATAAAAAAAACAAATTGCTTTACATACTTACATAATTTTGTTTGGATGTTTTCTACTCCCGCTGGGGGCCAGACAAACAGTTACCTTCCTTATTTCCTCTTGTCTCATCTCTTTATGGTGTGAGACTGCATTATAAAAAAAACAAATTGCTTTACATACTTACATAATTTTGTTTGGATTGTGCAACTTGTATGATTTGTTATCTGGTCTCTCTTTTGTCAACTATTTGACCTCAGCAGCAGAATCATATAACAATTAAATTTTCTTTCGCTTTACCACTTCTGGAGTTCTAGTCAGTCTTGAAGTTCAACAGTGATTTGATCATTCCTTTCTTCCTTATTTCTTTATTTTCCTGATGTCTCTTCATATTCGAAGAGTTAAAACATTTGCATAAATGATTCGTGTAGACAATGTAATCTGCTACAACAGTGAATACAAACTTTTCCTGTAGATATAATCTTTAAAAGTGAATCTCAGTAATTTACTGTGTTGTGTCTATCTTATGATTGTCTCTGTTATTGATTTGCTATTTTATATTATTTGTATGTTCAATCTTCTCTTTAAACTCAACAGGCATCACAGGTTTAGAGTTTGGAATTAAAAAAAATACAGTTGGGTTGTTCCATGTGTTCACTGTTTGTTCTTGATTATTGTTAGATTAACTGCTATATCTAGGAATTGATCTTGTGGATTAGCAGCCATTCTGAATATAGATGAAAATGCTTGATTTGAAAGTTCAACATATTTGGATTTTGGTGTATGAATAAATCTGCATCTATTATTAGAGCTTCAACCCACATTCAATTTTTCTAAATTATATAGAAAGGGGTGTGAGACTGTCACAAATTTGAAATTTGTAGATGTAATCTTTAATGATAAACCACGTAATTTGCTGTGTTGTGTCTCTGTTTTTGTTTTCCTGTTTGATGTTATTTGTATGTTACTCTTTAACTCAACAAGTGTCACAAGTTTATAGTTTGAAATTAATAAAAACAAATTGAGTTATTCCATCTGTTCACTGTTTATTCTTGATTATTGTTAGATTAACTGCTTTATCTAAGAATTGATCTTGTGGGTTGGTCGTCATTCTAAATAGAAATGAAAATGCTCATTTGGAAGTTCACTACCACTATTAGATTTTGTTATATCAGTAAATCTACATGTAATATTTGATCTTGAACCCGAATTACATTAGAAGGGGGTGCAGGACTAACCGCCACATATCTGCCTTTTGATTTTAAAATTAATGTAATAATATTTTTTGGCAGTGAACAAGGTGGCGGAGAGGCTTGCATTCTATTCTATTACTGTCAACATGTTCTCCTACTTGGTATATGAGATGAATGACAGCATAACCCATGCTGCTAATTTTGTAACAAACTGGATAGCTGCTTCCTTTGTCTTTACATTTCTTGGAGGCTTCTTTGCTGATGCGTACTGGGGACATTACAAAACCATTTTTGCCTTCTCTTGCCTCTATGCTGTGGTAAGGAATAATTCCAACCAATTAAAAAAAACTGAAATCAATAATAATTTTAAAAGTTGTGTTAGGAAAAGAATAATTAGATATGAAAAACTAGTATAGATATTTCAAATACGTTTAAATATTAAGAGATTTATATCAGTCTTGAATCATCTATGAGAATATCAGTCTTGAAGTGCTTATCAATTGGAAATTGTTAATCTGAATATTAACAGGGGACTGTTCTTCTTCTGTTAAATGCATCCATAAGCGCCTTCTGGCCACCCGAATGCACTGCCAAATGTGAGTCGGCTTCCAAAGCTCAGAGTGCAGTCTTGTACTTTGCTCTGTACATCATTGGAATCGGCACAGGGGGAATCAAACCTTGTGTCTCCTCCTTTGGAGCAAATCAGTTTGATGAAACTGATGACAATGAAAGAAGAGGAAAATATTCCTTCTTCAACTGGTTTTACTTTAGCATTAACTTTGGTCAACTGTTGGGTATAACAGTAATGGTGTATGTTCAGAACAGGTATGGATGGGTGTGGGGATTTGGTATTCCCGCAGGAGCAACTTTGGTTTCTATACTTGTATTTGTGTTTGGAGCTCCATATTACAGGTTCAGGAAGGCTACTGGGAATCCTTTCATAAGATTTGCTCAGGTATTGGTTGCTTCTGCAAGGAAGGGGACAATGAAGCTCGATGATGGCACTAATTTGTATGAAGTGATGGGTACTGCATCTGCTATTCCAGGTGTTCGAAAGCTACCTCACACTCATGAGTACAGGTATAACATTTTCAAAGTTGTTTTGTGTAAATAGATTGTATTGTTGTTTTTAAGTTAATTTGTAATATGTATCTAGATATAAACTAATATAGATATTTTAAATAATTATATATCAAAATATTTAGAGATATTATCGATGTTTATTTAGATATTAACTAGATATAAGATATCTGCCAAAATATTTAGAGATATCAACTAATATAGATATTTTAAATATATTTATATAAAAAATATTTAGAAATGTCTATTAGAATTATTTTATTTACTTAAAAATATTTTATTTTATGTTTATTATTACATCAATAAACATAATTTATAAAAAAACTAAAACAAACAAATGCAACATTAACAATTTTTGAAAAAAAATAGAACAAAGCAACAATAAATAATTAATAGAAGTACAAAGAGAAGTAATAAAAAAATCAAAATAAAAGATATAAATTTAAATATTATCAATCATGTTATGAACTTAAATATATCATTAATCATGTAAAAGTTAAAATTAAAATTATTATATTATTTTCTCATTTTTAACTTGAATTATTCTAGGAATATAAGGGAAAACAATTATTTTTTATTTATTCTTCAATTTGAATATAAAACAAAATTTTTATTCACATCATTATAATTATTATATTTGAGATATCTATACCACCATCACAAACTTAAAACTTATCAAAGAGGCTGGATTTAAGTTTTTTTCTTAACTGTCTTTGTTAAGTTTTAAATTTCTGATAGCTGTAAAGTTAATAGACAAATTGGAAACACGAAACAAAGACACAAGTTTTATCAAGCAAACAAAAAAGTATGAGGTCATCTATTCAGTCATTACAGCTTACATGCAAAGGGCTTTGCCCTCATATTTATACAACAGTCTTCTACAGAAGACGAAGAGACAAAGATAAGAAGAAGAAAGGAACAGTCAGAAAATATGAACCGAACAATCGGACTTCACACCTAACAATAGCTGCATAGACACTGGCACTATATTTCACTTTCACCCCCTTACTGTTGAAATCTATGAACTTCAAATATAACTCTATTCATGACTAATAAACTTAGTAATTGTATCTGACATGGTGCAGGTTTCTTGACAAAGCAGCCATACTTACAGACTATGACTACATAGAACTGGAAAAGAGTAGATGGAGTCTGTGTAGTGTTACACAAGTTGAAGAATTGAAGTCACTACTACGAGTGTTGCCAGTCTGGGCATCCACCATTGCATTGACAATCTCCTTCGCACAACTCTCAACTTATTTTATTGCCCAAGGAAAGACACTAAAACGAGAGCTCTCCTCCAAGTTCAGCATTCCACCGCCTTCATTACCACTGTTTGCCACCCTCAGTGCCATTTTTATTATCCCTTTCTATGACTGGATCTTTGTTCCCATTCTCAGGAAGGTCACCAGAGTTGAACGTGGGATCACGTCCTTGCAAAGAATTGGCACTGGCCTTTTTATTTCGATCATTGCTATGGTACAAACCTAACCCATCCTGTTTTTCACAACAAATAAAATTTCAATTGGTTTCATCGATTTAAAGGAAAACACTTCTATTTTTTTAAATTTTAATAATATTATTATTAGAGTTAAATTTTATAGATTTTTTTGGAATTCATTTTTCATAAATAGCGGCTCATAAGAATTTTAAAATTAAGTGTGTTTAAGTTGGAATGGGTGTTCATCATCAAAGAATAATGAATATTAAGTATAACATTTATTCTAGTGAAAAATAAGTTTATATGAATTACTACTCTGAAACATAGATCAATAAATATAATTAAAAAATCATACATTCAATCTTGATAATAATATCATAATAATTCTGAAAATTATATTTTCGAAGAATATCACTGTAACAATTTGAATTGTTAATATACAGAGTTGTGCAGCAATCATAGAAAAGAAGCGGCTAGAAAAGGCAGAAGATATTGGAGCCATGAACTTGCAGAAAGGCACCCTGCCCATGTCTGTTTTGTGGCTTGTGCCACAGTTTTTTCTGATGGGAAGTGCTGAAGTGTTTACTTATGTGGGGCAAATGGAGTATTTCTACGACGAAGCTACAGATGGGACAAGGAGTTTGAGCAGCTCACTTTTTCTAAGCGCATTTGGTATTGGAAGTTGGGTGAGCACATTGCTTGTAAATACTATTGAGGATTGTACAGGTGGAAAGGAAAACGGCTGGCTCAGAAAAGATTTGAATAGGAGCCGTCTCGATTTATTTTACTGGGTCTTGGCAGGAATAAATATGGTTAACTTTTTCATATTTCTAGTGGTTGCTAAATACCACAGTTACTCTCGTTCTTACTCTCTTGCAGGAGCAGATGAAGCGAGAAATTCTCTTTTATAAAAAAATGAGAAATTAAACCACATAAGTATTGACCAAAATGGAGTAATCTGTATTTTTGGAATGAACTGTTATTAATTAATCCCGTCTGCAGAATTTTAAGATATTATATCTAATATTTGGTGCTCTATCTTGCATCCTCAATTGTTATCATGAATCCATAATTTGTTCAAGCAATGGAGAATCACATCTATTGTACAAAAGAATTGGATAAAATTGTGAGAGCTACAAAAGCATAGAATATCAAGTTACTCTCCTTGGGTTTCAAGATCATGAATGATAATACCATTACGAGTTGAGAAGATTTTAAAGGAGATATATGTCATGAAAATATTGGAGGAAGGATTGATACAAACTAGTTGATCATAAAAAATAATTATTGAACTTAAGTTGTGGAGATGACCAAAGATAAATTTTAGACATCAATATATGGAAGCATTTTGGATGGAAGAGAGCTCTAGTTGCATAGGAAGTGGAAGGAAGCACACATGTATAGGATAAATATTTTGATAGCAATCAACCGCCAAACAATTCCCTTCTGCACAACAATCTCAAACTTCATGTATCGACAAGATCAAGAACTAAAAAAGAGACACTTTTTAAAACACAATAAATAACATAACCAAATTAACCAAACAACGAACATTATATTATCAATTCAAATAACCTCTATTCTACAATTTGATACAACACAATATGAATATGCAGAGTCTCTCTATGAAAACAAAACTAACCAACAACTTTGGAACACACAATTACATTTACTGGCCTATCATAGGCCTCTTTCCTTTTGCGTAACCTCTCTTCTCACAACATTCCATTCTCTTAAACTATTGCTTTCTATTCACAAACCCTCACTAGCTTGGGCCATTATGGTTACATCTCCTCCATACACAATTGTGGTCTCTGCTCCCTAACTTCTTCCTTTGTCTCCATGAGAGACCATTTCGTCATTGTTTTTAGCTTCTACATTCCTCCAAACAATGACTCCTTTTGAATTCCCCTCCAACATTTTTCACCAGTCCTTAACCGCACAAATCAATTCTTGACCATAAAAACTGGAACTAAAATTGGTAGTCAAGAAAAAGTAAAGTAAGTTTTGATGGATGCTCTTGCATCAGACTCCCTAGGAGGGTAAAGAATTCATGGGCTCTTGCTCATGAAGGTAACAATATCTTTCAACTTCACTTTCTTTTTCCACTTCTTCCAATTGTCTTGTCTTTACATCCCTTTTCGTGCCCCCTCCAAATTTTCTCCATGCTTACATTGTCTTTTTGAGTTTCTACATCTACATTCATTTACTTTCCATTTTCTTCTAATATCTTCACATTTTGATTTCGTTGTCAACTTCAAATTGTCATGCAATGTTGTCTCATCTTTACGATTGTTAACTAGTATCATCCCACAGGGAAATAAAGCTTTATTCTTACAACGTGTGAAAAAAGTTACCTCATAAGTCTTAATTTCTGCGAAGTTATCTTTTAATGATGGATTATCTACATCTCCAACATTCTTTGGTTCTTTCATTGCAATCTCAATTGAACCTTCTGCACTTTGTTTCTTTGCTGTAATCTCAATTGAACCTTCTGCACTTTGTTTCTTTGCTGTAATCTCTTGCACCAATTCAACACTTTCTTCATCAATATGCTCTTCAAAAACCCCATAGGCAAGTTAGATAAGTTGTCTTTACTTTAGCTTGCATCTCCTATCATGATATACTCACTAATGTGGGGACAAAATGCAATGTCATAAATTTGCACCCCGATGTGATTTACAAGTTGCATGATGTTCCTACCTTAGATAAAATGTGAAATTTGACATCACCCTCCACTCTACCTTGTTATCACCTGCTTAGTTGTTGACCACGTAGCCCGGTCAACCTAGGATGCGTGCATACTATGGATACCTTCATGTAGTTCACACTTGCCATGTGAATCTGTAGATGTATAGTGAGCCATTGAAGCATTACAACTACCACCCCTATAGTGTAGTGCCTCATACCACTACTTACCAATGCCAAGATTTAATTATTTGTCAATATATCTCCAATTTTGAACCTCATTTTGGTCTTCTTCATGCTTATTGGTTTCTTTACTCACTTTACTCTCCAACTTCACATTTGAGCTCCTTCACTATTGTTTTAGGATAACTTATTGTACAATAAAAAATAGTAAGTAATGCAATGTGTATATTACTCCTTTTCAAATTGCACACTTGAAAGGAAGATGTCCCAATAGGATTGGGTAGGACCTAAGCACCGAGTGGGTCGATGATCCTTCACAGATAATGTAATATGAAATGAGAAGATTGAATGTGAGGGAAAGTGATATGAATATGTAGGACAGTAAGCGAAATAAGCAAAAGTAGACGAATTCATGAAATATAGACAAACACAAAGAACCAAACAACCCATAATGACTTCAAATAGAAACAAGAAAGTAGAATTGACATGTGGTCTGAATTTGAGCTGAAAATATAGGGTACAAAATGGACTCATTTTTATGTACCCGGGTACAAAACATCTTTGTCATTATGTACTTGGTAATTTTGATTGAAACTTTTAGGGTTGCTATGAGAAATCCTAATCTTTCTGTAAAAGTCCCAATAGCTGTGCCACCTATTCGTGCACATAGAACAATAAGGAAAATATTGTGGAAATGGGTTTACCTTGGTCAAAACCCCCTTTTGGATATCAATCTTGAAAATCAAAGAAAATTGCATAAAGAAATGTATTTAAATATAAAGATAAATGCTAGATCTACCTTGTAAATGAATATACCTTCATAAACAGATGTAGTAATTGCTATATCTGGAAATTGATGTTATGCAGTGACTCTCATTCAAAATAGAAATGAAAATGATTGATTTGGAAGTTCATCGACGCCTTTATATTTTGTTATAATCGTAAATTTACATGTAATATTAGAGCTTCTACCCGAATTACATTAGAAGGGGGTGCAGGACTAACCGCCACATATCTGTCTTTCATGTTAAAATTTATGTAATATTTTTTTGCAGTGAACAAGGTGGCGGAGAGGCTTGCATTTACTGTCAACGTGTTCTCCTACTTAGTAAATAAGATGAATGACAGCATGCCCCATGCTGCTAATTTTGTGACAAACTTGATAGCTACTTCTTTTGTCTTTACATTTCTTGGAGGCTTCTTTGCTGATGCGTACTGGGGACATTACAAAACCATTTTTGCCTTCTCTTGCATCTATGCTATGGTAAGGATTAAATACCACCAATTAAAAAACCTGTAATCGATGATAATTTTAAATTAGTTTTCAGGTAATATCCAGACATTAATATTGAATCAGAACAATTTTTTTTTTTTCATTTGTCATTTGAGAGATTCTTGAACAAGTATGGATGGGTGTGGGGATTTGGTATTCTTGCAGGAGAAACTTTGGTTTCTATACTTGTATTTGTGTGTGGAGCTCCATATTACAGATTCAGGAAGGCTACTGGGAATCCTTTTACAAGATTTTCTCAGGTGGTTGTTGCTTCTGTGAGGAAGGGGGACAATGAGGGTCGATGATCACACTACTTTGTATGGAGTGATGGGCACTACATCTGCTATTCCAGGTGTTCGAAAGCTACCTCACACTCATGAGTACAGGTGTAATATTCTCCAAAGTTCTTTTATGTAAATAGAATGTATCTTTGTTATTAAGCTAATTAGCAATATAGATGTAGATATAAACTAGTATAGATATCTTAAAAATAATTATCTATTAAAATAGTTAGAGATATCATCGACGGTATCTCGATATTAACAAATATAAATACAAGATATCTGCCAAAATATTTAGAGATATAAAAGACAAATACAACATTAACAATTTTGGGACTTGGCAGGAATAAATATGGTTAACTTTTTCATATTTCTGGTGGTTGCTAAATACCACACTGACTATCTTTCTTCCTCTCTCGCAGGAGAAGATGAAGCGAGAAATTCTCTTTTATAAAAATTTGAGAAATTAGACCACATAAGTATTGACCAAAATGGAGTAATCTGTATTTTTGGAATGATCTGTATTAATTCTCGCCTGCAGAGTTATAGGAATCATTCTATTTTTATCTTGTAATTGATCTATACAGTTACCAATTAATGAAAAAAAATATTTTTAAGTATCTGTGATTTTTTTTTTTTTTTTCACATTATTTTACACAGTGAGAAACATAAGTCTGACAAGTCAATCTAACAAGGAGGAGCACCAAGGGGATGAGTAATAAAGGGACTGTGGAATGCCAGCTAGTTATTAGTGACAAAAACTTGAGACCAAGTAGAGCACGCCCCTCTCGTGAAGATCAATGAAGATCCCTTCATTAAATGTCAGGGATATCAATGCTTCTATCAATAGATGCTTTAAGTGTCAATTTGATGGATTCGATTTTAATATGAAGCATTACTTGAGAATTTATAAGAGAAATTAACTAATGTTATTGAATTAAATAAGTTGTATATGAATTCATACCTAATGTATGTATTGCCCCAGAAAGGTTTGTTTACAAGGTTTAAAAGAGGCGTTGGCTAGTATTAGGAAGTAGAAAGCATACAACGCTACCTCCAATTTGAACTCAAAAGTAAAAATCATGGAGGGTAATTAATTTCTTAATTTTTTGAATCATTAAAATGTTGGAAAATTATATTGTCAAAAGAATATTTTCAAAAATTTTAGAAGTAATGAAATGAAAAACAATTGTTATACTCAATTTGATAATTTAAATACATCAAAGAACACTGGGAAAATTCTTGGTCCGTTTATAATCAAGAGATAATTTTTTACTGAACTATTTTCTAAAATGGTTAGAGAAGTATAAAGTTCAGAGCTACCAAGGAGAGAACATAAGATATTATAAACAGAATCAAGAAGTGGTCAGAGGATAATAATAAGAAGCTTAGGTTGAAAGTAGTAGAATAATAAAAAGAAAAGGAAAAGAAAGAATAGGAGAAATAAAATCAAGAAAAAGAATGAGAAGATACATTTGGGTCATGTCTCAAGGATTTGATTACTGGAGGAGGAGAGGACACTTACTAGCTTGAGAGGAAAAAAAAAACAAAGATCAAATTTGTGTACTCGATAAACCAAGTAGAAAGATTAAGGTTTCTCCAATAATCTAGAAAACTCACCTATCCCTATTCATCCTCACACTAAAGTTGATAAAATTAATGTAGATGTTTCCTCTTTCCCCACTTAAGAAGAACATTTTCTATCACATTTATGTTATCCTTGGATCCCTCCTCTTTTTCCACTAGTTTATCCTCCAAACTCATCCCCTCCTAAGTCTTCTCTTCCATTGAGTTCTCTAATTGGTAATATTCCTCAACCAATAGATCCCCTCAAAAGATCTCAAATAATATCACTTGTACACTCACTCCATCCCTAAATAGGTTCCCTAACCAATCTCCTACTAAAGGACAGTTCTACATAGCTCTCCCAAGAAGGAAACTACTCTTCGTCCATAGACATGCCACAACATGGATAAAAGGATAAAGGAAAATATGTAGTGAATTGACCTCACGAGATAGTGATACATATAGTACCAGAACTAAGGTAAAAAACAAATCCAGAGGTAGACTTTCGATCATCAACATCACCAGCCCAATCTGAGTCAATGAAGCCCACAATCTCAGTAGCACCTGATGTGTAGTGAATTCCAAACTGTAGAGTGTCGTGAATGTACCACAAAATACACTTAGCTGCATGAAAATGGCTCTCATGAGGATCTTGAGAGAACTGAGAGACAAGACTATCTGCAAACTAGTTGTTTTAATGTTGTACACTCAGCAATGTGAAACAACAAGTTATTTGACACATGAAGACTGATGAGTCCTTTTGCCTCATCCATTTTGTTTCTATGAACAAACTTCTCAAATGCCTTTGTGAACTCAGGTTGTTCAGCTTGCAATAGTTGCTAAAGGCCTCGAGATTGCAACAATTGAATCATTTTGAGCTTCCATGTGTGATAGTTATGTGGGGTGAGCAACTCAATCCTAGGGTCTAACATGTTGTACAAGGGTACACAAAGGATAAATATGCAGATACACCCCTCTAGAACATATACAAACTGATTTTACAATTCTTGGATAATAATTTTTCCAAGAGAAAATAGAAAGAACTTCTAACTTCAAGATAGTCAAAGTGGCATTAAATGGAAAAACTTTCAGAAAATACCTTTGTCACGGTAGCTTTTTGGTGATATCAAAATTTGTACCAATTTGAAAAAAATGTCTATCTAAGACATTGATGGAATCACAACAAGGATCTTGATTGCTCCATATGACCAGGAAAGAAAATACCTCTTTACTCACAACAAGGGAGGAGGAAATGAGTAATGAAGGACAACCTCACCAACATTATGCCACATCACTAACTTTACAAATAACATGACTCCAAATAATAATCAGGGTAGATCTAAGCAACTGCTAGACAAAACACAGAGAAAAAAATGATCTCCATGTGGGCTTGTCAACACTTTACTCATAAAAAATGATGACCAGGGGCGCGAGCCAGTCAACATAAATGCAGAAGAAATGTAAACTAAGTGCACAAGTGATATTGAAGCGCTAAAAAAGAAAGCCACATGAGCCATATTGAAGTCACCGACTCATTAACCACTGGCCAAAGAACTGAGAAAATCTATCCGAACAAAAGGTGGGACACGAGGCCCTAGAGACCACACAAGTACCCGTCTGAATGAGCCTTGTTAGTCTTTGATGACCTTAATTCTTCCAAGGCTGAGTTAGTTACAATCTCTAAATGCTTTAAACAACATGAATATGAAACAAACTTTCTGCAATGCAAATCCAAGAACATCAGATAGCTCACATTTATTTTATGTTGCACATTCAACTACCAATGTCGACCCCAATGAATGGAGTGGCATCCAAGTAAATTTGTGGAAACCAATAAACACGCTGACCAAAAATGTGGACTCATAATGAAATTTCCAATAAATGGGTGCAACAACTAATCAATACAGTCTACAACCTCAGTGTGTTGTATGCTAACATACAGTGATTATGAGAGCATTAACTCGCCTCAACAAAAAATTGAAAGACGGTAGAAGAAAATAAAACTTGGACAATCATCACCAAGCATGGGCTCGTACCATCCAAAAATAGGAGCCAAATAATTTTATAGATTGTGAAATCTTGAAATGGATGAAACTGACCCCATACCTACGCTTCACGTGGGCCTTTTGGAGTAGATAATTGGACCAAAATTTGAAAAAATGCGCTGAGAAGAGATCCCACTGTCATCAATTAACTCGCCCGCCTAAAAATGAAGACCATGTGAAAGAAATTAGGCCACTCATACGCTAATCAAATAATATGGATGACATCAGCAGGCGAAGCTATCAAAATTCCATGCCAAGTTGGATGCCCTCCATTACACCATCTTATTGCTGGGTAGAAGAAAATCACACATAAATAATGTTGATCTCCTTGTAGCCGCATAGCAATTGAAAATCTCGTGCTACCCAAAACAATTTCTGGCAATAAATGGTGTAGATCGAACCAATTTGATTGCTGATAATGTCTCCACAAAATTGGTGCACCAGCCAATTCATAGATCATTCATAACTTCTCCTATACAGATGGCGTAGAACATGTCATAGCTTCCATACAGGCCAACATAGAGTGTGATCCATTTTATAGACATGCCCACTAGGCTTCCACTACGAGCCAATGCTTGGAGTGCTTTGGGAGCCACTCACAAAGCACCAAAAAACTGATGAATATCAAGCAGAAGGCCTAGAAATGAATAAGGCATCATCAAGTTGTCCTATCTAATTGAGGACATTTTCTCAGTTCCTACACCAACGGGACTGTGCCTACTAGATGAAAAATCCTCACAAATAAATCGAGCACCAAAA
The DNA here is from genome assembly GCA_027943335.1 of Chamaecyparis obtusa. Classification (NCBI taxonomy): domain Eukaryota; kingdom Viridiplantae; phylum Streptophyta; class Pinopsida; order Cupressales; family Cupressaceae; genus Chamaecyparis; species Chamaecyparis obtusa. The sequence continues at coordinate 739,143 of BSBK01005294.1, forward strand.
TGGGTACCATTGTTGAATGAAATTGCTCGATCTAAGAAATACATACAGACTAATGGTGTTCAACACCAATGTCTTTCAAAGCTTTCAAGGTGCCAATATTAAACACCCGACCCAACGTTAAACACCAGAATAAAAGGAGATAATATACCCTAACTATACTAACTGACTACAACCAAAAAAGTACAGATAGGGACCTCAGAACTAATCAAAAGTAAATGAAAAATCTCAAGAAGATCTGGAAGGTGCTAATAGATTTTAAGCTCTGATACCATGTTAGGATAAACTATCTTATACCCAGAACCCAGTCTATAGACATCCACTAGAAGAGAGATGTTATCAACACTAGAAATGTATTGATTAAGGTGAGAATAAAAATACAAAGGCTTTTCTTAAATAGGCAAGAGCTGGTAGGAAGAAAGGATAGGGTTGAGACAAGTGTCTCAACCAGGAGGAACTAGAGTTTTGATAGAACTCTACAATATCATCTAGGATATGATAGAGTCCAAATTGGACTCAAAGATATCTATCCAACTCATTTATGAGTTGACCTAAGTAAACTTAGATAAGGATTAAATTGCTTAAACAATATTACTCCAACAATATCAACACCTGAAAATAATTAATCAATAAAGTAAAGAAAATATATTTTTTTTATTGATGTTATTTTGCAAAAGATAGATAAGGTTTTGGTAAGAAAGGAAGAATTTAAAGATAAAGTTTCTTATCTTACTTCTTATATCTAATATTTGGTGCACTATCTTGCATCCTCAATCGTTAATTATCATGAATCCATAATTGTTCAAGCAATGGAGAATCATATCTATTGTACAAAAGAACTGGATAAAATCATAAGAGCCACTAAAGCATATAACATAAAGTTACTCTCCTGGGGTTTCAAGATCATGGATGATAATACTACTATGAGTTGAGAAGTTTTCAAGGGAGATATATGTCATGAAAATACAGGAGGAAGGGTTGTTGCAAATTTATGGATCATACAAAATCATTATTGAACCTATATTATGGAGATGACCAAAGGTAAATTTTAGACATCAATATATATGGGGGCATTTTGGATGGAAGAGAGCTCTAGTTGCATAGGAAGTGGAAGGAAGCATACATGTATAGAATAAATATTCTAATAGCGATCAACCACCAACTAATTCCCTTCTAGACAACAATCTCAAACTTCATGTATTGACAAGATCAATAACTAAAATATATAAACTTTAATAAACACAATAAATAACATAACCAAACAATGAATATTATATTATTAATTCAAATAACCTCTATTTTTCAATTTAATACAAAACAATATGAATGTTGAGACTCTCTACAACAAAAAAACTAACCAACAACTTTGGAACACACACTTACATTTAATAGCCTATCGTAGGCCTCTTTCCTTATATGTAACCTCTCGTCTTCTGCACAATGTTCCATTCCTTTAGACCATTGCTTTCTATTTGCAGACCCTCACTAGATTGGGCCATTGTGGTTACATATCCTCCATACGTAGTCATGGTATCTCTCCCCTAAGTTCTTCCTTCATCCATGCGAGAGAATGTTACATCATTATTTTTAGCTTCCATATTTCTCCAAAAAATAATTCCTTTTGAATTCCCCTCCAACATTTTTCATCGGTCCTTAATTGGACAAACAAATTCTTGACCATAAAAGCTAGAACTAAAATTGGTAGTCAACATAAATTAAGTTTTTGATAGATTCTCTTGCATTATAATCCCTAGGAGGATAAATAATTCATGGGCTCCTACTCATGAAGGAAACAATATCGTTCAATTTCACTTTCTTTTTCCATTTCTTCCAATTGTATTATCTTCGCATTGCTTTTGATGCCATCTCCAAATTTTTTCTATGCTTACATTTTCTCTTTTTGAGTATCTACATCTACAATTATTTACTCTCCACTTTATTCTAATACCTTTACCTTCTAATTTATTTGTTAACTTCAAATTATCACAATGTTGTCTCATCTTTACAATTTTTAACCAATATCATCCGAAAGAAAAATACAACTTTATATTTATAATAACAGTTACTTCACAAGTCTTTATTTTTGCAACGTTATCTTTTAATGATAGATCATCTACATCTCCAACATCCCTTGTTTCTTTAATTTCAATCTCAATTGAACCTTTTTACTTTCTTTCTCCACTATAACCTCTTTCACTAATTCTACACTTTCATTGTCAATATACTCTTTTGAATTGAACTTTGCCTTTAATTGCACATTTGCCTTTGTAAACATAGAGTTGTCTTCCTCTTTATTGCAACTATCATCTTTAGAAATAAAAATATGAACCATGTTTCTGCTACACACTCGTTATTTCTAGCTTGTCTCAATTTCCCAGTGCAATCACAACAACTCTAGAAAAATAATTCTTTTGTAATGCATCCATTCTTCTTGAAATCATGTTCAAGTTCTCATGGAGTTTTATTTTCTCCTTCTAATGGAGTTTCATTTTCCCCACTTCATTCCAATACTCATCCCAAGATGAAATTCATATGAGTCTTCTTACACTAATCCATATCCTTCTCACTGCTACATTCTATTGCACTTAATTTGCATTCTTCTTATCTTTTCTACCCACCAGTCTTAGCATCCTTTGCTTGACATTCAGTGGTCTACCCATGCACTCAGAACCTCTATCTTTGATACCATTCTAATAGCGATCAACCACTTAGAAACAATCCCTTCTACGTGCAACAATCTCAAACTTCATGTATTAACAAAATCAAGAACTAGAATAGAGAAATTTTATAAAACATGATAAATAACATAACCAAACAATGAATATTCCATTATCAATTCAAATGACCGAGCTATTCTGTAGTTCAATACAACACAATACGAATATGAAAGACTATGCAACAAAATAAATTAACTGACAACTTTGGAACACATAGTTACATTTATTGGTCTATTGTAGGCCTCTTTACATTTGGGTAACCTCTCTTCCTCTACAATGTTCCACTATTTTAGACCATTTATTTATGTTTGTAGGCACTTATTTGATTTCCTTATATGATATTATCTTATTTATATGTTAATTCCAGTTGCGAGCCTTTAGAGTGTGTATTAAAAGGTATTAAAGGTTTACCTGCCTTGGTTTTGTAGAAACTAAAGTGCAAAAGGGTTTACTAGATCCTCGGTAGTTGGTCCAAGTCTTTGAGATTTATGATTACCGAAGTTGGATTCTCCATAGGAAATTGCAAGATCAACTTGGTTCCTATTTTTTAGTGTAAATCTTTTCAGGAACCGACAGGTCCGTCTACTCCTTTGGGTTGTGGTTTCCCAGAGGAAGCATGGATAGGTAAGAAGGTGAGTTATTATCTTCTCAGAACCTTTGGTTGTGAAGCATTTGCACATGTAGATTTTAAAAATAGAACCAAGATGGAAGCTAAATCAAAGAAATGTATATTTCTGGATATGAAATTTATGAATTTGGCTATAGAATTTGGGATTTTGAAAATCATAAAATTGTAAGAAGAAGGGATGTCATACTCAATGAGAAAGTGTTGTATAAATATTTGCTGTAGCAACATGAGAAAAAATAAAATGATTATGTAGTGCTGGATGATACTCCAAAAGATGATGTTCTAGCGGTCTGTCATGCTCTACAATAATAGAAACTATAAATACAATAAGCTCCAACGAATGCCATATGCTCAAAAAGGCTAAGGAGACCTCCTGCAAGATTATCTAAATGTTGGTGAAGCAGAAAGATATGATGAGGCTATGTAGGTAGATACAAAGGTTCAATGAGAGCTTACAATGATAGAAGAAATGGACTACTTGCTGAAAAAATCAGACTTGGCATCAATAAGTTTCCTACAGGTAAAAGGGCTTTACAAAATAAATGGGTTTATAGGATGAAAGAGGAAGATGGAGGTACGAAATGATTTAAAGACATGTTAGTTGTAAAGGGATTTTCATATAAAGAGGGAATTGATTTTGATGAGATCTTCTCTCCAACTATTGAAATTATTTCTATTCATATTGTTTTAAGTATTGTGGCTATTGAATATTTGCATATGGAACAACTGGATGTTAAAATAGCTTTTCTCCATGGTGATTTAAAGAAGAAATATATATGGAACAACCACAGGGGTTTGAGGTCAAAGGTAAGGAGAATTTAGTGTGTAGATTGAAGAAAAGTTTATATGGCTTTAAACAAGCACCTTGTCAATGATATATTAAATTTGATATCTTTATGATTGAGCATGGCTACAGTCAGTTTCATTTAGACCATTGTGTTTATTTTAAGAGGTTGGATGATGATAGCTACATTATTTTATGTTTATATGCAGATGATATGCTTGTTGTGGGGTCTAACATGGATCACATTAAGTGGTTGAAATAACAGTTAGCACACACTTTTTTTTAAGGATTTCGGGGCAGCAAAACATATCCTTGGTATGAAAATTTGTAGAGATAGGAAGAACATAAAATCAACTCTATCTTAGGTTGATTTTGTTGGAAAGGTGTTGTGGAGATTCCATATGGAGAATGCAAAATATGTTAGAACACTTTTACCTAGTCATTTGAAATTGACTAAGGAAATGTGTCCAAAGACATAAGGGGAGGAAGATAGAATGTTAAAGGTACCTTATGCTTCAACGATAGGTAGTTTAATGTATTGGAAACTACAATTGAAACAATTTTTATATTTTTATTGATGTCAAACTTTAATTGGTAAGATAATTTCTATCTAGGATAGTACCATATCTTTTGATTGATGAAGAGGATTTCAAAAGAGGAGATAACAAGAGGACCTAAGGAAAGGTTGAGTTATGTGATATTTTAATGGGTACTTGATTAGTTGGCATATTGACAAGATAATGTGTTTTTTTATCTAAGTAAGATGAAAGATTGGAAATGTAGGCTTAATCAAGCAAAAGTGAAGAAATCTGTTTAAGCCGAGTGATGTTAGTGTCGACCGAGCGCCAGTATATGTTGAGTAAATCTAGTGTTGAATGAACATCAGTAATTTCTCAGCTACATGAAATTACTGAGAAAAGACAATGTTTGCCGAGGAAGACCGTTTGTAGTGATGACTGAGATACATAGTGATGACTGAGGAGATGAACACAGTATTGATTGAGTGTCAGTAATTTACATTTGGAGAAAGAATTGAGAATCCCAACTAACATAGTTGAATTATTGGTATATGTAAAATGTGTTGACATTATTAATGAATTGTATGGAGCATTTAATGCATGGTAAATCATTTTCTTGTGGGTTCAAAGAGAAGTTTGGAGATGTATCTAGAAGGAAAAAATGGAGAACATAATGATGGAAGGATTCAACGAATCTGACCTAAACCTAAGATCTATGAAGGAGATTAAGCGGCAAAAGATTGATCTACTTGATCAAAGAGGTAAAAAGGAAAACCTAATTGTGAGGTTACAGAGAGAGGAGAAAAGGCTAATGTTATTGACTAATAAGTCTAAGCAGAAGGCTGAAGGTGAAATTGTGAAGGAGCTAAAGGGTATGTGTAAGATCATGAGGGGCCAAAAAGTGGCGATGTGAAAAATATTCACTTTTCACTCGTCCAAAAGTGCATGAAAGTGCTTGTTGAATTTTTAGTAGGCCTGGGTGTCAGTATACCTGGGAAAACCTGCCACCAAAGCACAGACCTTATCGAGTACCCAATAACTGTGGCATAAATCTGAAACCTGTGAGCCCTTTTCTTCATTTCCTTGCGCAATTTTCTTCAAGTTTCTTTCCGCGATTTTCATATACCCGATATATTTTTGGGTACCTGATATTGGAAACAACAAATTCGACTCCGAGCATATTCGGTAAGTAGTTATTTGTATAATTTTTATTAATTTATTTCATTTTCATGCTAAATGTATCATTTTTAAAAAAAATAGGGTTTTGTATTTATATTTGTAATAATATATGAAATTAGATTGAAATTTAGATTTTTTTTAAATTTAATCAGGCATGGCTGACAACAATGAAGAAAATAACCCTCCCGCACCAAATAACGATCCCGAAAACAATCCCCCTTATCTAAACCCTAAATCTTTACAAGATTTGATACAAGAAAATTTGAACACGATACGAGGTTTCCAAAACATGTATCAAAATATACCTACATTAGGTCCCATGCTTGCCACACTAAATACAATTATTGGAAACATTGACACACTCACGCAACAACATAATGCTACTCTTCATTGGTGTGATGATATGCACGCCCAATTTGATGAAAGGCTTGACCATGATGGGATTGCGGCCCTTAATATAACTAAGGAAGATATAGCCACCCTTTTTGTCAATCCTAAAACTGGAATACCAGTTGACCACAAAAAGTCCAAATTATCAATAAAATGGTGGACAAATGAAGTAATGCGCACAAACTTTTGGGATCGCTGGTGGATGGTTTTTGATAAACCACCCCATAGAAATTTGGAGGTCCCATTTTATTTCATTAAAAAATTGTATGCTGAGTTTATGCTTGGTCACCATGTTGATTATTGGAGTATGAGGCCCAACACGGGCGCAGGCAGAGGAGCTCCTCAGACTAGGCCATCTTCCTAGCACCGAAAGGCCACTACCTTTGTCCCCCCCACTGATGTCGCACCCCCTCCTCCAGTGCAGCATCCCGATATCATTGCAAAGGTTGCCTCACAGACTATTAGGGCCATTCATTTACTGAGTGATCAGTTAATCACACAGACCAGGTCAGTGTTGCCTCCTGTGGATGTTGCTGGTGCATCGACATCTCGTCGGAGTTCACATGTATGTGAGCCCCATATGTGCATTATGTGCAGGCATATGTGCCTCAGAACGCTTACTAATTCTGATACATATCACTTTCATGATATTGATGAGGAGGATATAGGAGACGTAGCTGCAGAGGCTGCAACACCTCATGGAGCATCTACATCTCATGAGAGTGCTCAGGAGGTACACGCAGAGCCATTGACTCATGTTGATACGGTAAGAGTAAACATTATAAATAAATTTGTCACATGACTTATTTAATTTAAAAATAATTTATTTATTTAGATTAGTTTTAATGATTGCATGCACTTATGTATATATATATTTTCCATTTATGTTCAGATGATGACACAGGAGGAGGTGAGACAGGTGGATGAGTCCACACTTTCGGCCATTTCATTTGGCCTTGATGACTATTCAGTATATTATAAATTATGTACCCATTAGTTTTTTTTAATATCATTTGGTGTACATGCTTAAATCTCTATCAATTAGAGCAATAAAATTCATACATTTACTAATATATATTGTCATCTTATTGTGTTCTTGCAGGCTACAGCCGATGTCAGTGGGGGGCATGAGGGGGTTCCTTCATCAGGTCTCGACAAAGGAAAGGTAGTTAATTGTTTAAGATTAATTATGCATGCATATGTATGCCACTTGTGTGTAGTAATAAATATTTTACTTGCACTTTATTGTATAGGGTGTGGCTATTGATGATGTCCTAACACCGGTTCGACAGCGTAGGGTTATGATCCCATAGCACCTAATGGTTTATCGATACCTCTCACAAGGTCCGAGATACGAGCCCCACAAGATCGCTACCCAATTGTGCTTAGTGCACCTTGGGGTCACTTGGGTTGAGCATAGTCCCGAGCGTTCCGGTGACTCTGTGGGAAGAACGGGGTTGTCACTAGTGTTTAACTGGCCAACTGGAGCTGATGGAGTAGATGGTTCGATGCTAGGTCAGATGGTTTGAAAGATATGCTGCTGAGCCACTTTCAACTGACCCTCACTGCAAGTTTTGGCATCGACTGAGATCATCTTGCCAAATGCAAACAAAGTCAAATCACCCAAAACCGAGAGAGGTTATTGTAGACCTCAAAAAAAAAATCTTGTAGCACTTGACGATTTGTTGATACCTCTCACTAATGCAGAGGTAGCAACAAGAAAGTGGAGTGCCCTTCTCTTAGCTCCCACAACTCACCAACCAACTACAAAGGCTTAAGGGTATTCCCAAACTCTTATGATGGTGTAACACAACCAATTAAATGGAATTCTATCCCAATAAACTCCCTTTGCAAAGTTATACACTCAATCAAACTTCAATGCATTTTTGGCTTTAGGGACACTAGGCCTAAAACTAACTTATTGTTAGAACTCTTCACCAGTGGACTTCCTGACCACTCCCAAGAATTTAGATGGTCCTCATATGACCTAAGGCCTCTGAAATAACCCTTGGTTTACTCCCATCACAACCGTACCATAGCAAACTAGACCTGCACGCCAATTTCCTTGTAGCCTTCTCAACGTAGGTTTTCTTTTCTAAATTTTTCACAACTGAGTATCTTGACACAATCATGGAATTTTTATACACCCATTTGGAAGTTATTTAAGATCCCAAAGCCTTGCCTTCCAACTCCACTTCAGCACCACCTAACACCCACCTTGGACACAAACCTAATTGGCCTAGTTAGGCTTGGTTTACAAAGCAAGTATGAGGTATAGGGTTCATGGAAATGATATAGGGCTTCATATACTCTTCTCAAATTCTAGATGACTCAAAACCACCATTGCTTCACTCACTTATCTACTCTATACACTTCTTTACAATTTTCTCCTACTTTCTAGACTGAATCCTCACAAAAATTCAATCTAGGGCCTGATGCATGAGGGCCTTGCCCTTCAAGCCAATGCATGAGCCTTTGGAATCCATTGGCATATAGACCTAAATTTCATTTTCCAAATTCTTAGGTAAAACCTACAGTTAGAATGCAAGTTAGGCCGCCATTAGTGTTTAGGGCCCTATAAAAGTTTATTTCCTGAACTATTTTGAGAAAAACTGAGATAACTTTAACCAATGAATCTAAATCTCTACCAAATCAATAGAAAGGTGAAATAACATGAAATTCAATATTGTCACATGCAAATCTCAGCTCTATAAGCCCATACATGCCCGTACAATTCTAAGAAATGGCTCAAAAATGGTTTGTATTCCTCATTTATGGCACCGGTTTACAAAAATCAACTTCTTACCATTATGGTTCAAAGTGAAAAGAATATATAACATTCAAAATGAAGGTATATCAATTGGAGAACCTATTTGACTCTTGGGTTTCCAATTCCAATCTCTCGAGCAACTTTTAGAAAGTTGCAACAACAACTTTTATTGCATTTTTGCAATTTTTTTGAACTCGATAGAGTTTATGATTTCTCTTTGAGATCAAAACCTATCAGCATGATTTTTAAAGTAAATATAATCTAAAATTAACCTTTAAAACTCCATAAGCCTAACCTAGCAAATTATCACTAACTAGGTAAACCCTATGACCTAAGGTATCTTAGGCTTATAACATTGCCAAAAGATCCTTGATCATACATTAGGGTTTTCAAACCAAAATTATGATGATCTATTTAGATCCATCCTATTTATTAAAAACACAAAGAAATTCAAATTCCTACTAGTGGAGGGTGCCCTACACCACTCATGAGGTCCGAGATATGAGCCCCGCAAGATCGCTGCCCAATCGTGCTTAGTGCACCTTGGTGTTGCTTGGGTCAAGCGTGGTCACGAGTGTTCCGGTGACTCTGTAGGTAGAATGGGGTTGTCACTAGCATTTACCCAGCCAACCAAAGCTAATGGAGTAGACGGTTTGATGCTAGGTCAGACAGTTTGAAAGATATGCAGCTGAGCCACTTTCAACTGACCCTCACTACAAGTTTTGGCATCGATTGAGATCACCTTGCCAAATGCAAATGAAGTTGAATCGCCCAAAAATGAGAGAGGTTATTGTAGAACTCAAAAACATGATCTCGTAGCACTTGACAGTTTGTCGATACCTATCATGAGGTCTGAGATATGAGCCACAGAAGATCGCTGCCCAATCATGCTTAGTGCACCTTGGGGTCACTTGGGTCGAGCGTGGTCGTGAGTGTTCCGGTGACTCTGTAGGTAGAACAGGGTTGTCACTAGTGTTTACCTGGCCAACTGGAGCTGATGGAGCAAACGGTTCGATGCCAGGTCGGACGGTTTGAAAGATACGCTGCTAAGCCACTTTCAACTGACCCTCACTACAAGTTTTGGCATTGATTGAGATCACCTTGCCAAATGCAAACGAAGTCGAATCGCCCAAAACTAAGAGAGGTTATTGTAGAAATAAAAAACATGATCCCGTAGCACTTGATAGTTTGTTGATACCTATCACGAGGTCTGAGATATGAGCCACGGAAGATCGCTGCCCAATCGTGCTTAGTGCACCTTGGGGTCACTTGGGTTGAGCGTGGTCGCGAGCATTCTGGTGACTCTATGGGTAGAATGGGGTTGTCACTGGCATTTACCCAACCAACTAGAGCTGATGGAGCAGATGGTTCAATGCCAGGTCAGATGGTTTGAAAGATACGCTGCTGAGCCACTTTCAACTAACCGCCATTGCAAGTTTTGGCATCGACTGAGATCGCCTTTCCAAATGCAAATGAAGTCAAATCACCCAAAACCAAGAGAGGTTATTGTAGATCTTTAAAAAATGATACTGTAGCACCTAACAGTTTGTCAATACCTCTCACGAGGTCTGAGATACGAGCCCCGCAAGATCGCTGCCCAATCATGCTTAGTGCACCTTGGGGTCACTTGGGTCGAGCGTGGTCGCAAGTGTTCCGATGACTCTGTGGGTAGAATGAGGTTGTCACTAGTGTTTACCCAGCCAATTGGAGCTAATGGAGTAGACGGTTCGATGCCAGGTTGGACGGTTTGAAAGATACACTGCTGAGCCACTTTCAACTGACCCTCACTACAAGTTTTAGCATCGACTGAGATCACCTTGCCAAATGAAAATGAAGTTGAATCGCCCAAAACTAAGAGAGGTTATTGTAAACCTTAGAAACATGATCCCGTAGCACTTGATGGTTTTTTGATACCTATCACGAGGTTTGAGATACGAGCCACAGAAGATCATTGCCAGTTTGAAAGATATGTTGCTGAGCCACTTTCAACTGACTGTTAGTGGTATGTTTGAAATTTGAACTGTGAAATTAATCATGATTAAGCTTGTGAAATTTGAACTGTGGAGCTTATTATGTTTGAGGTTTAACTTTTATAGATTGTTTGAAATGATAAAAAATAATATCCTTAAAGCATTAGGAGCAACAATCAAACATGTAAGAATTCAAACCATGCAAATGACATAAGTATATGACATGTAAGATCCCTTCTTGGCACTATTGGCCACCCATACATGATTTTGGTCATAAGTCCTTATGAAGAGTTTTAGGACATTTAACTTTTAAATCAAATTGATTGTTACAAATTGCCATTATAGGCTTCAAAAGATCTCAATTAATCATTAAGGATCCTTTTGTCCTTCTATCTCTGATTGGATCCGTGGTGACCGTAGGCTTCTTCATAGGTGCTCCTACACAAGTTACAATCCACATACAAAACCAAGTTTATTGACTCAAAATACAATCTAAGAAAGGTCAAATCAATGTATTGAAATTAAGCTTAATGAACTTAGAAAACAATGCACTAAGTTAACTTATTACCTAGTCAAGTGTTCCTGAAGGGTCATCTCTTTGCTTCAAGGTCTCCAATAGTGCTTCATGATCAGCAGTAGTAATAGTCCAAAGTTCTTTTGTCTCTGGTCTTCCTTGATGATTTGACAACTTGACATTTGTTGCTATAATAAGGTGTGAATACATGAGAATAGTTTTGTGCTTCTCATAGTCTTCAAATGCGAGAACTCCATTCTTTCTAATCATGTATGTTCATAGCCATGTTCTCGCAACAACAACTAAACCAGTAGGATATGTGAACCCATCACCATCTATCATCGATTGTACAAGATTCTGTTTACCTTGTACACAATGTGCTAACCAATAATCTAACCTCTCATCATTCCCGTATGGTGCAACCAATGCAAAAACATCTCCTGGCTTCAGAAGATCTGAAAGATGGTCATAGTCAACTGAAGTGTCCATGTCATCATTTCTTATAGAGAGTGTCAAAGATAAAGGAGTCAGATACTATGGAACCCATGTATCCACCCACTCACTTGAATCGCAATGATCCCAATCATACTGAAAACACATGGGGCAAAAACAAGCCAACTCTCGTGTCCAAATGGTCCATGTACTACTATTGGAGCTTCAGAATGAATGCATTTTTGAAGAGTCTTTCACTATTTGACAATCCAATCTATCTCCTATAGTTCCCTCCTCAACCAACCAAAAGAATCTACACACTATAGAATCAAGAGTCCCCCCATTGTGACAATGCTAAAGTACACCAATCAACAATAGAATGAGCATCAAGAAGTAGAGCACCTAAAATCCTCAATTGCTCCTTAACTAGAGCTCTCTTCACAAACGCACCTGCTCCATCATGCTCCCCTTTCCCATGCCCTAACTCAAAAAAACTCCAAATATGAGGTACACCTCTCTCCACATGCATTCTACACAACCAATAAAACATTCTAGCAATCTTAAATTGACCGGTGCAATTATCCGACCAAATGAGATGCCTATCCATAGCAATACCATTTTCTTGCAAGAAGTCAAAATAGTTCTGGAAACAATGTTGAACATACTCATGAGAGTGAGACTTGTCGTTGCTCATATAAAAATGGTACTCTCTGATTATCTTTCACTCATCTTTTGTGCTATCAGGGGAATGTCTATATGTGATGTGTACAAAAATAGCAACCTGAATGGAATTGTAATATTGAGCTTGAGTCTCATTTTGGGGCTGCAATGTATAGTTCTCCACAAAGTCTACAACAAATATAATAGTTCTAATGGGGAAAGTGTCCTTACATGTCCTGAATTGTTGATCCAACCATTGAGACCTGTGACTATGCCTTGCATACTTGTAAAAAAGATTTGTCTTGAAATCTGAGATAAAATCAACAACATTGTATTCTTTTGCAACTAACTCACATCTAGAGCCTTCACCTCCACTCTTCAATGTATATTTCACTATTTCATATACCTTTTTTTGGACGAGTGTCTTTCCAAAATTGTGTTCCAAACCCTCATGAAAACATGTTCTAAACTTGGACAAGCCACCACATTCTGAGCACTTGGCATTTAAGCAATCTTTTTTATAAAATAAACAACCATCATCTCTATGACATAAAAATTGATCTAGCAAGTCTCTTGATGATTTGGGAAGACCACTTGCACCGCAATCCTCTAGCATTTCATTAGTATGAAAAGTAGAATGAATGGACCGTAATAATTCATGATGCATTGAAAACTCAACATGATATTTGCAACATGTATTTTGAATCTTAATGGGTACACAATAAAATGGCTTCACGGATTCAAAAGACCTTTGTGATATTTTCAATGTTGGATGTGTATCACAAAATTTTTTATACAACATTGTTTGACCTACCTCCACATAATGTTTAGGATGTGGAGTGCGGTCTCGATTGCCAACTCTCAACTTCAAGACATCCTTCACATTTGGTGACACTCTTGAGTTAGCATCCCAAAATTGTTGAATTTCATCCTTGACAACATCTGTTAGCTTCTTATCAAAATGTGGAAGTCTCCCACCATAAGCCCATGTGTCAATTTGAAGTGGATCATCAAGTCTTTCTCTTCTTGCAAGTGCTCTACCCAAAGTTTTACGGTCTATATTGAAGTCAACACAAGTTTGTCTCATCAAACAAGCCTTTCTCAACTGATGACTTACTAAGGAGGTTGTAATAACCTTGTGAGCAACTCTCTTGTCTTTTTCTTTGCTAGTCTTCCCAATGCTATTGAGAGCATTGAAAAGATTCTTCACAACAATGGCATTTCTCTCCATTTTCTTGTTCACATGAATCTTCAATTTCACAAGCACAGGTTTCATCTTTTGCATCTTTAACAACTGCAAAAAAATTTGACATTTCTCAACCAATGTCTTGTTTCGAAAAAATTGATCATAAAGTCTTGAATCCCACAACCTAACGGTTCTATGTGACCTCTTTCCTTCCCAATCATTCATAATGTTCTCCTCAATTTCAATTAACCATTTAGGTGTTCTTGACAGCCCCGAATTTGCAGATTGATTATCTTTATTGCAAGGGACTTCATTTCACATATAATTTGGAGATGTATAATGTTCATGTGGTTCTTGTGCAACATTTTCATTCCCAAAGTCTACATTTTCAATCTCCATCTGTGCATTTTCAAATTGAACATCCTCTTCACTTACAACTACATTTACGGGGTCACCTTGATTAATGTTTAACATACCTTCTCTCCTTCTTCGGTGATTTTCTTTATCTTTTTCCATATATGCTTGAATTTCATCATCTGTCAGCTTCCTCTTGCGTTTAGCCTTTCGACGACTGTTGCTTTCCATGGTGAGACCACAAGTCAACAAAAATCAAACAATGGGCCCCAAATCACATTTTTTGTTTTGCAACGCGTGAAAAAAGTATAAAATCCTGTGATTGTCTGGTTTGTGGGAATAGGGAATATTTTGGTCAAATATTACCTGGCAAAAATTGAGTATTCGATTCCATATCGGGTACCCGATATTCCCAGGCTGATGAAAAAAGGGTGGGAGCAAATGAAAAAAATTGAACTTTTACATATATTGATGTATATAATATATATATAGAAAAGAGGCATATGATATATATAATGTATATTATATATATACTAATGTATTATAATAGACTAATGTATTATATGTACTAATGTATTAAATATACTAATATATATAATATATTATATATATACTAATGTATTATATATACTAACATGTATATATATATATATATATATATATATATATATATATATATATTATATATAATATTACAAATTTTGGAGAATCTCTTGCAGAAATATGGAAATTATAATCTTCCTCCTAGAGCATACATTAATGAAGTTCTTCGTGCCTTAGCAGAGGAAGCCAGCTGGATTGTTGAAGCTTACGGTACTACATACAGAAATGCAGTATGTCAAAAGGGGTCATGGGGACTCCCTAGGGGTCCTAACGCGTGATAAGGTGTACTAAGACCCCTAGGAAGTCCCCATGACCCCTTTCAACACATTGAAATGCTCAAGTGTGTCTTAAGGGGTCTTAGGACCCCTTAAGACACACTTGAGCATTCCAATGTGTCGAAAGGGGTCACGGGGACTCCCTAGGGGTCCTAACATGTGATAAGGCATACTAGGACCCCTAGGGAGTCCCCATGACCCCTTTTGAAACATTGGAACACTCAAGTCTATGTTAAGGGTCCTAGGACCCCTTAAGACACACTTGAGCATTCCAATATGTCAAAAGGGGTCATGGGGACTTCCTAGGGGTCCTAACGCATGATAAGGTGTACTAGGACCCCTAGGAAGTTCTCATGACCCCGTTTTACACATTGGAACACTCAAGTGTGTCTTAAGGGGTCTTAGGACCCCTTTGGACACACTTGAGCATTCCAAAGTGTCAAAAGGGGTCATGGCGACTCCCTAGGGGTCCTAGTATGCCTTATCATGCGTTAGGACCCCTACAAAGTCCCTATGACCCCTTTTGACACATTGGAATGCTCAAGTGTGTCTTAAGGGGTCCTAGGACCCCTTCGGACACACTTGAGCATTCCAATGTGTCAAAAGGGGTCATGGGGACTCCCTAGGGGTCCTAACATGTGATAAGGCATACTAGGACCCCTAGGAAGTCGGCATGACCCCTTTTGACACATTGGAATGCTCAAGTGTGTCTTAAGGGGTCTTAGGACCCCTTCGGACACACCTGAGCATTCCAAAGTGTCAAAAGGGGTCGTGGGGACTCCCTAGGGGTCCTAGTATGCCTTATCATGCGTTAGGACCCCTAGAAAGTCCACATGACCCCTTTTGACACATTGGAATGCTCAAGTGTGTCTTAAGGGGTCCTAGAACCCCTTCAGACACACTTGAGTGTTCCAATGTGTCAAAAGGGGTCATGGGGACTCCCTAGGGGTCCTAACGTGTGATAAGGCATACTAGGACCCCTAGGTAGTGCCCATGACCCCTTTTAACACATTGGAATGCTCAAGTGTGTCTTATGGGGTCCGTTCCAATGTGTCATAAGGGGTCATGGGGACTCCCTAGGGGTCCTAGTACGCCTTATCATGCGTTAGGACCCCTAGGGAGTCCCCATGACCCCTTTGGACACATTGAAACACTCAAGTGTGTCTTAAGGGGTCCTATGACCCCTTAAGACACACTTGAGTGTTCCAATGTGTCAAAAGGGGTCATGGGGACTCCCTAGGGGTCCTCGTATGTCTTATCACACATTAGGACCCCTAGGGAGTCCCCATGACCCTTTTTGACATGTTGGAAGGCTCAAGTGTTTCTTAAGGGGTCGTAGGACCCCTTAAGAAACACTTGAGCCTTCCAACATGTCAAAAAGGGTCATGGGGACTCCCTAGGAATCCTACTATGCCTTATCACACGTTAGGACCCCTAGGGAGTCCCCATGACCCCTTTTGACACATTGGAATGCTCAAGTGTGTCTTAAGGGGTCTTAGGACCCCTTAAGACACACTTGAGCATTCCAATGTGTCAAAAGGGGTCATGGGGACTCCCTAGGGGTCCTATTACACCTTATCACATGTTAGGACCCCTAGGAAGTCCCCATGACCCCTTTTGACACATTAGAATGCTCAAGTGTGTCTTAAGGGGTCTTAGGACCCCTTTGGACACACTTGAGCATTCAAAAGTGTCAAAAGGGGTCATGGGGACTCCCTAGGGGTCCTAGTACACCTTATCACACATTAGGACCCCTAGGGAGTCCCCGTGACCCCTTTTGACACATTGGAATGCTCAAGTGTGTCTTAAGGGTTCCTAGGACCCCTTCAGAAACACTTGAGCATTCCAATCTATCAAAAAGGGTCATGGGGACTCCCAAGGTTTCTTAACACGTGATAAGGCATACTAGGACCCCTAGGGAGTCCCCATGACCCCTTTTGACACATTGGAACACTCAAGTGTTTGCTAAGGGGTCCTAGGACCCCTTAAGACACACTTGAGCATTCCAATGTGTCAAAAGGGGTCATGGGAACTTCCTAGGGGTCCTAACATGTGATGAGGTGTACTAGGACCCCTAGGGAGTCCCCATGACCTAGTTTAACACATTGGAACACTCAAGTGTGTCTTAAGGGGTCTTAGGACCCCTTCGGACACACTTGAGCATTCCAAAGTGTCAAAATGGATCATGGGGACTCCCTAGGGGTCCTAGTATGCCTTATCATGCGTTAGGACCCCTAGGGAGTTCCCATGACCCCTTTTGACACATTGGAATGCTCAAGTGTGTCTTAAGGGGTCCTAGGACCCCTTAAAACACACTTGAGTGTTCTAATGTGTCAAAAGGGGTCATGGGGACTCCCTAGGGGTCCTAGTACACCTTATCACACCTTAGGACCCGTAGGGAGTCCCTGTGACCCCTTAAGACACACTTGAGCATTCCAATGCGTCAAAAGGGGTCATGGGGACTCCCTAGGGGTCCTAATGTGTGATAAGGCATACTAGGACCCCTAGGGAGTCCCCGTGACCCCTTTTGACACATTGGAATGCTCAAGTGTGTCTTAAGGGGTCTTAGGTCCCCTTAAGACACACTTGAGCATTCCAATGTGTCAAAAGGGGTCACGGGGACTCCCTAGGGGTCCTAACATGTGATAATGCATACTAGGACCCCTTGGGAGTCTCCATGACCCATTTTGACACATTGGAACACTCAAGTGTGTGTTAAGTGGTCCTAGGACCCCTTAAGACACACTTGAGCATTCCAATGTGTCAAAAGGGGTCATGGGGACTTCCTAGGGGTCCTAACACATGATAAGGTTTACTAAGACCCATAGGGAGTCCCCATGACCCCGTTTGACACATTGGAATGCTCAAGTGTGTCTTAAGGGGTCTTAGGACCCCTTAAGACACACTTGAGTGTTCCAATGTGTCAAAAGTGATGATGGGGACTCCCTAGGGGTCCTAACACGTGATAAGGTGTACTAGGACCCCTAGGGAGTCCCCATGACCCCTTTTGACACATTGGAATGCTCAAGTGTCTTAAGGGGTCCTAGCTAGGACCCCTTAAGAAACACTTGAGCATTCCAATGTGTCAAAAGGGGTCATGGGGACTCCCTAGACCCCTTTTGACACATTGAAATGCTCAAGTGTGTCTTAAGGGGTCCTAGCTAGGACCCCTTAAGACATACTTGAGCATTCCAATGTGTCAAAAGGGGTCATGGGGACTTCCTAGGGGTCCTAACATGTGATAAGGCATACTAGGACCTTTAGGGAGTCCCTATGACCCCGTTTGACAGATTGGAATGGTCAAGTGTGTCTTAATAGGTCTTAGGACCCCTTAAGACACACTTGAGCATTACAATGTGTCAAACGGGGTCATGGGGACTCCCTAGGGGTCCTAACATGTGATAAGATGTACTAGGACCCCGAGGGAGTCCCCATGACCCCTTTTGACACATTGGAACAGACCCATTAAGACACACTTGAGCGTTCCAATGTGTCAAAAGGGGTCATGGGGACTCCCTAGGGGTACTAGTATGCCTTATCATGCGTTAGGACCCCTAGGGAGTCCCCGTGACCCTGTTTGACACATTGGAATGCTCAAGTGTGTCTGAAGGGGTCCTCTTAAGACACACTTTAGTGTTCCAATGTGTCAAAAGGGGTCATGGGGACTCCCTAGGGGTCCTAACGCGTGATAAGGCATACTAGGACCCCTAGGGAGTCCCCATGACCCCTTTTGACACATTAGAATGCTCAAGTGTGTCTTAAGGGACCCCTTAAGACACAGTTGAGCATTTCAATGTGTCAAAAGTGGCCATGGGGACTCCCTAGGGGTCCTAACGTGTGATAAGGCATACTAGGACCCTTAGGGAGTCCCCATGACCCTATTTGAGACATTGGAATGCTCAAGTGTATCTTAAGGGGTCTTAGGACCCCTTAAGACACACTTGAGCATTCCAATGTGTCAAAAGGGGTCATGGGGACTCCCTAGGGGTCCTAACATGTGATAAGGTGTACTAGGACCCCTAGGGAGTCCCCGTGACCCCATTTGACACATTGGAATGCTTAAGTGTGTCTTAAGGGGTCCTACGACCTCTTAAGACACACTTGAGCATTCCAATGTGTCAAAAGGGGTGATGGGGACTCCCTAGGGGTCCTAACACGTGATAAGGAATACTAGGACCCCTAGGGAGTCCCCATGACCCCGTTTGACATTGGAATGCTCAAGTGTGTCTTAAGGGGTCCTATAACTCCTTAAGACACACTTGAGCATTCCAATGTGTCAAAAGGGGTCACAGGGACTCCCTAGGGGTCCTAGTATGCCTTATCACATGTTAGGACCCCTAGGGAGTCCCCATGACCCCTTTTGACACATTGGAATGCTCAAGTGTGTCTGAAGGGGTCGTAGGACCCCTTAAGACACACTTGAGCATTCCAATGTGTCAAAAGGGGTCATCGAGACTTCCTAGGACCTCTTAAGACACACTTGAGCATTCCAATGTGTTAAAAGGGGTCAGAGGGACTCCCTAGGTGTGCTAGTATGCCTTATCATGCGTTAGGACCCCTAGGAAGTCCCCATGACCCCTTTTGACACATTGGAATGCTCAAGTGTGTCTTAAGGGGTCCTACGACTCCTTAAGACACACTTGAGCATTCCAATGTGTCAAAAGGGGTCACATGGACTCCCTAGGGGTCCTGGTATGCCTTATCATGCGTTAGGACCCCTAGGGAGTCCCCATGACCCCTTTTGACACATTGGAATGGTCAAGTGTTTCCAAAGGGGTCGTAGGACCCCTTAAGACACACTTGAGCTTTCCAATGTGTCAAAAGGGGTCATCAAGACTTCCTAGGGGTCCTAACATGTGATAAGGCATACTAGGACCCCTAGGAAGTCCCCATGACGCCTTTTGACACATTGGAATGCTCAAGTGTGTCTTAAGGGGTCCTAGGACCCCTTAAGACACACTTGAGTATTCCAATGTGTGAAAAGGGGTCATGGGGACTTCCTAGGGGTCCTAACGCATGATAAGGCATACTAGGATCCTTAGTGAGTCCCCATGACCCAAATGAGATGTTAGTGAATGACTTCTTGCTAATACTACTCTTCCACCAAATCCAGATTTCAACCTTTTGTGGATCTACAGGCTCAATCGCAAGCCCACAGAATTGGCCAAGAGAAAAATGTGATTGTATATTAATTGGTTACAAAATGTTCAGTGGAGGAGAAAATATTGCAACGATCAAGAAGAAAATTGGCTTTGGAAAATCTAGTTATGAATTTTGTTAAGAATGAAACTATTAAGGAATTGCATGAATCACAAAACATGAAAATAACCTTCTACCACAAAGAACATTCAAGCTATAGAATTTATTAACTCTGAATTTAAACATCTTATCAGCATTCATGGAAGAGATTTCATTAGCATCCATGGAAGAAATTTCATTAAAACTTTAGACAAAATCATCTAAAAAAATTCATTAACTTCAGGCGAAATCATTTAAGATGGAAAAAGACAAAATTGTATTACTCAGAAATGATAGAGAAAGAAAATGAGATAAACCAAATTTATCAAATTCTTGCAATCCGCAGCTTCTCTCCGAGTGCAAAATGACAATCCATGGATCCAAAATTATGGTAAAAATTAAATTCTTCGAGTAAGTCGTTCAGAAATGCGTAGAATACTGTAATGCATGATGATTTATATTGAATTTATGATGGACTATGCTATGCAAAAGCCCGCAATCTCTACCATATCTTAGAGTACCGATGAGAAGCAATGGTGAAAGTTTGAGACAGAGGTGGCGTTGGCATTGAATCGGCAAGACATTCTTCATAATATCGGGGCAGCACCATCGAAACGACAAGGCTTTCCTCATAATTTCATGCCGCCGCTGATCTCTTCTTTAAATTTATTAATGTGGTCAGTTCTACAGTGCCTGCATAATTTCCAGTACAACTGCTCATTTTACCAAACCCTTCCCTACTCTCCATAATCTTCAGCCGGTTCAAAGGTCCGTCCGGTTGTTCTTGTTTAACCTCCCAATGACTTTGTTGAGCTGCCGGATTATCAACAGGCATGGTACAATTGTCCGGTGACCAGAATCTATTTCGAGAACCTTTGCAATTTAGCGTTCCAGTTGAAAAAGCAGGGAAAGATACCATTTCACAGCCACAGGTAGTGGAAATAGAGTGATTCTCTTGCCCTCTGCTTCTATAATCTGTCTCCAGTGAACTATTCTTCAAAGCCTCCATTTCTGTGTAGCTAGGGTTTTCAGCGCCTGTAAAAGGCACAACTATGCCCCTGTAGGGACTCATGCTCGTGCTCAGAATCATATTAAATAATATTTAAAATGTAAAATGTATATTATATAATATTTAATATATAATATATAATCTAATATATAGTTTTTGATATTAATATATAATTAAATAATATTTAATGTAACATGTATATTATATAATATTTAATATATATAATATATAATCTAATATATAGTTTTTAATATTAATATATATTAAATAATATTTAATGTAAAATATATATTATAAAACATTTAATATATAATTGATATTATATAATATTTAATATATCTATTATATATCTAATATATAACTAATATATAGTTTATGAAGGATGGAGAAATGGGAGGGAGAAAGTGGAGGCAAAGTGAAAATTCAAAATTCTGCATCATATTCGGGTAAATATCGGGTACCCGAAAATATCGGGTACTCGATTAGGCTTGGTATTGCTTTGTGCACCAAACCTACATGGTCAACTATTGGAATGTCTCAAATACGTGTTATTCCCCTGTTTCTCTAAGTTCCAGACTTTGACAATGTAGCTGACGACTTTTTTTTCACCCAAATTTGATAAAATGAAAAGGGTATCTTAAGGAGATTATCAGCTCTCTATCGATATAATTGCTGTCAAATTTTGAATTTGGTAAGTAATTATTAGTTATTTTCTAATTGAGCTACCTCTAAAGTACTGATTTATATACTGATTGAAAAATGACTATAACTTTCAAACGGTATAACATTTTTGAAATTTAAAAAATGCGTCACATTCTATGCTTCGCCTACTATAAGGAAAAAAATAATAATTTTGAATTTTGTAAAGTTTTGAATGAGTTAAGGTGGTCAGACACGGGAGTTTTTTTATTCTAAAAATGTTGTAGCAGAAAATTCATAATTAATTATTTTTTTGGAATAAAATTACAAAAAAATATGCGTCACATCCGGGCATGAGTCTACTACTTATATATAAAATCTTATAATAAAATATTATCATTTGATTATGATTAAGGTGGTCAGACATACACCTACTTGGTATTTTTTTCTTGAAATTTTTGTACTGCTGCATTGAAATCTATACTTTTCACCAATCATACTAACTTTTTCTCAAAAAAGGCCTAGTAGTTTAGAAACTACAATCAATTTTCTATAGATTCCATTCTTACAACTTTTTGATATTAGGTTCATAGCTAGTTGAAATTTTCACATCAAGTTGACTAACCCTGATTTGCTGATTTTTCATTGCCACTTAAGGGCATAGTTTGGCCCCTCATGATCTTGCACATACCCTAGACATAGTTGTGATTGCTTGAAGCGAATTTTGAGTAGATCAGAGATGGAGATAGAAATGGAGGTTATTTAGTAAATCAACATATATGGGTGAAGTGGATCTGTATTTGCAAAGTGAGTTGTATGTTTTTCAGATCAGAACCCATTGTTACTTTCTAACCATTGTATCAGTCTAAATCCTATAATCAAGTTTCACCTAACAGTTATTGTATAAATCCTTTAATCAAGCTGACATTCTAATGGAATGATCTTAAGTCCTCTAACTAGGCCACTTTTAACATAGTGGTTTAAATCCTTTAATAGGGTCACACCTAACAGTGTGTATGTAATCCTTTAACAAGGTTGGCTTTTCACCGAGCTCAGTTTAGAAGAGTGAAAATCAGTAGCATGTTACAAAGTGGTTTTTTCCCAAATTGGGTTTCCGATATAAATTTTGGTGTTATACTTGTGTGAATGATTTTGATATGAATGTTGTTGAAAAATTTATATTCTACAAGTTAATTACTTTTAGATAGTGGACTGCATGTTATATGTTTCTGATATATACTATAGAGACCAAGTTGAATTGCTGATTAGATCTGAGTTTGTTGAAGTAATGGAAAGTTCAATTGGTACATCTGGACCTAAGAACAAATGATTCACCCCCACTCTCTGTTGTTCTAAATAATTCTAATAATTGGTATTAGAGTTGTTGGTACTTATAGAGAAAATTTTAAAGGTACTTGAAGCTAATGATCGAGATGTACAAAAAGGAGGTACTGAAATTGAACAAAGAGAACTTCCCTACATGGCAGAGTCTGATGAAATTTCATCTAGCTGGTATTGGTGATTTGACAAAGTACTATGTGGAAAATGAGTATGTTATACCTGCTACACCTTTGACTGCTGAGGAGATGAAAGAAAAATAAGAACACAATCAAGCAATGTTGGAGATTACATCTTCCTTAAGCTATCCTAAATTTGAAGACATTAAGGACTGTACTTGTTGGAAAAATAGTCAACTCTCCCCTCAAGATTTGTGACATGTCTTAACCACCTCTTGTATCTTCTATAAGTCTAGTGGTTGTATCCTAAATTAATAGGCCATTCTTTTGGTGCAACGACAACTACTACTTGTAACAAGTGGTATCAGAGCTTGGTCACAGGTTTGAATATCCTTAGGTAACACTGAGGGGGAGATTGTTGGCAAAATAGTCAGTGCTCCCCTTGGGATTTGTGACATGGCTTAACCACCTCCTATGTCTTCTATAAGTCTAGTGGTTGTATCGGGCATTAACGTGTCAATATTTTGGTGCAACAACAACTACTACTTGTAACAATACTAATGCAAAACAAATGTGGGACAATCTTGCAACTATCTATGGTAGAGGTATAAATGTGCTGAGAGCCAAATCTGAAAGCCTGAGAGGTAAGTTTGATGAATTAAAATGCAAAAAGGTGAAAACATTTCTTAGTATTGTGGTAGAATTAAGGAGGTAGTGAATGCTATTAGAGGAGCTAATGGAAATATTGATGATGAAACTGTTATTGGTAAAGTATTGAGGACTTTGCTTCCTATCTATACTATCAAAATTTCTGCAATACAAGAATCAAGATGTAACCTTGGTAATGTTCTAACTCTGGAAAGTCTTGTTGGTAAGATTACTACTTTTGAGTTGTTTAATTATGATAACTACACTGTTCCTAATGTTGAATCTCTATTCAAGTCTCAAATGGTTATGCATAAGTATAAGAAGGAAAAATAAAAGTGTGTGAAAAGTGATAGTGATAGTGACACTTCTGATGAAGATTTGGATGATCTTGAGGAACATCTGGCTAGAAGGATAAAAAGAGGAAAAGGGAAATATAAAGGTAAACTTCCTATAATCTATTTTTCATATAACAAAGTTGGCCATATTGCAGCAAGATGCCCTGACAGGAATGACATGGATGAGAGAAGGGAAAGAAAGTACAAAGACAAGGGAAATGATAGAGATCACCGAAGGTAAAAAGACTACAAATACAAAGGTAAGAAATCTTGTTATATTGTTGAAGAGGAAACTGACAGTGACACTAGTGAATCTAAATAATATGATGTAGAAGTTATTTATATTGTTATAAAAGATGATTCTGATGAAGATGATAAAATTGCACTTATTTATTATGTGAGTAAAGGTGATAAATGTATTATTGATAGTGGTTTCACACATCATATGACTGGTGATAAATTAAGTTTGAAACCATAGATCATTACAAAGGTAGAAGTGTTAAGTTTGGTAATGATGCACCATATCCTGTGAGAGGAAAATGATCAATTAGATTGACTAATGAGATCAAATGTGAAAATGATTATTGGGTTGAAGGTCTTAACTATAACTTGTTGACTGTTGCAGAGTTGAACAACACTGGTTACCGAGTGGAATTTCATCATAGAAAGGCTAAAATATTTGATGCTACTGGTGAACTAATTGGAAGTGGAGAAAAGACAAGAGGTAACTTGTTCTATCTATACGTATCTGAAGAAACATGTTTGTTTTCATAATTTGATGATGTATGGTTATGACATAAGAGGCTGTGTCATGTGAATTTTGACAATCTGGTAAATATTAGTAAAAAGAAGAAAGCTAGAGGTTTACCGAGATTGAAGAAACCTGATAATGTGATGTGTAAATAGTGTCAATTGGGAAAAATTGACAAAGTCTAGTTTTAAGAGAAAGACATATACTTCTGACAATATTTTGGAATTGGTTCATACTGACCTTTTTGGACCTATGTGTGTACAAAGTTATTGTGGTGATAAGTATTTCATTCTATTTGTTGATGAATATTCTAGAATGATGACTGTAATGTTTTTAAAGGAGAAATATGATGCATTTTAGTTGTTTAAGTGGTATTTAGCAAAAGTTAAAAAAGAAACAGGTAAAAGCTTGAAATATATGAAATCTGACAGAGGTGGAGAGTTTTTATCAAATGAGTTCAATTTTTTTTGCAATGATAGAGGAATAAAGAGACATATGTCTACACCGAGGACACCTCCACAAAATGGCATAGCAAAAAGAAGAAATAGGTCTATTATGGATTGTGCTAGAACACTGATGATAGAAAAGAATGTTGCACAAAAGTTCTATAGAGAAGATATAAGTATAACAGATGGATGTCAAATCTACATTTTTGAATAGGATATTAGAATAAGTGTACATTGAACATCCAAAAGGATTTATTGACCCAAGCAAGAAGAATATGGTTTGCAAGCTGCATAAGGCACTGTATGGATTGAAACAAGCCCCCAAAGCATGGTATGAGAGACTGCATAATTATTTGATAAAGACTGGATTTGCAAGGGAAAATGACAATAGTAATCTGTATATGAAGACCGAAAAAGGTAAAGGGATTTTGTTAGCTGAAATCTTTATTGATAATATCATATTTGGAGGACAAGATTCCCTATCTCAAAACTTTTCAAATGAGATGCAAACTAAATTTGAAATGTCTATGTTTGGTGAGATCAAATTCTTTGCTGGTTTGCAAGTTTATCAGATGAAGAAAGGTATCTATATTAGTCAATCTAAATATGTCAAGAAGATACTAAAAAATTTTGGTATGGAGGATTCCAGACCAGTAAGTACACCTATGGCTACTAGACATAAACTATCTAAAACTGATGATACAATTGAAGTGAATCAGACCTTGTATAGATCTATGATTGGAAAGATACAATATGTTGTTCACAACAGACCGGATATTGCCCTAGTAGTTGGGATTTTGGCAATATTTTCTGCCAATCCTAAGGAAAATCATACGGTGGCAGTAAAAAGAATATTGAGATATTTGAAAGGAACAAATGATCATGGATTATATTACAAGAAGAATGACAAGTTTGAACTGAGAGTTTACACTGATACAGATTGGGCTGGAAATGTTGATGATAGAAAAAGTACAAGTGGTGGAGCATTCTTTCCAGGAAAGAGATTAGTCTCCTGGACAAGAAAGAAACAGAACTGCATTTCCCAATCTATATCAGAAGCTGAGTATGCAGCAACAATAGTAAATTGTTTAAATTTGGTGTGAATCAAGCAATTATTAAAAGGTATGAAAGAGGAAATCACTGAGCCAATTGTTATTTTCTGTGATAACACAAGTGCTATTAACATATCAAAGAATCTAGTTATGCACACCAAGACTAAGAATATTGCTATCAAGTATCATTACTTGAGAGAGCTAGTTCAAGATAAAGAAGTGAGATTGGAGTATGCGAATACAAAGGAACAATTAGAAGATATATTCACAAAAGATTTACCTAAGGATTCTCATGAATATCTTAGAGGTAAACTAGGCGGGATTCCCCTAACTGAGGCTACCTAGTAAAATAGGAGCACTGCATCAAATGTGCTAATCAGAATATTTGACAAATTGATGTAGAAAAGGTCACACTTTAGGTGTTGTCTAGAGCTTATGAGAAGTAAGGCAGAGATATTAATCAGTCATAAGCAAGATGATAGAGGGAGTATACAACATACAAAACTGACATGAAGAGACCCACATGGTAAATATGTAAGTGATTAATACAAGCTTTGACATTGTTATCAAAGAGGGAGAAGATTCAATGAAAATAAATGGAGTGATACAACACCGAGGGAGAAGACTCAATGAAACCTGAGGGAGAGATACATAAAAGATTTAGAGGGAGTAATTGAGCAAGTGGTCAGGAAAGGAAAAAGTTTTGAATCATAATGAAGCTAAAGATATTAATAAAAATGTGATGCACAGAGTTTTTGGATTGTTTGGTAAGTCACATGTTATTCATGTGGTGTTTCCATCAATGCCAAAGAGGGAGATTGTTGGAAACTACAATTGAAACAATTATTATATTGTCATTGATCTCAAACTTTAATTGGTAAGACAATTGCTATTTAGGATAGTACCATATCTTTTGATTGATAAAGAGGTTTTGAAAAGAGGAGATAACAAGAGCACCTAAGGAAAGGTTGAGTTATGTGATACTTCAATGGGTACTTGATTAGTTGGCACATTGACAAGATAATGTGTTGTTTATCTAAGTAAGAAGAAAGAATGGAAATGTAGGCTTAACCAATAAAAAGTGAAGAAATCTAGTTTAAGTCGAGTGATGTTAGTGTTGACTGAGCACCAGTATATGCCGAGTAAATCTAGTGTTGACCAAACATAAGTAATTGCCAAGTGACAAGAAATTACCGAGCAAAGACAACATTTTCCGAGGAAGAGAGTTTGTAGTGATGACCGAGGAGATGAACATAGTATTGACCGAGTGTTAGTAATTTACATTTGGAGAAAGAATTGAGAATCCCAGCCGACATAGTTGAATTCTTGGGATTTGTAAAATGTGTTGACATTATTAATGAATTGTATGGAGCATTTAATGCATAGTAAATCATTTTCTTGTGGATTCAAAGAGAAGTTTGGAGATGTATATATAAGGAAAAAATGGAGAACATAATGATGGAAGGATTCGATGAATCTGACCTAAGTAGAAGAGGCTGATGTTATTGATTGATAAGTCTAAGAAGAAGGCTGAAGGTGAGATTGTGAAGGAGATAAATAGAGTTGTGATTTCTTGAAGCGAATTACGAGCATATTAGAGATGGAGATGGAAATGAAGTTCAATTAGTAAATTAGTATATATGTGCGAAGTGGATCTATATTTGCAAAGTGAGTTGTATGTTTTTTAGATCAGAACCTAATGTTACTTTCTAACCATTGTATGAGTCTAAATCCTTTAATCAAGGTTGACCTAACAATCATTGTATAAATCCTTTAATCAAGCTGACATTCTAATGGAATGATTTTAAGTCCTCTAACCAGGCCACTTTTGATAGAGTGTTTTAAATCCCTTAACATGGTCACACCTAATAGTGTGTATGTAAACCTTTAACAGGGTTGGCTTTTCACAGAGCTCACTTTAGAAGAGTGAAAATGAGTAGCATGTTACAAAGTAGTTTTTTCCCAAATTGGGTTTCCACTATAAATCCTAATGTTATACTTGTGTGAATGATTTTGATGTGGATGTTGTTGAAAGCTTTATATTCTGCAAGTTAATTACTTTTGGATAGTGGATTGCGTGTTATATGTTTATGATATATGCTATAGAGACCGAGTTGAATTGCTAATTAGATCTAAGTTTGTTGAAGTAATGGAAAGTTCAATTGGTACATCTGGACCTAAGAACAACTGATTCACCTCCCTCTCTATTATTCTAAATCATTCTAATAATTGGTATCACAGATGTTGGTGCTTATAGATAAAAGTGTAAAGGTACTTGAAGCTAATGATCGAGATGTACAAAAAGGAGGTACCAAAGTTGAACAAAGAGAACTTCCATGAATGGAAGAGTTTGATGAGATTGAATCTAGCTAGTATTGGTGATTTGACAAAGTACTATGTGGAAAATGAGTATGTTATACCTACTACACCTTTGACTATCAAGGAGATGAAAGCAAAACAAGAACACAATCAAGAAATGTTGGAGATTGCATCTACCCTAAGCTATCTTGAATTCAAAGACATCGAGGACTGTACTAATGCAAAAAAAATGTGGGACACTCTTGCAACTATCTATAGTGGAGATACAAATGTGTTGAGAGCCAAATCTGAAAGCCTTAGAGGTAGGTTTGATGAAATGAAAATGAAAGAAGGTGAAAATATTGCTCACTATTATGGTAGAATTAAGGAGGTAGTGAATTCTATTAGAGGAGCTAATGGAAACATTGATGATGAAGCTGTTATTGGTAAAGTATTAAGGACTTTGCTTCCTATCTATGCTATCAAAATTTATACAATACAAGAATCAACATGTAACCTTGGTAATGTTTTAATTCTGGAAAGTCTTGTTGGTAAGCTTACTAGTTACTTTTGTGCTATCTAATTATGATAACTACACTGTTCCTAATGTTGAATCTACATTCAAGTCTCAAATGGTTATGCATAAGTCTAAGAAGAAAAAATAAAAGTGTGTGAAAAGTGATAGTGACAACACTAGTGATAGTGACACTTCTGATGAATATTTAGACGATCTTGAGGCACTTGTGGCTAGAAGGCTAAAAAGAGGAAAAGGGAAATATAAAGGTAAACTTTCTATAATCTATTTTTCATGTAACAAAGTTGGCCATATTGTAGCAAGATGCCCTGATAGGAATGACAAGGATGAGACAAGGGAAAGAAAGTACAAAGACAAGAGAAATGATAGAGATCACCAAAGGTACAAAGACTACAAAGACAAAGGTAAGAAATCTTGTTATATTGCTAAAGAGGAAACTGATCTAGTGACACTAGTGAATTTGAAGAATGTGATATAGAAGTTGTTTATGTTGCCATGAAATATGATTCTGATGAAGATGAGAAAAATGCACTTATTTCTTAAATGAGTAAAGGTAATAAATGGATTATTGATAGTGGTTTCTCACATCACATGACTGGTGATAAAAGTAAGTTTGAAACTCTAGATCATTACAATGGTAGAAGTGTTAAGTTTGGTAATGATGCACCATGTCCTATGAGAGGCAAAGGATCAATTAGATTGACTGATATGATCACATGTGAAAATTCTTATTTCGTTGAAGGTCTTAACTATAACTTGTTGAGTGTTGCGGAGTAGAACAACACTAGTTACCAAGTGGAATTTCATCACAGAAATGCTAAAATATTTGATGCCACTGGTGAACTAACTAGAAGTGGAGAACATATAAGAGGTAACTTGTTCTATCTAGACCTATGTGAAGAAACATGTTTCTTTACACAATTTGATCATGCATGGTTATGGCATAAGAGGCAGTGTCATGTAAATTTTGACAATCTGGTAAATATTAGTAAAAAGAAGAAAGTTAGAGGTTTTCTGAGATTGAAGAAAATTGATAATAAAAATGTGTAAACAATGTGAATTCCAAGAAAAATGACAAAGTATAGTTTTAAGAGAAAGACATATACTTCTAACAATATTTTGGAATTGGTTCATATTGACCTTTGTGGACCTATGGGTGTACAAAGTTATTGTGGTGATAATTATTTCATTCTGTTTGTTGATGATTATTCTAGAATGATGACTGTAATGTTTTTAAAGGAGAAATATGATGCATTTTAGTTGTTTAAGTGGTATTTAGCAAAATTTGAAAAAGAAATAGGTAAAAGATTGAAATGTCTAAGATCTAATAGAGGTGGAGAATTTATATCAAATGAGTTCAATCTGTTTTGCAATGATAGATGAATAAAGAGACATATGTCTGCACCGAGGACACCTCCATAGAATGGCATATTAGAAAGAAGAAATAGGTTAATTATGGATTATGCTAGAACACTAATGATAGAAAAGAATGTTGCATAAAAGTTATGGAGAGAAGCTGTAAGTACAACTGTTTATACCTTGAACCGAGTACAAATCAAGAAATGTAAAAATGCTACACCTTTTGAGTTATGACATGGATATACACTTAATGTGAAGTATTTTAGAGTCTTTGGGAGTAAATTCTATATATTGAAAGACAATAGGAATGGAAAATTTGATACAAAAAGTGATGAAGGCATATTCCTAGGATATTCCACTAAGAGAAAAGCTTATAAGTGTTTGAATTCTAACACTAACAAAATTGTGGAAAGTGCAAATGTTAAAGTTGATGAATATGCAAAAAATAATGAATTGGAGTGCAAGAAACAACCTAAAGATTACAGATATTTTGTATACATGGAAGAAGGAGAGGAAAGTAATACACCTGAACTAGATGCAGAGTCAGAAATAGGTAATACCGAGCATTGGGAGGATGCTGCCAAGAAAGAAGAAGAAGTAGATAATTTGCATGATGAATTTGAAGATCTAGAACAAGGAGAAAGGAAATCTGAACCTACATTAGAATAGTATGTAAGAAGAGATCATAAGCTTGAGAAAATCATTGGAGATAAAGAATCTAGAGTCATGACAAGAAGTAAGTTGAAAGATCATACATGGTTACTATGTGAGTTTGAGCCTAAAACATTAAAAGGTGCTTTAGAGAATGATGACTGGATACAAGTCATGAATGAAGAAATATAGTAGATAGAAAAGAATAATACCTGGACTCTAGTGTCAAGACCAAAAGACAAGAATGTTATTGGAACAAAATGGGTATTCAGAAACAAGATAAATGAACATGGAGAAGTCACTAGAAACAAGGCCAGATTAGTATGTAAGGGGTATGAACAAGAATAAGGGACTGACTATGGGGAGACATTTTCCCCTGTTGAAAGATTAGAAGGAGTAAGCACTCTACTTGCATATGCATCTTATAAAGGATTCAAAGTATAATAGATGGATGTCAAATCTGCATTTTTGAATGGGATATTAGAAGAAGAAGTATACATTGAAAAACTAGAAGGATTTTTTGACCAAAGAAAAAAGAATATGGTTTGCAAGCTGCACAAGGGACTGCAATATGCTTAGTCTTGGTGTGCATAACTGGATTCTTTGAAATGTTAATAGCATTTGTGTTATCACAAAAAATAACAAGCTCAGTGATTTCCTCTTTCATACCTTTTAACAATTGCTTGATCCACACCAAATTTGAACAATTTACTACTGCTGCTACATACTCAGCTTTTGTTGTAGATTGGGAAATGAAAAATGATTTCTTGCTTGTCTAGGAGACTAATCTCTTTCCTAGAAAGAATGATACACCACTTGTACTTTTTCTATCATCAACATTTCTAGTCCAATCTGCATCAGTGTAAACTCTCAATTCAAACTTGTCATTCTTCTTGTAATATAATCCATAATCCTTTGTTCCTTTCAAATATCTCAATATTATTTTTACTACCATCATATGATTTTCCTTAGGATTGGCATAAAATATTGCCTTAATCCCAACTGCTAGGGCAATATATGGTTTGTTGTGAATAACATATTGTAACTTTCCAATCATAGATCTATACAAGGTTTGATTCACTTCAACTATATCATTAGTTTTAGATAGTTTCTATCCAATAGCCATGTGTACTTATTGGTCTGGAATCCTCCATACCAAAAAAATTTAGTATCTCCTTGACATATTTAGATTAAGTACTATAGATACCTTTCTTTGTCTAATAAACTTGCAAACCAACAAAGAATTTGATCTCACCAAACATAGACATTTCAAATTTAGTTTGCATCTCATTTGAAAAGTTCTGGCATAGGGAATCTTGTCCTCCAAATATGATATCATCAAAAAAGATTTCAGCTAACAAAATCCCTTTACCTTTTTCAATCTTCATATAAATATTATTGTTGTCATTTGTCCTTGCAAATCCAATCTTTATCAAATAATTATGTAGTTTCTCATACCATGCTCTGGGGGCTTGTTTGAATCCTGCTATCAAGTATCATTACTTGAGAGAGCTAGTTCAAGACAAAGAAGTAAGATTGGAGTATGTGAATACAAAGGAACAATTAGAAGATATATTCACAAAAGCTTTACCAAGGATGCTCATGAATATCTTAGAGGTAAACTAGGGGTGATTCTTCTAACTGAGGCTACCTAGTAAAATAGGAGCACTGCATTAAATGTGCCAATAAGAATATTTGACAAATTGATGTAGAAAAGGTCACAGTTTAGGTATTTTCTAGAGTTGTGAGAAGTAAGGCAGAGATATTAATCAGTCATAAGTAAGATGACAGAGGGAGTATACAACATACATAATGACATGAAGATACCTACATGGTAAAGATGTAAGTGATTGATACAAGCTTTGGCATTGTTGTCAAAGAGGGAGAAGATTCAATGAAAACAAATGGAGTGATACAACACTGAGGGAGAAGATTCAATGAAACCTGAGAGAGAGATACATAAAATATTTAGAGGGAGTAATTGAGCAAGTGGTTAGGCAAGGAAAAAGTTGTGAATCAGAATGAAGCTAAGGATATTAATAAAAATCTAATGCACAGAGTTTTGGATTGTTTGGTAAATCATGTGTTATTCATGTGGTGTTGCCATCAATGCCAAAGAGGGAGATTATTGGAAACTACAATTGAAATAATTTTTATATTGTCATTGATGTCAAACTTTAATTGGTAAGACAGTTGCTATCTTGGATAATACCTTATCTTTTGATTGATGAAGAGCATTTAAAAATAGGAGATAACAAAAGAACCTAAGGAAAGGTTGAGTTATGTGATACTTCAATGGGTACTTGATTTGTTGGCACATTTACAAGATAATGTATTGTTTATCTAAGTAAGAAGAAAGACTAGAAATGTAGGCTTAATCAAGAAAAAGTGAAGAAATCTAGTTTAAGTCAAGTGATGTTAGTGTTGATTGAGTGCCTGTATATGCCGAGTAAATCTAGTGTTGATCAAACATCAGAAATTGCCGAGCGACATGAAAATACTGAGCAAAGACAATGTTTGCTGAGGAAGACAGTTTGTAGTGATGACTGAGATACAAAGTGATGATTGAGGAGATGAACACAATATTGACCGAGTATCAGTAATTTACATTTGGAGAAAGAATTGAGAATCCCAGCCAACATAGTTGAATTCTTGGGATATGTAAAATGTGTTGACATTTAATGCAACATAAACCATTTTCTTGTGGATTCAAAGAGAAGTTTGGAGATGTATCTAGAAGGAAAAAATGGAGAACATAATGATGGAAGGATTTGATGAATCTGACCTAAACCTAAGATCTACAGAGGAGATTAAGTGGAAAAGATTGATCTACCTGATCAAAGAGGTATAAAGGGAAACCTAATTGTGAGGTTACAAAGAGAGGAGAAGAGGCTGATGAAAAATTGACTGATAAGTCTAAGTAGAAGGATGAAGGTGAGATTGTGAAGGAGCTAAACAAAGTTGTGATTCCTTGAAGAAAATTCTGAGCAAATTAGAGATGGAGATGGAAA
This sequence comes from Chamaecyparis obtusa, assembly GCA_027943335.1. NCBI lineage: Eukaryota > Viridiplantae > Streptophyta > Pinopsida > Cupressales > Cupressaceae > Chamaecyparis > Chamaecyparis obtusa. Next base: position 773,549 of record BSBK01005294.1, read on the forward strand.
TGAAGGTCAGTTAGTAAATCAACATATATGTGCAAAGTGGATCTGTATTTGCAAAGTGAGTTTTATTTTTTTTAGATCAGAACCTATTTTTACTTTCTAACCATTGTATCAGTCTGAATCCTTTAATCAAGGTTGACCTAACAGTCATTGTTGGAGATTTGCCAGCAGGCCAGTACTGACTGTATGTTTGTCATTGATGACAACATATGGAAAGTAGCATGCGTGGAAGAATTATGAAGTTAGCTTCTAGTATATGTTTCTTAGACATGTTATCAACATGATATCATGGGCGCAAAGGTTAACTGTTAGTACAAATAGTTATATAGCAACTTGTGTCAGCAGTGTTCCTGACAGAGTAACAGGCAGTGTTTTGTGTATGGTTGTCTATAAAATTATCATGGAGCCTTGCACGCTTGGATATATGATGAAGACATATTAGTGATGTTACATTCATGGACACAGAGTCTAAAGATTAGTAGAAGTGAAGTTATGTAGTCACTATTCACCAGTAGCAGTTTCTTGTGTTTGTTCAAAAGAGCCGACAGAGATTATATTGGTTCTAGAGTTGCACCTGTCATTTTAGTATGCACCCTTGGATTTAAGCTTAGAGAAGAGTTAGTGATATTTGGTTAAGAGTGCATGAAGTAATTCAGCTTGAGGAGAAAGATCCAGTTGTTTTGGTAGAGCTGACAGTGTGTAGCGTGCGTTTACAATTATCTTATTAGATAGGTCCTAGAATGTGTTGCGTGCTTAGTAGATTTGACTGATTTATTATTGAAGTTTGTTATGACCTCTCTAATATGATTTCAAGATGGTTCTAATAGGATGACCTGATTATATCATTTAGAGGAAATATATTTATAGGCAGTCATTTGTGATTGCTTGAGTGTGGTTCATAGTTGATTAAGAAGAGAAGAGCAGAGTGTGCGAAGTGTTAAGCCATCAGAAGAAGGTCTATGTGACCAATTAAAGTGTTTTTTCTATACATTGGAACTGATCCAGACATTAGGTCTAAGCATAGTTCACCAAGATCCAAATATAGTGTGTATCTGTTATTCAGAAGGTTGTAGCCTTCATCCCTTTGAGTAGTGTGCTCTTGGATGGTGTGTCCTCTCCCCTCATAGGGACTATTGTAAAAGACTCCTAATAGGGTCTGACCCTTGACCAGGTCTACTGTACTTAATATATTGTAAAGCAACTCCTAATAGGGTTAAGGGTCTTCTAACAAGGATCATAATACGCTAGTGCAGAATATTAGTGGGTGTCAATTCCCATCGTGGTTTTTACCTATTTGGGTTTCCCCGTAACCATAATATTGTGTTGTGTTCAGGTGTTCTTTAATTTTGTTTATGCTTTATGTTTAAGTATACTTATTGGATAAATAATTGAAACTTGTAGATAACTGATTCACCACCCCCCCCCTCTCAGTTATCTCTTGGGACTATTCCTAACAACTGGTATCAGAGCCAAGTGCCTCAAAAAGAAAGTTTAACAACTTGAGGTTGACCAGATGGCATTCTTCAGAAAAGAAAGTCCTAGTTTGATGGAGAGAATTATCTTGATTGGAAGAACAAGATGGTGACTCATTTACAATGCATTGCTTTTGAAGTTTTTGATGTAACTATCAAAGCAGTCAAGATTCCTACTTTAGAAGACCTTGCAAAGGATGATGCTACTAATAAGAAAAAGGAATTATTTCATCAGAATGCAATAGTCAAAGAAGCCCTTATCAGCGCCCTATCTGATAGTGAGTTTTTAGAAATAAAGAAGGTAGATACAACCCACAAAATATGGAAGTACCTAGAAGACATATTTGAAGGAGACAAACAAGAAAAGGATTTGCACAGAAAGACATGGAAGAAAAGATACAATGCATTAGAGATGCCACCTAAAGAAAACATCAGAGCTTACAATCAAAGGATCAATGAAGCAGTTGCTCAAATTAGGAACAATGGTTGAGAAATCTCAGAGGAAGACATTATGGACAAATTGATGACTAATCTCACTCTAGAATATGAAAACAAGATCAACATACTTGATGAGACCATGCAACTTACATCAAATTTCAAGAGAGAGACCTTGATCAGAAAAATCTCAGCTTTTGAGATTTCAAGATTAAAGATAGAACCTAAAAGTGAGATAGCCTTCAAAGCAACAGTTCATGGTAAGAAATCTGCAAACACTTATGGTAATTTTGATGATGATGATGAAGAGAAAACACTAGATGATTTCATTGCTATGATCGTAAAAAGAGAAAAGAAAGGAAAAGGAAAATATGAAGGTCAATTTCCATTTAAATGCTTTTCATATAATAAGATTGGTCACTTTGCATCTAAATGTCCCTTAAGAGCTAGAAAGTTCAAAAATGACTACAAGCCTAAATTCTCTAAGGAATGTTACTATGCTGGAGATGGAGTTTTAGATGATAATTCAGTTGAAGAAGAAATTGGATTTATTACTATCATAGAGAAAATGAACAACAAGACAGATCATGAAGATGAGAAAGAGAAACAAGAGCTAGCATTGATTTCCCAAGTTGATATAAGGATAGATTGGATTATAGATAGTGGTTGTTCACATCACATGATAGGTGATAAAAATAGATTTGTTCATCTAGAAAAATACAATGGTGGCATGGTTAGATTTGGAGATAACACTCCTAAACCCATAGTTGGTAGAGGAGCCATCACCTTGGATGGAAAGAATAGTACTGATGATGCTCTCTATGTAGATGGTTTGAAACATAACCTTCTTAGTGTTGGATAGTTACTTGGAAAAGGTTATCAGTTGGAGTTCAAAGATGACAAATGAATCATTAACAACAAGGATGGTGTTATGATTGCATCAGGCTCAAAGACTAGAGGTAATGTTTTCCAACTCAATTCAGAAGCTAGTTGTTTTGTTGCTAAAGTTGATGATAGTTGGTTATGGCATAAAAGACTATGTCATATCAATTTTGATAACATAGTAAAGATAAGCAATGTAAAGGCAGTAAGAGATCTACCTAGCATAGCAAAGCCAGTTGATACTATATGCAGGGAATGTGTGATGGGAAAGCATGTGAGAAACTCATTCAGGAGCAAGAACAATTTAGTAGAGAACAAGTTGGATCTGATTCATACAAACCTATGTGGTCCAACTCAAACAAGATCATACTATGATGAAAGGTATTTCATTTTGTTTGTTGATGATTATACTAGGATGATGTGGGTTGCATTCTTGAAAGATAAGTTAGAAGCATTTGATAAGTTAAAAATATTCAAAGCTAAGATTGATAATGAATCTGGACTAAAGATAAAATGTTTGAGATCGGATAGAGGAGGAGAATTCATCTCTGATAGATTCTATGAGTACTGCAAAGAAAATGACATAAAGAGATAGTTGAGTGCACCTAGAATCCCTCAGTAGAATGGAATTGTAGAGAGATTGAATAGGATCATCCTTGATATAGTGTGCACCATCATGATTGAAGGAAATGTTGCAGACACCTGTTGGAGAGATGCGATCAATACAATAGTCTACACCATCAATATAATTCAATTGAGGCCTGGCATTGACAAAACACCATATGAGCTATGGTTTGGTAATGTTCCCACAATAAAATACTTCAGAATCTTTGGAAGCAAGTGCTACATCAAGAGGGATGAAGCAGTAGGCAAGTTTGATGCAAGAAGTGATGAAGGTATTTTCCTTGGTTACTCTACCAAAAGTAAAGCTTATAGATGTTTCAATTTAAGATTGAAAAAGATCATTGAAAGTGCTCATGTTAAGATTGATGAAAATTTTATGGTTCAAGAAAGATATCATGATTACTCACCCATGATTGAAGAAGAACCCAGACCCTCCACTAGTGAGACAGTTATTGAAGAAATGTTTGACAATATTAATGTGTTATTCAATGACCTAGAGACAAGTGAAGAAGATACTCCTAAGGTTGATGAGTCAGCATCACCTAAAGTTCCAAAGTTTACATCTAGAAACCATTCCAAGAAAGACATCATTGGAGATCAGAGCGACAAAGTCTTAACAAGATCTCAAGCAAAGAACTTAGCTAGCAGTGAAGCGATATGTTTACTATCTCAAATTAAACCTTTAAGTGTTGAAGATGCATGCAATGATTCAGATTGGCATGATGCTATGAAAGAAGAACATGATTAGATTATTAAGAATGACACTTGGGAACTGGTCCCAAGACCTAGTGATAAGAATGTGATTGGAACAAAGTGGATATTCAGAAACAAGATGAATGAAGATGGTACAGTAGTAAGAAATAAAGCAAGGTTAGTATGTAAGGGATATGCACAAAGAGAAGGCATCGATTATTAAGACACATTTGCACCTGTGAGAAGATTAGAAGCTATTAAGTTGTCTCTAGCTTACACTACAGTAAAAAAATTCAAATTTTATTAGATGGATGTCAAGTCAGCATTCTTGAATGGAGATTTGAAAGAAGAAGTATACATTGAGCAGCCGAAAGGATTCACTTTATCAGAAAATCCTAATATTGTATGTAGATTGAAGAAGGCCCTCTATGGACTTAAGTAAGACCCTAGAGCATGGTATGAGAGACTAGATGGATATCTAACAAATATTAGATTCAAGAAAGGAGCAGCAGACTATAATCTATTCATAAGAGAGACATCTAAAGGTTTACTACTTGTAGCTATATTTGTTGATGACATTATCTTTGGAGGGAATGAAAAACTTAGTGTTGAATTGCTAAGGAGATGCAAAATGAATTTGAGATGAGTATGATTGGTCCTATCAAATACTTTTTGGGACTAAATGTGCAGCAGAAAGAGAAAGGTATTTTCATTAATCAGTCTAAGTATGTGAAAGAAATATTGAAGAAATTCAAGATGGATGATTGCAAGCTAGTAGGGACACCTATGATCACAGGATGCAAGCTTACAAAAGAAGATGATTCTCCTGCAGTAGATATAACATTGTACAAGTCTATGATTGGAAAACTTATTTATCTTACTTAGAATAGACCTGATATTTCCAATGCATTGGCATAGTTGGAAGATTTGCAGTAGAGCCTAAACAAAGTCACCTCATGGCAGTAAAAAGGATATTTAGATATTTGCAAGGCACTATAGACTATGGTCTATGGTATCCTAATTCAAAAAATGTTGAGCTTCATGTGTACACTGATGCAGATTGGGTAGGATGCATTGATGACAGAAAGAGTACATCAGGTGGAGTAGTGTTTCTTGGTGATAGACTTGTCACTTGGACAAGAAAGAAACAAAATTTTATTTCTCAGTCAACAACATAAGCGGAGTATATTGCAGCATCCTTGAATTGTTCTACAATTGTTTGGATCAAGTAGATGATAAAGGATTTTGGAATTCAGATTGATTATCCTATTGTTATTCACTGTGATAACACTAGAACTATCAATATGTCGAAGAACCCTATGATGCATGCAAAGAAAAAGCACATTGAGATCAAGTATCACTTCCTAAGAGAGAAAGTGGTAGAGAAAGAAGTCAAGCTGGACTATGTGAGTACTAAAGATCAGTTGGTAGACATATTCAAAAAGCCCTTCCCAAAGGATACTTTTGAGTATCTTAGGGAGAAGTTGGAAGTAATTCCCTTCCCTGATTCTGCTTAGAAGAAAGAAGGAAAAGCATGAGTCCTCAGGGACTGATGGATGGTTTACTACTCTACTTTTGGAGTAGTACCGATGCTTAAAATATTTGGTGCCCTTTTCCATTGATGTCAAAGGGGGAGTAATATATAGTCATGAAAAATAGAAGTAAAAAGAAGAGTAATATACTAAGGGGAGTAGTATTCAGTTATGATAGAATTTCAGTTGAAGAAATGGAGAATGTTGAAGAATACTGCAGTAGATGGAGGACTCATCTTTGGGGGAGTCTTGAAGAGGAAATGGAGAATATTATAAAAGAATTATTCATTTGAATTGGTGGATTTTTTCATTCCTTATGTTGCCATCAATGCCAAAGGGGGAGATTGTTGGAGATTTGCCAGCAGGCCAGTACTGACTGTATGTTTGTCATTGATGACAACATATGGAAAGTAGCATGTGTGGAAGACTTATGAAGTTAGCTTTTAGTATATTTTTCTTAGACATGTTATCAGCATGATATCATGGGCGTAGAGGTTAACTATTAGTACAGACAGTTATATAGCAACTTGTGTCAGCAGTGTTCCTGACAGAGTAACAGGTTGTGTTCTGTGTATGGTTGTCTGTATAGTTATCATGGAGCCTTGCGTGCTTGGATGTATGATGAATACATATTAGTGATGTTATATTCATGGACACAGAGTCTAAAGATCAATAGAAGTGAAGTTATGCAGTCACTATTCACCAGTAGCAGTTTCCTGTGTTTGTTTAGAAGAGCCGATAGAGATTATATTGGTTCTAGAGTTGCGCCTATCATTTCAGTATGCACCCTTGGATTTAAGCTTAGAGAAGAGTTAGTGATATTTGGTTAAGAGTGCATGAAGTAATTCAGCTTGAGGAGAAAGATCTAGTTGTTTTGGTAGAGCCGACATTGTGTAGCATGCGTCTATAATTATCTTATTAGACAGGTCCCAGAATGTGTTGTGTGCTTAGTAGAGCTGAATGATTTATTATTGAAGTTTGTTATGACTTCTCTAATATGATTTCAAGGTGGTTCTAATAGGCTAACTTGATTATATCATTTAGAGGAAAGATATTTATAGACAATCATTTGTGATTGCTTGAGTGTGGTTCATAGTTGATTAAGAAGAGAAGATCATAGTGTGTGAAGTGTTGAGCCATCAGAAGAAGGTCTATGTGACCAAGTAAAGTGTTTGTGCTATACATTGGAACTGATCCATACAATAGGTCTAAGCACAGTTCACCAAGATCCAGATATAGTGTGTATCTGTTATTTAGAAGGTTGTAGCCTTCACACCTTTGAGCAGTGTGCTCTCAGACATTGTGTCCTCTCCCCTAACATGGACTATTGTAAAAGACTCCTAACAGGGTCCAACCCTTGACCAGGTCTACTGTACTTAATATATTGTAAAGAAACTCCTAACAGGGTTAAGGATCTTCTAACAAGGATCATAATACACTAGTGTAGAATATTAGTGGGTGTTAATTCCCACCGGGGTTTTTACCTATTTGGGTTTCCCCGTAACCAAAATATTGTGTTGTGTTCAAGTATTCTTTCATTTTGTTTATGTTTTATGTTTAAGTATACTTAATTGGATAAAGAATTGAAACTTGTAGATAACTGATTCACCCCCCCTCTCAGTCATCTCTTGGGACTATTCCTAACAAGTCAGTTAGTAAATCAACATATATGTGCAAAGTGGATCTGTATTTGCAAAGTGAGTTTTATTTTTTTTCAGATCAGAACCTACTGTTACTTTCTCACCATTGTATCAATCTAAATCCTTTAATCAAGGTTGACCTAACATCATTGTATAAATCCTTTATCAAGGTGACATTCTAATGGAATGATCTTAATTCCTCTAACCAGGCCACTTTTGACAGAGTGTTTTAAATCCTTTAACAGGGTCACACCTAATAGTGTGTATGTAAACCTTTAACAAGGTTGACTTTTCACAGAGCTCACTTCAGAATAGTGAAAATTAGTAGCATGTTACAAATAGTTTTTTCCCGAATTGGGTTTCCACTATAAATCATGGTGTTATACTTGTGTGAATGATTTTGATGTGGATGTTGTTGAAAGCTTTATATTCCGCAAGTTAATTACTTTTGGATAGTGGACTGCATGTTATATTTTTTTGATATATATTATAGAGACTGAGTTGAATTGCTGATTAGATTTGAGTTTGCTAAAGTATTGGAAAGTTCAATTGGTACATTTGGACCTGAGAACAACTGATTCACCCCCTCTCCATTGTTCTAAATCATTATAACATAATGTATACCCTGGTATGCACTAGAACGAATATTGCACATGTTGTAGGAGTGGTTGGTAGGTGTATGAGTCATCCTGGAATTGAACATTGGAATGTAGTAAAATGTATTCTCAGATATTTGAGAGGTACATCTAGTAAATGCTTACATTTTGGGGGCTCCAATACTAATTTACAAGGCTATGTTGACTCATATTTGGTAGGGGATTTATATAATAGGTGAATTACTACATGATATACATATTTAATATTGGTAGGACAAATGTGAGTTGGATTTCTCGATTGTAGAAGGTGAATGCTTTATCCACTACAACGGAAGAGTATGTTGAGTTGCTACAAAGGAAAATAAGGAGATGATATGGCTACAATTTTTCATGGAAGAGTTAGGAAAATAAAAAAATAAGAAATTATTTGTTTACAAATAGCCAGAGTTTCATTCATCTTGCAAAGAATTATGCCTTACATTCGAAGGCCAAACACATATAGCTGAGGTTTCACTCCATTCAGTTAGTTTTTGATGATGTACAACTAAAGATGGAAAAGATACATACATATGAAAATATAATAGATATGTTTAGAAGGTAGTGACAAGGGAGAATCTTAACTCCTCTTCCACTTGGGTTGGTCTTCAAGACTAAAATCAATAAAATAACAATAGAGTCTAGGGTGCATCAATATAATAGGAGATTAAGGGGTAGCAATGTTGCTATAGGATCAGTCTCCAAGTGGGAGATTGTTTAGTGTGGAGCTTGATCAATCTCCAAGTTGGAGATTTTTGGTTTGTGGTGAATAATTAGGAAGTATTGTACACTCAAAAAAAACTTGGGGTTAACTTGTCAAGTGTTTTTGGGTTGACTTTTCAAGCATTTACCTAGGTTGACTCATCAAGTATTTTTAGGATTTACTTGTTAACTGACATTGGTAAACTACCTAAAGGGATATAAATAAGTGGTGTGCAACTTAAAATGTATCATATTGTAATTTTATCTTCATTGGATAATAAGATTGGAATCTCTATTTGATGGACATAGCCCAAGATTGGGTGAACCATGTTAAATCTTTGTATCTTTTATTCTACTTCTATACATGCTTTATTCTTTTTCATTATTGGTTATATTTGCATATAATTGTTAGATTTATGTCTTCTAATCCTTACACCTGGGAAATGAGAGGATGCAAGAAAACAACCAACAATTGATTTCAAGGTTAAGAGAGAATGTAAGTGCCATGATTGGTGATATATGGTTTAGGTGATGAAATGAATTAAGTGATAGAGGAAAAATAGAGGAGCACACTTAGAAATAAGGGCTAACCTCAATTTTAAACAAGATTGAATAGAGAAAGGACCCATATCCAAATTTAGATATCCATTAAGTGCCATATGAAGTCCCATTATAGAAAATACACTAAGGTAGGTGTCAAATAGTCCATAAATTGTACACTTAATAAAGTGCTCACAATTTAGGATAGTACAGATGTCTTCCAATATTTTTCCTAATATGGACTCTTTTTAGAGTGTACATTGTAGTCAAAATTTCTTCCTTCCACTAGAATTTCAATAGATTTTCTTCATTGATCATAATTCTTAATGCTTCCTATATTGTTCAATTTATCCTTTCAAGTACTCCTTTTTGTTGTGGTGTTCTGGGAGGAAAAAAAGTCTCCTAATTATAAGATTCTCACAGAAAATGTTGAATACATCTAAGGTAAGCTCTAGTCCTCTATCTGATCTCAAACATTCGATTCTTCTATTTGCTTCATTATCAACAATAGCTTTGAATATATTGGTTTTTTCTAATGCTTTATATTTTTCTCTCAAGAAAGTAACCTAAGCCATTCTATAATAATCATCAATTAAATGCATGAAATACCTTTCTCCTTTTAGACTTTAGATTTTGGTAGGTTTACATAGGTCAATGTGCACTAAGTTCAATAGTTCGATAATGAATTATTATTTTTTCTTGAAAGTTCTCCTTTTCTATTTTTTGATTTAGAATTATTTGCAAACATTATTAGAAGATCTTGTAAGCTTTAATCAACATCTTACTGAATGCATTTAACCGATCCTTACCAAATCATCAAAGTTGATATGGAACATCCTTAGGTGCCACAACCAAATCTTATTATTTTGAGATAACAGACAATATTCACTCACAATCTTCAATTGATAGATGTTTCCTGTTGGAAATATTCAGGAATTAACCAAGTTACTGAGAGGGGAGGGGTGAATCAGTAACTCCAAATTTTCTCACTAATTTTAACATGTATTTTACCTTTTAACCTTTGCATACAGAAAGCATGAAACTTAAAAGCATTCACAATAATGACACATAGATTTGGTTACCCAGAAACCTTCCAAAAGAAAGTAAAACTGGGGTGGGGATAAAACCCACAAAGCTTTAATACTGCAGAATAAAGTTGGCCGGTTAAGGCTTACAATTTGATCACTTCTGATGATCTGCCCTGTTAGGAGCAATAAGGATTGCTAAATCCACCCTGTTAAAGGATTTACAAACATACAGTGAAGTATGCACTCGGTAAAGAGATTTTTACAAAGACTGTTAAGTCTACCCGGTTAAAGGATTTAGTACTGATTCACCTGTTAGAATGAAACAGTAGATCTCTGCTTTGCAACTGGATTGCTGATTGAGATTCTCTGATGTACTGATCACCTTCTGTGATGAATTTGTCTTTGCTGTACCTTATACTTCTGAAGCCTTCTGCAATTCGCTTATTTCTGCCTTTCTTTTTCTTTCATATGTGTTCTACTTCATACATTTCATCTTTTTACAACATTGCTTATATACAGGTCTTAAACAATTAATTACAATTACAATTACAATTACACAGTCGGCTTGACAAATAAACATAAGTGCTACTAAGTCGGCCCAAATATGGTTACTCGGTTCCTTCAAACTGACTCGGTGACTTTCTGATACTCAGCGTCCACTGCATTACTCGGCATCGTCATGCACTCAGTAGAAGTGAAGGCACGGTTCATACTGATCACTCGGTAGGTTTTGAACTCGGTAAGTACTGGTGACTCGGTAGACAAGATGTTACTCCGTTTACATTGTCCTGATCGGTTTGTACTAACTTGCTCGGTTTGCACTGTCTGCTCGGTTTGCACTGTCTGCTCGGTTTGCACTGTCTGCTCGGTTTGCACTATCTGCTCGGTTTGCACTGTCTACTCGGTTTATATCCAGAAAGCAAATAAGTGTTGTCACTAGTGGCAATTCTGCTTAATGCCAACAATCTCCCCCTTTGGCATTAGTGACAAAAACACTTATTGGCCAAAATTTATATACACGAATCATGCTGAGTTTTATTTTGATTTTTCAAAATTTGTCTTTGTTATATGGCTTTATACATTGTCTCCCCCTTTCAATGTGCTAATTGTTCCTTATACAAATCTATAACTGTATACATATCTCTCCTTCTATACATATCTCCCCCTTTTTGACGATAATGCCAAAGGTGCATATACAAGTTATTTACAGAGAGAATCCAAAATTTGATAAGAAATCAGAATGTACCTTCATTATTAGTGCCAGGGTTCTGTCCCAACTTTCTTGCAGAATCTTACATGTTTGTATAGCAATTTGGACTTCTGCAGAGAGTTCAATCATGTGATCTGCTATAGAGAACTGATTGTCATGAATCAATGTTCTGGAATGTTCAATGTGCTTATACATTGTATTCATGATGGGAAGGATCATGTGTTGGATGTCTAGCAGTGTGGACCGGATCCTTGAGTCTTCTTTCAGTAGATCAGACTGCATATTAGATAGGTGTGAAATTATCATGTGATGAGCAGAGCTTGAACTTGGTTCAAGTTGCAGCTTCTGTATGCTAATCTTCATATCCTCATCCATTTTATTCATTTTATCTTTAACATCCTTTGTGAACTCGGCAAAATTGCATAGTCTGGCCAAAAGAGAGGTAGCATTCGAATAGATAGATTCTATGTTAGACAAAACTGAAGACAATTCCACTTGGTTAATAGCTATGTGCTGAGCAATGTGCTCAAGCACTTTATTGTTGAATCTCTTCTCGGCTCTTTCAACTAACTTTTCTGTCCCGGATGAGTCCTCATTGTATTTCTCAACTGCTTCTGCTAATTGTAACAAAACATGCTGGGAGGAGTCTACTTTAATGCCTAATGCATCAGACAAAATGTCCTTAGCATCCTTGATGATTTGATACTCCTTGTCTCTCTCCTCTTTAAGCTTCTTTTATTTTGCTTTCCTTTGGAGGATCTCACCTATATTCTGCATCTGGTCTGCTGAGAGATTTGCAAAATCTAATGTAGGAATCTCTATCTCTTCATCTAGGTCTATATCCTCAACTACATTTTTACCCAAAAATTTTATACTCGGTAGAGCCTTAGGCTTATCTGTACTTAATGCTTTTGTAGTAGTGACAGTAGATAAAGTAGGGCTGGCTATTGACACTGGTATACTTTCTACTGGAGAACTTAAAATATTTACACTTGAAGATTCAAAAGCTGGAAAACTTACTGCTGGAAAACTTGATGGTACAGGAGACTGCAGCTCGGTAGAAGAAATGGTAGCTGCCTCTGATGTTGCTAGAGATGATTGGACAAATGTGGAAGTTTTCACAACCATGCTTGAAGGTGTCTCAGGGCTGGATGTAGAGACTTTCACTGGAGAGGTAGGAAGGGATGCAATGACTTCTGCTGCTATCCTTACAGTATCATCTACCTCAGTGTCTTCTTCTTGTTCATCGCTGTCATCTTCAATATCTTTTATTATTACAGTTTCAATGCTCGGTTGGTGAAGGTGGTATATGTTCTTCCATGTGGCTTTTGCAGCCTTCACAACCGATTCAATATTGTTGATCAAAATCAAACAAGTATTGAACTTCAATGTCATCTTATTTTCATTTTCTTTTAGTGCCTTCTTTACTTCATCATTATTTAAGCTCGGCATCAACTGTCTCAGGTTTTGATCAAATATGTCTATCACAGTTTGCCTTGCATTGCTCCATCTCATTTTTATTGGATTCAATAGAATTGCTGGAACCTGTGGGGTAATTTCTTCAGGAGAGTATTTCCACTGTCCCATCTTCTCAACAACAGCATCTTCTATTTCCTTCTGTTCTGCTTCCGATCTGGTTTCATATCTCAAGGATTTTATGTTACTTACTCCAGATCTTGATCCATCTCTAAAGAGTTTGAGCTTTTCTTGAAGGCTTAGAGGAGGCCTTTTGAATACTATGTCTTTATCTGCCTTTTCTGCCTTGCCTCTTGTATTTCTCCTTGTAAACACAGCAGTGGGAGGCACAGATGCCTTAGTGATGAAAACTTTTCCTTTCTTCTTTGCAGGTTCTGGTTCCTCTGTTTTCTCAACCTTTTCCTCTTCTTTTTCATCTATTTCTTCTTTGTCCTCAGTTATCATTTGCATTTTGGCTATCCTCTTCTTTCCTTTGTTTACCGCCTGTGGAAGCTTTATGCTTAGTTCAATTCTCACCTTAGCTTCATCATATGTTCCAAAATATGGAGCTTTGGGATTGACAGGCTGATTTAGAAGAGCTTCAATGATATTCTTGGTTTCATCAATATTTACCTCATAAGGAAGAGGTTTTACATATACAGTTCTTGGTTTAACTGCTTGAATATACACATTATCACAATCTACCATAAAACAGATGTCATCTTTGTAATCTTCCACCAACTTCTGTGGAATCCGAAATCTGTCATTCATTTTCTCTTTGAAAGACTCAAAATAATTATCCATGATGCTTTCAAAGTTTTCACCCATTTCTGCGATGTATTCATTTATTTCATAAAGTACTGGCACATCTTTTCTCCATACAACTTTTCCTTTAGAAGGGAAGAATTTCTGAACATAGAAGAATAAAAAGACCAACAAGGATCCAAACTTACATGGATTGTTTTTGGAAGTTTTGATGCTTTCCATGTTCTTGTTAAACTGTTTCAACAATAAGTCTGCTAGGTCAAATGTTAAGTTGTTTTTGACCACTTTGTAAGCTAGGTCAACAGCTTCACAGGAGACACTGTTCTGTCGACTAGAACTGTAAATCTTGTGGGCAATGATATGTGTACCAAACTTCAGTTCAGCGTCGGTAATGCTGCTAACTTTCATGCCTCTACCATCCCACTCGACTAGGGTTTTCTTCTCTAGTTCCGTCCGACCTAGGGTTTTGGTAGTTTTAGCTTTGTTCAACATGGGAAGACCGGTGACTTGTTGAATCATTTTCTTTGTGATCTCAATAGGTTGCTCAAGCCAAATCTTGCCATCGTGTACTCGGCTGAGAATGTACCTAACCCATTTATCTCGAAAGTTTCAAGGAAGATGTGCAATGTGAACTAAACCCTTATCTTCCAGATGTTTGTGCTCGGGTTTCAAAATACCATCCACACATAGTTCCTCACGCACAATGTCTAGTTCTAGGTTTCCCATTTCTTGAATTGAACAGTTAAAATGATTATGGATATCGTTGATAAGCAGTACCTTAGGAGGAATCTGAGATTGAGCTCCGTTCGGATCTAGGGCTGCTGCAATTGCGGGTACGATCTTAAAATCTGGTGCTTTCCACTCCCCTTGGACTAACATATCAGATCCTTTCTTCGCTGAAGTGCTGGATGATGCCATGGTAGCTCACAGAAAATTCTTTTCGCAAAAGTATTAAATCGTCGGGTTGCCCTTGAAATTTTCTGCTCTCAAAGTGCTAAAGATTCGCGGTGAAGAATGAGTTCGATTACTTGCTTTTTGTTTACAATTCTGTCATTAATGATCATTTCAAATTAGGGTAGGAATTCTGACAGACTGTCACCCACTAAGAATTAATTGCTCGAAAAAGACTTCGCAGCTCGGTGAACTCGAGAATTCATAATGCTCCGACCTCGCTCGGTAAAGACAGGTACCGACCTTGCTCGGTGAAGACTATACCGACCTTGCTCGGTGAAGACTATACCGACCTTTCTCGGTGAAGACTATACCGACCTTGCTCGGTGAAGACTATACCGACCTTGCTCGGTGAAGACTATACCGACCTCCCTGTGATCTCACTGTATCTTGCATGCTGATTTAGACTTTTCTTTTAATTTCGGTTCTGGAACTGCTTGAGATTGATCTATGAGAATACAGTTCCAGTGCTTCCTTGGAAATTTAGTTTGAGTCGGTAGAGCCATCCATTCCATTACTTGGACTGGATTGCTCGGTAGCTTTAGGAATCCATTTTTGTCTCACCTGTTTCCTGACCTTAGTTGCTTCATTCTTCTTTCCTTCTTCAATTTCACTAGCATTCATGCAATTTCTGGCTATGTGACCGAGTTTAGTGCATTTGAAACATCTTATGGTAGTATCTCTTTTCCTTAGATGATGTTTTATGCAATTCATGCCAATGTGTCCATATTCTCCACAGTAATGACATCTACACCAGGTGTTGTAGTCCCATCCAAACATTGCTTTCACAATTTGTTCTGCTGGATTAAATGTCTTGGATCTGCACTCGGATGCCTTGTGACCTTGTTTGTTGCACTTGTGACAATTACCTCTGAATCTAGGTTTTTCCCTGCATTCATTTTCTTTGTGACCGGGTTGATTGCAGCTATAACATTTTCCATTGAATTCTGCTTTTTCATTGTTCCAACATTTATTTGAAGTATGTCCTATTTTACCACAATGATTACAAGTAGGTTTTTGATTTCTTTGAGTACCTTGCTTAGAGGATTCGCCTTCTTCTTTGTATCCAAGTCCTGCTTTTCCTTTTTGCCTATGAAGATTTCGTTCATACAGCTGATTCAAGTCTTCTTGACTTTTCAGCATTCCTTCATTGATTTGTTTTTCAGCGTTTAGGTCATCCATCAATCTTAGATTGGTTTCTTTTTCAGATCTTAGTTCTTCTCTTGTGTTTTCTATTTCTGATCTTAGATTTAGAATTTCTTCATTTGTATGAGAGATCTGATCAATTAGATTTTCTAGCTGAAGGGTTTTGTTTTGGACTTCAATGTTTCTTCCATCTAATTCATCTTTCAACTTGTTTCTTTGTTCCAAGATCTCACAGAATCTTGTAGAGTGTAGTTCTTGTTCTCTTTTCAATTTTCTCACTTCTTCCTGCAGAGACCCATTCTTTTCTAGGAGTTCTTTGATAGCATTGTTTGCTTCATTTGAGTTATTTGAGGGAAGAAGATCTTCAATCTTTTCTTCAATGTAATTCTGATCATTCATCTGATTTGCAAGTTCCTTCCTTCTCTTTAGGGATTGGGAAAGATGTTCTTTTGCTTCTTTGAGTTTAGCTATGGCCATTTCCAGATCTAGCTTTTCATTTTCAATCACCTTGTTCAGTTTGAATACCTCCATTGTCCTGGATCTTTGCTCAAGCTAGTTAAGCTTTGTCTTGAGAACCAATGCTGCTCTGATACCAATTGTTGGAAATATTCAGGAATTAACCAAGTTACTGAGAGGGGAGGGGTGAATCAGTAACTCCAAATTTTCTCACTAATTTTAACATGTATTTTACCTTTTAACCTTTGCATACAGAAAGCATGAAACTTAAAAGCATTCACAATAATGACACATAGATTTGGTTACCCAGAAACCTTCCAAAAGAAAGTAAAACTGGGGTGGGGATAAAACCCACAAAGCTTTAATACTGCAGAATAAAGTTGGCCGGTTAAGGCTTACAATTTGATCACTTCTGATGATCTGCCCTGTTAGGAGCAATAAGGATTGCTAAATCCACCCTGTTAAAGGATTTACAAACATACAGTGAAGTATGCACTCGGTAAAGAGATTTTTACAAAGACTGTTAAGTCTACCCGGTTAAAGGATTTAGTACTGATTCACCTGTTAGAATGAAACAGTAGATCTCTGCTTTGCAACTGGATTGCTGATTGAGATTCTCTGATGTACTGATCACCTTCTATGATGAATTTGTCTTTGCTGTACCTTATACTTCTGAAGCCTTCTGCAATTCGCTTATTTCTGCCTTTCTTTTTCTTTCATATGTGTTCTACTTCATACATTTCATCTTTTTACAACATTGCTTATATACAGGTCTTAAACAATTAATTACAATTACAATTACAATTACAATTACAATTACACAGTCGGCTTGACAAATAAACATAAGTGCTACTAAGTCGGCCCAAATATGGTTACTCGGTTCCTTCAAACTGACTCGGTGACTTTCTGATACTTGGCGTCCACTGCATTACTCGGCATCGTCATGCACTCGGTAGAAGTGAAGGCACGGTTCATACTGATCACTCGGTAGGTTTTGAACTCGGTAAGTACTGGTGACTCGGTAGACAAGATGTTACTCGGTTTACATTGTCCTGATCGGTTTGTACTAACTTGCTCGGTTTGCACTATCTGCTCGGTTTGCACTGTCTGCTCGGTTTGCACTGTCTGCTCGGTTTGCACTGTCTGCTCGGTTTATATCCAGAAAGCAAATAAGTGTTGTCACTAGTGGCAATTCTGCTTAATGCCAACAGTTTCCTTCAGTCTTCTTTCTAGCACCAATTATAGTTCTATATTCCTTTCTTATTTCACAACCATCTTCTTAAAATACAAGATTATATCATTTTCACACATTTATCCAACACTCAAGAGATTATGATTCATTCCTTTATATATTAAATATTATTACTATTATGTTTCCCATCAAAGTTGATATGTCTAGTTAAAAAAATTCTACCTCCTTGATCACCACCAAAAGTAACATATCCTTCATCACACTCTTTAAGTTTCATAAACTTACTTTTAATACCAGTCATATGATTAGAGAATCCACTATCAATGAACTATTCATCTTTCTTCCTTCTTACATACAAAGCATAATTCCTAGAGTCTGTATCTTTTGTGTTTACTTTTGGAGAACTCACATGTTTAGCATAATGAATTTATCCTCTTTGACTTTAAGAAATAAACATTGTTCGTCTTCCTCATAATCAAATCCATCATCATAAATACTTGCATATTCTCTAACATAGTGTATAATGGAAAATGGTATGCAACATCATAGAAGATACTAAATACCAAATTCTATATACATCAGGAATACAAAACCCCTTACAAAGGAATCTAATTAACACAACCAAGAGAGTAAGGGTGCCAATACGAGATCTATCCAATGTATGGTTTTTGTATGTATTCCTTTTGATAGATAATTTGATGATATGATAAAGAAAATTTGATCGATGAAAGTAGATGCAAGGAAAGAGGAAGAAAGGTGCACCTTGAAAGTAGATGGGGAGGTTTGAACTTTGGATTTGAATTTGACTGTCAGCCAAATGTTAGAATTTATCATAGCTCCAGATCTGGGTTTCTAGGACCTATAGCTATCTATTGTACACTACGAATGAAAAACCACCTAAGATTGACAATATTTTCAAAATTTACAAAAACGTAATTGAAACTTGTCACCTAGATTATAGTAGACAAATGAGATTATCTTCAAAACACTGGTTTTCCATCTTCCCATTCCATCTTCTATCCCTTCATTATAATCCATCCTCTTTCCTAGATCCACCCACTTGAGAGTGGACTTCAAACCAATCAAAAAATTTGCAAGAACTATCATCTCCATTATTCTCCTCATGTTTCTTGTTGATTCTTTGAATTAAAACCTCAATGCCAAGAACGTGACCAAAAAAGATATACACTTGAGATTTTATTGTGTGTCCTCTTGTAGATAAAGTTATACCATAATTACATCAAGTATCCAAAATTACTTTAGATATAATACAAAAAAACATGGATAAGAGAATGCTAGCAAAAAGGATCTATAACAAAAATATAGATTAAGCCTAAAATAAACCATCTTTGTATCTATTATCTCCTCTTCTCTCAATCCAAGTGATCCAACCAACTCTACTTTCCATCCACCTAAGGACACAATCATCTCTGATTCTTTGTACGTAGGGATGTGCAACTCTTTCAACAACTGGTCTAGACAGTGTTGTTGCTTCTACATGAATGGGAGGAGGTGCTCCTACTATAGCTAGAATAGGTAGATGAGATGCTAAAGTTAGGATGACCACTGGAAGGACAATAAAAATAGGAGGAATAATTAAGGGAGGGGAAGCTAATACCTATGGTGGATGATCATTTTCATTTTATTTTTTTCTTCCTAATTCCTCAATTCTGTCATAAATTTCAGGATATTTGGAGTCATTTTTGAACTCTGTGAGGAGCTAGGGCATTGAGAAATTAAGTAATTAGAGAGGTGTGTCTCTTTTTTCTTCTTGGTTACAGGACCTTATAGGGTAGGGTTTCTAGAAGAGTATGAAGACATAGAAGTATTATTTTACAAGAGAAATCTAGTTTTAACAATTCAATTACATTACAACTTCTTCTAAGAATTCACACTTCTTTAAGAAATCTACAGAGAAGGAAAGGTGATAAACCGAGGGTTAAGTAACTATTTTATAGTTTTTTGGGTTAGACCTATACGTTGGATGCTAAAAATGGCTACTTGAACTTGCACAATTATTTCTCTATTCTGTAATTCTTTTCAGTTATATAAAATGAAGATAAAAAACCTCCCATGCAAGCTCTCAAGCATGATTGTTGTTCCATCAAATCAACATGTGTAAGTAATTAAAGATGGAACATGTCGTAACTCAAGTTTAATTCACAAGTGTCAATACAAATAAATAAACTATACTCGAAAATATTCAAAATCCTTCCACTGAGCTCAATAAATTACTATCACTTTATGCTTTTATTGACACATAAATAAAATAATCAACCATAATTGGAGAAATTGGAGAACAATGTAAAATTTAACAAAGGGTTTTGGTCTACTAATGAAAATTAATCCGTAAAACATAACACTTCAAAAGCTTCAACCAGGTAAAACAATCAACACAAGTAAACATTACATGTAGAACTTTATATATAGAAATATTTGAAGAGGTCATGCCTAACATAAACATTATAATTTATCACCTCAGATTATACTCCTAAAATTACTACCATTTTCCTTGAATCACAATAATGCATATAACAAGATTTAATATCTTCCTTGAAGAAATCCCCATTCCATGGGGCCCTAGTCTTTGTAGTTATCTTACTCATCATGAAGGATCATTTATTTATCAACCTAGGGATGTGAACATGAAATGGGTCATCATTGTATGTGCACTAGGGCTCACTAGTAGTCATACTAACATAGATATAGAAAGGAAATATTACTGAAGAAAAATGCTTGAAAAAAATGGCTCATGAGTACTAAATATGAATCAACAACTAAATGAGACTGAAATAGATAACATAAACATAGTTCTTAGCAAACAAATAGGAAGTTAATCTTTTTTTCCTTTATTGTAGTAACAGTCAAAGAATAGAGTTCCAATGGCTACAAGAACAGTCAATGAACAAAGTTCTAATGGATGGAGGAACAGTCACATACAAAATTTCTCACCATACCTTCCAATTTATTACTGAGAATGAAAATAATTCATCATGAAATCAACAACACAAAGTAGAATGATTTTAAATTTATAGATTATTGTTTTCTCTAAACAGTATTCTAATGTATAACTTAGACTGGTCAATTCTTAACCTATAGGGAAATAGAGTAAAAAACTATAAGACTGTTAGTGAACAGATTTGTTTATGAATTGACCCTAAAATACCCACACAAGAAGACTCAACTAGCACTAACAGTTGGGTCACTTTGCTATTGAAAAATGTAAGTGCCCTCTGAATTATCTAGGTATAGCTCCCCGTACAAGATTTCTAATGAATCAAAAACTACAATCGATAATGCTTTTAATCTGAAAGAAAGAAAGGCTTACACACATCTACATGTAAACACGACATAGATGTGAAGAAAATACCTAACTGAAAGGAAATAATAAGTAAATGACACAAAGTTCATTTACCCAATCGCTACATTACAAAAGAAAAGTAGAAAGAAAGATGAATTGCTCTTTCTAAAAACACAAATAATTGTAGCTCAAAGTCCAAATGATAATCATGGAAATAAGTATATATATCAAAATTGCATTCCAAGATAACCAAGATAATGCAAAGATTAAAAATGATCAAAAAGTTAGCATGCAAACTCAAAGTTTTAATATACTAAGCTTCCTCCTCTAAATACAATAAAATAACATAGATTTTGTTGTCTGAAACAGACACAAATAGCTATTTGGAAAAATATCTCCCCTCTCGTGCATTAAAATTTCAAGAAAGAAGATAACCCCTCTTCCTGTAGCACAAAGTCTATAGAAAAAGACAACTCCCCTATCTCTTTGTTATTTCTAACTATCCTTGGTAGCACATAGTCTGTCGAAGCCAAAAACTAAAAATTGGAACCCTTCTCTTTCCAAAATATCTACAATAAATAGACTCAACCGACCACTATTCAGTTATCATAACTCAATCTTGAAACTGATTCTATCTCCCAAATTTCCATTCACGGACACCTGTCACTATTTGATTTTGACCATTATAGAGTTTAATGTGCTAGATATAAAACTGTTGACAAGTTCTTTCATGTGCGAGTGGTTCATATCTATGCTTTTCTCCGATAAATGTTACCTCCATGGATGATGTGTTTCTTATTTTCCTTGACACAACAATCAAGATTCTTTGTGTTGATCGGTCGATGAGAGTGTCCATCATTACGAGTAATCATGAATCAGTTCGACATGATTCTAAGAGAACAACTTTCTCAATGATTCACCATATAATTTTCTTCTTTGTGCATCCTTCGAGCTCAGGTACCCAACTCGTCCACAACAGAATTGATATTCCATGAAAATAGTAGCCATGTTATTCACTGCGGCCCATCTCGATGTCCTCCGGCTTCCCTACTTCCTATTTATCAAGCCTGTGCATTTTGTCAAGTATTTTGCATTCATTCTTCTTATGTTCACTATGGGCTCATATTCTGAACTTGGAGCTATTAATAGTATCAGTTTCACTATTGGAATGGAGATCTCTTCGAGAGATATATCAGGTCTTTCAATTATACACTCGAGTGCTTCCAAACTTTGTGACTTGATATTAAGTCTTTGTGCACCATGTCATGAGCATATCTTTTGACTCATCCCTTTACTTCTAAGCATCTACCAACTCCTTTGTGTGATTCTGAACTTCTTTAGGCACCCATGACTCCTTTCAATGTGCCTACGATTCCTTATTCACACCAATACCCTTCCAGCCCATTGGTGACTGGGAGCATCTACAATGTCAATGAACATAGATTTGATAGCTTTGGAAGCTAGCCATGTGCAAATCATGAATCTTATGATTTTCCCCCTAGATGTCCCCGATCCTACCAAATTTCCTCATGCAATCACAAAAATAAAGTGGACACTCGATACACCTACTTTGACAATCAAAAGAGTGCCAAATTTGTTGCCTTTCCTCTTGATTACTTAATAGACTCATTTCTAACCTTTGATCTCCTACATCAAATTCACGAGCTTGAGAAATAGAGGAACAATTGGCATTCTGTCAAACAGTTTGATTATACCCCCTATATACTTATTTTCCCTTACATTTGAAACTCGATGAGGCATGGTCTCTGCAATGTCTTTTCATTGATGATCTTCAATCATCACCACTGGTCTCATTTGAATGTCTGTGGATAAGCCTTCAGTCAAATAACTTGACTAGTATCTTGTAATGCATGCTCACCTTCCATACAAACATATTCAAGCTCAAAATTCTTCTTAAAGGTTTTGTAGTCTCCTGCAGATGTTTGAATTGAGTTTTGAAATGAATATGGGACCATTGGATCTAAATAAATTAATTGAGCATGCCATTTCCTTTCTTCTTAGAAGGACCAAATGAGCATCACCATTTTCAATTTTCCTATCAAGATATTCACCTCAATTTTGATTCCTTTTATCTGAATTCAGAAATATGAAATGCGAGCACATCCATGAACTGACAATCAAACTCGAGCTTCTTCACCTCGACTGAACTAATTGTACCAGGGTGGACCATAGAACTTACATGAAACAAGGACGTCAGACATACCTTTGAATCTTCTTAGTAACAATTTGAATATCATGGACTTTCATTTCAAATGGAGACTTAGGGTCACTGAATCTCTGAACCTGTAATTGAAGTGAAATCACTAAAACTTTGCAAAATTTGAACTTGCTGAACCTCGCACTAAGATGGCTCAAAGTAAACCATTTAAACCTGCTTCAACAAATTGAACCACTTCAAACTACTTTGAACTTAGTTCAAAGAGGTTCAAGACCCTACATCGAAAGTTTAAATACCGGGGTCTATATGGGTACCAACATGGGCTCTAACTGTGGGACTATTTTTGGCACAGAAATAGAGAACTTCAGCAACCTCTAGGAAAAGACAAGTACCTTATCCATTGGGCGAATAGAGTCACTAAGAAAAAGGAAACCAGGAGTTGCTTGCATAAGGGTGGAGGGGAGCAGGGCAAAGCCAACCAACCTAAACACCTAAACAAACAACAAGCTTGAAGCTTGTACATTATTCAAACTAACACCACGCACACCAGAAGAATATTTACAATATATACAAAGGTAGGAAGAGAGCCTACCACAGGAACAAAAAGCAAGCAGAGGTCACATGAATCCATTTACTGGCTGGGAGAAATAGGAGCCTTTCCGCAACAACAAGTCATGTCTTACTAAAGAAGCTCCAAACCATTGCCTACTAGTGACTTCTTCAATGCCGAACCTCAAGCTAAAGGCACATTTAAATATGTTGACCAAGCACTCCTTCCCTAACATCCATAATTCATCATAGCATTCCTTTTCCCCCAAGGATTGATCCTCCACATTCATCAAGCTAGATTTCATTTCAAACTGAAAAAATGAACTGTAGAAATTATCTCTTCAAGAAAGGGTGTACGATATCTAGAAATGTTGTCATCAAGACTCACCCTTTGCATTCTATCTTTTTTTTCTCCAAAACTATCATCACATTTTCTAGTAATACTTCCACAACCCAAATCAGAAAAACTACATATAGAGGAATGAAAAGAGGATTCATTTATCGGTATTTCATTTTCAACTTGATTTGGATGGATACGTGAGTCATTCCTAGAGAAATGATCTAGTTTGAGTGATGATAGAAATTTATGTATAATGTCTTCTTCTTCATTGAGAAGGGCATCCTTCAACACACTAGTCGAGTCACCAATAGGTTGGAAGTCAGCTTCATACCTCCTTTTCTCAAACAAAATTTCAGCATGGGATGCTTTAGCCAAAGGTATCTTCACCTCATCACAACCACAAATTTCATTTTCAGATTGACAAGATTGTTCAATGGGCTGACCACGGATTTCACAATGGGATAGGTTACTTTCAACCTTCTCATTAAAAACAAAGCATTCAAACTCCGGTAACATGTTACTGTCAAATTTTTCATAAATAGGAACTTTCGAAGAAAGATGACTATCATCACTTTCAAATTTGAAACTTTCTAAATCTGGAGAGAAAAAGGATTTAGGAGCACCTTTATCTATGTTTCTCTGAGTGTCATCATGATTAGAAAAGACTTCATATTTGCAAGAGATAAAATAAGATGATATTACTGGAGGTTCTTCATCATCAACTGTCAGCTCTTCTTTCAGCCTTGCCACCTTTTCTTCATACTCCTTTAGATCCTTGAGTTTGTGGAACCGTGCACATAGAATTCTCCAATAAAGAGTGCTTGCATGATCATCTTCTAGACTGATATTTTCTCTAACAGCCAAAGAGATACTTTCTTTGAAGCTATCTAAGAACTCGCACAACACTTTGTCATCCATCTAATAGATTTCCATAAAGGTGGGATTAGGCCTTGCCTTTTTCATGATTTTTACAATTGGCATGGTCATCAATAGAGTCGCCAATCTCTAGCACACAGAGATATTTCAAAAATAATTGAGGAAATACATGTAACACTAGCCTTCTTTCTCTATCCCCAGTAGAGTCACCAAAAATCTATTAGTGAACAGCTTTGTCTTCTAGGAAAATAGTTATGAATTGACCCTAAAATACCTAGACAAGAAGACTCAACCAACACTAATAGTTGGGTCACTTCGCTATTGAAAAATGTAAGTGCCCTCTGAATTATCTAGGTACAACTCCCCATACAAGATTTCCAATGAATCAGTTAAACTACAATCAATAATGCTTTTAATGTGAAAGCAAGAAAGGATTACAAACATCTACACGTAAACATGACATAGATATGAAGAAACTAACTAACTAAAAAGAAATAATAAGTAAATGACACAAAGTTCATTTACCCAGTCGTTACATTACAAAAGAAAAGTAGAAAGAAAGATGAATTTCTCTTTCCAAAAACACAAATAATTGTAGCTCAAAGTCCAAATGATAAGCGTGGCAATAAGTATATGTATCAAAATTGCATTCCAAGATAACCAAGATAATGAAAAGATTAACATTGATCAGAAAGTTAGCATGCAAACTCAAAGTTTTAATATACTAAGCTTCCTCCTCTAAATACAATAAAATAACATAGATTTTGTTGTCTGAAACACACAAAAAATCACTATTTGGAAAAATATCTCCCCTCCTGTGCATTGCAATTTCAAGAAAGAAGATAACCCCTTTTCCTGTAGCACAAAGTCTACAGAAAAAGATAATTCCCCTATCTCTCTGTTATTTCTAACTATCCTCGGTAGCACACAGTCTTTCAAAGCCAAAAACTAAAAACTGGAACCCTTCTCTTTCCAAAATATCTACAATAAATAGATTCAACCGACCACTATTTAGTTATCATAACTCAATCTTGAAACTGATTCTATCTCCCAAATTTCCATTCACAGACACCTGTCACTATTTGATTTTGACCATTATAGAGTTCAATGTGCTATATAAAACTGTTGACAAGTGCTTTCATGTGTGAGCGGTTCATATCTATGCTTTTCTCTGATAAATGTTACCTCCATGGATGATGTGTTTCTTATTTTCCTTGACATGACAATCAAGCTTTTTTGTGTTGATCGATTGATGAGAGTGTCCATCATTACGAGTAATCATGAATTAGTCCAGCATAATTCTGAGAGCGCAACTTTCTCAATGATTCACCATATACCTTTCTTCTCCATGCATCCTTTGAGCTCAGGTATCCAACTCATCCACAATAGAATTGATATTCCATGAAAAGAGTAGCCATGTTATTCACTATGGCCCATCTCGATGTCCTCCAGCTTCCCTACTTCCTATTTTTCAAGCCTGTGCATTTTGTCAAGCAGTTTGCACTCATTCTTCTTATGTTCACCACAAGCTCATATTTTGAACTTGGAGCTATTAATAGTATCAGTTTCACTATTGGAATGGAGATCTCTTCAAGAGACATATCGGGTCTTTCAATTATACACCCAAGTGCTTCCAAACTTTGTGACTTGATATTAAGTCTTTGCGCACCATGTCATGAGCATATCTTTTGACTCAGCCCTTTACTTCTGAGCATCTACCAACTCCTTTGTGTGATTCTGAACTTCTTTAGGCACCCACAACTCCTTTCAATGTGCCTACGATTCCTTATTCACATCAATACCCTTCCAGTCCACTGGTGAATGGGAGAATCTACAATGTCAATGAACATAGATTTGATAGCTTTGGAAGCCAGACATGTGTAGATCATGAATCTTATGATTTTCCCCCTAGATGCCCCCGATCCTATTGAATTTCCTCATGCAATCACAAAAAGGAAGTGGACACTCGATACACCTGCTTTGATAATCAAAAGAGTGCCAAATTCATTTCCTTTCCTCTTGATTACTTAATAGTCTCATTTCTAACATTTGATCTCCTACATCAAATTCACGAGTGTGAGAAATAGAGGAACAACTGGCATTCTATCAAACAGTTTGATTATACCCCATGTATACTAATTTTCCCATACATTGGAAACTCGATGAGGCATGGACTCTGTAATGTCTTTGCATTGATGATCTTCAATCATCACCCCTGGTCTCATTTGAATGTCTATGGATAAGCCTTTAGTCAGACAACTTGACTAGTATCTTGTAATGCATGCTCACCTGCCATACAAACATATTCAAGCTTGAAATTCTTCTTGAAGGTTTTGTAGTCTCCTCCGGATGTTTGGATTGAGTTTTGAAATGAATATGGGACCATTGGATCTACATAACTTCATTGAGCATGCCATTTCCTTTCTTCTTAGAAGGCCCAAATGAGCATCATCATTTTCAATTTTCCTATCAAGATATTCACCTCAATTTTGATTCCTTTTATTTGAATTCAGAAATATGAAATGCGAACACATCCATGAACTGACAATCAAACTTGAGCTTCTTCACTATGACTGAACTAATTGTACTAGGGTGGACCATAGAACTTACATGAAACAAGGACCTCAAACATACCTTTGAATCCTCTTAGTAACAATTTGAAGATCATGGACTTTCATTTCGAACAGAGACTTAGGGTCACTGAATCTGTGAACCTATAATTGAAGTGAAATCACCAGAACTTTGC
Source organism: Chamaecyparis obtusa (assembly GCA_027943335.1). NCBI lineage: Eukaryota > Viridiplantae > Streptophyta > Pinopsida > Cupressales > Cupressaceae > Chamaecyparis > Chamaecyparis obtusa. Next base: position 800,892 of record BSBK01005294.1, read on the forward strand.
AAAATTTGAACTTGCTGAACCTTGCATCGAGATGGCTCAAAGTAGACCATTTAAACCCGCTTCAACAAATTAAACCACTTTGAACTAATTTGAACTTAGTTCAAAGAGGTTCAAGACCCTACACCGAAAGTTTAAATACCGGGGTCTATATGGGTACCAACAAAGACACATCCAACTTTATGTTTAACTTCTCACGGAGACACAAGATTAATATTACTAAATATACCTAGAACATATATGTAATCTCACATAACCAATATTATCATCAGATTTATGCCATACATACACTTCTCACATTTATCACCTTTGATTACACTCATGAAATCACTACCATTTTCCCCAAATCACTATAATGCATCTAAAAGGATTAAATCTCTTCCTTCAAGAAAACTAGTAAACACATTATACATTCCTGAAATTATCATGAAGACAAATTTAGCTATTATGAATAAACAAACTTATGTAAAAAAAAGAAAATGGAGTAGGAGACAATCTTCAAATGATATTTTCAATTAATTTCTTTAGAAGTATTCATAAATTTCATCTAATACAAGATGTTGTCATTTCTATTTCTACAGAAAAGACCTATTACATAATCTAATCTACTTGTCCTTGTACAAAGAATCTTCAGAATCCATAAGATTAGCCTTGGAATTCATTTTATAGACACAAGGAATGCAACAAGCTAGAGGCCAAAGTATTCCTTTCATATTCTATTACCAATTACCACTAGCTGATCATATAACATATTCTCTAGATTAAGGTTTTTACCTCTATTTGTTTCCTTGATTGAAACTGCTTGCAGACTGGGATCCAAAGAATGCCAGAGTATTTATTATCACCAAGCCTATGAGCCATGCCATTATCACCATGGGTGGTTATTGAGGTAGAAAATGCTAGAAGTCAAAATTATCACCATCTTCCCTCATGGGAGATGGCTTTAAAAACACAACACAAGGAGAAACAAATAACTCTAAACTCCTATATTTTGTGTCCATACCTAGAATTTTCTTTGTTTCTATCCTAGAAAATGGAACCAAAGTAGTAATCTGAGAGATTAGACTTATTTGCAAGATGTAGGCAAAGATTTCAGCTCCATCTAGATCTTTCAGTATCTCTTCAATTATCGAAGGCAATTTCAATAATCTACAATTACAAAATGTATTATCAAATAGTTCACCACCATGATCCTTGTATATCTCCTACAAAATGGCTTGGTCTAACCCCTTCTTATTATAGTAAAATCCCTATGTAGCCTCAACAAGTCGTGTCCTTAGAGCTAAAAAAAATACTCCCCTCCAATCATGAGCAATCCAAATTTAAAAAACATACATAACTCCTACATTTATCCCTTCTTGTATTTAAGATATGGATCACACTTTCAAACTATAGAAAAGGAAGAAACAAATATCCCAAGATTTTCGCCTATCCTAAGATTGACACCTTCAAACCTTCCATCCATTTTGGGACCTTATATCCCCCCATCCACTATACCTCTCACTCCTATCCTGTTATCCACTTCCCCCATCATACCTCAAGATCAACAAATATATGCATCCTTGAGAAATTCCCACCCATCTATCCATCTAAACCCATCATATCAACTTCATTCATCCATAATTCCCAAGTCTTTTGGAAGCAATGTGGATGTACAACATAAAAATTAGAAATACAATAATCCACCTACATATGAAGATCGCCATGTCCTATCTGATCGACATGTGACTACAAAGAAAAATGAAATATTCAAGAGACCACAAGGGTCCTTAAAGAAAAGAATAAATTCAAAGAGAATATGGGTTCTTAAATTCATCATGGAAAAATTGTGATCAAAAGAACCTAAAAGTAAAGAAAAATAAAAAACTATGTGGATTGCCAAGTCTCTCTTAAAGGAATTGGATATAAAAGAAAAATTAAATTTGACATTCAAGCTTTCAAAGACTTCCACTTCGTATCCTTCCAAACATCTTACATCCTCTCCTTCATCCATTTTGGGTCCTTATGTCCCAAAATCCACATCACTTCCTACATTAAAACCTCAAGCTAGCCAATTCATTCTCCTTCCAGTTGTTCACTACCCTTCAAGGTGTGTGTTGATGTTGATCTTGCCACTATTTCCACCTACTCCTACACAAATATTTCAAATATCCTATCCTCTATCCATCACCTACTTACTGTCCTTCCATCTCTTATCATTCCATTCCCTTTGTCCAATCCATGGCATAAAACATCTATCCTTTCCTCCATCTCATTTCTCTTCCATCACCATATCAACATTCTTGAGAATACCTTTCCATAGCCTTGGACCATCATAGCATATCTTTCCAAAGAAGCATTATCCAAAAAGCATTAGGCTTGAGTTCCTCCAAAAAATCCAAAAATGGATAAATGTGCCTCGGTGAAAACTTGGAAACAGGCACCATGGTAGAAACAGTAAAGAGAAATAAATCCATCCTATGGTGAAAATCACTACCTGTGGTACCTTGGACAAGTACCATGATGAAAAACTGGTGAACATGTATCATGCATAATTCATCAATCTTGCTCTCTACACTTGGGGGAAAGATTCATCTGCACTAGCTATTTCATGTGCACTCATACTTCCTCTTTCACCTTTGATCTTGGAAAGGGGTAAAAGCACAATCAGGTGTCACCTTTTAGGCTAACTTATCAGCACAATTGAATTTTAGTATTCCTAACTAAAAATTAATTTTGGTCAAACATATGGTCTATCTAGATTCATTCTAGCTAAGTTATATAAATTCTTTAACTTTTCCAATTGAAAATATCTATTAAATGCATGGTTTATACCACTATGGGTCCAATTACCATAAAAATAAAATTATTTAAAAAAAGTGGCATTTCAATAACTACTAATATTTTTAATGATATTTTTTAAAAACATAAAAAAATACCCTTTTGTAGAGATCAGAGTCAAGAATATCCTCATATAGATTTTTTAGTGTTTTAATTAAACATAGATTGTTAGAATTAAAAAATATTACAAGTAGGTATTTTAACTATCGAAGAGATATTGATTCGGAGAAAGAAAAAAATAGTAAATCATATTAAATAAATTGGAAAAATACATGGTGCACTAGAGGAGAGAGTCCTCTTCAAGAATATATATTTCTTTTTTTAATTGGGATAGATTTGTTATGAAAAATATGTTGCGAGATGAAAACTCTCAATTTCAGTGAGTTGGAATTTGAATTGTTATAAAAGAGAAAATATAAGTCACAATTTTTTATTTATTTCTTTATTCACTAGCTATATATGTAATCTATGACATATTTTGAAATTAGGGGAAAATTTTTTTATTTGCATATAATTTCTTGGTGGGAACTAGACCCCTAATTTTCAGCATTTTTTAGCAACTGAAAAATCATCTTTAAAAATTAAAAAAACATGTTAATTCTTATTCAAAAAAATTATTAAAAATATTAATAATAAACTTCATCCATTTTATCACATTTAATTAGTTTACATCATCTTCAAATTCCAAACATAAATGTCATTTTTATACTATTGAAGTTGAACAACTTTGATTTTGTTAGCCTCTTCCTTTGTAGAAGGGTGACAACTTATTGTGCTTTTACCCAAAGGTTGAACTATCCATGAGCACCATATATCCTACAATCTTCTATAACTATCCATGAGCACCATATATCCTACAATCTTCTATCTTTTCCATCATCTTACTCACTTGCTTCCATCCATGCTACCCTATCATGATCTTCATTATCCAGAATTGGCCATCACTATTCTTAAGTATCTTTTCCATTATATCAAACCTTTAACTTACAATTTCCATCACCCTTTATCTTGATCGCACTATCCTATCACTATCATATCCTGTCAACCCCTCGGTCTTGATCAAAATGAAGAACAAAAAAAATGAAAAATTTATTAACGGGAGTCTCTTGACATGTCCACTCTTTTGGACCACATTCTTGTATGAAACCAGGTCTAAATGCTATCCAACACTGGTTCATGAGCCTACATTGTTATATTCCCTTTTCTTAGCTTGGGTACAATCTTGAGGAGACTATCCCTAAGGGTTGCATTCACTCGCTTCATCCCTCATTATATTTCTTCTTCATCCATTAGCTTTCCAATCCATTTATCATGTCCTATACCTTGCTAGACATTGGGGACAAACCAATGTGATCTTTCTTGAGAATGAGTAATCTCTAAACAATTCTAAAAATCATATAAACTCATGAAAAAATCATAAAAATTGTAAAATATGCTAAAAAAAATGATCATCATGGTGAAAACATGGAAAAAAGTGTCTTGATGTACATCCAAAAAAAAATTTAAATATCAAAAGAAATACAAAAAAAGAAAAAAATGGAAAAGAACAAAAAAATCAGAAAAAGAAAAAAAAAGTGCCTTGGTGAAAACTTGGAAACAAGCGCCTTGGTAGAAAAAATAAAATAATCCCAAGTGGTGAAAACCTAGCAAATAGGCATCACTTGTAATCAACGCTCCATCTATCAACACATGGATAAGCTCTTGTTCTCTCATCAACCTCCCGACACCTATCTCGCTCTCCATTTCCTTGTGACATCATGGGCTGGAACTAGTCTTAGTTTTGTCCTCAGTTCTTATTTATTGTCTGGGGGAAAATCATATGCCTATTTGAGTTGTTAGCACTTTATCACTTGATTGATTTCTTGAGCTTAATCTGATTCAGATTTTCAGTCCTTCCTGATGGGCAATTTATCATTGACATGCTACTTGGTATTTCTCAACACCCCAATCCTATAGGATTTCTTAACACTACCAATCTAGACATCACTGTGTTTCTCAACACATATTAGATCTTGCATTATCCATCACACACTCGCACTTTCACACAAGCACAAAGGTCTTTCTTGAACACCCAACACAAATTACATCCTAGAAAACTTAAAATGACTGATCTATGTTGAAATATTTTCTTGTGCATTGTCTTTTATCTTCTATTTTTTCTTTCTACATCTTCTAAAGTTGCACGACAATGTCTAATTGACTAGAGATTCACGACTGGGGGCATAACATCTTTTTCTTTGATTTCTGCTTGTGGTGTGATTCCAATGATCCTAAGGTGGTCTAATAAACTGGGTGTCTGTGGTAAGAGCCTCCATCATGATTGGAACGTTGCACATACCTTGACCCTCTTTATTCAGACACTTAGGTGAGGTTGGAATTATCTACTTGTCTATTGCTTGCATGTAGCAGGTAAGATGACACTCTTGATTATCTTGGTAGCTTGTGCCTCGGTATAGGTGTTATCTTACAAAAACAAACTGGACACCATATCTAGGTCATCTCAAAACTTATGTCTCGATACTTACATGTGTTTTCCACATCTCATCTGATAAGGTCATACTCATATCTTCATGGCTGGTCTCTAATTAGTGAAGGTTGTACTGACCTCTGATGTCCCAAACACTCAAATGATGATAAACAAATAGCTACATGATCAATGACTTGAATCATGTGTTAAGTTGTATTTCATTCTAGGGCTGCATGTAGTTCTACATTTTTGGTCTCCCTTAAGCTATGCTTTCTTTTAATCTTTCCCTTCTCCCCAATGAGGCAGTCAACTACGAATCATCATTTTTGACCTAATTTTCAACTTGCTCTGATTAATGTGAAATTGTACCCTTAGCTAATTTTGATGTTTTGGATCTATTTTCGGGATCAAAATCAGAATCTCAAATCATTTACCTAGTCACATTACAAAGTCAACCCTTCTTGGTCAAACATAGTTGACCGCTACTGCTATCACTTCTTGCTTGATCCCACCTTCATTTGTCCTTTCTGATTTTGACCTCAAGGGGGCATGTGACAAAATAGAAAATCTTCTTGAGCAATAAAATCTCCTAAAATGAAAGTCTAGCAATTGAACCAAATCTTTATCGATCAAGTCAATCAGTGACTAAAACATCATCACTCGGGGCATCTCAACTTCATGAATCATATCAGGTTGAGATTCTCTACATCCTTTCTGCAAGAGTGATTTCATCGCTCAGACAAGAATCTCTTGGGGCATGTTAGGTTCATCAGGACCCATATCAATCTGACATCGTTCCCAGGGAATATTAGGTTCATCGAGACTCATATCAATTTGGTATTGCTTCTCAATCAGATAATTGGCTTCTTCAGAATCCTTGTCGAGGTAGCTATCTCAAATTTCTTTAGACAGATATTCACTCTCATCACTTCATATCAGGTTGGATACTCTTGTCTTGCACATCAATCTTCACTCAATTAAGTCTAGAGATGATATCTTATCGATATTCATTTGATCAAGTTCATAGTCGGTTCTCCTTATCAAAAATAGTCTCATTGCTTCACATTAGGTTGCTCTTTGATCTAGCTGCTATCTATCCTTTCAGTCTACGTGCTGCTCGTACATCGATTCAAAGAGGGGAAAATGTAATCACCTAAAATTTATCTAGTAGAACCTAAGCCCCTAATTTTGATCAAATTGCCTCAAATGAAATCCTAAATCTTAAAGGCATATTTACTACACATAATTGTGCAAAGTAACCCTGAAAATCCTCTTTGCATAATTAAATTAAAAAATCTTATATATCAAGCTTATACCATGGTCTAATTTCTATGACATTTCTTTTAATATAAAGTTTCTACACTTTTATTAAAATAACACATTCACATATGTACACACACTTAGTCTTAATTAATTAGCAATTAAAGGAGATTTGTGCTTACAAAATTTCTATTTTTTCTTACCCTACCTAACATCTCTTTTGCCTCTTAATTATCACTACTCATTTCTACCTAACCTTGCATCTCCTTCATTCTCCTTTTGCCTCTCAATCTCAATCACACACTTTTGCCACTTAATCTCCACCCTTCATTCTTGAGGTGATTCCTTTAAAAGAAAGATCGTGTTTGGCTCAAGGGTCCCAATTTGGATCATTTGCATTCTTGTTTTCTTGCATTCTTAGAGTAATCTTGCTAATTTGAATTCCTATCTCTTAGTTGCTTTCATTATATGCTCATATCTCTCTTGCATTGTTAATCTAGTTTTCTTTCTTTCTTTCTTAATCATAATATAGCTCTTGCACTCTCATTCTAGAATACTGAATGTTTGCATCTATTCTAGCTTACATCTCTCATTCTAGCTTTGTTAATCTTGCATTCTAGTCCATTTTTAGTTTTTCATTGCATTTAAGTCTTCCATTTTGAAGTAGTCAAGTCACTAATCCTTTATGCCTGTTTGATGAGCATCACAAGAAGGACTAAACTCGATTCAACTAGGAAGCAATAAAATACTTTTGGGAATTTAGTTGGTTCATTTGATATGGCCTCCTATAGCTAAATTCTTGAGCCAATGGCTTATTGAGTGTTATTTGTTATTCAATTTGAGTACCAATATTTAACCACATAGCTACCACCTCATCCATCTTGAACTTGGTAGTTGTACTCCTAATATCCATAACAAGGTGGTCACATGAGTTTGGGAAAGAATACAACATAACAATACAATGATCCTCCTCAATCTTCACACCAATAGAGCTCAACTGAGAAAAAATCATATTGAATGCATTGAGATGATCAACAATGGATCCTCCATATTCTATCTTCATAAAATACATCTTATTTGTTAGAAAAAGATTTTCTTACTATGGATTTAGCCTAATAAACATCTCAAAGTTTCTTCCAAAGATCTTTTATATCCTTCTCTTCATGGATATTTAAGAGCACTCAATAAGCTAGAGAAAGCCTTATAAAACCCTTGGTTTTCCAATCAATTTTATTCCATTCATCATATGATGTATTTTGGGATTTTATTGAAGAAACTAAAATCCATAGATCTGTATTTACAAGCATGCCCTCTATTTGGAGTTTCCACAACCTAAAATTGATGTCATTAAACTTATCCATATTAACTTTTGGGGATGTTCTTTCCATCTTCTTGGAAGAATATTTTGAAACTACTCTACAAAAGCTCCCCTTTAAATTGAGAGAAATATTAAAAAAACTCACTACCTAACAATGGAACCAAACTAATCTAGTGGGGGAGGTAGTGTGAATTTTCTTTACAATCTTTAACTATTACGGAATAAGAAACACATTCAAAAGGAGATCACAAACATGCATAAAGATAAAACTACACATTATATCGTGGGAAAACCATTTTCGAGAGAAAAACCCTATACTCTGGAAATACAATATTTGTATTACCAAAACAATAGTTACAATACAATACTTCTTCAATATGAGTCTTCAACAATCAATTCGACACTTTGAATCAATTCCTGCAGTGTAACACTTCACCTAAAAACATAATACTACTCATACTCTCCAAGGCTGCCTTTTATAAAGAAATACAATGAAGAAGGAAGCTTCTAGATGAAGCACGAAGTTGGGGACGTGCAAAACTTTTGGAACCATTATTCAACCACCAAAAAACATGAAAATGACACATGTATGTTTCCAAATGTCTCCCCATTCAAACTCTTAATTTGGGCACCCGAAATTTACTATTTTGATGTATGATAGATCCTCTTATGCATATTACAACTGCCATAGGAATCTATCATAAATATTGACATTATTTACAACTTACAACTATAAGAGAATCTATTATAACCTAACTATTATTAGCCAATTCTCTTACAACTAGTCATAACCCAACTTGGGCACCCGCCTTCTCTATGCAAAAGTTGTCTTGTGACATTCTAATATGTCATAGATTATGTCAAAAACTGACAATTATCAAGATCCTCAAAGCAGGACGCCTACCTCAGCATGTGCGACATATGTTTCATACAATCATCACCAAGTAAGATGCCACCCAGCCTCCGGATCTCACTAGATAACTAGACATTTGTAGATAATTAAATAATTAAAAATAATAAATAAATGTAATATCAATGTTAGGATTTGCAAAAATTGAAACACCTTAGTCCTAGCACTAGAACCCTTTCAAATATCTACAATTTATCTGTGAAAAACAGCTATAATAAAACAAATATTTTAAAATATTATTTATCAAAAAAGTTTTTTTTTCGCAGATTAAACATCATATACAACTAAAAACATATATTTTGATTGGTTACAAAATATATAGATCAAATACTAGATAAAGATAGCATGATTGCTATGATTCTGGTCGATACAGATCTGGTTTAATTTTACTAAGGAAAACTTTTCACTTCATCTTCTCCTACAAGAGAGGAAGAACGAGAGTAACTGTGGTATTTAGCAACCACCAGAAATATGAAAAAGTTAACCATATTTATTCCTGCCAAGACCCAGTAAAATAAATCCAGACGGCTCCTATTCAAATCTTTTCTGAGCCAGCCGTTTTCCTTTCCACCTGTACAATCCTCTATAACATTCACAATCAATGTGCTCAGCCAACTTCCAATACCAAATGCGCTTAGAAAAAGTGAGCTGCTCAAACTCCTTGTCCCATCTGTGGCTTCGTCGTAGAAATAATCAATTTGCCCTACATAAGTGAACACTTCAGCACTTCCCATCAAAAAAAACTGTGGCACAAGCCACAAAACAGACATGGGCAGTGCGCCTTCCTGCAAGCCCAGGGCTTCAATTATATCTTCTGCCTTTTCTAGTCGCTTCTTTTCTGTGATTGCTGCACAAGTCTGTACAAGTTGTATATTAACAACTTCAAATTGTTACTGTGTTTTTTCATAAGATATAAACTTCAGAATTATATTTTATGAGTAGCAGTTAACAAGAATGAATCATATATTAAACACCCATCAAATTTAAATGATGGAGGATACAATTGCAGTCTAATTCAAGCATGTTTAACCATGAAGTTTCTTTCAAGTTTAAGTCATTTAGCTTGCTACTCCATCACAGTACTACTCTAATTCAAGCACGTTTAATCATAAAACTTCCTCTAAATTTAAGTCACTTAGCTTCCTAACCTATTTACAAAATATATGCAGTAATATATCATTCATTCTCATGAAAAAACAGATACTTAAGACCTAATATTCATTAAATATAAATTAAAAAAATCGACCCTGATAACAATATCATAATTCAAAATTATTAAAAAACCAAACTCACCAAAACAAAAATGAAATATTTTCCTTTAAATCTATGAATCAGTTCAAGTTTTACTGGTTATAAAAATCAAGGTGGAATAGGTTTATACCATAGCAATGATCGAAATAAAAAGGCCAATGCCAATTCTTTGCAAGGACGTGATCCCACGCTCAACTCCCGTGATCTTTCTGAGAATGGGAACCAAGATCCGGTCATAGAAAGGGATAATAAAAATGGCACTGAGGGTGGCAAACAGTGGTAATGAAGGCGGTGGAATGCTGAAATTGGAGGAGAGCTCTCGGTTTAGTGTCTTTCCTTGGGCAATAAAATAAGTTGAGAGTTGTGCGAAGGAGATTGTCAATGCAATGGTGGATGCCCAGATTGGCAACACTCGTAGTAGTGACTTCAATTCTTCAACTTGTGTAACACTACACAGACTCCATCTACTGATCTTTTCTATTTCAATGTAGTCATAGTCTGTAAGTATGGCTGCTTTGTCAAGAAACCTGCATCATGTCAAATAGAATTAGTAAAACAAATTTTTTAAAAGAAATTTCTTAATTTATTAATAAAGAGACATTGCAATATTTGTTTGTGGATTCGATTGTGCATTTTTTTTAGCATCAATATTTGGTGTCACACTATATGATTCATCATAGCTTTTTACTATGCAAATCCTGCATTTTCTCATTGGATCAAGGAGTGTGATCGGAAATGTTAATGCTAGAAAAACATATACAATCTAATCCAGAAACAAATATTGTATTAGAAATGGATTGTAGAAATCTGATAATGTTAAAAGAGATATTGTACAATGATAATACAAAATAGAATGTAATAGTATGTTAACAAAAAATATTATCTTTTACTTGACAGTCATTTAGTTATCAAAATATTAATATTTAACTATGGCAATTATCTTTTATTATTAATATTGTACTTAAAATTATGACTCTTGATGTAATACAAACATAAAATATAACATTTCTAGAGTAAACTAAAATAGTTTTTAATTCATATTGTTAATGGAGAGACATTGTAAAATGACAGTAGAGAGTGAAGTGTAATGACATTGTTAACAAAAAAAAATATTATCTTTCATTTGATAGTCATTTATATATCAAAATATTAACATTTAACTACTATTATTATTTTTTATTATTAATATTATGTTTATCTAAATTATTTATTTTATATATATTATATCAATGATGTAATAATAAAATAATTATCTCAAAGCTTGAAATTGAGGGAGACTCGCTGATTACCATCAATGCAATCAAAGTCAGATCAACCCCAAATTGGCGTCTTATGGTAGTTTTAGAGGTAATCTTACAGTTAATGGATAATTTTGAATCGAAAACCATTAACCATACTTTTAGAGAAGGAAACACTGAAGTGGATGAGCTGGCTGACCTGGCAGCTAGAGGAACAAATTTTAAAATTCTATCCGACATCAGCGGAGTTTCAACGGAGCTCATTGAATCTAACCACTAAATTAAAATGGTCAAATCAGGTCCTGATATATTTTTGCCTCAGAAGTTGACAAAACGGCTCCCTGTGGTGATAAGATGGACGTCTTCTCTCATAGCACATAGCGTGTGTAGGAGTTTAGAACATTAAATGAGGAGTTGGATTAGGACAAGAGGAGCAGATACCTATTGTACATCAAAGAGTGACAGCATCCGAACATGAGTTATCTTCTAGCGTCAAAAACCTTGGTTGTTTTCAGTCGTTCGCCTCTGCGCAGTTAAATCTCTGACACCAGCATTTCCTATGTGCGCTACTGCGATTGTGTGGGGCCCAATTCTTTATCATGTTAGTCGTCGCTAGGTCAGGGAATGAAGAAAGTCTATCCAACGAATGAGAGTTTGCCTTTATTGCTAAAGCTCAAGGGTGGGGCCTGGCTTTCGGATAAGTCAGACAGTCTTCACATGTCAGAGCATCAACGGTGGTCGCTAAAGCGCAAGGGATTTGTCAGAGCTATGCGAAATCATGCCGGCCGTTGATTCTTCTGTGCGGTGTAGGGTTTCAAACTGTGGGTCCCATGGTGACATGTATGCATAAATGGTGCCCCCTATTGGCCGAAAGAAATAAAGAGGTGGAGTGTTGTCACCGGGGCTTGTGTTAGAGATTTTGATCGATGGTTGGCGTGTGATCACATAGAATATTCTCTCCCCATGCGATCATGCGCCCACCATCCGATTAGATGCCGCTGGTTTGTCTATAGTGGGACCACGTGATGGTTCACCGTCGATGTGTCAGATTGGGATTGGCTGAGATGGTAAGGGAATGTCATGCCCACTATCCGATAAGGAAAATGTGAGATCGAGTGTTGTCAGCGGGGTTGGGGTTAGAGTTTTTGATTGAATGTCGGCATGTGATCGCATGGAATATTCTCTCCCCATGCGATCATGCGCCCACCGTCCGATTAGATGCCGTTGGTTTATCTACAGTGGGACCATGTGATGATTCACCGTCGAGGTGTCAGGTTGGGATTGGCTGAGCTGGTAAGGGAATGTTGACACATCGGGGGGCCCGAACTTTTCAGTGGGGTCACAGCATGGATGATCTGACGGTGGGTCCATGTTCTGGTTGAGTCTTGGAGGTATACGCGAAGATGTGACGATCATCGATCTTCCGGATGCGGGCCCAGTCAAAGTTCTCGCCAGTTCGCGGATAAAGTGGGCACTAAGGTTTGTGGTGAAGGCTGGTGGCTTGTCACATGTTCGCATGAGCCAGTTTTGAGTTACGCGATCATGTGACAAGCCCTTTGTGGTAACTTTATGCGGTGGTGGTTAATGGTGGTAAAGGGCTACGGTGTGTCGCATGTTCACATAGCCCTTTTCCTGGCTATGCGATCATGCGACAACTGTTAAAAGATGCTGTTGCGAAATTAAAGGTGGGTCCGTGTGTCGGGTCTTGCCAATGTGTCCCTTTCTAATTGACTAGCAAGCGCTGAGATGGATATGCATCGTGGGTCTCATAGCCAAGGGCAGGTAATGGTGGTGAAGGTTTATGGGGTGTCGCATGTTCACATAAGCCATTTTCAAACTATGCGATCATGCGACAACCATTAAGGGAATGTCGGCGTTGCGGAGTTAAAGTTGCCAAACCCGCGAAACATGATGATCTAACGGTGGTGATGTAAAGTAGATCTCAATTCAGATGATGACCATTGATAGACTGTTGGTGCCCTGAGGATGACCGTTGCATTTCAAGTTCAAATTTGCAGAGGAGTTTCGCGTTAGGAAGTACCAGAATTGATGGCTTTAGTAGCAGTTTTCAACTGGTTTGGTGGTGCAGTTATTACCGACTGATCCGAGGGGCTCAGTGACCGTTCGCAGTGATGTTTTGTACCTGGTGGAGTAGGTTGTTGAGCTCAAGAAGCTTTTTGCAGGCAGAGATTTGTACTGGCTTTCATGGCTATCCATGTCTGCTCTATTTGTTGGCATTCTCTAACTGTGCAAGTCTGACTAGTTGGTGGGCCCAGGTCTTCAAGGGCTTTAAAATGATTAGTTGTCGCATGATCGCATGTCATAAATTTTTGACATGTGACCATGCGACTGGTTACTTTTTGTGCTGGGCCCGTTGGAGGGGAGGGCAGTGGTCCCGCTGGCGGTTATGTGGCATCCTGTGGTTGGCTGTCACATGATCCCATGTTAGAGTTTTCTGACATGCGATCATGCGACTGGTTGACACTTGTTCCTCAGCCCGGTGGTAGGTGGTGATGTGGCATTTTTTGATTGGTCGAGGTGGCGGCAACATGGAAGTTATCGATGGGGCCGTTATCAGAGGGGTTTGTGGGTTGGCCAGCGTGTGTCAAGATTTATGGCTGGCATATGATCTCAAGGAATATTCTTCCCCCTTGAGATCATACGTCGATCGTCTGATTAAAGGGGCTTGTTTTTAGTGGGTCCAACGTGCTATGGAGATGCTGGTGTGCGTGATTTTCATTGGTTAGGGAGCGGTATTGTGGAAAGTTGTCAGCAGAGCTGAGGTTGTAACGTGTTTGATGTGGTGCCAGTTGTTCGACCTCGCTGACATGGTGGTTCCTGGTTGGAAGTTGATGGTGGCAAGTACTGACGGTTTGTCGCATGTTCACATGAGCCAGTTTCATGCTATGCGATCATGCGACAAACCCTGTGTGTTAGTGGTGGCGGTTATGCGGAAAGGTAGAAGGGTGACGTGGAGGTGTGTCGCATGTTCGCATAGCCCATTTCCTGGCTATGCGATCATGCGACAATTGTTGAATGTCGCCATTGCGGAGTTAAGGCGGGTCCATGGTGCCAGTGTTGTCGTGTTGCTCGATTCTGGTTGGCTGCTGACTGGTGATGTGGCCGGAGACTTCTGAGTGGGATGTGATCGCAGTTGCATGACTAAAGATAAAGGTTAAGTCGCGAAGCCCGAGAAAAATAAGAGGGTCTACAGTCGGGACTTAAAGCTGGTCTCAGTTTGAATATGGGCCATCGATTCCCTACAAGCACCAAGATATGGTCGTTGTTTTTCAATTTTAAATTTGCAGATGATTTTTGCGACAGGAAGTACCAAAATTGAGGGTTTTAGAAGTAAATATCGGTATCAGCCGATTACTGTTGCTGAAAGTTGAAATGATTTCGTTCTGAACATTAGGCCCTGCAACAGTGGGCTTGAACTGATGATAGATACTTTGTTAATTTATGTTTGTATTTATATATATAAAAATCTCGGCTTCGGCCCTTCATCGATAAAAAAAAAAATAATAATAATAAAATAAAATAAAATATTTCTAATGTAAAATAAAATGATTCTTAATTGACATTCCTAAATTATCTATACTAGTTTAAATCTGAATGTATGTTAGAATCAGAGATCAATACAATGCATTCTATTTACACACCATAACACCATAACTTTTGAGAACATTATACCTATACTCATGAGTGTGAAGCAGCTTTCGAACACCTGGAATAGCAGATGCAGTGCCCATCACTTCATACAAAGTAGTGCCATCATCGACCTTCATTTTCCCCTTCCTCGCAGAAGCAATCACCACCTGAGCAAATCTTGTAAAAGGATTCCCAGTAGCCTTCCTGAATCTGTAATATGGAGCCCCACACACAAATACAAGTATAGAAACCAAAGTTGCTCCTGCGGGAATACCAAAACCCCACACCCATCCATACCTGTTCTGAACATACACCATTACTGTTATACCCAACAGTTGACCAATATTAATGCTAAAGTAAAACCAGTTGAAAAAAGAATTTCTTCCTCTTCTTTCCTTGGCATCGGTTTCATCAAACTGATTTGCTCCAAAGGAGGAGACACAAGGTTTGATTCCCCCTGTGCCGATTGCAATGATGTACAGAGCACAGTACAACAAAGCATTCTGAGCTTTGGACGCCGGCTCACATTGGGCAGTACATTCAGGTGGCCTGAAAGAGGTTATGGATGCATTTAACAGCAGAAGAACCGTCCCCTGAAAAATTTAGATAGCTAATTAGTTGATTCCAATTCAGAATATTCGTTCTTTATAACATGTACATGTTCTTCTTGTTGTTGGTGAAAAATACAATGGTGTACTAAGTTAGATTGAAGTGGGTCCAGAAATACACCAATAAAATCTCATAAATATGGCCCAGTACACAATCTATTAAAACAACCTGATGAAGTTCTTTTCGGATCATGGAACAGATACATCCATTCTGTCATTCATGACAAATGAAATAAAACATATTGTTCTTATTCAATAATGTCTGGGTGTTACATGAATACTATTTTAAAATTATCATTGATTTCAATTCATTTAATTGATGGGAATCTTTGCTTACCACAGCATAGATGCAAGAGAATGCAAAAATAGTTTTGCAATGTCCTAAGTATGCATCAGCAACGAAGCCTCCAAGAAATGTAAAGACAAAGGAAGCAGCTATCCAATTTGAAACAAAATTAGCAGCATGGGGTATGCTGTCATGCATCTCATATACCAAGTAGGAGAACATGTTGACAGTAATAGAATAGAATGCAAGCCTCTCCGCCACCTTGTTCACTGCAAAAATATGGCATAAATTTTAAGATCAAAAGGCAGGTATGTGGCGGTTAGCCCTGCACCCCCTTCTAATGTAATTTGGGTACAACAAAATCTAATGGTGTTAGTGAATTTCCAAACTAGCATTTTCATCTCTATTAAGAATGACGGCCAACCCACAAGATCAATATCAGTTAAACTTATAACCATAATCAAGAATAAACAGTGAACATATGGAACAACCCACCTGTTTGTTTCTAATTCCAATCTATATAATCTTGAGACATGACTTGTTAAGTTTAACGAGTAGATTGAAAATACAAATAACAAGAAACAGCAAAACAAAAACAGAGACAATCATAAGATAGACAAAGCTCAACAAACTATGTCTACGGGAAAAGTCTTTATTCACTGTGGCAGCAGAATATATATTCTAATATACTGATCATTTATACAAATGTTAACTCTTCAAATATGAAGAGACAGCAAGCAAATGGAAAAACAGGAAGGAAAGGAATGATCAGATGACCGTTAAATTCACATTCTAAGCAACACTGACTAGAACTTCAAAGGTGGTAAAGTGAAAGAAAATTTAATTTTTATATGATTCTGCTGCTGAAGTCAAATAGCTGACAAAAGAGAAGCAGGATATCAAATCCTACAAGATGTATAATCTAAACAAAATAGGGAAAGAGTAAAGCAATTGTTTTCTTTAATGCAGTCTCACACCATAAATGGATGAGTCAAGAGGAAATAAAGAAGGTAATTGTTTGTCTGCCTCCAGTGGGAGTATAAAACAGATGTGGTTAAGCTCCCTACAAAATGTACTATTGATCAAATTTCAAAAATCAGAAAACATAACAGATTTTCGTGAAATTTTCAACATCTGTTCTTCATGATCTGCATATTTTGAACTACAAAAAATTTGCAAAACAAAACATCCAAATATATACCAAAAAGAAAATACGACGCTTTCCATCTCCCTGTTCTCTTCATGTCAGCCACTTTCCCATGAAAGTCATATGATATATTTGGAGCATCAACAGAACCTTGATCCTTTCTCTCCATAACCTGCAATTAATTACAAAGACTTGAATGATAAAGTACAACTCCATGAAACTTGCCTTGTTTTCTATTTTTATTTCATACCTGACTAGATAAAACGTTGTTTGTAGTGTCAACAGATAGGTTTTCCATGACCTGCAATATTTGGGTAATCTTGGTTGTAAACTTGCATGGGATTGCTTAAACATCTAAGGCTCTGCTCTCATAAGAATCTTTGTAAAGCTTCCTGGACTGAAAAAACAAGGAACAATCTTGTAGCATATGAAGAGTTTCAGCCGGCAAAGGCATAGTTTTCAAACGTCCATTTCATTCAGTGTTTTGGGCCCATTCACATTCAATGAAGCCAAAGGGAAAAATACGTTTTGTGTATCGTTAAATTGCAGAGTATGACGTCGGATGCCTAGTGTCCGTTCACTAGAAGATAAAACTGTTTGGTTTCAGTGTATTGCATTACCAGCAATTAATCTTAGTGTGTCCAATCGCTTGAATCTATTTATTACTTAAATAATAAGCATTGACTTCCTTTGCTCTTCAATTTTAACAACATACAAAGCGTTTTGTTATCTTTTGTATTGTATCTATTATCATATGAACTTAAAGCTTTTGTTTTGTTTTTATTATTTTATAAAATAATATAATTTATATTAATTGATAATTTTTTTTAAAAATATATTATAGATGAGTGGTTGCCAAAATGTGTAAGCTATTAGTTAATAATAAGTGTTTTAGCTTATTAGGTTGGAATCTATAATTATATAAATTAAATTTAGGTGTTTTGAAAATATCTTGTGTTTTTCATTGATACTTATAATTTTTAAATTAAAAAGAATAATTAATATTAATTGATTAAAGTTTTCAGAATATATTATAAAAAAGTTATGAGAATATGTTAAGTTATTAAGCAATAATAATATGTTAAGTTATTAAGCTTTTGTTTTATTGTAATTTTTTTATAAAATATAATAATTTAGACTAATTGATAATTGTTTTTAAAATATATTATAGATGAGTGATTGCAAAAATGTGTAAGTCATTAGTTAATAATAAGTGTTTTGGCTTATTAGGTTGGAATCTATAATTATATAAATTTAAGCGTTTTGAAATGTTGTAGAAATAAAAATATTTTGTGTTTTTTGTTGATATTTATAATTTTTAAATTAAAAAGAGTAATTAATATTATTTATTTAAAATTTTCAGAATATATTATTAAAAAGGTTATGAGAATATGTTAAGTTATTAAACAATAAAAGGAAGTAAAAATAGAAAAGGTGGTTAGTTATTTTCTTTTAATTATAGGACTTCATTTTATACATAAATTTGAAATTATTTTTTGTTGATTTATTATAGTCTTCAATTGTTTAAATAAAATTTGATAACTTCTATTCTTGCATCTTTAACTAAATCACATGAAAATAATAATCTCTAATTAGAATCAACCTTCCACATCAAACTTGGACATAGATAGCATGTAAAGAGTGGTCTACATATTGAACATTGATATTCTAAATCATCAAAGGAGGTTCATACAACAAACTAGGAAAATAGAGGTTATCAACCAAGAAACTATAATTATCAATATAACAATCATCAATCAAATACTCACCCAAATAATGGTGGCGTCAATCATTCTCTTTGAAACACATATTGTATTCAAAATAATTAGGAGAAAACAAAATTAATCTTGAATACCTTCTCTAATACTATACATGTAGATTTAGTTTCAACAAATATCTTAATGAAATTGATTATCCACAATTTCAAATGGCCTTGAATGAAATTTAGCAAGGATTAGAAAAGAATAGATAACTAGCTCTACACACTAAAATAATTGAGTGAAAATTTCCTCTAATCTTAGGAAAATATTTACAAAAATATCATTTATGGTTTTCTTATTGAAGAGGTGAATGAGATGGAGGGAAACACTATGAAGTTCAATCATATTGGACATATCCAAGCGGAGGAAATTATTCTTTGAAATAAATATTATTAGAAAATTAATAACAAAAACTACCTCGCCAAATTCCCTTTGCCTCTGATTAATGATGGAGAAGTAATATACATTGACCAAATTATTTCCTACATAAATCCATGAGAGAAAATTATGTATATAATATTACAAAATAGTCATATGTAAAGATCATAGACATATCACAAGATTAAAAAAAATAGATACCATGAAAAAAGCCTCAAGAAAGAAACACCAAAGCTCCAAAAATAAGCACACTCAATACACTATTTAGTAATGAAAATATAGCAATATCATTACAAAGTCTCCATAATACTTTTGAAACATCAAGCTCCTTCAATAAATCCTCCAAGTGTCCATGCATGTATCCACACATCTTTCATCATGCTTTATATAAGCATTATTTTGTGATGATCAATACAATGATAACTAAAATAAGCAAGTATGCATCCAAATAGTCATCCACTCAACAAGTATTTTCTTTTACAGAACCAAGCTCACACAAAAACAACTAATTGGAAAGGAAAAACCACGTCCCTCAAAATTGTGAATACAAATACTCTTGACACCATATTTGCATTTTAGTACTAGATTTCCTAATATTATATTAAATTAAAATTTAGATATTAATTTCATTTAGTGTTTTGGGCCTTTTGCCACAAATTGTATGGATCACATTCAATGAAGTCAAAAAGAAAAAAATCTTTAGTGTATACTTCAGTTGTAGAGTAGGATGCATATTGTCCATTCACTACTAGATAAATGCATGTAAATAATTGTTTGGTTTATGTGTGTTTACATTGCCAACCATAAATCTAAGTGTTTTGAATCACTTGGGCCTATATATTATATAAATAAATAAGTGTTGATTTCATTTGTCCTACATTTTAACAACATAAAAAGTGTTTCAACATCTTATATATTCTATCTATTATCATTTGAATTTAAAGATTTAATTTTACTTCTTTTTAATAGAATTTAATAATTTTTATTAATTGTATACATTTTTAAAAATATATTATTAAAAATTAGCTCTAGAAGAACATGCCATTTTTTTAAAGTTCTACCAAGGAGGTAGCTCCCATTACACTGGTGTGAAAAAATAGATATAAAATTTCATTTCATTTTTGCCTCTTACATGGGATTATGGGCATAGATAGTAATTAGTTTCATAGAAAGTTTAGTTAGCCTCTCCATCTCAAGCCTCGAAGTAAAAAATTTAAGGTTGAAGGTTATTTTTGTGAAAAGATTCTTGGTACAAGTGTGACACTTCAAAAAAAATAAAATTATTTTTTATCTTTTCAAACTCCACATAATCACAAGCTAAACCCTTCTTTGGAGCTTTGTTGAAGGTAGGTATTATAGTGATAGCTTCTTCACTTATTGCTTCTTTAAAAGGTTATGTTCTATTAGCTTGCCTATCAGTTTACTATTGGTGGTCCTTACTACATTTCACATGAAGATATCAATCAATGTACCAGATCATGAATGTTCTCCACATCAAACCTTTGGCTCCTAATAACCATCCTTATATTAGGCTCTATTGATGGATCATTTATTTGAAAGATGTGCTATAGGTGAGCATAGATATCTTCTTACAGACACTAGCACACACAATCCAAGATCAAAATTTTATCCATTACTTCTTATCTAGTGCTTCCCTTAGTATTTTATAGATTAAATAACATAGTTTAGTGTCTTAGTGGTGAAGATTGTGAGCACTTTGTTTGGTTATTAACTTGTGATATAGATATGGGAGCTTGCATCCTTCCCATTGACTATGAACTAATATTTCTAGAAGTTTTTTGTATGCTTTTAAAAGAACCTACAATTTAATGGACCTCCATCTAGTCCCTTGTCTGATTTGATGCATGATAAAGTTGATCAATAGATTTATTGGAAAGAACCATCAACCCTATTGGCCTCTCCAAGACATATTGTAATGTACAACTCTCAATAATGGAAACGTTTGGCTATGGTTAGCCCATATGAACACTTTTCATGGTGATGTCTAAATATTTTTTATTGTCCTTATTAGATGCAAAGGAGGGTTCTAATCAACACAATATGGGCATATTTCCCAACAATAGGCGCATAACTCCATCACTATCCAAAAAAGAAAATATATTGGAACATTTCATTCTCAAGTCCACAAATTCTTAACACTTCAAGATTTCAAAATGGATAAGATTTTTCCTTAGTTTGGTCTCCAATCAACCCTTCACTCTAACCCTCCACAAATTTCAAGTTTCCCTTGACAAGGTTACTATGCCTCATAGGCTACAAACACCAACTAAGGGCTCAAAGTCTCACAAGGATCAACATAATTTAGGAACACATTAGTGTAAGAATAATCAGACCCTAAGATTATTGAGAGGGGGGGTGAATCAGTAATCTACCAATAAACACAAATATGATCTACTAAAACTTATCCTTGAAAACCTTACCACATGCATGCAATAAGTAACCTTTGCTTGTGATAAAACATACACCAAGTTCAATAATCATCCACACAAAGTCCACATAACACTAGTATTTTTATCATAGAAACCCAACTTGGAAAAAACCATGGTGGGGATGACACTCACTAAGAAAAATGCACTCTTCTAGAGCATGCTCGGTTAAGAGCTTAGCCTTGTTAAAAGCTTACAATAAAGTCTAGTTAAGAACATACTTTGTTAGGAGCCACCCAGTTAAGGGATTTACCTTTAGCCCTACTAGGAGCTTTACCCAGTTAGGAGTATCCTTGTGAAATTAGCTAAAGTGCCACCCTGTTAAAGGATTTTACAAAAAGATCTGTTAGGATCTACCCGGTTAAGGGATTTTGACCCGTTGAAACTGTTAGGGAACAACAAGAAGGTTGATATGGAAAATAGCACCAATGCCCTACTTGTACATATCCAATTAGGCTCACACTTCTTCCTTTGTTGGAGATTCACCTCTCCTTTGAATCACACCTCATGATTTACTATTTGTCTCTACCACACACATGATCTCTATTGCTTATTTTTCCATACACATTGAAAAATACATTACAAAATGATATAAATAAATTTTCCATTATTAGGGCATACAACCACCTAAATATTACATCTAAAATTCAAATTTCCCTCCATAGAAGTCTGCCAAACAAGTTGGAAATATTTTCCAGCTAGCACTGACATCAAGATCCAATCGCACTTCAATTTGACACCAAAAGGTCAAACATATTACACTTTCCTAGGTTCATGCACCTCTTCATGAATTATTGATCAAATCGACCAATAAGAATCATACCTAACATTCCACGTAATCTTAGACCATCATCACATATTCTGGAATACTAAACCATCTTCGTAAATTGATCTACCTTCACGAATCAAGGATCTAACCAAGATCACACACCTTCGATCGAAACACTTGATTCCATTCATGTGGGACATATTGATCAAATCTTTCCTCTTTGTTCCTTCACTGCTAAGCCAATTCCCCATCTTCAAACATTGACTATAACTTGCATAAAACCCATCATACAGATATGTGATCATGTATATAGCATTGTACACTCCTCTAGAGCCTATGTGCCATTTAATCACACACCATAATTCACAACATAAATCTCAATTAATATTCTACATCATAACTTGGTACACCAAGAACATAGTTATCAACCTAAGTTGACATCAATAACAACAACATAATTGGGTAAGTGCACTAAGATGGCGAATAAAAAGGAGGGTCTAAGTGGCCACTTTTTTTTGTGAAATTAGGGAAACCTGAACTTCATAGAGAGATTTGAGGGTCATGCACTCAAAAATAGGATTTGTGTAAATAATAAATTAAGAGGGTCAAATGTATAATTTTTAGGGTCATGCACTCAAATCTAGTTTCTAAACTACTAAAGTTTTTAAAAAATGGATGAGATTAA
This sequence comes from Chamaecyparis obtusa, assembly GCA_027943335.1. Lineage (NCBI taxonomy): Eukaryota > Viridiplantae > Streptophyta > Pinopsida > Cupressales > Cupressaceae > Chamaecyparis > Chamaecyparis obtusa. Next base: position 823,884 of record BSBK01005294.1, read on the forward strand.
GAGGGTCAAACCTCTCGTGCACGAAACATTGTTCCTATTTTTTTCAAACAAACATAACATAGCTATTTTTGTGCGCTTCACAAAATATATAGTTAGATTTTGTATTTTGAAAAACTCTTGATGCAGGAGCATCTTGGGTCTTTGAGCAATCTTGCATCAACCAAAAACATTTCCTATTTTTTGTACCTGTATGTTGTTTGCATTATAATCATTGCATTTATTGGTTTAATGTTTTGCAAAGCTACGTGATGTTGAGGACCTATTTTGGAACCTTCTCCTATGAGCACATAAGGATTGGATGGACTATTTCAAAGTTAGAGTTGTTTTCCTTGCTGCCAGAGCCATATTTTCCTACTTTTTATGTGTTGATTGCGCGTCATGTATCTGTTGATCCTTAATGAATCAGAATTTGTACTCTTGGTTACTTTAGGAGGACCTAAATTAATATATTCACCAAAGACCACAAATCCTAATTCATCACGAGTTGGGAGTTATGACCATTTTTCTCAGGTATCGATTTTCAACCAGTTTCACGCGAAACATGGAGTTTTTCATCTTGCGTGGTTCCGTATGATGAAATGGGATCTTTCTAAGATAGGTAAATGTTATTGGATCATGTGTGGACCTAAATGTAACCTCGCATTAAGTTTTGTTCATTCTTTCTTTAGTTTTGGTTTACTCTTCCAAGTTGGACCTATAATGTAATTAAATGTTTGACTGACTGACTTGTGGCTTAGCTGGCTATATAAGGAGTCTAGGTTGATGTAGTAAAGTATCAAGAGAGATATGATTTTAAAGATGCATCATTGGAGATAAGATAGGATGCAAGCTGAGATTCTGATTTCATAATTTCTTTGTATAAGGCCGAAACCCAGAAGGCCTCACAACCGGGCATGTTGAAAGATTTAATATAATTGCACCAGTGTTGTTACCAGTTGCTTGTCTCATATCCATTGTGTTTTCACTGATTTCATGTGGTTTTCATATTTCTTCCATTTGTAACTCTGAGCAGGGCATGTTTGTTGATTCAAGTGGAGTCAATTCTGCTTGATTATGCTTGTATCTACCCTGCCCCTACGTTAACCCTTTGGTAGGATGATAGGTAAGAGTGAGATCTAGAAGTTGTGTATTTTTTTGTAATTTAATGTTGATAATTATTTTAATGAATTTTTGAAGTGACCGCATTATAAAAATTGGTACCTGTTCGTGCGCTGGGCATAACTTACATCAAAATAATCCAAATCACAATTTTTTTTAAAAAAGTGCATAGAATCTAGTGTAGAACATTAATATGTAATTTATTTTTAATTTAGGAAAGTAGATCAAAATTTATTAAAAAAATGGTAGACATATGTCTGTGAGGACTGTGAAGACACTGGTAAAGAAAATTAAAGTTTACTATGCTAATGTTGTCCAAAAATAGAAAAATTTATATGGTCGTAAAGCTTAGAAGACGTGTGAGATGATGGTAGTAATTTTAGAGATACCCACTTGATCATTTGTAAAGATGATGATGACAAAGTCGAGAAATCATGTTAAAAGAAGAAAAAATGTGTAAATGGACAAAATTGGAGGAAAAATGGGCTTGCAGGCCTTAGTGTCGTATTCCAAAACTTTTACCAAGCCATAACTTGTACATGTTATGGTGTACAAAATAACTCGCTTGGGTTTTGAAAAGAAAAAATCATAACTTCAAGTTCTACATAACTCGTACGGGTTATGAAGACATTAAAAATATTTCTTGTAAATGTGTAATACAATACACATTTGTATAGATTCACATATATGACATCTCTCTCTCTCTCTCTCTCTATATATATATATATATATATATATATATATATATATATATATATATATATATATATATATATATATATATATATATATATATATATATATATATATATATATATATATATATATATATATATATATATATATATATATATATATATATATATATGCATGGCTCTCTCTCTCTCTCTCTCTCTCTATTTTTACATAACCCGTATGGGTTATGAGAAATTGTGAATGTTTTCATTACTTTGCATAACCTGTACGGGTTATGAGGAATTCTTTATATTTGAGTCCCAAAGGCCTAAAAATGAGTAGTGCAAGTTGTTTGAAGGCCCCACTATTGTTGCACATGATTTTATGGGATAGTAACAGTCAGGTTTTATTTATTTTATTATCAAATTTTCTTTGAAATGATTGATTTGTCTCGTATTTTGGATTCTTTTTGAAGTTATTTTATCATGGTTACTTTAGATTATAATAAAATGATGCTCATTTGTTGTTTTTGTGCTATTTGATTGTGGATTGGGCTCATGATGTTATGTGTAGGAAAATCAATATCAACAATGGGAAAGAATAAGAGAGGAACGATTGAATAATGAGAGGCAGCAAAGGAAAGACAAAGCAAGCACACTAGTACATTTGAAGCCTTTTTTCGATTACAAGTCATCAAAATTGGGATGGTTTATTGTCGATATTACGACACCACCCGCCGTTGTAGTTTTGTAGTTAAAAAAAATGATGGTTGCAATTGGCGTCGTAATTAAGATGACTATAGCCATCGCAAAAAGTGGGTTTCAACATAGCGAATACATCATCGTGTCTATTTGTATTCGTCCCAATTTCAACGGGTAGACATCAGACATAGTTAGTTTACTAATGGAAATGTTGTACATGTGACGGTTAATTGTCCTAATGTTTTGACGGGTAGCTAGCGTTGGTAGATTGTTTACCGATAGAAATGATGTGCATGTGATGGTTTTCTGTTGGAAGTTTCTGATAGATTTTTGTCTCTTTTCTAGTGACGTTGTAATTGCGACAGAATTCACAATTTTTTTTAAAAAAATATATATTTGTCGATTGAGTTTGTATCGATTCAGAACGATGTTCTTGTAGATTTGGTTCTAGCTGGTTGCATTACTTTCAGATCTTGATCAACTTCCAAGGTGGTTTGGTGAGTTGAGGTATTTTATTCGTGCTCATGATATGGTTATGTCATTCAAAGATGACTTTGCAGTAGATTCGATAGATGACAAGAAGCTAGTGCAGTGATCAGAGATGCATTCTTCCTGATGTATTCATGGGATATATGCAGACCTGATTGCATTCGGATTTGATTTGAGCGACTTCTTGACTTCTTTGGTCCGAATTGGATGTGCTTTGTTCCTATGGAGTGTAGTAGTGACTTGACTTGCAAAACTTGCACAATGGAAATTTGTAGATCACTATGGTGTCCATGATGACTTTAGAGAAGTCTTCTTCTTGGTGAACCGAGCCAAGAGACTTGGATTAGAGAAAGAGGGTTGTTTGATGCGAATTATAAGACATTGGATGCCTCTTCACATTGGGTTTGCAGTGCGGTCTATGGTGTTTCTTTGCGACTGGGTTCTTGGCAGAGATCTGTTGATTTGGTAGCCATTGAGATGGATCGATATGACTTGATCTTGGGTCAAGACTTCTTGAGGTGAGCTGAAGTAATAATTGATCCTTGAAGTGATTGATGTTTCCAACAGATAACCATCACTTTTAGTTTTGTCATCGGTTATTCTTTAGTTTTCGTCATAATTACGATGACTCACACTATTTTTAAAAAAAAATATATATTTGTCGTACGTTGATTAGGATCTTAAATTATTGAGCTTCTCTTTGTTTCGATAATAGTTTAACATTCTCTACTTAACAGGGCCAACCACATGAAGGTGGAAGCTCATCTGGCCCCTCCTAGGATCCTCTTATGACCCTTTACAACACTTTAAGACCTCTAAGATGTATTCTTAGGGATCATAAAGGGTCATAAAAGGGTCATAAGGGGTCTCGGGACACAACAACTGAGAAACATAAATTTAGGCATCATGGTCACAATTGTTTGGAGACACAACATAATTGAATGCTATATCCAGATGATGCAACACAACCACTACTCCTACAGTTCTAAGTGGACACTATGGGATCCAAAAACCAAAGATAAGGAATCTATATATGGTTTTTGGATCCCCCAGTGTCAACTTAGAATTGCAGGAGTAGTGGTTGTGTTGCATCCTCTGGGTATAGCATTCAATTATGTTGTGTCTCCAAATAATTGTGACCATGATGCCTACATTTATGTTTCTCAGCTGTTGTGATGCCTACATTTATGTTTTGTAGTTGTCATGTTTATTTGCATGTTCTTTAAGTGTTTGGCTTCTCTCCCTCGCTCATCAAAAATAAGATTTTCCCACTCTGAATCGAGAATGCGTGTGTAGCACAAGAAAAATATGCATGGATAGCAGATGGACCTGAGAAAACACAACACGTTTACATTTTTTTAATAGGTCAAAATTACAATGTTCGTGATGGTCTATAAATTAAAATACACAATTAAAGACCTCTATCAAAAATACAACCCTGTTGTGTTTTTCAGCTCCACCTGATATCCTATGTATATGAATTGAGATTGCATATTGAACTAGGCGTCTCCTTCTGCATTGCTTGAAACCAAGAGACTGCCACACTTAACATCTAAAATCATTATTGAACTTTTGTTATTATTAAAAAGTACACTAATCTCCTTTGTTTCTTGTACACCATCTATGTCGGCAAGTTTCTTCATGGATGGCCTCCACTTTCTTCCCCACTACAATTGTAACCACTATTCATTCTCCTGCAGTCAAATTACTATCTTCTTTACTGATCAGACCTACATTGGAATTTCTCTGATGAAAATTTCCAAATTCATTGTTTGGTATTCCTTCATCTCCCCTCAACTCCATCCTTATGGTTACAAATCAAGTTCCAAGAATCAGAATGGCGCATCTCATCATCACAACTAATCCACCTTAAACAATTGATTAACCATTCTAGACAAGATGATGATTTAAGGTTTTTTGTGAAGCTTCTAACTTGGTAGTTGCAATCAACATTTGTATTACAAGTTTTGTTGTTGTTCAAGTAGTGTGTTTTATAAAAGAACCCATTGAACATTCTAATACTAATTTCTCCCAAAATATGAAATCCACTAAAATTTAGCGAAAACCCCTCCAACATTACAACAGTGTATAAAAGGAAACTCAGTGTTTCTAGTAGTGATAAATAGATTTTTTGAGAAGAGTAGAAGAAACAATACGCTTGGAGGGAGAAAAAACCTATAGACTTACAACATACCTTTGTATGCAGCCCATTAACATTTCAAATGCAAGAATGAAAGAAAACATGCCACTAAGGTCAAACACGTGTAAATAAACATCAGTAATTATCAAATAAACATCGAGAAATAAGCATCAATCATTATCAAATAAGTTTCATAAATGAGAATCATTTTTATTTTTATTTTTATTTTCTGCTTCCCTGTATTGTTGCAGAGGCATATCCATGTCCACATAGTCATTCTTCTCGGTCATGCACATGATCTCACTGTCCTTTACAAAGGTGGGTCCTCTGCAATAACAAAGGGAAGGCTTCATTAATTAAAAACATATTATCATAATTGGGGTTAATTTAAAAATATATTCATTATTGTTACAAGCATTTCAATACTTTAAAAAACATAAACATGACACTCTTTACCTTGTCCAACCACATCATCTTGCTCGACAGCTTGAACCTCAACACGCTCATCTGGAACAACCTCTACATCCCCTACAACTGCAATACAAAATGTTTTATTAATCCCAACACATTATAATTAAATTTTTATTACTACGCCAAATTCAATTTAACATGTTTACTTGTATTAAATATTCATTAATCAAAATTCGAATAGAAAATGTATACCTTGAGTACTACAATTCACATTAGAATCGATGCCTCCATTGTGCTCAGCTAGTGCAGTATCAATATCGGCAGGCTACATTCAAATGTAAATAATTAGTGTATTTATTGATAATATATACATATAAATACAAGACAAATACTGAGAAATGTTAATCATTCAGTTTAATACATATAAATATATTCACTTTAAAGTTTTAAACAAATATATAATCAGTGTTTCCTTACTTATAACAAATATATTCACTTTATGTTGGAACTTCACTTCAAATATAGTAATTTGTAAAGTTTTCAACTTGAAATAAAAATCAATTGGCTTATTTACCTGATCAACAGATCCAGCACAAGAACCTTGTGCACTCATTGCTCGGTATCATTCAGCCATGACTTTATAGCCTTGTTTGTAGCCTATTTTTTTGTCCTCTTCTGTAATCAGTTTTTTGAACTTCAAGGCCTACATTTTTTATTGGTATCATGAATTTTTATTGTAGTAAATTTTATCAAAATTAAATTGATTGCAATTTACTTATAAATATTTGCATATGATTTTTTATTTACTAATACTTACAACTTGTGCAACAAGTTTTGAATATCCACCTGAGCCAAGCTTGTGTTGCTCGTGCTTTTATTTTCTTGTTGTTGTTTCCTTTGTTGTGTCAGGCAACCTATGTGATGTTTGAAATATGTTAGATCACATAAGTACAAAGAGTAAATAGTACATAATTTTATTATTAACATTATCATGTACCTTCTTTCCATGGGTGATACTACTCGTCCACTATGTCTTGCACTTCTCTCAAGTGCATCTTTTTAAAGATCCTCCCACTCATTAATAGAAATATAGGAGGCCGCTCGTAATAAGGGTTGTGTTCTATTTGGCTCCTGTAGTTGTCCCTAATATACTTCAAAACAACACCTGCTTTGTCAAGGAGTCTAAGTCTATGAAATACTTCGGGTCCAAAAAGTGTTGTCATAGAGAGTCAATGAGTTTATTTTTTAACCCTTTATCTTGTAATGACCACCTTCTAAGAAAAAAAACTGTTAGATTCATAAATGAAATGAAGCTACCTTTTAATATACTTGAAGAAAGGGATGAAATGAAATCTAATCTTGCAATGAAATCAAAATATGATACCATGTGCGTATGGTCAGTCCGAAAATGCGCAAACATTCATCATTAAATTTTTCATAAAATAGATTATTCCCTGCAAGATAATTACAAGATTATTATAATTATTTATTACAAGGGACCACACAGGGGGTTAGTGCATTACATTATGAGTATTATATTGTATAGTAAAAGAAAGGATCAGTCTTTAAAGTACCTAGAAGCTGGGCTACTCTCAAGGGAAGTCCATCTTCATTGCTCATGAGCAATTGATCACACTGTATTATTCCCATATATTTAACACAAGTACATCCAAGAATTGTGTCATCACCTCCTACATAAAATGAATCCAATATTAAAAAATTCCCCCTAAGAAAGAATATATAGTTCAAGTGAAATAAACACATGATAAATAAGAGAGAAAAAGAGGAGTCTACTTACCAATAGTAGGTGTTGCCATCGCATATGTGGTCATGCTACGTGTTTCCAACATTGCAAGTGGAACTACCTCTGTGGATTTGATCCTCGTACCAGGCATCGTACTCAACATAGGTTCAATAGCAGGTGCTGAACAAAAATATTGTTAGAGCATAAAACAATATGGATAAGCATGGACAAGATGGAGGATAAAACATGCGATGTACCATCCAAAGTATTTGCATCTAAGGTAATGCCCTTTAATCTATTTAGTATCCCCTGTAAAGAGAACACATATATATTTTAGTTAATGACATAAATAAAATAGTATACTATAAAAATCATTATTGAACTTTTTTTATAATTAAAAACTACATTAATACTTACTCTATAGTTTTGAACATGGCCAATCAACATATCCAATGCCCTCTGTATTTCAGGAGTGTGAGATTGAATATTTTCCATTCGAGCTAACTATTTTGATATTGCACAAAGGACCCTTTCCAGTGCAACCACAAGATCAACCTCTAATAAAAAATCAACATCGAATGGATTCTGCTAATTCTGTGGCTCCTCATGGACTAATTTTTCCTTTCCCTTTTTCTGATCAACACTCATTTGTGAGAACAATATTATTAGCCCTTTATTTAAAAGCAATCCAAAATAGTAGAACAACAAAAAATACGCATTAAGATTTTTCTTGTATGTGCATTTGTACAACACAAATGATGTTTACTTGTCAGGAAGAAGAAGTCCCATGAGAACTATCACTGCTGTCCGTATCGTGTGGCTATTGATCCATACTATAGCTCTGTATTTCAAAAAAAATCATTGAGGCATGTTAAAACACATGTGTTCTTATTCTAAGTTACGTTGAATAATAGACAATTATCAAACTATGTACCACCTTGTCCATGATAGTGATGGGTTTTTTTTGTATCTATGCAATTCAAATTGTAATCGATAAGCAGCTCCTTGCCTCCACGTATTGATTTGATCGCACATACAAATATGTGATTTCCCTCATGCACCTCAAATATGCAATTGGATTGCTTCTTAGTTGACGCAAGTCGTGTACTGTTTATAAAACCTGCAATATTTCCTGATGCTTTGGGTCTTCCATCAATGTATATAGCTAATGTTTTACTTTATTCACTGACTTTTTATTGTATATAATTTGCTGCGAGTGCATACCTACACATACTTTTTTTATATTTAACAATCTGCATCCAACTACTGTAATCATAACAAGGTCTGACATACTCCATCAATTCGACAACTTTGTTGTAAGAGACTTTTATGCCATCCATGGAAAATAGGCCCAAACCATGTAGTGAAGATGGTGCTATATGATATATCCTCTCTTTAACACAAAAATTAGTGTTTATTGAAGGAAGTTCATCGAGGACCCATTGTTTCTGTAGATGTTTGTACCTAAACGGTAGCTCGGAGTCACCTTTTCTCTCATCATCATAAGAACACGACCTCCCTTGAGCAAGGAACAATTTTATGCTTTTATTGAATTTCTTTATGATCTTTGACCTTGAGTCGATCTCATTGAATTACACGTACTAAATATCTCACTTTATTCTTCCATGTTCCTAGATTTTCCTCGCTCGAGGAAGATAATTCTAACAAATACCTATTCGTTGGTACTTGTACTTCATGAAATGAGAAAGGCAGGTGGTAATGAGAGAGATATTTTACAAATGGTAAAAGACATTAATCTCTATGGGGTTTATTGACTTGTACCTGACAATCCATGAGACTGTGTGGGATACCTGACATAAGATAATAGTTATATAACCAGACAAACATAGCTCACTCCATAGTTTTCATTATATCTTGTGAAGGAAATTATACATTGTTAAAATTATCTATTTATCCAACAATATTTTGAATATCTCAGAATTGCATATAACTAAACATCTTAGCATTGCATGAGACACCACTATTGTGGCATTTCGTCAAATAGTTCTCGTGCCTTGCCAGTGTTTTTATTACATCTTGCGAAGGACTTTATACATTGTTAAAATTATCTATTTATACTTTCAGAATTAGCTCACTTCATTGCAGGGAACAAAGAGAATCCCCTGTGATTTAGCATCATTGAGATGCCTCCTTTCGTTAGCTTCATGTCAACTTCTTATAGCTTCTCATAGCTTCCTATGTGTTTCATCCTTCATTTATACACTTACTTCAACCAAACTTTTAATTTTCTAACTTTTAATTTAAATGGTTGGCATGTATGTTTATTCAAATGGACTTATATCATTTGGAATGGATATATGATTGGCTGATATCAAATTCTATGTCAAGATTTACAACATTAAATTGATAATAGTTAGAAGACTCAGACACAAGAAGAATATGAGTATAGCCAATTTTCAGAAGAATATGAATGAATGCAAACATACATAATTAGATGAACATAAATAATGAAGGTACCTGATATTTCCTGAAGTAATAAAGTGTTGAACCTGGGTTCAATCCACTATGGTCATGTATGATCTAGAAATTGCAAGGAAAGAAAGGCTAGGGTTAGATCCAAAGGATCTAAGCAATGCCTGACACCCTATTATTGATCATCATCTACAATTATGCATGTGCATAGTTAAGCCATACACTTCTAAAAGGAACTATGCTATAGAACATGTGCACTCAAGAAAATGCACTCAGGAACATGTGCAGTGTATAGGCATTAGAATCCAAATGAAGCCCTACATTTATGTCTCTATGAACACCTAGTGAATCAATGTTGTGACTGCATCATCCAAATAGTGCAACAACAACACCAGATGTTGTTGTTCCATCTGGTGTTTCTATGACATCATTTCCAAATGATGCATCCATAATAGTAACGCACCATGCCCATCAACACAAGGCAGACATGATCAAGCATAAGCAATGGAGGGGACATTATCAAGGTCAAATCAGAGGCCAAATTTCATTCCTTGAAATTTTATATTTGTATAGTTATAAAATTTCATGCCTTGAAATTTTATAACATGGTTACTTAGCATTTGATTTTCATATTGTAATATGACTTGAGGTAGGCATTCAAGTTTTGTCTTCTCATTAACTTAATTTCATTTTGATGACATTTTTTGATTTAATTGTGACACCAGCTTGGTTATAACCAAAAAAAAAGAAAAAGAAAGTGTCATTTGTAATTTTTGTGAATTTGAAGAGCTACCGCGAAGACGACATTGCACTTTTGCATGGCGCAAAAAGGGCATTCAAGTTTGGCATGCACGAAGAGGCCAACACCATGTGGGAAGAGGGCACTAGCACTTGAGGTAGGCATTCGAGCTTTGTCTTCTTATTAACTCAATTTCATTTTGATGGCATTTGTTGATTTAATGCCACAATATGAATGTTAATAGTGGCATTGTTTACTCTTAGCATTTGGAATGCTCGATGACCCACGAGCTTTGAGAGCTAGGGCATCGATGCTATTACCTTCAAGGCATTGTGTGAAGTGTTTCATCTCTCTTTATTTGTTTTGATGTTGATATTCACTATGTGGTACTCCCCATTTATGATAATTTCATGAAGAAATGTCTTGATGGCTCGCAGGCTGCAAGCTAGGGCATCATACATTGTTTATGAGCTCACTGTTTGAGCACCTCATGTCCCTATTTGATTGGTCAGTGCTCTGTTTGTTATATTGAGTTTACATCATATATTTAGTCTTAATAAATATCTTATAAAACAACATAAAACTAACCCAAAATACTTTGTCTTAATAAAATCTTAATAAAACAATATATTTTGTCTTAATAAAATCATATAAAACAACATATATTGTGTGAAGTGTTTGATCTCTCTTTATTTGTTTTGCTGTTGATATTCACTAGCTATGTGGTATTCCCCGTTTATGATCATTTCATGAGGAAATGTCTTGATGGCTCACGAGATGTAAGCTAGGGCATCATACATTGTTCATGAGCTCCCTATTTAATACTGGCATTGTTTACATCTTTTCATTTGGAATTCTTGATGAACCGCGAGATTTGAGAGCTAGGGCATCATTGCTATTACATTCAAGGCATTGTGTGAAGTATTGTTTGATATCTCTTTATTTGTTTTGCTATTGATATTCACTATGTGGTACTCCCCGTTTATGATAATTTCATGAGGAAATGTCTTGATGGCTCGCAGGCTGCAAGCTAGGGCATCATACATTGTTCATGAGCTCACTATTTGATACTGACATTATTTACATCTTTTCATTTGGAATGCTTGATGACCCACGAGGTTTGAGAGCTAGGGCATCATTGCTATTACCTTCAAGGATTTGTGTGAAGTGTTTGATCTCTCTTTATGTGTTTTGTTGTTGATATTCACTATGTGGTACTCCTCGTTTATGATCATTTCATGAGGAAATGTCTTGATGGTTTGTGGGCTGCAAGGTAGGGCATCATGCATTGTTTATGAGCTCACTGTTTGAGCACCGACCAATCAAATAGGGACATGAGGTGCTCAAATAGTGAGCTCATAAATAATGCATGATGCCCTAGCTTGCAGCCCACGAACCATCAAGACATTTCCTCATGAAATGATCATAAACGGGGAGTACCACATAGTGAATATCAACAACAAAACAAATAAAGAGAGATCAAACACTTCACACAATATATGTTGTTCTATAATATTTTATTAAGACTAAATATATTGTTTTATTAAGACAAAGTATTTTGGGTTAGTTTTATGTTGTTTTATAAGATTTTATTAAGACTAAATATATGATGTAAACTCATAATTATACTTGATATATATATACTTCAAAGGAGGAATTATGAAATATAGTTGTAGGTAGTTATCTCTTCTATAATGATAGAGGAGTGAAAGGTAATGATCAATGAGGTTGCTGCTATTAGATCATACATTAATACACTTATTGTTTTGAATTTGAGCTCGAGCATCATGCAATGTTATTGTTGTCATTGCATGCTTGCTGCTGTTGTGCACCATATGGGTATGTGCAAGATCATGAGGGGCCAAAAAGTGGCGATGTTAAAAAAATCCACTTTTCAGTCGTCCAAAAGTGTATTAAAATGTATGTTGAGTTTTTAGTAGGCCTGGGTGTTAGTACACCTGGGAAAACCTGACACCAAAGCACAAGCCCAATCGGGTACCTGAAAAAATTGGGTACCCAAAACATGTGGCATAAATCAAAACCCGCGAGCCATTTTCCTCATTTCTCTCCACGTTTTGAGTTTAGAAAATGGCTCCAAATATCCTATACATGATATTTTCGGGTACCTGATTTCTCCAACAATAAATTTGACTCCCTAGTTTATTTGGTAAGTAAATTCTTGCTATATCTTGATTAATTTCTTTCATTTTCATGTTAAATGTAGTTTTTTTGGTTAAAATGGGGTTTTGTATTGATTTTTTAATAATATATGAAATCAATTTGAAATTTATATTTTTTTATTATTTAATCAGGCATGGCTGACAATAATGAAGATAATAACCCTCCCCCACCAAATAACGATCCCCAAAATAATCCAGAACCACTTCAAAACCCTCAATCTTTAGAGGATTTGATACAGGAGAACTTGAACACTATATGGGGCTTCAAAAACATGTATCAAAATATACCTACGTAAGCTCCTATACTTGCCACCCTAAATATCATTGTTGAAAACATTGACACCCTTACACAACAACATAATGCTGCTCTTCATTGGTGTGATGATATGCATGCCCAATTTGATGACGGGCTTGACCATGATGGGGTTGCGGCCCTTAATATAACTAAGGAAGATATAGCATCCCTTTTTATTAATCCTAAAACTAGATTAAAAGTTGACCCCAAAAAGCCCAAATTATCAATAAAATGGTGCACAAATGAAGCAATGCGCACACACTTTTGGGATAGATGGTGGATGGTTTTTGATAAACCACCCTATAGCAATTTGGAGCTCCCTTTCTATTTCATAAAAAAATTATATGCTGAGATTGTGCTTGGTCACAATGTTAATTATTGGATTATGAGACCCAACATGGGCGTAGGCGAAGGAGCTCTTCAGACTAGGCCATTTGCCCAGCGCAAAAAGGCCACTACCTTTGTCCCCACCACTGATGTCGCACCCCCTCCTCCAGTGCAGCATCCAAATATCATTGCAGAGGCTACCTCATAGAGTATTAGGGCCACTCATTTGCTAAGTGATCAGTTGATCACGCAAACCAGGTCATTATTGCCTCCTGGTGTGGATGATGCTGGCACATCGACATCTGGCAGCAGTTCACATGTATGTGTGCCCCATACTTGCATTATGTGCAAGAATTTGTGCCTCAGACCATATATTGATGTTGATACATATCAGTATGTTATTGGTGAGGAGGATATAGGAGACGCAACTACAGAGGCTGCAATACCTCATGGAGAATCTACGTCTCATGAGAGTGCTGAGGAGGGGTACGCAGAGCCATGGACTCCTATTGATACGGTAAGAGTAAACATTATAAATAAATTTGTCACATGAATTATTTAATTTAAAAATAATTTATTTATTTAGATTATTTTTAATGATTGCATGCACTTATGTATATATATTTTTTCCATTTATGTTCAGACGATGACAGAGGAGGAGTTGAGACAGGTGGATGAATCCACACTTTCAACCATTTCATTTGGCCTTGACACCTATACGGTATATTAAAACTTATGTACCCATTAGTTTTGTTTATATCATTAGGTGTACATGCTTAAAGCTCTATCAATTAGAGCAATAAAATTCATACATTTACTAATATATTGTCATCTTATTGTACTCTTGTAGGCTACAACTGATGTCAGTGGGGGGCATGAGGGGGTTCCTTCTTCATGTGTCGATAAAGGAAAGGTAATTAATTATTTAAGATTAATTATGCATGCATATGTATGCCACTTGTGTGTAGTAATAAATATTTTACTTGCATTTTATTGTATAGGGTGTGGCTCTTGATGATGTCCTGACATAGGTTCAGGAGCCTAGACTGATAGGCATTTCAATCCAGAGTGATACCCCGATTGTACATAGACTTTTACATATTGTTATTTGTATTTTGTAACTAGGGTTGTTATGATGAAGTACATTTATATATAATTGACAATCTTTTTACTCTCATAGGTTACTCCCAGTGTGAGGGAGGGCTCACAAGAATCTTTCATATCTTTGTTGACCCAACCCACTATTCCAGAGGAGGGATCAGCGGATGTAAGTTTTAATTTTAGTTCAATCAATTTATAATTTTATTATGCTATCATCCTATTTTGTAGATTTATTACTCTATGTTGCACCACTCGACTAATCTCATTATTGCAAATATATATTTATAGGTCGGAGTTGGTATTGGTGGCCTTTTCCCTTCGCTACCAAAGACTTATGCTAGGACACCTGATCGTGGTAGGTGATCGAGAGGCCAGCTACAGATGTTTGTATTTGTATGCACCCAAAAATGGTCAGCTAGACTTTGGGCCCCATTTATTCGATTTATTTATCTCTGAATCAGTTTTATCAATAATCAATATTTTTCAAATTATATCAATTTCTTTGATCAAATCCTATTTCATCATTTTCAATTATTTTTCATGGGCTAACCATTTTATCCTAAAGTCTTTATTTAATTAAAAGGAATATTTCCTCCCCTTTTATTAAATAAAAAGCCCCCACTTTTCCTCTTATCCTAAGTTGCACAAATAAAACATCATTCTTATTTTATAAAAAGAGAAAAAGTACTTTTTGTCTCATATGGACACAAAAGTCAACTCCTATTTTCTCACTGGAGGATATTTGTGCACAAGGATCAAGATTCCATTTTTCTCCACCATTGATTAAGTCTTTTGCCTCTTAATCTCAATGGTCCATTCCTTTTCATTTCTTATAAAAGGAGAGCTCTCCTCCTCATTTGGCATCCATCTTTTTTATGCTAATGTTATGTTGCAGGTTTTCTAGATCACATTTGGAGCTTTCTTTGAAGACATTCTACATCCAAGCTTTGAAGACTTGCTTTCATTGTTGCATTACATTCTAGTTGCATATTTTCTTTCTTAGTTGCATTGTCATGGCATATTAGCTTAGATTTCCTTTTATAGATTAGCTTCACATAGCTTAATTAGGGGAATTGTAATCCATTGCTATTTCCTTTCTTAGTTTAATTTGCATTGTCATTTCATAGACTACTTTGCATCATCATTTAGATTTTCATTGTATTGCATACCTTGATTTCATTTGGAGATATTGGCATTGTTGCCCTTGTCTTCATTGTGAATCTCTCATTGTGTGGTTGACTAGCAAGGTCACTAGTTTCATAGCTCTAGCTGAGAGCAAATCTATCAAGTCCCTTGTAACTCCATGTATGGAGAGCTATGAGTCACTTTGTGAGGCCTCATTCTTGAGTTTCCTTGCATGTAAGAATTCATAGAAGTGTGGTCACATTTTCACCATACATTTTTGGCTCCCACCGTGGGGCAGAGTAGATAGACTTTGTCCTTTAGATTTGTTGCATTTTTGTGATTTTTCAGATTAATTTGTGCATATTTTGTATTCTCTATTTTTTGTCTCAGAATATCATGTGACACTTCTTAGGATTATCGCATGACAGTTCTTAGTATACGCATGCGACACTTCGCGCAGAAGAAGAATCACCTATCTGTATTCTGGTCTGTTGCCTGGTATCATACGAAGTATCACCCAGATTGACAAGTATCGCCTGGGTACAGGAAACTGTGTCGCACAATTCTGGTGAAGTCTGAGGTATATCACCTGATTTGACAGAGAACTGCATTTTAAGTTTTATCATTCGAATTCGATCACATTTAGTTTGCTGGTTTACTTTATTGTATTTAGATAGATCTAACCTGCATTTCTTAGCTTAGATTAATCAGTTTCTTGCATTACTTTCATTTAGATTTTAGATTTTCCTAACCCTAGTTGTCTAACAAGTTATGGTTGTAGGAGTTTTTCTTGAAGGAAATTGCCATGAATTGCATGCTAAAGGGCTACTAACGGTTTTTGCAGGGCTGCCTAATGCATAATTAAAAAGAAAAAAAAGAATTTTTTTTTTTTGAGTGTTTGTGATTTATTTCCTTTCAAGTGTGGCATCTACTAATTGTTTTAGGAACTTTAATACCTTGTGGAAGGAATTTTGAGGTGGTAGGAGAAGTATGCTCTTCACCTTTTGGTGAACCAGAAAATCTTGACCCATCTTAAGGTTTTGGAAGCAAGGGAGTAATTGAATTTTCTTGGTGTGTTTGGGAGAAGTTTTTGAGATAGGGGAGTATGCTTTTTACCCTTGTGGTAAACCAAAAACCTTGAACCTCAAAAATCATCCATTCTTTGTTTAGTTTAGGATCTTTTAGCGGGCCTGCTCTTGAGCAATCAAGAGGAATGACCCAAGTGGGGACAAGCCTTTTTCCAGCTATTCTGACTCACTATAATCTCAAGGCTATCGAGGACACAAAACCTTGGTAGACATAACACTTGTCTTTGCTTGATGTGAGTAGCTCATGGGATTGCAACCATGGGGAAAGCATTGAGCAAGAATGCTTAAGGTACTCTTGAGGCCGTGAGGTCCCAGTCCTTTATGAGGAGCAAGAGGGGTGTTATGAATGAAAGCCCTTACTAAGAACTATAGGTTAGAAGCCACCTTATTTAGCCACTTATCTTCTTAGTGCAAGGATTGATCCAAGTGGACTAACCCGGATCACCCCAAGATACTCACCATATGTGTCCCTTTGGTTGTGTTATTTGAGACTTCCATGACAAAGCCAATATCTCTTGTGGGCAACCACTTGGTGTGAGGCAAGGGGACATCAAGTTGTGGGCTAAGTTGGTAAGTATTGAGCCTTGTCTTGTAGGTAGAAATTGCTTGAAGTGTTTTTGATTGTGTGATACTAGTGTAAACATTCTCAACATACAAACAATCGGTAGCTTCCATAGGGTGCAATTTTACTTTTTTATATCACAAAGTGTTTGTCTTGGCAAGGTTTCTTTTGCCCTTGTTTCAAGTGTTTGAAGACATGTTTGATCCCCTACTATTTGCAAACCTATTCAAATGCTGTTAAATTTGTGATTGACATCAGACATTTTCACCCTAACATTCAGAAAATCCAAAATTAGACCTTAAAACTTGAAATTTTGCACAACTTGGTCAAAATCAACATTAGTATCACCTGCACTTAAGAGAAATATCGTCTGATAGTTCACATTGGACTATGTCACCTGTCAGTTATTAAGTCTATCGCTTGGTAGTTTTATGGTATATCGCCTGGCATTGTGCGAAGTATCGCCCGGTCTGAGTTTTATCGCCTGGCGTGCCTGGAGTCTGTTGCTTGAAAGTTTTCAGTAGTATTCTTAGTTTCAACCATTAAGTTGCTTTTAGTACGACTTGATCTTTGAGCAGGTTATCTGATCTTGCTATTAGAGACCTATTTTGACTACAAATTTTTGATTTTAGCCTTCTAGGGATCATTTCAATTGATTTATAAGGTTACCTTGAAGATAATTTGCCAAGTTAGAAAGCTATTCTTAGTGGAAAGTTTGTCTTTAGAATTGTTGATTACACCCTTGGAGAATTTTGATCCTACTATTGTCCAAATCATTTTTCATATATCTCAATTTTGATTTAAATTTTGGCTAAGTCCAACCTCCTGATTCAAAAGTGCAAGGGTATTCACCCTTTGATTTGAAGCACCTCTTTGACAGTGTTGGTGATGCCTTTTATTTTCTATCTTTTCATTTTCTCTTTGGACAATAGAGAATCTCAATTATCCTAGGTTGGAATTGACACTTTGAGAGATTGATCTATCACTTAGAGTCTCTTTCTTTCATGTCAATTACTACAAGATATCAAGTGAATCAAGGGAAAAGACCCCCAGTTATCTTTAATCAGTTACCACTAGTTAGAACACGTCAACAACGTAAAGAAAAGGAACCCCTCTTTGATCAATCCCCTAGGAGTCAACTAAAGGTTGAGGCTAATCCTTGTGAGGAAGGTAAACCTAAGACACACTACTCATCAGGCACAAATATGAGTTTTTCAAACATCAAGAATTCTAGAGAAGATATCAACCGTAATCTTCAAACAATGTTTTCAAGTTTCAGACATAATGATGATGATGACCTCAGACATAGTCCACCAGGGTCACCTCATGATAAATTGAGGTATTGGGATCCTCAACAAAGAGCAGAAAGACACCATAGGCATAGTCCTTCGGAGTCAGGATCCCCACAACATATTGATCACAACAATGATTCAGAATACCATGTCAATGTGGCCAACTTATACAATGCATCAGGACCTTCATCTCCAGCTAAGGAAAATTCTTGGCATACTAATGCTAGATTGAGGGCTATCGAAAAAGCTAAGCAAGCTTATAAAGATGAACAAGCCGCAAAATAGGAAAAACTTAGGAGATTGGAAGAGGAAGAAAAAATCTTGTTAGAAATGAAGAAAAGAGCATTGCAAGAAGAAGAAGATAGGTTGTATGCGTGACAACTTCAAAGACAATTTGATGGAAGAAGGACTAATAGTGGAACCAATTCTCCACCATCAACACCCTCTCAAAGTTCTAAGACTAGAAGGAGGTCTAGGACACCCTCAAGATCACCAAGTCCAAGAGGAAGAAGAGTTTCAAGAGTTGATCACAATAGGAGAAATTCACCTCCTAGACTTTCTAGACAACCCTCCCAAAGAGGACATCATACTTCACAACATGGGGGGAGGTAGATTATTTAGACACCTTAGACTTTATGGCTATACAAAAAGAGCCATCTTTCCAAGCCTATGTTGAAAAATATGTTGAACAAAACAAAGACCAATTCTTGGAAAGTCTAATTAACAAAGGTGCCAGAGTACCCTTTGATTTTGATGTGGATAAAAAAGTAAAGAAGCAAGCTCCATCCACAAATGAGGTGATCAAACAATTGCAAAGAGATGTGGACAACATGAGAGCTCCCAAAAGTACTTTCAACTTGGATTCTATTTGTCCTAATCCTATTGACAAGAGTGTGGTAATGATTGATTTTCCTAAGAAGGTGGAGTTCCCTACCTATGACAAATATGATGGCATTGGTGACCCCCATGATCACGTAATGCAATTTTACATCATGAGCTTCTCTTTCCATCATGAGGATTCATACTTAATGAGATTATTCCCTAGAAACCTCAAGGGACAAGTAATGGAGTGGTTCACTAACCTTACTCCCCTGGTCAAGACATTTAAGGAACTTGTGGAAAGGTTTGTACAACATTTTGCCTATAATTTAACATGATCTGTCAGAATGCTTGATTTGTGTAAACTGAAACAAAATCAAGGAGAGTCATTTGTTGCATTCTTACAAAGGTGGAGACGTTTATGTGTGAAATATCCAAGAACAATCCCTGAAGAGGAGAGAATTGACATTATTGTGTGCAATTTGGTTCCAGAGCTGAGATATGAAGTCAGAAAGATTCCCTTCTACTCTTTTGACACCATGATTGAAGTCGCTTGTTGCATTGAAGATGTTTTAAAAGAACAAGGAATTTTGGCAAAATCAACAAATAATACCAATGGCCAAAACAACAATAGTGGAAATAAGGACAAAAAGAATAATTATTGGAACAAGAATAAACAAGTGGGTAATGATGGTGTTGTTGATGCACCTCAACCTAAAAGTGAAGTCCTTAATCTTTCCAAGGTGGTACAAGCCATGAAACTTCAAATGTCTTCAAAGCAACAAGATGGTAGACCAAAGAATCAAGGAAAGCCTAAGACTGAGAAGAGGCAATTCACAAAGTTGGGAGATTCTTATGCTGACATTTTCAAAACTCTTATTGCTCATAATTTAGTACAACCTCAAGACCCTTCAAAATTTCATAGTCCAGATCCAAAACCATATTGGTGGAATGAGAAGGCATATTGTGTGTATCACAATGGAATTGGGCATGATATAGAGAATTGTTTCAAAATCAAACATCTTGTCCAAGACCTCATTGAGAATGGTAGATTGCAAGTGGATGGTTTAACCTCAAATTCTGATCACAAGGCTTTTAAAGAACCCTTGCCAAAGTATGAGAAAGGAGAAGGTTCCAACAACAATAATAAGAATGGTAAGGCAGAAATCAACTATACATACAATAAAGTTGATAATGTGATCAACATGCTTGAGGTGGTTGAAGAAAATGTCAATATGATGAGGAGAAAGGATTCTTATGATTATGATGATGATTCAAAGAAAATTCCTAATGAAAGACCCATAGTTGTGTTGAGAGGACCTAACTCACGTAGGGAGTCTCAGTCTCTTCATGCTGTCACTAGGAGTCAAGTTAGTCAACCTCCTATTGTCATTAGAGGTCCTAATTCCAGCAAGCCTAGGCAGTCTTCATCTAAGAAAACTCCCTCTAAATCTGTTATTGGCCCCGAGCTTAATTATAACCTTGTTGATCAACTTCAATGCACGCCAGCTCAGATTTCTATATTTTAACTTTTGGAATTATCCCCAAGGCATAAGCGTGTCCTTGAGGATGCTTTGCGAGTGGCTAGTGTCCCTAACAAATTAGATGTTGATCAATTCCAGAATATGGTCAACCATTTGGCTGGCCCTCATTACCTCACTTTCTCAGAAGAAGACGACAAATCCATCAGTCACCCACATAACTTGGCCTTACACATAGAAGTCATGATTCATA
The DNA here is from genome assembly GCA_027943335.1 of Chamaecyparis obtusa. Taxonomy (NCBI): domain Eukaryota; kingdom Viridiplantae; phylum Streptophyta; class Pinopsida; order Cupressales; family Cupressaceae; genus Chamaecyparis; species Chamaecyparis obtusa. Next base: position 844,837 of record BSBK01005294.1, read on the forward strand.
AAACTCGTGTCAGGTGCGTATTGATAGATGGGGGTGCAAGGCTAAATATTTGTACCATGAGTTTGTTGAAGGCTCTAGGATATTTTGAAGAAGTCATTGATATGAGGAGAAAGATCACAATCAAGGCATACAATGAAGCAGAAAGAAGTTCCAAGGGATTGGCCATTTTGCCTATTCGCATTGGTCTAGTAGAAAAGGATATTTTATTTCAAATTGTTGATGTTGGACCTTTAGCCTACAACATTTTGCTAGGTAGGCCATGGATTCATGAAATGCAAGCAGTCCCATCAAAATATCACTAGTGTGTTAAATTTACTCATAATGGTGTAGAAATTTGCATACCAGGAGATAGTACTTTGTCAATTAATAATATTTCTACTGGATCACATATGCCTTTGAATAGGGAAGCTGAAAGCTCTAGTGTTTCACTTGAGCAATGCAAGGAGAGGTTTAAAACCATAGATCTTGGGATGGGAGATTATAAAATTTATTCTTTTACAAAATTCCCGATCTCTCCTAGGTCCTATGGGAAACCATCACTAGATATGAAACCTTCATCATCTGCAATGACATTATTTGGAAAGTTTGTTGAGTCTTCAGTTCCCATTTAGGGAGAGAAAGAGGAAGTTGTCGTAAGAGACTGGATCTATCATGAGGAAAAGTACCAACACAATGAAAATTTTTCTCATTCACCTAAAGTTTATGGTAGAGGGTACATGTTAGTGAAAAACATGGGATACCCGAGACATGCCCCCCTTAGTCATAGATTGGATGCCAAGTCTAAGCCATTGGATCATGCTTTATTTGCACGATGCAACAAATCCACAGTGGGTTTAGGTTTTGAAAGTGATAAACCAAAGAGTAGTTTTGTCCTAGCTGTGACGGATAATGATTCTAATTCTGAATACACACCTAATCTTTCTAACCAACAAGACATGACAGAAGATTGGGTGCCTTCAACTGATCTCCTTTGGGGAGAATTTCAAAATTTGACAACTGATAGTCCTCCTATCCTAGCTGCGACGGATAGAAACTATAGGGATGCTAGATTAGCCATGGAAAGTGTCATCACCCTAGCTGCAATGGGTGATAATGATTCAAATACTTTTGTGGTTCAATAAATTCCTAGAGAAGGGGAGATTCTTCAAAATTGTGAGGCTTCTACATCACAAGGCCCAAATGTTGAAAATCCAAAAATAGATTCACATGAATTTGAATGGGATTCACTTTCAAATGCAACCATAGACTTGGATGTTGATGTTATTCAAACCTATAATGCCCAACCTGACGTAGTTGATGAGCCTAGTGTAGGGCTAGAGGACTGGACTCCTCAAATCGCCTTAGTGGATGATACTTCATTAGGAAGGATGAACCTCGATTCAGGTGCTTTAGAAGGAAACTTGATAGATCCTGAATATATGGTCACCAGAAATGACATCCACCACATTCACAATGTTGAACCAGTCATAGACCTACCTATTGTCAACCACAATTTAATTGATTGGTCTCAAATTTCACAAGAGCCACAACTATTGACTTTTTAGAATGATTATGAGATCACATGTTACCTTAATGCCATTGAGCCAGTAATGTCTTCTACCAGTGAGCCAACTACGAGCATGACTGAGCCTGATATTAAGTACCTCAGTCACAAAATAAAAATAAAAAGAAAAAGAATAGGTGTTCTGATGGCGAAAACCACTTTGTGGTGGTGTCAGAACCAAAAATAGTAAAAAGAAAAGACGTATCTGAGGGTGAAAACCTCTTTGAGGCACCTAAGGATGAGGTACTTAATAACTTGCCCAGTTATTTTTAGGACAGATCCTCAGTGTTGATTGAACCAACAAAGCTAGTAAACTTGAACACAAAAGAAGCTCCTCAGATAGTTCATCTTGCTCAGTCTTTATCAGAAGAAGAAACAAAGACATATGCACAATTCCTACGAAAGAAAAAAATCAATTTTGCATGGACATATTCAGACATGCTAGGGCTTGACACAAGTCTTATAATGCATCACTTATCCATAGCTCTAGGGGTCAAACTAGTGAAATAGAGACTCAGAAAAATGCATCCACATGTAGCTCTCCTTGTCAAAGCAGAATTATAAAAACTTTTGAGAGCTGTATTTATTAGAGCCATAGATTATGCAGAATGGATCTCAAACATAGTACCAGTTTCCAAACATGATGGGTCCATTCGTGTATGCATAGCTTTTAGAGATTTAAACAAGGCATGCCCAAAGTATGATTTTCCACTTCCAAATATTGACATGATAGTGGACATGACAGCGGGTTATGAAATATACTCTCTAATGGATGGATTTAGTGGATATAATCAAATCAAGATAGCACTCGAAGATCAAGAGAAAATAGCATTCACTTGCGCATGGGGAACCTATTGTTGGAATGTCATGCCATTTGGACTAAAGAATGCGGGGGCTACCTATCAATGAGCTATGACAACTATATTTCATGACATGATGCATAAGAAGATGGAAGATTATGTGGATAATACCTTGGCAAAATCAAGAAAAAGGGATACACACCTTGAAGATTTGGAAGTGATTCTAGATCGAATGGAACAATTTCAACTTAGGCTAAATTTGAAAAAGTGCACATTTGGCGTCACTTCAGGAAAACTTTTAGGATTTATCATTTCAGCAAAAGGCATAGAGGTGGATCCTGAAAAGGTCCAAGCAATTCTAGATATGCCACCTCCTCAAAATATCAGTCAAATGAGAAGTCTTTAGGGACGTCTTTAGCCGATTAGTAGGTTTATTTCTTAGCTTGCAGATAGAGCACAACCTTTTAATAAGACATTTCATAAGGGTGTTTCTTGTGTTTGGAATGAGGATTATCAAAAGATCCTAGATCAAATCAAACAATATTTGGCTAATCCTCCAATTCTAATGCCTCCTATTCCAGGGAAGCCATTGATCCTATATATTTCAGCCACAGACACTTCCTTGGGGGCATTGTTGGCTCAGTTGGATGAAAATGGAAAAGAGAGGGCCATATACTATATAAGTCATACTCTTGTGTCATATGAGGTCAATTACAATAACATTGAGAAAGCTTGTCTTGCTGTGGTGTTTGCTTCCCAAAAGTTGCGACATTACATGCTAGCTCATACTACACACTTAATTGCTAAAATTGATCCTCTAAAATATTTACTTAGTAAGGCTGCTCTTACGGGTAGGCTCGCTAAGTGGATGATGATATTATCAGAATTTGACATAGAGTACATTGAAAGAAAGGCCATAAAGGGGCAGGCTATTGCAGACTAGCTTGCTGATTTTCCAGTTAAGGATAGCATGCCTATACAAGTTGAATTTCCTGATGAACATATATTACATGTCACATCTCACACCTAGAAAATGTTCTTTGATGGCTCTAATATGCAAAATGGGTCAGGTGTAGGGATATTATTTGTTTCTCCACATGGATATACTATACCAAAGTCTTACAAATTACTCTTTCCATGTACAAACAATATAGCAGAATATGAAGCATTAACAAATGGATTAAAGATGGCTATAGAATGGAATGTCACTGAGTTACATGTTTTTGGGGATTCATAATTGATAATCAATCAAGTCAATGAAGAGTATCAAACCAAAGATGACAAGTTAATACCCTATAAGAAGAAGGTTGATTCTTTGAGACGCTATTTCACTTTTGTGACATTTCAGCAAATCCCTAGGATAGATAACAAGGCTGCAGATGCTATGGCTACATTAGCTTCCCTTTTGCAATTGGAGCAGCATGAGTCCTAATTTGAGTTCTTGGTGGAAGAACTGCATTACCCTATCTTTGATTCACCTAAAAGTCAAGTCATTTGTACCCTTGTCACACATGAGTCCTCCCGATATGGTGCTATCTATTCATATCTTCATGATGGCATCATCCCTGACACTTTCAACTATTCTGAACATAGAAATCTCATCCACAATGCCTCTTGCCACACCCTCATTTCTGGTGATCTATATAGGAGGGGTTTTGATGGGATGCTCCTTAGGTGCTTGGAAAAGGAGGAATCCAACCAATCGTTAGTTGACATTCACGAGGGCATTTGTGGTGGACATTCTAACAGTCTTGCCATGGCCCGTCGATTGCTTAGGGCAGGGTATTACTAGCCCAAAATGCAAGCAGATGTAGTAGCTTTCTCCAAGTCTTGCGACAAATGTCAAAAACATGGAAACTTGATTCATGCTCCAGGTAGGGAGCTAATTCCTTTTGTTTCTCATTGGCCATTTCAACACTGGGCCTTTGACCTTGTTGGGAAAATTCACCCCAACTCATCAGGTGGACATAATTTTATCATCACAGCTACTGATTATTTCACGAAGTGGGTAGAGGCAGTACCTCTTTCTGTTGCCTCAGGCAAGACTATTTCACTCTTTATTCTGAATCGCATTATTTTCCAATTTGGAGTGCCTTCTGAGATCATTACTGATAATGGAGGACAATTCAAGAATAAGGACCTCAAGCATCTATGTAAAAAGTTTAAAATCAAGCAACATTGGTCCTCTATTTACTTTCCCTAGGGAAACGGGCAAGCAGAAGCCTCTAATAAAACCATTCTGAAGATTCTTCATAGGACAGTACACAAGAATGGTAGAGATTGGCACTTACAAATTAATCCAGCACTATGGGCTTACAAAACAAGCATTCACACACCTACAAGAGCCACTCCTTTTGCACTTACTTATGGCACTGAAGTAGTATTACCTTTAGAAGTAGAGATCCCTTCACTCAGAGTCTCTCTCAAAGGTTTGATTACAGATGAGGATTATTGTGCCATGAGGTTACAGGAATTAGAACTTCTAGATGAAAAGCATAAAGCTTCCTTTGATCATATGAGAGTATATCAGAAGTGTATGTCCAAGACATTCAACAAAAAGGTTCACCCTAGAGAGTTTCAAGTAGGTGATCTCATTTTGTGAGAGAACCCTAAAAATCAACAGAATAGAGAACAAAAGGGGAAGTTCAAACCTAATTGTCTTAGGCCATATGTCATCACTGTTGCTTTTGGAACAGGTGCTTATTTGTTATCTGATGAGAATGGGGAAGAGCTCCCTGATCTCATTAATGTGATGCACCTAAAGAAGTTCTATCCTTGATGCCCATTCTGTCTGGGGGCATCCTTTGTATATATTTTATGATCCTGAAAAAATACCAAAAAAATTGATATATGATACTGAAAAATCCTAAAAAGTATAAAAAGTCCTGAAAAAATACAAAAAAATCAAAAAATGCAAAAAATTCAAAAAAATAGAAAAAGTGCCTTGGTGAAAACCTAGAAACAGGCGCCTTGGTAGCAAAAATACAAAAAAATGAAAAAAAAGAGAAAAATTGCAATAAAAATCCAAGTGGTGAAAACTTGGAAACAAGCACTACTTGAGGCCTTTGCACTCCTACTTATTAGCATGTGTCCTCGACACTGAGCCTTTCTTCATCATACCTTGACCTTATTTGGTTTAGTCTGGAATTGGTCTTTATCTTTGTCTAGGGGCCATAACTGTTCGCATAGGTCCTTTAGGTGCGTTTGTCTCTTGGGGCATTTCCTAATAGGTGTTTTTCAACACCACCCCAAATAACGTTTTTCAACACTACCCTTGCGTCGAGTGTTTCTTAACACTTATCAGATGTCTTACCCAATAGTCTAAGTTTGATGCAATATTTCTCATTTGCAGATGCGATGATTAGAGTCTGACTCTATGACCTACACACATGCACTTAAACAATCAACTTGTTGAGATATGTTGACTTTATTTTTTCTTTGTGTGCTGTCTATGAGGATTTCTTTGATGAGTGGTCTCTCCCTAAGAAGTTTTTGATGATGCATAGATAGAATACTGAGGGTATGAGAACATGTTTTATTTTTTTATCTTCTTGTGGGTATATTTTGTTGATCCTAACTGTCATGAGCATTTATACTGGTCTTATTTGACACTATGGATTGACAAGGTATTATCCTTGACTATTTTGCGAGTGCATGCTTCTAGTTATCCTGACTTTCATGTGTCTTGATACAAGCATAATCTCGCCATATTAAAATTAGGTAATCTCACTACACTAGTCATCTTGACCTACATGTCTTTGATGCCTAGGTGAGATTTCCACATTTCTATCTAATAAAGATCATATTCATATCCACATAATCATGCTAGTGTGCATTGTATGATCTTACGATGCTACCTAACGCTCGATGATAATAATTAGATGTCTATAAGCGTTGTGACCTTGCAAGTCAACCACTTTCATCATAGCTTGCATTTTTGGGTTCATATTAGTTTAGTTTTTGCATCTTGCATATGGAGAGAGCTCTCCTTTTTATCGTGCGTGGACCTGTTGGTCAACTGTGCTCATTTTCTGATTCTTCTTGATCATATCTTTCATTTTTGGTCTTTAATATCACATCATTTTCTATCCATTTTCAGACTCAAAATTGAAATCCAACTCGCATTTCAAATCTTCTCCCTCTTCTACGCAATTGACAGACCCTTTTGAGGCATAATTCTTCTATCTTTGATGGAATTTCTTCCTTTCCATGTCTCTCAATTTTCTAGTCTTTCATTCGCCCTACTTCTTTTCTTCTAATTCATCACTGGGGCATGTTTCATTGCTTAATGGTTATCTTATTGACCTTATCTTTGATTATGATTTCATTTTGATTTGATCAAATTTTTATCAATTTTTTGTCTCTCCTCTACCTGATTTTGATTTTGATTTCAAGGGGGTAGTATTTATGGGATTCTCATCCCCGATTCCATGATTTTCCTGATTCAGACATCTTTTGTGAGGTTTTGCTCAAATCTGAGATTCTTATCTCTTACTTTGAATGTGATCCCGAATCGACCTCATGTTCAAAGGCCTTTGTTTATGCTTTGTCTGGATGTGATCTCGAATCGACCTCACATCTGAGTTATTTTGTGATCCCAGATCGATCTCACATTTCAACTTCATTCTTTGACTACATGTGTTCCCAAATCGATCACACATTAGTAAAAGAGGGGCAAATGTATGCACCCAAAAATGGTCACCTAGACTTTGGGCCCCATTTATTAGATTTATTTATCTCTGAATTAGTTTTATCAATAATCAATATTTTTCAAATTATATCAATTTCTTTGATCAAATCCTATTTCATCATTTTCGATTATTTTCCATGGGCTAACCATTTTATCCTAAAGTCTTTATTTAATTAAAAGGAATATTTCCTCCCCTTTTATTAAATAAAAAGCCCCCACTTTTCCTCTTATCCTAAGTTGCACAAATAAAGCATCATTCTTATTTTATAAAAAGAGAAAAGGTACTTTTTGTCTTATATGGACACAAAAGTCAACTCTTATTTTCTCATTGGAGGATATTTGTGCACAAGGATCAAGCTTCCATTTTTCTCCACCATTGATTAAGTCTTTTGCCTCTTAATCTCAATGGTCCATTCCTTTTCATTTCTTATAAAAGGAGAGCTCTCCTCCTCATTTGGCATCCATCTTTTTTATGCTAATGTTATGCTGCAGGTTTTTTAGATCACATTTGGAGCTTTCTTTGAAGACATTCTACATCCAAGCTTTGAAGACTTGCTTTCATTGTTGCATTACATTCTAGTTGCATATTTTCTTTATTAGTTGCATTGTCATGGCATATTAGCTTAGATTTCCTTTTATAGATTAGCTTCACATAGCTTAATTAGGGGAATTGTAATCCATTGCTATTTCCTTTCTTAGTTTAATTTGCATTGTCATTTCATAGACTACTTTGCATCATCATTTAGATTTGCATTGCATTGCATACCTTGATTCCATTTGGAGATATTGGCATTGTTGCTCTTGTCTTCATTGTGAATCTCTCATTGTGTGGTTGACTAGCAAGGTCACTAGTTTCATAGCTCTAGCTGAGAGCAAATCTATCAAGTCCCTTGCAACTCCAGGCATAAAGAGCTATGAGTCACTTTGTGAGGCCTCATTCTTGAGTTTTCTTGCATGTAAGGATTCATAGAAGTGTGGTTACATTTTCACCATACAGTATTCAATTATAATTTTAATTAAATTAGTGTTTGAATTATGAAATATATATATATATATATATATATATATATATATATATATATATATATATATATATATATATATATATATATATATATATATATATATATATATATGTACAAATCATATAAACTAAGCAATCTAACTTGGGTTTGAACTCATTTTTGATGCAGGATCAATCAGAACCAAACACTTCTTCAAAGAGGCTACATTTTGATGATCCCCCTACGACATAGGATGTATTTTTAGTTTTGTGGTCATTTAGAGATGACACTTGACACATTTTGAGATGGCATATATGCCACATTGTACACCTTGAAACATTGACTGTAGGTGTCTTCATAGGTGCTCCTGCACAAGTTACAATCCACATACAAAACCATGTTTATTGACTCAAAATACAATCTAAGAAATGTGAAATTAATGTATTGAAATTAAGCTTAACGAACTTAGAAAACATTGCACTAAGTGAACTTATTACCTAGTCAAGTGTTCTTGAAGGGTCATCTCTTTGCTTCAGGGTCTCCAATAGTGCTTCATGATCAGCAGTACTAATAGTCCAAAGGTCTTTTGTCTTTGGTCTTCCTTGATGCTTTGAAAACTTGCCATTTGTTGCTATAATAAGGTGTGAATACATGAGAATAGTTTTGTGCTTCTCATAGTCTTCCAATGTGGGAATTCCATTCTTTCTAATCATGTATGTTCATAGCCATGTTCTTGCAACAACAACTAAACTAGTAGGATATGTGAACCCATCACCTTCTGTATCAATTGTACAAGCTTCTATTTACCTTGTACACAACATGCTAACCAATAATCTGACCTCTCATCATTCCCTTGTAGTGCAACCAATGCAAAAACATCTCCTAGCTGTAGAAGATCTGAAATATGGTCATACTCAACTGAAGTGTCCATTTCATCATTTCTTATAGAGAGTGTCAAAGATAAAGGAGTTAGATATTGTGGAACCCATGTATCCACCCACTCACTTGACTCACAATGATCCCAATCATACTGAAAACACATGGGGAAAAAACAAGCCAACTCTCGTGTCCAAATGGTCCATGTACTACTATTGGAGCTTCAGAATGAATGCATTTTTGAAGAGTCATTCACTGTTTGACAATCCAATCTATCTCCTATAGTTCCCTCCTCAACCGACCAAAAGAATCTACGCACTGTAGAATCAAGAGTCCCCCCCTGTGACAATGCTAAAGTACACCAATCAACAATAGAATGAGCATCAAGAAGTACAACACCTGAAATCCTCAATTGATCCTTAACTAGAGCTCTCTTCACACACGCACCTGCTCCATCATGCTCCTGATTCCCATGCCTTGACTCAAAAAAAACTCCAAATATGAAGTACACCTCTCTCCACATGCATTCTACACAACCAATAAAACATTGTCATTCTTAAATTGACTGGTGCAATTATTTGACCAAATGAGATGCCTATCCATAGCAATACCATTTTCCTACAAGAAGTCAAAATAGTTCTGGAAACAATGTTGAACAAACTCATGAAAGTGAGACCTATCATCGCTCATATATATATATAATGTTTAAGGGGTATTACGGGGTATTATGTAAATATTTTAATATATTTTTTAATATATATTATATATACAATTATATATTAATATATATTTTATATTATAATATTTTATATTAATATATTTTTTATATATTAATATGTATTGTATATAATTATATTTAACGAACTTATATCATATTTATATGTAAAAATTATATATATATAACATTTAAGGGGTATTATGTAAATATTTTATATATTTTTTAATATGTATTATATATATAATTATATATTAATATATAGTTTATATAATAATATCTTATATATATATATATAAACTTTATAGATCATTCCAATGTGTCAAAAGGGATCATGGGGACTTCCTAGGGGTCCTAACGCATGATAAGGCATACTAGGACCCCCACCAAGTCCCCATGACACCTTTTGACATATTTGAACCCTCAAGTGTGTCTGAAGGGGTTATACGACCCCTTAGGACACACTTGAGGGCTCTAATGTGTCAAAAGGGGTCATGGGGACTTCCTAGGGGTCCTAACGCATGATAAAGCGTACTAGAACACTTAAGAAGTCCCCATAACCCCTTTTAAATATTGGATAGCTCAAGTGTGCCTGAAGGGGTCCTACGACACCTTAGGACACACTTGAGGGTTCCAATGTGTCAAAAGGGGTCATGGGGACTTCTTACGGATCCTACCGCATGATAAAGCATACTAGGACCCCTAGGAAGTCCCCGTGACACCTTTTGACACATTTTAATGCTCAAGTGTGTCTGAAGGGGTCATAAGACCCCATAGGACACACTTCAGCATTCCAATATGTCAAAAGGGGTCATGGGGACTTCCTAGGGGTCCTAACACATGATAAGGCGTACTAGGACCCCAAAGAAATCCGCATGAGCCCTTTTGACACATTTGAATGCTCAAGTGTGCTTGAAGGGGTCATAGGACCCCTTCAGACACACTTGAGAATTCAAATGTTTCAAAAGGGGTACCCCTTTAGACACACTTGAGCATTCAAATGTGTCAAAAGGGGTCAGGGGGACTTCCTAGGGGTCATAAAACATGACAAGACGTACTAGGACCCCTAGGAAGTTCTCATGACCTCTTTTGACACATTTGAACCCTCAAGTGTGTCTGAAGGGGTCCTACGACCCCTTAGAACACACTTGAGGGTTCTAATATGTCAAAAGGGGTTATGGGGACTTCCTAGGGGCCCTAACACATGATAAGGCAGACTAGGACCCCTAAGAAGTCCCAATGACCCCTTTTGAAATATTTGAATGCTCAAGTGTATTTGAAGGGGTTTTAAGACCCCTTATGAGACACTTGAGCATTCCAATGTGTCAATAGGGGTCATGGGGACTTCCTAGGGGTCTTGATGTGTGATAAGGCATACTAGGAACCCTAGGAAGTCCCCATGACCCCTTTTGACACATGTAAACCCTCAAGTGTGTTTAACAGGGTCCTACAACCCCTTAGGACACACTTGAGGGTTCTAATGTGTCAAAAGAGGTCATGGGGACTTCCCAAGGGTCCTAATACATGATAAGGTGTACTAGGACCCCTAGGAAGTCCCCATGACCCCTTTTGACACATTTGAACCCTCAAGTGTGTCCGAACAGGTCGTAGGACCCCTTGGGACACAATTGAGAGTTGTAATGTGTCATAAAAGGTCATGGGAGCTTCCTAGGGATCCTAACACATGATAAGGCATACTAGGACCCTTAGGAAGTCCCCATGACCCCTTTTAACACATTGAAACCTTCAAGTGTGTCTGAAGGGGTCGTAAGACCCCTTAGGACGTAGTTGAGGGTTCTAATGTGTCAAAAGGGGTCATGGGGACTTCCTAGGGGTCCTAATGCGTGATAAGGCATAATAGGACCCCTAGGAAGTCCCCATGACCCTTTTTGACATATTTGAATGCTCAAGTGTGTCCGAAGGGGTCTTATAACCCCTTAGGAAACACTTGAGGGTTCCAATGTGTCGAAATGGATCATGAGGACTTTATAGACATCCTAACACGTGATAAGACATACTAGAACCTCTAGAAAGTCTCCATGACCCCTTTTGACACAATTAAAATGCTCAAGTGTGTCTGAAGGGCTCGTTGGACCCCTTTGGACACACTTGAGTATCCCAATGTGTCAATAGGGTTCATGGGGACTTCCTAAGAGTCCTAATGTGTGATAAGGCATACTAAGACCCCTCAAAATTTCCCATGACCTCTTTTGAAATATTTGAATGATCAAGTGTATCTGAAGAGGTTGTAGGACCCCTTACGACACACTTGAGCATTTCAATGTGTCACTAGGGGTCATGGGGACTTCATAGGGGTCCTAATGTGTGATAAGGCATACTAGGACCCATCGGAAGTCCCCATGACACCTTTTGAAATATTTGAATGCTTAAATGTGTTTGAAGGGGTCGTAGGACCTGTTAGGACACACTTAAGCATTCCAATGTGTCAATAGGGGTAATAGGGACTTCCTAAGAGTCCTAACATGTGATAAGGCATACTTGGACCCCTAGGAAATCCCCATGACCCCTTTTGACACATTTTAATACTCAAGTGTGTTCGAAGGGGTCCTACAACCCCTTTAGACACACTTGAGGGTTCAAATGTGTCAAAAAGGGTTGTGGGGACTTCCTAGGGGTCCTAACATGTGATAAGGTGTACTTTGACCCCTAGGAAGTCCTTGTGACCCCTTTTGACACATGATTTTTCAAGTGCGTCCGAAGGGGTTAATATGTACTATGACCCCTAGGAAGTCCCCATGACCCCTTTTGACACATTGGAATGCTCAAGTGTGTTCAAAGGGGTCCTACGACCCCTTTTGACACACTTAAGCATTCCAATGTGTCAAATGGGGTCATGGAGACTTTTTAGGGGTCATAGTATACCTTATCACACGTTAGGACCCCTAGGATGTCCCCATGACCAATTTTGACATATTTGAACCCTCAAGTTTGGCTGAATGGGTCCTACGACCCCTTAGAACACACTTGAGGGTTCTAATGTGTCGAAAGGGGTCATGAAAACTTCCTACGGGCCCTAATGCATGATAAGGCATACTAGGACCCCTAGGAATTCCCCTTGAGCTCTTTTAACACATTTGAATGTTCAAGTGTGTTTGAAGGGGTCCTACAACCCCTTATGACACACTTGAGGGTTCAAATATGTCAAAAGGGGTCATGGTGAGTACCTAGGGATCCTAGTATGCGTGATAAGGCATACTAGGACCCATAGGAAGTTCCCATGACTCCTTTTGATACATTTCAACCCTCAAGTGCGTGCGAAGGGGTCCTACGACCCCTTAGGAGACACTTGACAGTTCTAATATGTCAAAAGGAGTCATGGGGACTTCCTAGGGGTCCTAATGCATGATAAGGCATACTAGGACCCCTAGGAAGTCCCCATGACCCTTTTTGACACATTTTAATGCTCAAGTGTTTTTTAAGGGGTCGTACGACCCCTTTAGACACACTTGAGCATTCCAATGTGTCAAAAGGGGTCATGGGAACTTCCTAGGGGTCCTAACACATGATAAGGTGCACTAGTACCCCTAGAAAGTCTCCATGAAATTTTTTGACATATTTCAACCCTCAAGTGTGTCTGAAAGGGTCATATGACCCCTTATGACACACTTGACGGTTCTAATGTGTCAAAAGGAGTTATGGACACTTCTTAGGGGTCATAACGCATGATAAGGTGTATTAGGACCCCTAGAAAGTCCCCATGACCCCTTGTCACACATTTGAACCCTCAAGTTTGTCTGAAGGGGTCGTAGGACCCCTTAGGAAACACTTGAGGGTTCTAATGTGTCAAAAGGGGTCATGGGGACTTCCTAGGGGTCTCAACACGTGATAAGGCATACTAAGACCCCTATGAAGGCCCCATGACCCCTTTTGACACATTTGAACCCTTGAGTGTGTCTGAAGGGGTCCTAGGACCCCTTACAATACACTTGAGGGTTCCAATGTATCAAAAGGGGTCATGGGGGCTTTCTAGGGGTCCTAACATGTGATAAGGCATAATAGGAACCCTAGGAAGTCCACATGAACCCTTTTGACATATTTGAATGCTCAAGTGTGTCTGAAGGGGTCCGATGACCCCTTAGGACACACTTGAGGGTTCTAATATGTCAAAAGGAGGCATTGGGACTTCTAAGGGGTCATAACATGTGATAAGGTGTACTAGGACCCCTAGGAAGTTCCCATGACCCCTTGTGACAGATTTGAACCCTCAAGTTTGTCATGGGGACTTCTGGGGGGTCCTAATGCATGATAAGACATAATAGGACCCCTAGGAAGTTCCCATGACCCCTTTTGACACATTTGAAATCTCAAGTGTGTTTGAAGGGGTCGTAGGACCTCTTAGGACAAACTTGGGCATTCCAATGTGTCAAAAGGGGTTATGGGGACTTCCTAAGGGTCATAACATGTGATAAGGCATACTAGGACCCTTACAAAGTCCCCATGACCCCTTTTGACACATTTGAATGCTCAAGTGTGTCCAAAGGGGTCATAGGACCGCTTCAAACACACTTGAGCATTCAAATATGTCAAAAGGGGTCATGGGGACTTCTTAGGGGTCATAACAAGTGATAAGGCCTACTGGGACCCCTCGGAAGTCCCCATGACCCCTTTTGACACATTTGAACCCTCAAATGTGTCTGAAGGGGTCATACGACCTTTTAGGACACACTTGAGGGTTATAATATGTCAAAAGAGGTCATGGGGACTTCCTAGGGGTCCTAACGCATGATAAGGCATACTAGAATGCCTAGGAAGTCCCCATGACCCCTTTTGACACATTGGAACCTTCAAATGTGTCTTAAGGGGTCCTACGACCCCTTAGAATACACTTGAGGGTTCCAATGTGTCAAAAAGGGTCATGGGGATTTCCTAGGTATTCTAAAGCATGATAAGGCATACTATGACCCCTAGGAAGTCCCCATGAACCCTTTGACACATTTAAAGGCTCAAGTGTGTCTGAAGGGGTCATAGGAGCCCTTAGGAAACACTCGGGCATTCTAATGTGTGAAAAGGGGTCATGAGGACTTCCTATGGGTCGTAGTGCATGATAAGGTGTACTAGGACCCCTAGGAATTCTCCATGATGCCTTCTGACATGTTTGAATGCTCAAGTGTGTCTGAATTGGTCATAGGACCCCTTAGGACAGACATGAGCATTCCAGTGTGTCAAAAGAGATCATGGGGACTTCCTAGGGGTCCTAACATGTGATAAGGCATACTAGGATTCCTAAGAAGTCCCCATGACCCCTTTTAACACATGTGAACCCTCATGTGAACCCCATGACCCCTTAGGATACACTTGAGGATTCTAATGTGTCAAAAGGGGTCATGGGAACTTCCTAGGGGTCCTAATACATGATAAGGTGTACTAGGACCCTTAGGAAGTCCCCATGACCCCTTTTGATACATTTGAACACTGAAGTGTGTCCAAAGAAATTGTAGGACCCCTTAGGACACACTTGAGGGTTCTAATGTGTCAAAAAAGGTCATGGGGACTTCCTAGGGGTCCTAACACATGATAAGGGGTACTAGGACCCCTAGGAAGTCCCCATGACCCATTTTGACACATTGGAACCCTCAAGTGTGTTCTAAGGGGTCTCCATGACCCCTTTTGACACATTGGAACCCTCAAGTGTGTCTGAAGGGGTCCTAGGACCCCTTAGGATAGACTTGAGGGTTCCAATGTGTCAAAAGGGTCATGAGGATTTCCCAGGGGTCCTAACATGTGATAAGGCATACTAGGACACCTAGGAAGTCCCCATGACCCCTTTTGACACATTTGAATGCTCAAGTGTGTCCAGAGGGGTCATACAACCCCTTAGGATGCACTTGAGGGTTCCACTATGTCGAAAGGGATCATGGGGACTTCCTAGAGGTCCTAACGAGTCATGAGGCATACTATGACTTCTAGAAATTGTCCATGACCCCTTTTGACACAATTAAAATGCTCAAGTGTGTTCGAATGGGTTGTAGGACCTCTTAGGACACACTTCAGCATTCCAATTTTTTAATAGGAGTCATGGGGACTTCCTATGGGTCCTAACATGTGATAAGATGTACTAGCACCCCTTGAAAGTCCCCATGACCTCTTTTGAAACATTTGAATTTAGAAGTCTTTTCGAAGGGGTCTTAGGACCCCTTAGGACACTTTTGAACATTCCAATGTGTGAATAGGGGTCATGGGGACTTCCTAGGGGTCCTAACATGTGATAAGGAATACTAGGACTCCTAGGAAGTCCCCATGACACTTTTTGAAACATTTGAATGCTCAAGTGTGTCCGAAGGCATCGTAGGATCCCTTAGGACACACTTGAAAATTCAAATATGTCAATAGGGGTCATGGGGACTTCCTATGAGTCCTAACACATGATAAGGTGTAGTAGGATGCCCAGGAAGTCCCCATGACCACTTTTGACAAATTTGAATTCTCAAGTGTGTCTCAAGGGGTCCTAGGACCCCTTTGGACACACTTGAGGATTCAAATGTGTCAAAAGGGGTCATGGGGACTTTGTAAGGCTCCTAACGCATGATAATGTGTACTATGACCCCTAGGAAGTCCCCATGACCCATAGGAACTGCCCATGACCCGTTTTGACACACTGGAATTCTCAAGTGTGTCCTAAGGGGTCCTACAACCCCTTTGGACACACTTGAGCATTCCAATGTGTCAAAAGGGGTCATGGGGACTTCTTAGGGGTCATAGTACACCTTGACCCCTTCAGACACACTTGAGCATTCCAATGTGTCAAAAGGGGTCATGGGGACTTCCTAGGGGTCATAGTACACCTTAGCATGCATTAGGACCCATAGGAAGTCTCGATGACCCCTTTTGACATATTTGAAGCCTCGAGTGTCTCTAAGGGGTCCTACGACCCCTTAGGACACACTTGATAATTACAATGTGTCGAAAGGGGTCATGGGGACTTTCTAGGGGTGCTAACATGTGATAAGGTGTACTAGGACCCCTAGGAAGTCCCCATGACCCCTTTTGACACATTTGAATCCTCAAGTGTGTCCGAAGGGGTCCTATGACCCCTTAGGACACACTTGAGTGTTCCAATGTGTCAAAATGGGTTATGGGGACTTACTAGTGGTTGTAGTATGTATGATAAGGTGTACTAGGACCCATAGAAAGTCCCCATGACTCCTTTTGACATATTTGAACTCTAAAGTGTGTGCGAAGGGGTCATAAAACCCCTTACGACACACTAGAGAGTTCTAATGTGTCAAAAGGGGTCATATGGACTTCCTAGGGGTCCTAACACATGATAAGGCATAATAGGACCCCTAGGAATTTCCCATGAACCCTTTTGACACATTTGAATGCTCAAGTGTGTCTGAAGGGGTCATAGGACCCCTTAGGAAAAACTTGAGCATTAAAATGTGTCAGAAGGGGTCATGGGGACTTTCTAGGGGTCCTAATGTGTGATAAAATGTACTAGGACCCCTATAAAGTCCCCATGACCACTTTTGACATATTTGAACCCTCAAGTGTGTTTGAAGGGGTCGTACAACCCCTTAGGACACAATTGAGGGTTCTAATGTGTCAAAAAGAGTCACGAGGACTTCCTTGGGGTTATAACACATGATAAGGCATACTAGGACCCATAGGAAGTCCCCATGACCCTTTTTGACACATTTGAATGCTCAAGTGTGTCTGAAGGGGTCGTAGGACCCCTTGGGACACACTTGAGCATTCCAATGTGTAAATAAGGGTCATGGGGACATACTAGGGGTCATAACATGTGATAAGACATACTAGGACCCCTAGGATGTCCCCATGACCCCTTTTTACACATTTGAATGCTCAAAAGTGTCTGCAGGGGTCATAGGACCCCATAGAACACCCTTGAGCATTCCAATGTGTCCATAGGAGTCATGGGGACTTCCTAAAAGTCCTAACATGTGATAAGGCATATGAGGACCCCTAGGAAGTCCCCATGACCCCTTTTGACACATAAGAACCCTCAAGTGTGTCTTAAGGGGTCGTAGGACCCCTTAGGATACACTTGAGGGTTCCAATGTGTCGAAAGGGGTCATGTGGACTTTTTAGGGGTCCTAATGCACCATAAGACGTACTAGGACCCCTAAGAACTCCCCATAACTCCTTTTTACACATTTTAATGCTCAAAAGTGTTTAAAGGGGTCGTAAGGCCCCTTAGGACACACTTGAGGGGTCTAATGTGTTGAAAGGGTTCATGGGGACTTCCTAAGGGTCCTAACATGTGATAAGGCATATTAGGACCTCTAAGAACTCCCCATGACCTCTTTTGAAACATTTGAATGCTCAAGTGTGTTTGAAGGGGTCTTAAGATCCCTTAGGACACACTCAAGTATTGTAATGTGTCAATAGGGGTCATGGGGAACTCCTAGGCATCCTAATGCATGATAA
The DNA here is from genome assembly GCA_027943335.1 of Chamaecyparis obtusa. Taxonomy (NCBI): domain Eukaryota; kingdom Viridiplantae; phylum Streptophyta; class Pinopsida; order Cupressales; family Cupressaceae; genus Chamaecyparis; species Chamaecyparis obtusa. The sequence continues at coordinate 862,874 of BSBK01005294.1, forward strand.
GGTGTACTAGGACCCGTCAGAAGTCCCTATGACCCCTTTTGAAACATTTGAATGCTCAAGTGTGTCTGAAGGGGTCATAGGACCCCTTAAGACACACTTGAGCATTCCAAAGCATCAATAGGGGTCATGGGGACTTCCTAGGGGTCCTAACATGTGATTAGGGATACTAGGACCAATAGGTAGTCCCCATGACCCCTTTTGAAACATTTGATTGCTCAAGTGTGTCCAAAGGGGTTGTAGGATCCTTAGGACACACTTGAGCATTCCAATGTGTCAATAGGGGTCATGGGGACTTCATAAGTGTCCTAACACATGATAAGGTGTACTAGGACCTCTAAGAAGTCCCCATGACCCCTTTTGACACATTTGAATGCTGAAGTGTGTCTGTAGGGGTCGTAGGACCCCTTAGGACATACTTGAGCAGTCCAATGTGTCAATAGGGGTCATAAGGACTTCCTAGGGGTTCTAATGTGTGATAAGGTGTATTTAGACCCCTAGAAAGTCCCCATGACCCCTTTTGAAACATTTGAATGCTCAAGTGTGTCCGAAGGGGTTGTACGACCCCTTAGGACAAACTTGAGCATTCCAATGTGTCAAATGGGGTCATGAGGACTTTGTAGGGGTCTTAACCCATGATAAGAATTACTAGGACCCCTAAGAAGTCCCCATGACCCATTTTGAGACATTTTTATGCTCAAGTGTGTCCGAAAGGGTCATAGGACCCCTTAGGACACACTTGAGCATTCCAATGTGTCAATAGGTATCATGGGGACTTCCTAAGGGTCCTAACACATGATAAGGTGTTCTAGGACCCCTAGGAAGTCCCCATTACCCTTTTTGACACATTTGAACTCTCAAGTAAGTAAAAAGGGGTCATAGGACCCCTTAGAATACACTTTAGGGTTCCAATGTGTCAAAAGGGGTCATGGGGACTTTATAGGGGTCTTAATGCTTGATAAGGCGTACTAGGACCCCTAGGAAGTTCCCATGACCCTTTTTGACAAATTTGAACCCTCAAGTGTGTTGGAAGGGGTCGTAGGACCCCTTAGGGAACAATTAATGGTTTTAATGTGTCAAAAATGGTCATGTGGACTTCCTAGGGGTCCTAACGCATGATATGGTATACTAGGACCCCTAGGAAGTCCCCATGACCCCTTTTGACACATTCAAACCCTCAAGTGTGTCCAAAGGAGTCATGGGGACTTCCTAATAGTCTTAGTGCTTGATAAGGTGTACTAGGATCCCTAGTATATCCCCATGACCCCTTTTGACACATTTGAATGCTCAAGTGTGTCCGAAGGGGTCGTACAACCCCTTAGGAAATACTTGAGGGTTTCAATGTGTCGAAAGGGATCATGGGGACTTCCTACTGGTCCTAATGCGTGATAAGGTGTACTAGGACCTCTAGGAAGTCTCCATGACCCCTTTTGACATAATTGAAATGCTAGAGTGTGTCTAGAGGGGTCATAGGACCCCTAGGACACACTTGAGCATTCCAATGTGTCAATAGGTGTCATGGGGACTTCTTAGGGGTCCTAACACATGATAAGGCATACTAGGACCCCTCAGAAGTTTCCATGACCTCTTTTGCAACATTTGAATGCTCAAGTGTCTCTGAAGGTGTCGCAGAATCCCTTAGGAAACACTTGAGCATTCCAATGTGTCAATAGGGGTCATGGAGACTTCCTAGGGGTCCTAACACGTGATAAGGCATACTAGGACCCCTAGGAAGTCCCCATGACCCCTTTTGAAACATTTGAATGCTCAAGTGTGTCCAAAAGGGCCCTACGACCCCTTCAAGCATGCTTAAGGGTTCAAATGTGTCAGAAGGGGTCATGATGACTTCCTATGGGTCCTAGTACACTTTATCACATGTTAAGACCCCTCAAAAGTCTCCATAAAACTTTTTGAAACATTTTAATGCTCAAGGAAGTCTCCATGATCCCTTTTGACACATTTGAATGCCTTATCATGTGTTATGACCCCGAGGAAGTCCCCATGACCCCTTTCGACACATTGGAACACTAAAGTGTGTCCTAAGGGGTTGTATGTTCTCTTCGAACACACTTGAGCATTCAAATGTGTCAAAAGGGCTCATGGGGACTTCCTAGTGGTCCTAGTACACCTTATCACATGTTAGGACCCCTAGAAAGTCCCATGACCCCTTTCAACACATTGGAACCATCAAGTGTATCCTAAGGGGTCCTACAACCCCTTCGGACACACTTGAGGGTTAAAATGTGTCAAAAGAGGTCATGGGGACTTTCTAGGGGTCTTAGTATGCTTTGTTATGTGTTAGGACCCTTAGGAAGTCCCCATGACTCCTATGGACACATTGGAACCTTCAAGTGTGTCCTAAGGGGACCTAATATGACTTATCACATGTTAGGACCCTTGGGATGTCCCTGTGACCCCTATTGACACATTGGAACCTTCAAGTGTGTTCTAAGGGGTCATACAACCCCTTCAGACACACCTAAGGTTTCAAATGTTTCAAAAGGGGTCATAGGGACTTCCTAGGGGTCCTAGTATGCATTATCACATGTTAGGACCCCTAGGAAGTCCCCATGATCCCTTTTAACACATTTGAATGCCTAATTGTGTTTGAAGGGGTCCTACAACCTCTTCAAACACACTTGAGGGTTCAAATGTGTCAAAAGGGGTCATGGTGACTTCCTAGGGGTCCTAACAAGTGATAAGGTGTACTATGACCTCTAGGAAGTCCCCATGACTCCTTTCGATACATTGGAATGCTCAAGTGTGTCCAAAGGGGTCAAGGTGTACTATGACCCCTTGAAAGTCCCCTTATGACCCCTTCAGACACACTTGAGCATTCCAATGTGTCAAAAGGGGTCATGGGGACTTCTTAGGGGTCATAGTACACCTTATCACGTGTTAGGACCCCTAGGAAGTCCCCATGACCCATTTTGACTTATTTTAACTGTCAAGTGTGTCCAAAGGGGTCCTACGACCTCTTAGGAAACACTTGAGGGTTCCAATGTGTCGAAAGGGGTCATGGGGACTTCCTAAGGGTCCTAACGTGTGATAAGGCATACTAGGAACCCTAGGAAGTCCACATGATCCCTTTTGACACATTTGAATGCTTAAGTGTATCTGAAATGGTCCTACGACCCCTTAGGACACACTAGAGGGTTCCAATGTGTTAAAAGGGGTCATGGGGACTTCATAGGGGTCCTAGTATGTGTGATAAGATGTATTGGGACCCATATGAAGTCCCCATGACTCCTTTTGACACATTTGAACCCTCAAGTGGATGCGAAGGGGTCCTACGACCCCTTAAGACACACTTGATGGTTCTAATCTATCAAAAGGGGTCATGGGGACTTCTTAGGGGTCTTAACATAGGATAAGGTGTACTAGGACCCCTCAAAAGTTCCCATGACCCCTTTTAACAAATTTGAATGCTCAAGTGTGTTTGAAGGGCTCGTATGACCCCTTAGGACACACTTGAGCATTTCAATGTGTCAATATGGGTCATAGGGTCTTTCTAGGGGTCCTTACACATGATAAGGTGTACTAGGACCCTCAGAAAGTTCCCATGACCACTTTTGACACATTTGAACCTTGAAGAGTATCTAAAGGGGTCCTACAACCCCTTAGGACACACTTGAGGGTTCTAATGTGTCAAAAGGAGTCATGGGGACTTCCTAGGGGTCATTAACATGATAAGGCATACTAGGACCCTTAGTAAGTCCCCATGACCCCTTTTAACACATTTGGACCCTCATGTTTGTCCGAAGGTGTCGTAGGACCTCTTAGGACACACTTGAGGGTTCTAATGTGTCAAAAGAGGTCATGGGGTCTTCCTAGGGTTCCTAACATGTGATAATGCATTCTAGGACCCCTAGGAAGTCCTTATGACCCTTTTTGAAATATTTAAATGCTCAAGTGTGTTCGAAGGGGTCGTAGGACCCCTTAGGATGACCCTTGAGGACATACTTGAGCATTTCAATGTGTCAATAGGGGTCATGGGGACTTCCTAGGGGTTTGAATGCGTGATAAGGCATACTAGGACCCCTAGGAAGTTCCCATGACCCCTTTTTACACATTTAAATGCTCAAGTGTGTCCTTAGGGGTCATAGGACCCCTTAGAACACATTTGAGCATTTGAATGTGTCCATAGGAGTCATGGGGACTTCCTAGGGGTCCTAATGCATGACAAGGCATACTAGGAACCCTAGGAAGTCCCCATGACCTCTTTTGACACATTTGAACCTTCAAGTGTGTCTGAAGGGCTTGTGGGACTCCTTAGGATACACTTGAGGGTTCCAATGTGTCGAAAGGAGTCATGGGGACTTTCTAGGGGCTCTAACATGTGATAAGGTGTACTAGGACCACTAGGAAGTCCCCATGAGCCCTTTTGACACATTTGAATGCTCAAATGTGTCCGAAGGGGTCATATGACCCCTTAGGACACACTTGAGGGTTCCAATCTGTTGAAAGGGGTCATGGGGACTTCCTCAGGGTTGTAATGCATGATAAGGTGTACTAGGACCTCTAGGAATCCCCCATGACCCCTTTTGACACATTTGAATGCTCAAGTGTGTTCGAAGGGGTCATAGGACCCCTTAGGACACACTTGAGAATTTCAATGTGTCAATAGGGGTCATGGGGACTTCCTAGGGGTCCTAACATGTGATAAGTCATACTAGGACCCCTCAGAAGTCCCCATGACCCTTTTTGAAACATTTGAATTCTCAAGTGTGTTCGAAGGGGTCGTAGGACCCCTTAAGACACACTTGAGCATTTCAATGTGTCAATAGGGGCCATGGGGACTTCCTAGGGGTCCTAATGCATGATAAGGCATACTAGGACCCCTAGGAAGTCCCCATGACCCCTTTTGAAATATTTGAATGCTCAAGTGTGTCTGAAGGGGTCGTAGGACCCCTTAGGACACTTGAGCATTCTAATGTGTCAATAGGGGTCATGGGGACTTCTTAGGGGTCCTAACACATGATAAAGCATACTAGGACCCCTAGGAAGTCCCCATGACCCCTTTTAAAATATTTGAATGCTCAAGTGTGTTCGAAGGGGTTGTAGGACCCCTTAGGACACACTTAAGTATTCCAATGTGTCAATAGGGGTGATGGGGACTTCCTAGGGGTCCTAAGATGTGATAAGGCATACTAGGACCTCTAAAAATTTTCCATGACCCCTTTTGACACATTTGAATGCTCAAGTGTGTCCGAAGGGGTCATAGGACCCCTTAGGACACACTTGAGCATTCCAATGTGTCAATAGGTGTCACAAGGACTTTCTAGGGGTTCTAATGCGTGACAAGGTGTACTAGGACCCCTTGGATATCCCCATGACCCCTTTTGACACATTTGAATGCTCACATGTGTTTGAAGGGGTCATAGGACCCCTTAGGAAAAACTTGAGCATTCTAATGTGTCGATAGGGGTCATGGGAGCTTCCTAGGGGTCCTAACACATAATAAGGCATACTGGGACCCCAAAGAAGTCCCCATGACCCCTTTTGACACATTTTAGTGTTGAAGTGTATCCTAAGGGGTCGTAGGACCCCTTAGGACACACTTGAGCATTTCAATGTGTCAATAGGGGTCATGGGGACTTCCTAAGGGTTGTAATGCATGATAAGGTGTACTAGGACCCCTAGGAAGTCCCCATGACCCCTTTTGACACATTTCAACCCTCAAGTGTGTCCGAAGGAGTTGTAGGACCCCTTAGGAAACACTTGAGGGTTCCAATGTTTCAAAAGGGGTCATGGGCACTTCCTAGGGGTCCTAATGCATGATAAGGCATACTAGGACCCCTAGGAAGTCCCCATGACCTTTTTTGACACATTTGAACCCTCAAGTGTGTCTGAAGGGGTTATAGGACCCCTTCAGACACACTTGAGGGTTCCAATGTGTCGAAATAGGTCATGGGCACTTCCTATGGATCGTAATGTGGAATAAGGTGTACTAGGACCCCTAGGAAGTCCCCATTACCCCTTTTGACACATTTGAATGCTCAAGTGCATCTGTAGGGATTGTACAACCCCTTAGGACACACTTGAGGGTTCCAATGTGTCAAAAGTGGTGATGGGGACTTCCTAGGGGTCCTAACACGTGATAAGGCATACTAGGACCCCTAGGAAGTCCCCATGACCCCTTTTGACACATTTGAATGCTCAAGTGTGTCTGAAGGGGTCCTAGGACCCCTTATGACACACTTGAGGGTTCCAATGTGTCAAAAGGGGTCATGGGGACTTCCTAGGGGTCCTAGTATAGGTGATAAGGCGTACTAGGACCCTTCCCATGACCCCTTTTGATAGATTTGAATGGTTTAAGTATTTTGTTTTCTTCCATAACCTCGTGAAGTTCGTATAAAAGACATGGATGACAATCTTCACAGTATTTAGGAGGGAGAAATTGGTAACAATTGGAGTAGTAGGAATCAGAAAATGCACACCCTTCTTCACCAAACTGTATAGATGGGCAACCTGAAATACGTCTGGAAGTAGAGCTACTCCCTTCACTTTCAGCCATTGCAAATTAGCAGAAGTTTTCTGCCCTTCCATCCATCAAAATAGCTTATTTTAATGGCCGCCCATGAATTTTTTAAATGGCTGATTGATTTCCTTTGCTTCTTTCAATGGCCATCCATGATTTTTCTCTAATCTTCCAAGCTTTCGTACATAGTTGTAAAATACATATTAATATATTATACATATAAAATAATATATAATATATGATATATAATGTAACATTTAATATTAATATATATTAAATAATATTTAATGTAAAATTTATATTATATAATATTTAATATATAATTGATATTATATAATATTTAATATATATAATATATAATCTAATATATTTTTTTTGATATATAATATATCATATGAAGATTGAAGAAATTGGACGGAGAAAGGGGTTGGAGAAATTAAGAGAGAGAAAGGGGAGGGAAAAGTTAAAAATCAAAATTTTGCCAAGAATTTTGGGTACCTAAAAATATCGGGTACACAAAAATATCGGGTACGCGATTAGGCTTGGTATTGCTTTGTGCACCAAACCTACATGGTCAACTATTGAAATGTCTCAAAAATGTGTTTTTTCCCTATTTCTCTGAGTTCTAGACTTCAACCATGTAGCTGATAAAAAAATTTTCACCCGAATTTGATGAAATGAAAAGGGTATCTTAAGGAGATTATTAGCTTTCTATCGATATAATTGTTGTCAAATTTTGAATTCAGTAAGTAATTATTAGTTATTTTCTAATTGAGTTATCTCTAAAGTGTTGATTTATATACTAATTGAAAAATGACTATAACTTTCAGACAGTATAACATTTTTGAAATCCAAAAAATGTGTCACATTCTATGCTTCGCCTACTATAAGGAATTTGTTTTTTTTTTTTAATTTTGTAAAGTTTTGAATTGTTAAGGTGATCAGACACGGGAGTTTTTTTATTCTAAAAATGTTGTAGCAGAAAATTCATAATTAATTATTTTTTTGGAATAAAATTACAAAAAAATGTGTCACATCCAGGCATGAGTCTACTACTTATATATAAAATCTTATAATAAAATCTTATCATTTGATTATGATTAAGGTGGTCAGACATACACCTACTTCTTTTTTCTTTCTAGAAATTTTTGTACTGCTACATTGAAATCTATACTTTTCACCAATCATACTAATTTTTTTTTTTAAAAGGCCTAGTAGTTTAGAAACTACATTCAATTTTCTACAGATTCTATTCTTACAAATTTTTGATATTAGGTTGATAGCTAGTTGAAATTTTCACATCAAGTTGACTAACCCTGATTTGTTGATTTTTCATTGCCACTTAAGGGCATAGTTTGACCCCTCATGATCTTGCACATACCCATATATTGTTTTATACACCATTTATTTCATTGAGACCGTGAGCTTGACATTTGTAATGTATTTTCTGTTATTGGATCAATGCTACCATGTTGTTGAGGCTATAGATGCATTGAATCACCACTGCCATTCTATTTTTATAGAAGCAATATAACAAACAGAGCACTGACCAATCAAATAGGGACATTAGTAATACATTTAATGCATTATTACTTCATCATGATGATACAAATTTCATTGGCTCAAAGCACATAGAATGTGGGTAGATCCATTGAATCACCACTTCCATTCTATTTTGATGAAGAGGAACTATGTTATAAAATTTCAAGGCATGAAATTTTATAGCCGTACATATATTTTATGAGTATAACTGTACAAAAAAATTGCACCCACATGCCTTGGTTGTTATTGGCCTATGAAAGGTTTTGGTTTTCCTTTCCCAATTGAGATGTCATCCTAAGATTCAAAAGGACCAAGGTAATAATAAGTCTTGAACATAAATGCATGATTGTGGATCCTCAAGTAGGAGTTGTGATGCAAAGGAAGAACACTTATATGGGTTTATCCACATAAGGACAATAGTTTCATTCATCTTTCTTTCAAGTGCTCTTGGGTACTTTCCTTGGCTTCTAGGCTTGGGCATCTTATAGGGGTTGAACCAAAACTACGAAGGCAATAAGGACACATAGAACAATAGGTTTCAGGACTTAGAATTATGTTCAATCCTTAGTAATGGTTTGGGGAACTAATTACTAGATGAGTGACTACAGTACCCTAGTTTGCATTATTAGATGATCTTGTTTAATTTGTGTTCATTTCTTGCAAAGATACATGTAAAGGAAAATAAATTTTTGCATTTAAAGATTACATGTATATATATGAAAAATAACTTGTATATACTATACAAGAAATATAACTTTTAGAAGAAAATGCAAGAGTACAGACATACATAAGAGGATGAACATAAATAATAAGGGTGCCAGACATTGCCTGAAGTGATGAATTTTTGACCCAGGTATGAATCTAGTGTGCCCCTATGTGATCCAAAACTTGCAAAGAAAAGAGGGATGGGGGTTAGATAAAAAATATCTAAGCAATGAATGGCATCCTATTACTGATCCTCATCTATAATTATGCATGTGCATAGTCAAGCCATACACTTCTGAAAGAAAAACCATGCTACAGGACATGTGCACTTAGAAGAATGTTGCAGAGAGTAAATGACTACATTTATGTCTGCATGAACACATGGCGAGTCACTATTGTGACTAAATCATTCAAATAGTGCAATAGCAACACCAGATGTTGTTGTTTTAGCTGGTGTTGTTGTGACATCATTTCCAAATGATGCACCCACAACAGTCACACACCATGCCCATCAGCACAAGGCAATCATGAGCAACCATGAGTAAGCAATGGAAGGGGCATACATCATCATCAAATCAGAGGAGAAAAGCATCAAATCTGCATATTAAGGGAGGAGTACATCATGGATTTCAAGTAAAGATCATAAAATCACAACATGGTTGGCAACCCCAAGGAGGCCCCATTGCATGCAGTGAGTAACCTACATCAAAATAAAGAGGTACACAAATCTACATCATCTATACATTAATGCTATGGCATGGAGTATATTTGAATATGCATTTTAAAGGATAAGTAACAAAGCTGCATGATGCTAGTGAAATTAACAAAGGTACAGATCTAATGAAGTAATGAAGCTACCCACATTCTATGTGCTTTGAGCCAATGAAATTTTTATCATCATGATGAAGTAATAATGCATTAAATGTCTTATTGATGTCCCTATTTGATTGGCCGGTGCTCTGTTTGTTATATTGCTGCTATAAAAATAGAATGACAGTGGTGATTCAATGCATCTATAGCCTCAAAAACATGGTAGCATTGATCCAATAACAAAAAATACATTACAGATGCCAAGCTCATGGTCTCAATTAAATAAACAGTGTATAAAATAATATATGGTGCACAACAACAACAAGTATGCAATGACAATAATAACATTGCATGATGCCCGAGCTCAAATTCAAAATAATAAGTGTATTAATGTATGATCTAATAGCAGCAACCTCATTGATCATTACCTTTCACTCCTCCATCATTATAGAAGAGATAACTACCTACAACTATATTTCATAATTCCTCCTTTGAAGTATATATATATAAAGTATAATTATGAGTTTACATCATATATTTAGTCTTAATAAAATCTTATAAAACAACATAAAACTAACCCAAAATACTTTATCTTAATAAAACAATATATTTAGTCTTAATAAAATCTTATAAAATAACATACATTGTGTGAAGTGTTTAATCTCTTTTTTTTTTTTTTGTTGTTGATATTCACTATGTGGTACTCCTTGTTTATGATCATTTCATGAGGAAATGTTTTGATGGTTCATGGGTTGCAAGCTAGGGCATCATGCATTGTTTATGAGCTCACTTTTTGAGCACTAGCCAATCAAATAGGAACATGAGGTGCTCAAACAATGAGCTCATAAACAATACATGATGCCCTAGCTTGCAGCCCGCGAGCCATCAAGACATTTCCTCATGAAATGATCATAACAGGGAGTACCACATAGTGAATATCAACAAAAAAACAAATAAAGAGAGATCAAACACTTCACACAATGCCTTGAAGGTAATAGAAATAATTCCCTAGCCCTCAAAGCTCGCAGGTCATCAAGCATTCCAAATAAAAAGATGTAAATAATGCCAGTATTAAACAGTGAGCTCATGAACAATGTATGATGCCCTAGCTTGTAGCCCGTGAGCCATCAAGATATTTCCTCATGAAATGATCATAAATGGGGAGTACCACATAGTGAATATCAATAGAAAAACAAATAAAGAGAGATCAAACACTTCACACAATGCCTTGAAGGTAATAGCAATGATGCCCTAGCTCTCAAAGCATCAAGCATTTCAAATGAAAAGATGTAAACAATGCTAGTATTAAATAGTGAGCTCATGAACAATGTATGATGCCCTAGCTTGCAGCTCGCGAGCCATCAAGACATTTCCTCATGAAATGATCATAAATGGGGAGTACCACATAGCTAGTGAATATCAACAACAAAAAAAATAAAGAGAGATCAAACACTTCACACAATATATGTTGTTTTATAAGATTTTATTAAGACTAAATATATTGTTTTATTAAGATTTTATTAAGACAAAGTATTTTGGGTTAGTTTTATGTTGTTTTATAAGATATTTATTAAGACTAAATATACGATGTAAACTCAATATAACAAACAGAGCACTGACCAATCAAATAGGGACATGAGGTGCTCAAACAGTGAGCTCATAAACAATGCATGATGCCCTAGCTTGCAGCCCATGAGTCATCAAGATATTTCCTCATGAAATGATCATAAATAGGGAGTACCACATAGTAAATATCAACATCAAAACAAATAAAGAGAGATCAAACACTTCACACAATGCCTTGAAGGTAATAGCAACAATACCCTAGCTCTAAAAGCTCGCGGGTCATCGAGCATTCCAAATGCTAAGATGTAAACAATGTCATCTAGATATGTGTACTATGAGCTTTCCTGCAACAAATGGACTTGTGATAATTTTCACAATAGTACATGTGTGGCAGGAAAGCTCACAGTTGATCACCTATGCATATCAGAGTTGACTAGAGAAGGTATATGCACAATAAAACAAATAGAGAACAAACACTTCACACAATGCCTTGAAGGTAATAGAAATGATCAAACACTTCAAAATAGGGACATCAGTAATAAAATAATACACTTACTATTTTGAATTTGAGCTCATAAAGACTAAGATATCCCTATTTTATTACTGATGTCCCTATTTACATTTTTTCATCAAATGACCAAAAACATCAAGAATGGTCCTATATGGTCACTAATAGCCAACTTTCAGAAGAATATGAAAGAATGAAAACATACATAAGTGGATGAACATAAATAATGAAGGTACCAAACATTGCCTAAAGTAATGAAGTGTTGACCCAACATTCAATCTAGTATGCTCTTGTATGATCCAAAACTTGCAAGGAAGGAAAAGATGGAGTTAGATCCAAAGGATCTAAGAAATGTCTGGCACCCTATTACTGATCCTAATCTACAATTATGCATGTGCATAGTCAAGCCATACACTTCTAAAATGAACTATGCTAGAGAACATGTGCACTCAAGAAACATATGCATGCAATGAGTAAATCAAGACCAAAATGGAGCAAAAAGTATGATGTCAAATGTGTTATCAAGCAACACCTCATGGAATGTGAGTCAACATGGTATATATATTGTTTATACAAGATCAGTAAAAGGACATCTACAACCTCAACAACATGGCAATATTAATCCAATAATAGGAAATACATTACAAATACCAAGCTCATGGTCTCAATGAAATAAATAGTGTATAAAACAATATATGATGTCCGAGCTCAAATTCAAAATAGTAAGTGTATTAATGTATGATCTAATAGCAGCAACCTCATTAATCATTACCTTTCACCCCTCCATCATTATAGAAGAGATAACTACCTACAACTATATTTCATAATTCCTATTTTGAAGTCATAGGTTAGTTTAACTATTGGACAATGAGCTAATTAGAGATTCGAATAGATTTGAATAAAAACTAAGAGTATTGAATTTTATTTGTTCCTATTGTGATTTTAGAGGAGAAGAAGGCTAAGACCTTTTCAACGGATCAAGGTGGTGTATATAGCTTGTAAGTTTATATGTTTGCACTTTTTTGTTTGAGGCGTAATTATGCTAGTTTTTAAATAGAGAGATTTTTCTTTCTTATTTCAAATTCATTCCTTCATATGTCATACCTGATGCATAGTGAATTCATAGGAGTTTTGAATAGATTTGAAGAAAAAATAAGAGAATTAAATTTTAACTGTTCTTATTGTGAATTCAGGGGAGAAGAAGGTTAAGATCTTTACAACTGATCTTGTGTGGGCAAGGTACAAAATTTATTATTTTCACAATCTAAAACTATTTGGAGTTGATTTCAGCTCTTCCTTATAGAAAGAGATCTATAATTTACAAATCATCGTGAAAAGTATTCTTAATTAAAATTTATGACTAAGTGTTACAACTAAGAAATGTAAATTAGGTTGACTTGCAAACACCATAGGCAACTTTAGCAGATCATGTTTGATGAAAATGATAATGAAATTTGGCATGTGTGGGTAAAGGAATCATGCGGTCATCATTATGTTTGGGCCATGGTTTTCATGTATAGTGTTTGTAAAAGTTTTCATCCTTAAACTAAACCTATCCTTCCTAGTATCTAGATTATTGATGCTTCTATTGGTATTGATTTGGATGCTAGTTCTCGTGCTCTTTGGTGCCTTTCCGTTGGTGTTGAGTTTTTAACTTGCTAACCTCCTTGTTTTGTCAGCGCCCTCTATGATTTTAGATGCTATATTTTCCTGAGTCTAGTTGGTGCATTACTTTCCCCTCTTTGGTTCCATGCTTTCTTATATTAAGAGTTCATTTTGTCTTTGATTAGGACATTATTTCTCCTTGACTATATTCTTTTGGGGTCTGATCTATTGTAGTTGTTTCTTTTTTCTTTGAATCATTGTTTACAATTACTTTTGATGCAATATTTGTGTGAAGGACAAGAACAAAATGGTGAACGAGTGTATTTGACAAAGATAAACATGACACATTTTGTTGGGCTGATTGGGTTGGCTTGGTACCATTTACATGGCCTGAATAGATATTAAATAGTGAGCTCATGAACAATGCCATTATTAAATAGTGAGCTCATGAAAAATGTCATTATTAAATAGTGAGCTCATGAAAAATGTCATTATTAAATAGTGAGCTCATGATCAATGTATGATGCCCTAGCTCGCAGCCCATGAGCCATCAAGATATTTTATCATGAAATGATCATAAACGGGGAGTACCACATAGTGAATATCAACAACAAAACAAATAAAGAGAGATCAAACACTTCACACAATGCCTTGAAGGTAATAGAAATGATGCTCTAGCTCTAAAAACTCATAGGTCATCAAGAATTCCAAATGAAAAGATGTAAACAATGCCAGTATTAAATAGGGATCTCATGAACAATGTATGATGCCGTAGCTTGCAGCCCTCGAGCCATCAAGACATTTCCTCATGAAATGATCATAAACGGGGAGTACCACATAGTGAATATCAATAGAAAAATAAATAAAGAGAGATCAAACACTTCACACAATGCCTTGAATGTAATAGCAACGACGCCCTAGCTCTCAAAGCTCATGGGTCATCAACCATTCCAAATGAAAAGATGTAAACAATGCCATTATTCAATAGTGAGCTCATAAACAATGTATGATGCCCTAGCTTGCAGCCCATGAGCCATCAAGGCATTTCCTCATGAAATGATCATAAACAGGGAGTACCACATAGTGAATATCAACAACAAAACAAATAAAGATAGATCAAACACTTCACACAATGCCTTGAAGGTAATAGCAACGATGCCCTAGCTCTCAAAGCTCATGGGTCATCGAGCATTCCAAATGCTAAGATGTAAATAATGCCACTATTAACATTCATATTGTGCCATTAATTGAGTTAATGAGAAGAAAAAGCTCGAATGCCTACCTCAAGTGCCATTGCTCTCTTCCCACACAGTGTCGACCTCTTCACGCACACCAAACTTGAATGCCCTCTTTGCACCACACAAAAGTGCAGTGCCGTCTTCTCGGTAGCTCTTCGAATTCACAAAAATTATAAATGACACTTTCTTTTTCTTTTTTTTGTTTATAACTAAAGGGGTGTCACAATTACAATGTCATCATCGCTATTACAACATCGTTAGGTGCACTTACAAAAAAAAACACAAAAAACAAACACAAATTTTAGTAGCGTCAAAATTTGACCCCAAATGTTGTAGTAGAATATGAGGAGATTACGTGAAGGTACGTCATCTAATGCACCTAATGAAAATGATGAACATTCAACAATTGAGTATCTTCCAAAACATTCATCCTAGCACCAAATGGTCTGTGCCATTAGCTCCTATTTGGCGAGTAAACGCTATTGACAACCCCATTTTTCCAACTTAGTCACTAGAACATTTGCGACCATGCCGGACCAAAGTGTCCCTAAGGTGCACTAAGCACGATTGGGCAGAAATTTTTTGAGGATCATATTTCAAATCTCGTGAGAAGTATCAACAAACTATTAGATGCTACATGATTGTGTTTCTAAGGCCTACAATAACCTCTCTCCATTCTAGGAGATTTGAATTTGTTTGAATTTGGCACAAAAATCTCGCTTGTTGCCAAAACTTGTAGTGAGGCTTAGTTGAAAGATGCACCACTGGGTATTTTACAAGTTATTCATCTTGGCACCAAATGGTCTATGCCATTAGCTCTCATTGGGCAGGTAAATGCTAATAAGAACCCCGTTCTTCCCACTTAGTCACTAGAACATTCACGACCATGTCAGACCAAAGTGTTTCCAGGTGCACTAAGCACGATAGGGAAATGATCTTTCAAGGCTCGTATCTCAAACCTCAAGAGAGGTATCGATAAACCGTTAGATGCTACATGACCGTATTTCTGAAACCTACAATAACCTCTCTCCATTTTGGGAGATTCAAATTTATTTGAATTTGGCATGGAAATCTTGCTTGATGCCTAAACTTTTAGTAAGGCTTAGTTGAAAGTTGCACCATTGGGTATCTTCCAAGTCATTCATCTTGGTGTCAAATGGTCTATGCCATTAGCTCTTGTTGGGTGGGTAAACACTAGTGACAACCTAGTTCTTCCCACTTAGTCACTAGAACATTCGCGACCATGCCAGACCAAAGTATCACCAAGGTGCACTCAGCACAATTGGACATCAATCTTTTGAGGCTCGTATCTCGGACCTCGTGAGAGGTATTAGTGAACTATTAGATGCTATAGGACCATGTTTCTAAGGACTACAATAATCTCTTTCCATTTTGGGAGATTCAAATTTTTTTGAATTTGGAATGAGCAGCGAAAACTTTAGTGGCGATTATTCACCATTTGGCGAATGTCGCTTGTCGCCAACCCCCGATTTGGTGAATATATTGGCCATATGGGAATGATCATATTGCCCCGCATTTATGAAAATTAGGTCCAATGCTCAGGATCATTGCCAATTGGTTTATGAAAATTGGGTCCAATGCCCAAGATTATCGCCAATGGTATATAATTTTTGGGCACAATATATTTTTAACATTTACCTATAATTTTAAAACGGCCCCAAATGGATGGCCTATATTTGCCAATAGTTATATATATATATATATATATATATATATATATATATATATATATATATATATATATATATATATATATATATATATATATATATATATATATATATATATATATATATATATATATATATATTAGGCTGACCCAACTTCGCCTGCCATTTTACGGACATGTGTCTCAAACCGATAAATTTTTGCCAACTTTATTAATCATACCAAGGTATTGGACGACCCATAATCACCTAGAAAATAACACAAGACATTTTATAATTACGTGAGCTTTGCCAAATATTTGGACACCAACCTAATACCTCCCGCCCAATTTGCCAATAAAGATTAGTATAAATACATTCATACATCAATGTTATTGTACACAATTTGGATCGGTTCAATTTCATCGATAGCGAAGTTTAGACTATTGACTCTTGATTGCTTTGGCGAGTTGCGACTATGATTGAATTTGAGGCAAAGGTAAGTAATTATTATTTTGTGAGTATGTAAACATTGTATATTATAGTTCTATTGTCATTTGTCACTTCTTCAACAAGTAAACCTTTTTTTTACATTTTTTTTCACTAGTAGGCTAGTAGCCTTTATTTCCTTGAAGATTCGAGATGTCAAACAAGAATAAGGGTAAGGCTCTGGCATATGGGGAAAGCCAAGAGAGGCCAACAAAATGTAGAACCTTATCATCATACTTTGGTCATGGTGTTGGAAATGTTTTTGGCCAAAATTAGGAAGCTACTTCACAAGAAGATTTTCATGATTCACAACTTGAGGCTGAACCTACATGACATATTGAAGAAGTCAGCGAACCTGATATCTTAGGTCACGATGAACTTGAAGAATATTTTTAGTTAAATACCCAGAGTAGCCATAATGATATAATCAACCTAGATGAGAATGAGAATGTCAGAGAAGATGATGGTGCAAGGAAGAAAAGAAAATACAAATCAAAGAATGATAGAATGTGGGATTTGTTGAGGAATTTTCAAATAGAATGGGTGTCAAAGTATCCATTCATTGAACTAGTGGATAATCTAATTGAAGGGGAGCCTCCAATAGAATGCAGATGTAAGATTTGCAATGAGATAAATAAGAAGGAAAAGAGGTTGCAGCTAAAAATTGACACTATAAAGAAGCATATGGGTAAAGTTTACAAAAAGAAAACCATAGATGGAGTTCAAAAATTCGTGATAAGATGGAAAACAAAGGAGGAATCTCAGCATGTTAGGAATGTAGAATTATATGAATTTTAGCATAATATAAAGATGAAGCCTGGTGAAGTTAAAGGCTCTATTGAAGCTTGTTTTGGAAAAGCATTGGAAGTAGAACTAATGGGAAAAGTTGTTCAGTTAAGTTTTGTGTTTAATATTTTGAGTAGAGGGCATCCTATGACAGACTACCCATCATTGAGTGCTTTATTACACTTTCTAAAATTTCGTAACTATCCTAACAGTCACTGGTTAATAAACAGTGGATGGGAATGGGCAAGTTGTCTTGCCGAGGTTGACAAAGAGGATCTGAAGGCAAAAATTAAAGAGTCAAATTTTATTGCATTTTCTTTAGATGAGGTTACAGCAGTAGACAATTCTTCCTGGGTATGCATGCATCTTTATACTGTACAGAATTTTGTTCACCAACCTCATCTACTAACTGTTGCTAAAATGAGGGTTAATGCAATAGCGGAAAATTTATTTCAACTAGTAAAGAGTTCTCTAATTGAATATGGAGGTATAGATGACATGACCATTGCCAAAAAGCTGGTGTGTGTTGGAGCAGATGGAGCTTTAGTAATGCAAGGCCACATGGGTGGTCTTTACACAAGGATACAATCTTCTTGTGCACCCTACGTTACTCCCATTCACTGCATGGCCCACATAATGAATCTAGCTTTTGGAGTTGTTAGCAAGCATGCTCTAGTACAAAAAATTGAAGCTTTAATCAAAGAGCTCTACCAATACTTTTTTCGAAGCCCAAAATAATTGAGAGAATTTCAACACTTTTCCAAAGGACTAACCAATGGGAACAAGCTTCTCAAGGATAATGATACTAGATGGATCTCTTTGGATGGACCAGCACATCGATTTTTTTCAGAATATCAATCGTTGCTTGGTCTAAAGAACTCAAGTCATGACGAAGCAGGGCAACCAAAATTTCTTGCGCTGCTGGCAATGTTAAGTAATGTAGAGACACTGTTAAAATTAGCAGGTCTTCTCCCCATGCTTGAGGAAATGAGAAATATAATGAAAAAGGCCCAACAAAGAGCTATGTATATTGCAGAATATGTTGCACTGTGTAAATTGACATGCTTGATGCTCGATAATCTCTATGAATTATGTGTCAATGATGTAAAATTTTTCAGCTGGCTAAAAATCATAGATTTGCACAATCCTGATAACTTTTAAAAAATTGGTTCAAAGGGGGAGTTATGTGTAGTAGTTCATGGAGTTGAGATACCAATGCACGACTTTGCCAGGATCGAATCTGAGGAACTAGGAAAGAACCCCAGGAGGTGAGTATCAAGTATTAAAAGGGAAGACTTTACCAAGATCATTGAGTCTATAACAACTTCTATGAAGCACATTGCCTTTGATTTTTTCACATAGATTAGAGAAATATTCCCTCTAGTCAAACTACTTGAATCCATGGCTATTGTGTTTCCTTGATATTGGAATATGAATAGTCCGAAAGATTTTAAAACTAAGCTTACTAACTCTGATAGATCATTTCTGCAAAACCAAAGAGTTAAATGGAGTAACTCTAAATGAAATTTTAGATGAAAATCATTTGAGAGATAAATTAGGTCATTTTTCACAGACAATGAGGGAACAATATAATATTATGTAGAACCCTCGCGAAGATGGATCAGTATCAAGGCTTTCGAAAAATCTAGCTGAGAGAGAATTGTTGATTGATTCAATATCAGAATATTTCAAGCTTTCTGATTTATGTCTGACCATGATATTGGGGTCGGTGGAGGATGAGAGATTTTTTATTTCTTTGGGATTCCTAAAGTCAAAGCTAATAAACAAACTAGACAAGAATCTGGAAAATTGCTTGAGGCTCTATACATCTAGGTATGGAGTCAATACTTTTCCTTATGAAAGGGAACTAAAATTATGGAGGAAGAAATGTCAGAGAAGAGGGATGAGAAACATTTCAAACCAAAGTGGGACTGGGAGTGGGAATGCCAGAGACAATGATGTCATTGACTCATTTACTGGTACTAGTACTGCTAGCGGTGAACATCAGTTAAGCAGTGGTATGCAGAGTGAAGAAAACATATCGAAGAACCAAGGAAGCTATGAAGTTGATGGCGTTGAATCTGATGATCTCAATGATGATATGATGTGGTAGCTTGAAGTTGAACCATTGTAGAAGTAGCAGGTCCTAGGTATTTATTAATCTTTTTCCTCAAGTCTACTATCAGTTTTTGTATCTCATCATCAATCATGCATAATAGCATATTCCAATGTTAAAAACATGAATGTGGTTGATAATGTCATCAAGATTCAATTCTACAATTAATAATGGTTTTCATTTTCATTATTCAACTCATATGGTACAATTCTTGTAGATTTTTCATTATTATTTTTGACAACATAGCAATTCATATGTTACAATTCTTAGAGTTAGAAATACTGATTCTCATTAATTTAATTACAAATATGATACAATTCCTCAATACAGCTCTATGATTCTGTTTACAAAAGTCAATGACTCAATACCCATTGGAAATTTGGCACATTGCCCAATTTCAATTTCATTACCCTAACTCTAAGCCAATGACCTTGAATTCCCTTTTATAGAAACAAGGGAGCAACAACAGCTTCAGGTCGATTTGCCCAATGTGAAGTGAGAAGTCTAAAAATGTAAATCAGTAAGACAACTAAAAGTCTACAACATCTCTACAACTTTAGTTGTACATTTCTGCATTTGACAGGCCGGTTTAGTAAATTAGCATTGGCAATAGCATTTACAACTGCAAGACTACAACATTGATCCTCTTCAAAAAACAAAGTTCAAACTTGTTACTTTAAACTTAATTCTAGACTCTAGTATTTAGAATAATATCAAAGATATAGAGATGATTGAAACTGAAAGTACTTCAACATACTATGATTGATGAGATCAAGATGATTCTGTCAGTTTCTTTAGTATGCTCCATTCTTCATCAGTTGGAAGGGCAAAATTTTTGATGTTATAGTAAATGACCTGCAACTTCGTCAGCCATCCATACTTGGAAGAGTGAGTTGAAAGCAATGTTCCTTCCATTACTGCATTCAAAATTGTGAATGTTTTGATGCACTTTGCAATGCCTTCATGAGTTCTGTCATGAGGAAGGTTGCCTAAATCAGATGTCATTGTGTCCTCCAAATTTTTTTTGTAAGCTTCTCTTCCAATGAAATTCATTGATGAGTAATTATGTCCAGGACTTGGCAAACCAAGAGATATCAATTTGGTTGTTTTACTATTCATCTTGGCAAGCTTTGGCCTAAATAAGGCAAGAGTTTCATCTACTTCTGTTAGTTTCTGACATATTTGAAAGATAGAGGTCACCTTTATTATTGCACCAACGTGGTCTTGAATTCCCTTTCTTGCCAAATGCCTGTCACTAGTTCTGTTGATTTCTTGTATAATCTGCTTTGCAGTTTTCTATCTTTGACAAAAAAAATTGTTCTTCGCAATGTGCTCTTTCATCTTCCCATAAACATCTATAACAGTTTCATTCAGTTCAAACCAATCACACAACCTATCACCAGACATCTTTATTTGCCCCTAGAAGAATTTTTTTATTTGTTTGATTGTATTATTTACATTGTCATTCAAGATGTTTTTATAATTTTTAATTGTATTATTTCCCTTCTTTAGGTCTTCTTTCATTTTTGACAATTGGTGTTCACCATGTTGTCTTATTTTCTCTGCTTTCTCTTCCCACTCTTTTGCTTTCTCTTCCCACTATTTTGTTTTTACCCTCTGATTCTCCAATTCTTTCTTTAAGTTATTGGTTGCATGTCCCACATTCTCAAATTTTTTGTAGAAACTTGATGAAGAGGCTTTTTCATCCTCAAGTTTCTTTTCACTCTATTCCAATTTTTCCCTCAGAGTTTTCAGTTCTGTGTCCATATGTTCTTGTTGTCCAATTGCTTCTTTAGAGGATGAATTTTTTATCCTTCTCTCTAATTCTTTGCACCTATTTTTTGCTGCTTTCTCAGTTGCCTTTACATTTTCCAGGTTTGCCTTTAACTTATCTATTGTGCCCTGAAGCTTTCCTTTCTCTCTCTCCAACTTCATCAGTGAACTGTAGACCACTTGGTTGGTCATTTTTGACACATTTATCTTGTCCACATTTTTAATTTTGGATAAATCCATTTGGAGGGTGCTAACTTGAAATTGAGATGGATCTAACTGACTCTCTGGTGGATTGTTATCTCTAGCTAGGGGCATAACAACCATGAATTCCATCATATCTTTATTTGGGTCATATGTGGGAAATAACCTATTAGATGCAGGTTCTACATCATGAGCTACAACAACTGCTTCCATCTTTATTTTCTTACTATTTTCTCTATTCCTATTTTTTGATTGTTCATAGTTAGTTACAAAATCATTGTAACAAAAATCAAGGTTTTGTGACACAACTGAATGTTTGAATGGTGAAATAGTACTTGCACTGATGTACAAGCTTCCACCTATGTTGCCTATGGTTCTGCTAATTTGACCATGAGGATTAGCAACACCCTGACCCATTACAAGTGGAGTTTTTGGGCTGTTCAGAGGGTTTTGTCCTAAAGGTTGGGCAATTGTTGGACTCACAGTCACCATTGGCATTGTTGTACTAATACTTGTAGTTGTCATAACCTTTTTCTTCTTTACCTTGCCTTGATCTCTGGGAAAATTTGTTTTCATGTCTATCTACAATGTCTTTTTCAGACCACTAGTTGTAGTTGTACCCATGATATCCACAACTGTGGAAGTGGCAATTGATTAAGATTGAATATGAGTGCTTGCAATAAGTGGAACTGTATTTGCAGCTAGAACTAATGGAATTGACTGAGTTGATGAATGTGATGATTGAACTCCAAGCCCAAGGCCTGGTTTCACACCATGTTTTGGTGGAGGTAGTGGGTCAGGTGTAGACCACACCCCTTGTCCACTAGGACCCAGACCACCACTACCTTGGTAGCCCATTTTTTGTATAATATTTGCCCCTTTGGTATATTTATCTTTTTTGGACTTATCAAGTCCTCTACTAATTGTGGGATTCACACTGGATGTGGGATCCATAGAGTCCTGGTCATAGTCATCATCATCGGTGACATTTGCTTCAGCTGGATGCTCCTTATTCCACAAGTCGTTAAACATTTTATCCTCTTCCACCTCATAAAGATCTTTAGAGGTCTTTAGCTCACTGAGATTCTTTCTCATTTCCCAAAAATCTTTAATTTTGGTTCGAGTCCAATTATCATCCATACATTCATCCATTAGGTCATTTGGAATAGATTTTGTAGATGGTTGAGAAGCTTTCTGGTAGAAATTGGATGATGTCATGGCCTGGAATTTTCCTTTCTATTTGTGCAATGCCATAATTCGTGATGACAATTCCTATATTGACATATTATTTTCAGCAGCATATTTCTCCATCTCTTTTTTGACCTCCTCCTTGGAATCCATGTTTTTTAATTTTTCAATGAATGGCATACTTTCATGTTGACATTTGCTTGCAGATTTCCCATTCTATCTAAGCTTTGTTCCAATTATGTTGAGTGGATCATACTGCCAGTGACTGTCAACATCAAAGCAAAAAATTGTAAAAAAGGCTTCTGCCACTTTGAATCCTCTTCTCTCAAACGTGAACCCTCCAAATGAGAAAGGCAAGGAAGGAAATATCATTTTATTTTGCTGACCATTAAAGAGTACATATGTGCTCTCCATCTGTCGTACATATTCCAATGCAAATACCCTCTCTATGACATGTATTGGAATTTTGTAGGGTTCTACTACTAAACCATAAAACCTTAACACTATGTACTCTTCCATGAAGTACTAGTTAGCCAATTGTATTTTACTTCCAAGTTGAATTAAATCTCTACAAGTAGCAAGTAATCTAGGCATTGGAGTGCCTGTAATTTTATCGTACATTGGTGCCAAAAAGAAGTCTACAAAATTGTTGTAGTTCCTTTTGTTATCAATCATCCTTATTTGAGGTGTCAACTCATATATTGGATTTGGGCCCTGACTGCAAAGCTTGTTTGTCTGAAATATTGCATGATGCTTTGTTAAGAGAAGATAGCACAAGTAGGTTGTGAATCTAAATGTCTTCTATGAACCTGTTTTAATCATTAGTAATTGTTCTTGCATGCAACGAACAATGTGCTCAATAAAACAATATTTTACTGGTTCTTTTTCAAAATGAATATGAAAAAGCATTTCAAGAATGTTGGCATCCACTTCTTTGTTACTATCCAATCCCAAACAAAATTCTAGCAAGGAAATACTATCCTGAACCCATGGCACAAAAATTTCATAATCATAAGGAGGCCTATGATCTGGACTCAGGCTTGAACCATTTGTTATTCCTCTGATATAAGAATCTCTCCGTGTTGCATCTATTTTTTCATAATCCTCTGCCAACTTTCTTAGGTCAATTTGCATGTTTGAGTTTTGCTATCCAAACCCTAGGTTCAATAGACTAGAAAATTCACTCTCGGTTATGGACAAAATTTCCTCCTGAGTATTTTTATTCACAATTGCTTTTTTATTTTCATCATAATTTTCGGCGCAGACCATGACAATTTCTAGGCAAGGGAATACTTGAGGTAATGCCATGCTTGCCAACCTAGCATTCCACAATGCAATTTTATTTGCCATTGCATTTACCTTTGGGTTAAATGAAGAAAATTTTGAGCCCTTATTTGGATTGTTCCACTTGTTTTCAATTGCAAATCTAATTTCTATTATTCCCTTATTTCCATGAATAACAGGATCATAAATATCATGGAATAAATCCATGAAACCTAGTGTTTTAAGCAGATTATGGAATTCTATTATCTGACTTGTCTTTTTACTCATAGTCTTATTCTTGATAATTGTTTTGCCCATCATGGTAAGCTGGTAAGTGGTAACCTAAACCGGTATCACTATTTACTCGTAGGAAAATTCAAATATGTATACACAGCTACAAGCCTACAATTTACAGGGGTGATTCAAGAATCAAAATTAAACCCTAACAAGTAACAAGATAATTTTTTTCTATAATATAAACAGTAAAGTTGTAAATCAAGAGATTTGAAAAATTTAAAATGCAGGACCTAGGTGTTCAGGATTTTAGTAGTTACCCGCTGCCCTTAGTTTCAATTTTTGCAAACTTTGACTGGGAAAAGAGCTTCAGCTAAGAGACTTTGTTGCACTTTATTTCCTCAGCATAGAAATTTAGAATCCGTAAACCCTTTCTAAACCCTCTCTAAATCCCTAGACTACTGGAAAGTGAAACTTAAAATGCCAAAATTGTACAATCTAGAGTCGTCACCACTCATCTAATGGCTGACTCACCTCACAACTATGAGTTAGACGTGTCACATCATCATCCAATGGCATTGTTGGTAGGACCATGTGAGACTGTGAGTGGAACGTGTTACGTATTTAGTGACACGTGTCATGATTCTGGAATGGGTTTGAAAAGATGGGGTTGCTTTTCCCTTTCATCCTGAAATACAACTTTAGTTGTTGATCTACAATATTCCAATGGTCATAATGACATTGTGTGCCTATGGTGGCCCCAGACCCTGTGGGTCCCATTAACTCACCTAGTCACCACTCATCTGATGGCTGACTCACCTCACAATTATGAGTCAGACATGTCACATCATCATCAAATGGCATTGTTGGTAGGACCATGCGAGACTGTGAGTGGAACATCTTATGTGTTTAGTGACACATGTCATGATTCCAGAATGGGTTTGAAAAGATGAGGTTGCTTTTCCCTTTCATCCTGAAATACAACTTCGGTCATTGATCTATAATAATCCAATGGTCATAATGGCGTTGTGTGCCTGTGGTGGCCCTGGGCCCTGTGGGTCCCATTAACTCACCTAGTCACCACTCATCTGATGACTAACTCACCTCACGACTACGATTCAAATGTGTCACGTCATCATCAAATGGCATTGTTGGTAGGACCATGCAAGACTATGAGTGGAACGTCTTATGTGTTTAGTGACACGTGTCATGATTCCAGAACAGGTTTGAAAAGATGGGGTTGCTTTTCCCTTTTATCCCAAAATACAACTTCGGTCGTTGATCTACAATAATCCAACGGTCATAATGGCATTGTGTGCCTATGGTGGCCCCAGGCCCCGTGGGTCCCATTAACTCACCTAGTCACCACTCATCTAACGACTGACTCACCTCATGACTACAAGTCAGACGTGTCACTTCATCATCAAATGGCATTGTTGGTAGGACCATGCGAGACTGCGAGTGGAACATCTTACGTGTTTAGTGACATGTGTCATGATTCTGGAACAGGTTTGAAAAGATGGGGTTCCTTTTCCCTTTCATCCTAAAATACAACTTTAGTCATTGATTTACAATAATCCAACAGTCATAATGGTGTTATGTGCCTGTGGTGGCCCTAGGCCCTCATGAGTCCCATTAAATCACCTAGTCACCACTCACCTAACGACTGACTCACCTCATGACTACGAGTCAGACGTGTCACATCATCATCAAATGACATTGTTGGTGGGACCATGCGAGACTGTGAGTGGAACATGTTACGTGTTTAGTGACATGTGTCATGATTTTGAAATGGGTTTTTAAAGATGGGGTTTCTTTTCCCTTTCATCCCGAAGTCCATCATACATCATCGATCTGTGCTCATCCAATAGTAGTTATTTGCAATGGACATTGTTAAATGTTATAATGTTATTTTTTCCTTTATAAATATTAATTAATAATGGATAATAAGTTAATAACATTTAAAGTTATTTAATTGAATAGTAACAATTTTAGCCAATCAAATTTGAAATGCACTATTTTTTTAATAATATTAAATTCTAATAAATTTCAAAAGCCGGAGTTAAGGTTAGTGTTGAGAGATAATGAGATTTTTGTGGTCGCTGACTCGCTAGGTCTCCCAAACATGAGTTAAAGTAATATATTTTATTGATTAAATAGTATACTTAATGTTAAAATGATATTTTTTATTGATTATAACTTTAACATTGATAATTATAATCACATATAATTATCATACCTTATAATTAGAAAATAATAAATTCTTTCTCTAACCTTATTAATTCATTTGTTTGTCAAATTGATTATATAGTATTCTTAAAGTTAAAATGATATTTTTTATTGATTATAACTTTAACGTTGATAATTATAATCACAGATTCACATATAATTCTCATACATTATAATTAGAATACCATAAATTCTTTCTCTAACCTTATTAATTCATTTGTCCTTCAAAATTCTATAAATCTTTCATATTAAATGTACGAGTGTGTGAATTTTGATAGGTAACATTACCCAAACTTAATGTCAGTACTCAGTGATAACTGATAAGAAATTTATTTTATTAAATATAACTGTCTACATTGTACAACTGTGATACATCATACATATCTAATACGCAGATAAATCATAAACCAACTAATTAAAATATTGCAATCACGGTGACAGAGAAGTCTAAGAACCATTTTTTGTACAAATTGAAATGAGCTAAAGCTTGCAAAATTTTTATTGTTTTCTTTTCATAAAATTATAATTACATAAACATTGTCCAGTGCCACTTCCAGAACAAAGAGGAACCTACTATAAACAAAAAAAACCAAGATACAAGGTATGTTTTTATTAAAAAAAATCACTAGTAGACTAGTGGTCCAGTGTCTACTTCCAGTACAATAGTAAATACTACAAAAAGAAACATACTATAAACAAAAAAAACCCATAAACTTTTTATCAAAAAAAACTAGTAGTAGTCCACTACTAATTTTGGCCTTCGACTCCATCTAAGTAGAATTCATGAGAGATGATTATCTGCACGAATTCATCGAGGCACGCGAATTGCCCTACCTCAGCCTCCTCTTCATCAAGGGAAAACCACTTTCGGAGAAAATCCCTAACAATCAGGGCCCATTTCCTATGGTGCTTATATTGCCCAGCATTGAGGCCCAAAAGAAAAGGTTGCATGGCCACATTCTGGCCTAGGAGGAGAAGCTTGGGTATTTCACTTGCCCAAGGGATCCCCACCCCTATTTTTGTGAACACGACAACATTAGCGTTGTCCCCCAGGCATTCTTCTTTAAAAACCCTCCTCAAAAGAATTAACATCTCCACCTTCTCTCCTCTGAGGTCGAGAAGAGATGCCAAAAAATGGGATGTAATGTCTGTGTTGACCCGGTGCCTATCTTCATTGTTCTGAAACTCTCAGCCCAGCACCATTTTCACATCCTCTATAACAAAAGGCCCACCCTCCTTACAAATAGATTCTAAGGTTTCATCAATAAAGGAACCCAGAAAGGCCTTCTGAGCCTCCTCAGATGTGCATATAAGCCTAATTGGAGTGTCCATTTGAAATTGTAAAACTACAAAAAACTTTAAAACAAATTATTTGCAGACTGCAGACCCTAAACAAACAAATTATCTAGCAAACGCCAAAGATGAATCGATGAATAATGAAGATAGATCATCTATAAATAGCCCTTGAATTCTTGATCATTACTTAGCAATAAATTATTCTATCTTTAATGGTATTAAATCCATTGTCCTTAACATGCCTCTAAATCTTTCATGTAAATCTTTCCCCTAAATGCATGCATGTGAGAAATTACAATTTTGGACTTAATCTTTCATATCTGGCAATAAATCTTTCCCATAAATATAAAAGATGTCAGATATTAGTTATAGCATCTGTACGAATTTGGAAGTGGTGCGTGTCTACTCTACATGACAAGTTAAAGAATGTCGCTTGTCACTGACAAGGCATTTATTTCTTACCGAGTTAAGAGGTTACAAGTTGCACTATAGTAATAGAACCGTGAATATCGATACCAACATGTGTAAACTGTAGTCTCTAGACAAGTAACTCTTATTTGATACGTGTCAACATTCCAATGACTTCCTCCACAACTATGTTTCCTTCAAGAAATTGGGGCCAAAATTAAACTTCAGCCATTGATCTTGGATCATCGGATGGTATCAAATAATATATTTAACATTATAAAATAATGCATGTATGTTAGGTATGTTAGTCTAAGGTATTATAACAAAATATTTCCCATCTTTTAAAAATCACCAACAAAATATTTTTTTTTGCCATAATTAATGAACGATTAGCCAATAAAATAAATAAATTTTCAAACGGTACATAAAATTCGCCAATACAAATATTTTTTTACCCTTCAAAAGAAAATCATTCGCCTCATATATTATTATTTCTTACTTGAAAAGAAAATTATTCACCTCATATATTATAATTTTTTACTTCAAAAGAAAATTATTCACCAGCAATTTATGAAATTTTCATTCAGCGAGGAAAAAATTGCCAATAAAAACTATGAAAAATCATGGATTTGAAATTTTTTTTGCCTGCATTAAAATAAATTCCCCCCTAAAATAATGTACAATTTGCTAGGATTTTACACTTTTTTCTAAAAGGGGGTTTCTTAAAGTTATCCCTGGCTATGAGAATCTCGCTTGATGCCAAAACTTGTAGTGAGGCTCAGTTGAAAGTTGCACCACTGGGTATCTTCCAAACCATTCATCTTGGGAGGAAACGATCTGCGCCATTAGCTCCTTTTGGGTAGGTAAACACTAGTGACAACCTTGTTTTTCCCACTTAGTTAGTAGAACATTTGCGACCATGCTAGACCAAAGTGTCCCTAAGGTGCACTAAGCACGATTGGGCACCAATCTTTTGAAACTCATATCTTGGACCTCATGAGAGGTATTGGTGAAGCATCAAATGCTACATGATTATGTTTATGAGGCCTATAATAATTTCTCTCCATTCTGGGAGATTCAAATTTGTTTTAATTTGGAATGACAATCTCGTTTGATGCCAAAACTTGTAGTCATGCTCAGTTGAAAGTTGCACAATTGGGTATCTTCCAAACTGTTCATCTTGGCACTAAACAGTCTTCGCCATTAGCTCCCGTTGGGTGGGTAAAATCTAGTGGAAACATTTTTTTCCCACTTAGTCACTAGAATGTTCACGAGCATGCCAAAGCAAAATTTCCCCAAGGTGCACTAAGCACGATTGGGTAGTGATCTTTTGAGGCTCATATCTTGTACCTCATGAAAGGTATCAACAAATCGTTAGATGCTACATGATTGTGTTTCTGAGGCCTACAATAACCTCTCTCTATTTTGGGAGATTGATTTTTAAAAAAAATTGGCATGGCCATCTCTCTTGATGACAAAACTTGCAGTGAGGCTTAGTTGAAAGTTGCACCACTAGGTATCTTCCAAACCGTTCACCCTGGCGCCAAACGGTCTACACCATTAGCTCTCATCAGGTGGGTAAAAACTCATGACAACCTTATTTTTCCTACTTAGCCACTAGAACATTCACAACCATGTCAGACCAAAGTGTTCCCAAGATGCACTAAGCATGATTGGGCAATGATCTTTTGAGGCTCATATCTTGGACCTCATGAGAGGTGTTGATGAACTTTTAGATGCTACAAGATCATGTTTCTAAGGCCTACAATAACCTCTCTCCATTCTAGGAGATTCAAGTTTGTTTGAATTTGGCATGGAAATCTCACTTGATGCCAAAACTTGCAGTGAGGCTTAGATGAAAGTTGTACCACTAAGTATCTTCCAAGCCGTTCATCTTGGCATCGAACGGTCTACATGATTAGCTCCCATTGTATGAGTAAACTCTATCAATAACTCTGTTTCACACACGGAGTCACTAGAGCGCTCGTGACCATGCCAGACCAAAGTATCCCCAAGGTGCACTAAGCACCATTGGGTATGTCAGCAAGCATTCTGGTGTGTCGAGAGGCAAAGTGGAACCATTCCTACGGTTAACCTTCCTAGCCAGATGTGACATAAGCATTGGTTTGTGCCCATAATGAACATATGTTTCTTCTCCAAGTTTGTTATACAAGGGGCATCATCAGTAGAGTAGGTCGGGTCCTATGTGTCCTAAATGTGTTAGGGTCCTATGGACCATTTTGGTTTTTAATAAAGACTACATGTTCAAATCTGGCCAAAGGGTCAATAATAGACTACTAATTGATATTTTGAGTTCTCACGATGATCACATTTCAAGATGAGCACAAGCCTGTAAACAAAACTTGTTATGCATGTAATAAGCTCTATCATCTTAAAATGGAAGCACTTCCATGATAAAAGAATTTAGCCCTCCAAGTAAGTAGTCTGGGGTCATGTTAAGCACCTTGATTGGGTCTTTGCATGTATCTGGCTTTTCCCCCTGTTCTGCTTCCTTCTGCACCCATTTTTTCACTTCATGTCTGCATTTCATAACATTCTGGGATAGGATCCTGAGGTTTTTGACCAAAAGGTCAAAGTCAACCTTTTGAGGTCAAAGTCAACCTCTATCCTGACTTGGTCAAGATCAACCTCGATCCTGACCTAGTCAGTTCCAACCTCGTCCTTGACCCTCTATTCAAAATTTCAAGATTCCTTGATTTTCGGGTGTCGGGTTTTCGGGGATATTTGTTTCCCACCTCCGGGTCGGCCATTTAGGGTTTCAGGATGGTAAATCCCTTAATTGCATTTAATCTAGGTATATTTTCTAAAGGTTAGGACCTAATTGGGATTTAATTCTCCAAGGTGGCCCCTCTAGAGGATTGTGCCCTAGTTCACTATAAAAGGAGTCCTTCCTCTCTCATTTTCTCCATTAAATTTTGACAGAACATGACATCTTCAAGCAATTTCATGAGTGAGCTCTCAAGTGCAAGAAAATGAATTCAAGCATTCAAGAAAGCCTTTAAGCATTCAAGTGTTCAAGCATTCATTCATCAAGGAGATCCATTGTTAGCCATTGAAGGATTCAATCTCTTTGGAGCCCCCTTGAAGATCCATCCAAGCCTCCTCATATGCAAAGATCAATTCAAGATTGGTGTTGAAGATCAAATGCCATTGATTTGAGACATCCTACATCCATTGAAGTATTCCTACTTGTGGATTTGACGATTCAAATCCTCTACAAGGAATTCAACATAAGTGAGGTGAATTGTTTCAATTACTTTGTTTATGCACACTACATTTCAATTCAATTTCAAGGTTAATTCCTAAATTGGGATTTGTCCAAGGAAAACCCCCCATACAAATAAAAACCCCATTTTTCTTGCAGGTGCAGGTGCGGAATTTTAGATCTGAGATTGGATTTGGATACCCTTTTTAGTGAACTTTTCAGATCTGCGAACAAAGTCAGAATCGACCTTCAAATAAAGAATGTAGCCTTATGAGGGTCAAAGACTACCTGCTGTCAGAAAGACAAAAGATTTTTGGGTTTTCTTCGTCTCGGCATTTCTAGTCAAAACAAGTTGCAAAATTGCTCAAAAGTACACACAAACATTAGAAATTGGCATTTTCTAGGTTTTTCCTAATTTCAGGTTAGTACTTGTATTTCAATTATTTCAAATTCCAAACACTTTAATTCTACCATAGGGAAATATAGGGTTTTTCTCTCTCTTTCATATTCTCCATAGATTGATTCGACTGTGCATTAACCTTTTGGTTGATCAAACTGGATCTCTCCTTTGGGAATTTGGATCTAGGAGTGGATCTCATATTTCCCCCATACATTTATACATCATATTACATTTGAATAGGTGTGATTCCATTTTACCCCTATTCATTTTGGTGAACCTGACTAGCTTACTCTCTTTCTTTTTGGTGTTAGATTTCCTTTTATCTTGGTAGTATTAGATTTATCTTTTGTGTTAGATCTTGCACGCTAATTAGATTTCAAAAATACAAAAATATTCATGCTTTATGTGTTCTTAGTTTAGTTCATTTTCATTACATTGGTTTATGAGCTTTACTACTACTAG
Source organism: Chamaecyparis obtusa (assembly GCA_027943335.1). Lineage (NCBI taxonomy): Eukaryota > Viridiplantae > Streptophyta > Pinopsida > Cupressales > Cupressaceae > Chamaecyparis > Chamaecyparis obtusa. The sequence goes on from BSBK01005294.1 coordinate 895,064, forward strand.
TCCTACTTATAATATTCTGGTTAGAAGAAGTTGTAGACTCATGGGTGCCTTTGATCCTAAATTTTCCTCTCCTTTCCTTAGGATCCTGGATGATAATTTGATTCTTCATGATTCCAATCCTACAATGGAGCAAAAATCTTCTCACTCATCTCATGATGAGGATGACGCTTTGAGAGTTCCTCCTGAACAAGTCCAAAAACTTTCAACTGAACTTGATAAAATGGGTAATTGGCTTATTCAAGAGAACCATAATCAAGATTCTATTCAAGCTATAGAGGCTCTTAAGAAAGTTCTCTGTGATAGTGATCAAGGTGTTAACCTCTTGCATGGTATTACTTATCTCGTGCATTCAAATGTTAAAACTTTAGCTCAAGAAGCTCAATATTTAGGGTTGATTCCTCCTATCACTAGTGTTGAACCTCCTTCTAATCCTTTACCTAGTATTCCTACCTATACTCCTTCTTTGGTGACTGTGATGGTTCCCTCTGTTCCTATGAGTGTTCCTCCTATGTCCCTTCCTACATCACAACCTTCATATTATAATGTTCCTTTTACTTATTCCAATCAGCTTCCAACTGTAGTTCCTAGTGTTCCTCTAGTTGTGTCTTCTATTCCTGCAACTTCTTACACTTTACCTAGTGTGTCTAATGTTGCTACTCCTACTATTTCTTCTAATGATTCAACATTCATTAGTTTGGCTCAAACTGTGTCATCCTTACAACAATAGCTTGCTTCCTTAACTCAAAACAAGTTTAGTATCCCTACATGTGACATGGGAAGTCCTTTGTCCTTGGATATTATTCATACTCCTATTCCTCAGCAAGTCGATATGCCTCATCTTGAGAATTATAATGGAAAAGGAGATCATGTTCATCATATTAAAATATTCCAAATCCTTTGTAGTGATTATGCTCATGACCATAGGATTTTATCCAAACTATTTGCTACAAATTTTCGTGACAAGGCCTTACAATGGTATTGTTCCTTGCCTCCTTATTCTATTGATTCCTTTCCAAAACTTGCTAATGCCTTTATTCAATAATTTCAAAACAACATTGGCTTGCAAGTGTCTTTGACTGATTTGATGCATTGTAAACAAAGTGCTAAAGAAAAATTAATTGAATTTATTGGTATATTTAAGCATTTGTATGCTTAGATTTCCTATCCTGTTCCTGATATTGATATTCAATGTATGTTTATTTCAAATTTGCTAAAGGATATTAGATATAAGATTTTGCTTATTGAATTTACCTCTTTTCAACAACTTTGTGCAGTGCTTCATCATTATCAATTACAAGTGAGTCAATTTGAGAGAAACACTCCAATGGCTCCTGTTCCAGTTGATAAGAGTGATGTTGCTCCTAATCCAAACAAATTTAAAAAATATAACAACTATGTCAAGATAAACAAACAAATGAATGCAGTTGCTGATCAAGTTGTTCTTGCATCTCACAATGCCACTTCTGCATCCACTTCTTTTCGATTAAATCATACATTTACTCCTCTTTCTAAACCTTTACATACTATTATGAATAGGTTTCTAACTCCTAATATGATTACTTTACCTCCTATTCGACCTCTTTTACCTATTACGATTGCCTTTGAATCTTTTGATCAAAATGATTTTTGTCAATATCATCGTCAGAATGGTCATGATATTGAGAAATATTATTCTTTAAAACATAAGGTTCAAGACTTAATTGACTCTAATGCCTTATCTGTTGATAATCTTGATGGTAGTGGGAACAAATCTGTCTCTCCTCCTAATCAAAACCTTCAAATCTATACGAATCCTTTACCTACACATGATACTAATACCATTGCTCAACCATCTGCTATGGAAATTGTGTATGATTCAAAGATGGATGATCTTAATCAAGTGGAACATGTTGGTTAATCTGTATCTCCACCTCAACCTCAACCTTAGATTCAATCTCAAGTTCAATCTCAACCTCAACCTAAACCTAAATTGAAAACTCAACCTAAACCTCGACAACAACCTAAGAATAAAAGACCTTGGGAAATTTTCATTACCTTTGATGATTTTGAGACTATTAAGGCTCCTGATGGTCCCCTTTACATTGCTGCTAGGATTTCTTAGATACCTACTCGTGGTTGTCTTGTTGATCTTGCATCCTTAGTCAATGTTATTACTGAAGAAAATATTTTTATGAAAATCTTACAATGTGATTCTAACGATACATCGGATGTGTGGATTCAAACTTGTAATGGTTTTCTTTATCCATAATTTGGTTCTATTACATTATCAGTTGAAATTTGCAGAAAAATTGTGAACACTACCTTTGTTGTTGTTCCTACTTCTGATCAATTTCAAGTTAAGCTAGGTTTTCCTTGGTTGAATTCCATGCATGCTATTTCTTCACATATCCATAAGTGTCTTAAGTTCATTCATGATAAATAAGTGAAGATGATTAATCATAGTTTATATCAACCTTCTAGGCCTAGAGATTGTGCTGCTCTTGATTTCTTTTGGCCTTCATTACCTAATTCATGTCCTCCTCGACCTGATAATCTTTTTCATTCATATCAAGCTTATAAACATCATAAGATTCTTGAATTAAGCATACCTCCTATGGATCTTAATTACGGTCTTTTTCCTACACCTTCTATACCTCCTTTAACTATGACTTCTAGTTCTATTAATCAAATTCCTTTTATCACTCTTCCTAAAGAACCTATCAAAGATCTTGTGATTGTTCCTCCTATTGTTGATAATCCTATTGATCTTCCTAAAGAACTTGTGAAGGATCCTATGATTGTTCCTCCTAGTTCCCAACCTATTTCAAATAAATCAAAACATAATCAATCTGCTAATGAACATCATAAAAAGCGACGTGCTCATGCTAAAGCTTGTAATTCTATTCTTCAAAGATCTCTACCTTCTTCAGATAAACCTATGCATGATGTGTTAGAAGAAGTTTTTACTAATGATGATGTTAATATGCATGATTATGATGATTCTATTCATATCGTAGATCCTATTTTGATTAATTTGGATGAAGAAGATACTCTTGATGATATTGATGATGTTAATGATGAATATGAGACTATTGACATTGACATTGATTTACCTAATATGCTTTCATCACAATTAAATCTTACACCTAGTGTTGAACATTTTGATTCTCAAGAGGATCCTTGTTTGGAACTGGCTATCATTCCTACTATGTTGGATATAGTCTCTCTTGCGAGTTACCCACCTTCCCTAAATGATATACAATGAGATGGGGAGAGTAGGAAACATGCTTGATCAGCTTGTCCTTCATGGTATCTTTGTTGTGTGTTTGCCTGCTGTACTGTGCTTCTCCCATAATGTGTTTGCTAAATGCTGTTAGATTCTTTTATACAATCCTTGTTACTCAGTTGGTACAAGGTGATGAAGGAATCAAAACTATTATTCAAATTCCTCTATATGTATGCGTTGTTTAATGTTATGTTGTAATTGTGCTATTGTTCATAAATGTTTCCTTGTGTAATCTGCTTGGATTTGGGATATGGTAGCACTAATTCTTTTTGGTCTCCATGTCATGGTCTGAAAAGATTCTCCTTTGTATATCTTATGTGATCTTTCATCCTTTGTGATCATAGTTCTACTTTCTTTGGGGAATGATGTCAATTCATTTGCAATAATATCATATATATATTATCTTATGATCATATTGACCCCACGGTAAGTAGATCCCTTCTGTGTTCTTTGTATGTTTCTGTGATATTTCCCTTGATTTGTCTTCATCTGGGGGCATTCTCGATGTAGAAATGTAATTAGTGGAGTTGTTTATGTTTTCGTTAAAGCCATTGGTCATGTTAAAGTGTTAGCAATGACTTTAACGTGGGGGCATACACTCTCCTCACCTATTGCACACACAAACTTTTCAATACACACATATTTTTCAAAATACCTTTTTCCCTTTTTGGATTAGTGACTAATCCTTAAAGCATGGATTTATATTTTAGGATCTCTTGATCCCTCCAGTTTCAAATATACTTATATTTTGATCCCTTAAGGTTGGAGGTGTCCTTAAGACTGGATCTCTTTAGTTTTTTTTTTTTATTCTTATGGAATAGAATATTCCTAAGGGTGAATCCTTGATGGGTTGACTAGTGAGTAGCCACATTCACTAGGCAGTTCAATTCCATCTTTCCAGTTGTGATGTTTCCTTGTGTGGTTCACAATGGGACATATGTTCTCATTGGGTGAGGTAATCACACCCTTTCTTTCTCTCTCTAGAGATGTCTCTCTTATTGTGATCTAGGATTCAACGAAGACTTGAGTCCCTGGGGGCTTAAGGTTTCTCTTTGTCCCTTGGATTACGATAAGATTATCTTTTCATTCTAATCTCCTTTACCAAGATTTTGCATCGAGTCCACACTCTTGCTAAAGTGGGGGCTTAATGTATCATCTTAAAATGGAAGCACTTCCATGGTAAGAGTGTTTAGCCCTCCAAGTAAGTGGTCTGGGGTCATGTTAAGCACCTTGATCAGGTCTTTGCATGTATCTAGCATTTCCCCCTATTCTGCTTCCTTCTACACCCATTTTTCACTTCATGTCTGCATTTCATAACATTCTGGGACAGGATCCTGAGGTTTTTGACCATAAGGTCAAAGTTGACCTTTTGGGGTCAAAGTCAACCTCTATCTTGACCTGGTCAGGATTGACCTCGATCCTGACCTGGTCAGTTCCAATCTCATCCTTGACCCTCTATTCAAAATTTCAAGATTCCTTGATTTTCAAGTGTCGGGTTTTCGGGGATATTTGTTTCCTGCCTCCAGGTCGGCCATTTCGGGTTTCAGGATGGTAAATCCTTTAATTGAATTTAATCTATGTATATTTTCTAAAGGTTAGGACCTAATTGAGATTTAATTCTCCAAGGTGGTCCCTCTAGAGGATTGTGCCCTAGTTCACTATAACAGGAGGCCTTCCTCTCTCATTTTCTCCATCAAGTTTTGAGAGAACATGACATCTTCAAGAAATTTCATGAGTGAGCTCTCAAGTGAAAGCAAATGAACTCAAGCATTCAAGCAATCCTTCAAGCATTCAAGTGTTCAAGTATTCATTCATCAAGGAGATCCATTGTTAGCCATTGAAGGATTCAATCTCTTTGGAGCCCCCTTGAAGATCCATCCTTCCACATTCATCCAAGCCTCCTCATATGCAAAGATCAATTCAAGATTGGTGTTGAAGATCAAATGCCATTTATTTGAGACATCCTACATCCATTGAAGCATTCCTACTTGTGGATTTGAGGATTCGAATCCTCTACAAGGACTTCAACATAAGCGAGGTGAATTGTTTCAATTGTTTTGTTTATGCACACTACATTTCAATTCAATTTCAAGGTTAATTCCTAAATTGGGGTTTGACCAAGGAAAACCCCCCATACAAACAAAAACCCCATTTTTCTTTCAGGTGCAGGTGTGGAATTTCAGATTTGAGATCGGATTTGGATACCCTTTTCGGTGAACTTTCCAGATCTGCGAACAAAGTTAGAATCAACCTTCAAATAAAGAATGTAGCATTTGACCTTTTATGAGGGTCAAAGACTATCTGTCGTTGGAAAGACAAAATATTTATGGGTTTTCTTTGTCTCGACATTTCCAGTCCGAAATAGGTTGCAGAATTTCTCAAAAGTACACACAGACATCAGAAATTGGCATTTTCTAGATTTGCCCTAATTTGAGGTTAGTACTTGTATTTCAATTATTTCAAATTCCAAACACTTTAATTCTACCATAGGGAAATATAGGGTTTTTCTCTCTCTCTCTCTTTCATATTCTCCATAGATTAATTTGATTGTGCATTAACCTTTTGGTTGATCAAATTGGATCTCTCCTTTGGGAATTTGAATCTAGGAGTGGATCTCATATTTCCCCCATACATTTATACATCATATTACATTTGAATAAGTGTGATTCCATTTTACCCCTATTAATAAGCATGTACATATAACAAGACATTGTAATAAGACCCTTCAATGGTTAATGTTATTCATGTAATAAGTTTGGTCATAGAGCTATAAATTGTAGATCAAATTAGAGAAATCATCCTTAGCAAAATGTTAGAAGTCCTCAGAACATTACATGTCAGATATGTAATTATAATGGTCATTTAGCTAGACAGTGCAAATTGGTAACTCACATTAATGGGTCGAAGAATATAAGGCCTCCAATCATTTTTCATTCATGCAACAAGGTTGGAGACATCTCAAGGTTCTACAAATCAAAAGCACAAAGACAGGAAAGCCCTAAAATGTTAAAAAGATCAATATTGGATGAAGCAGGAGAAGTCAAGTTTTTGCAAGCTATACAAGATGCGAGCTTGATTTGGAAGGAAGAAAAGAAGGATGATGTTGATGAAATAGTTGAGGATGCATTCGCAATGGATGCACCTCCTATTTATGGTTAAAATGGCCGCCATGTTCATAGGGGGAGCTAGATTAGCTCTAGACCCCTGCGCAATGGTATACTCACTCTCAAAGTATGCACCTTGGACTACAACTATTTGGAGACTATGTGATGCAGTATGCAAGAGCACACTGCCTGATTGATAGCAAAGACAAAGAACAGAATTCACAGTTGCATTCTATGTTTACACGACAAGCATTAATGGCTGAAAAATACTTTATAGTCACCAAAGATTCATTTATCACACATTTTCAATCAAGTTTGAGCGTTTGGAGATCACAGGAGTTCTAGCAATTGAGTTGAGAAATATTGTAGTTGGATTTATCAGCGAAGAAGGAAGATAGATTGTTGCAAGCCCTAGTTTGGACGCGACAATTCATAAACCCTTATAGACATATTTGAGTGATTCACAAAGTAAGTTATGGCTACTCCAGTCATTTTTGATGTTGCTGAAAGGAAAAGATATGTATTTAAGAAGCATCCATTCAAATCCACCCTAGATGACCTAGAAGGAGCCTTTTCTAGAACCCCAATGGGTGTTATGCACCTAGAAGACATACACGCATATGTATATTGTAAGAAGGAACCAGTTAGTTTGGACATAATAAGGTCGCAGCTAGAAACAATGATGAATCCTGATAAAACATTCATGAATGAGTTCATGCACCTTGAAAATCACCCAATCATTGAGTATTCCACATCGTATGAATTCTATGAATATGAATGGATTAAGATCTTGTTGAATAGAATTCATGATGACCTATTCTGGATAGGTGAAGTTCTAGTTCACATCAAAACTAATCTCATTTATGAGATGATAGGTCTATCAAGAACAAGTGCCATTTTTCCTGTTGGTAAGGACATGAGGAAATTGGTTGAGCAGGCTTGTAAGTCACACAGTGACAAGCATGGTATGACCATAGAGCCAATTGAGGAGAAAGGCATAAATTTAATGGCTATGATTCTTGGTTATAGGTTTCAACATGCAAACATGGTTAATAGTGTGTCCGCAACCACTATTATAGTAGCGATCAAAATTGTGAAAGAACGCGGTGAATTCAACTTGTGTGAGATCTTGCATGCATAATTGATGGACAATATAAGACCTATCAAACATGATAAAAGTAAGATATTTAGGTTTGGGTCACTGATTATCTATATGTACTTTCATATAGTTGGGAAAGTATCAGATTTATACCTTGACAAAATTTTACCTACAATGCCACAAATATCACTTAAGGCATCAACTGAGAGTACCCTGAAAGATTATATGGAGATAGAGATCAAAACATTTAGGATAAAAATGTAGATGAGGTATAGGATACCTGAGAGCATTGTTGAGAAATACATGGATAGTATTTGCTTCATGGTAGAGATAGACATTACATTCATGGAAGTGGTAGAACCTAGAACTAAGTGGATTCATCCACTTGGTTATGAAGTGGAGGAACATATCCAAGAGGCATATGCACAAGTCCTCCTTACAGCTCCAAAGGATCCCAATGAGCCAAGATGGGGAACATATGAGGAAAAGATAAGATAGGTAGATGTAGTCTTAAACAGTGCAGCGACCAAGAGGAAAGCCTCTAAGATCACCTTTAAGATATTAAAGATTCATGGTGTGACTCAAGAAGACCTGGATAAGGCAAGGGAAGCCAAAATTGTTATGCAACTTGAGAGCGCACCCTCCTCTAATGTTAAAATAGTGAAGTATGATGACCCTAAGGAGAAGAAAATAAAAATTGAGAAAATAGATGATCCCAAAGAAAAGAAGAAGAAGACATATGATATCACTCCTGTGCCCATAGATACAATTGACTTAGAGTCCACTGAAGCATCTCCTAAGACAAGAAAGGTTACTAAGAGGAAGAAGCAAACAGCTACAAGCCACCCATCAACAAGAGCCACAAGAAGCCAAGGCAAAAATCTACAACCACCTCCTAAGGTAGGATTCCTACCAAGTTTACAAGTGTTGAGATCCAGAGTGGTCTAGATGAAGGTAGACTTCATCATATATCCAAGTTTTATGATAGATATCATGAGATTGACAAGTCTGAGATCCATGATATGTTGATCAAACATATGATCAAATTTAAGAAGACTATTCTAGAACTAAAGACAATAATTCCAAATAAAGTTTGGGAAATTTTGGATACTTTGAAAAGATAAGCTAGTGAAGAAGACTTTAGAATAAGAGAAAAGACACTAGATGATAACCCACTAGTGTGCTCAGTTGAAGAAAAGTCTTTGCTAATGGAATTGGTAAAGCCGCACCTCAGAACAAAGATGAGAAATTTGCACATCATGAATAAGGATTATGATTTGATAGCCAAGGAGACTGAAAAATCCTTTGAGAAGGTATTTATGGAACAACACATGCATCCATCATCTTCTCCCACAACCCAAGTACCCTCTGAGCAAGTAAAGACAACTGAGACCCCAAATGCACCTATGATAGGTCCATAGGATTCTGTGCCTATGCCTGAAGACAAGAAAGACACCATTTTGATTAAAAACATAGAAATATCAATGATGACAATAGATAAGGACTTGGATAAATTTGAGGAAGCTTTTGTAAGTACAGAAGAAGCTGAAACTCTATGCAGTGATAATTCACCTATGTAGCAACAAGAAGTGCAAATTGAAGACACAACATGACAAGAAGATGAAGAGGAAAATAAAGAAGAAAAGGAGAAAGAGGATGATGAGAAGAAAGATGAACTTGTGATTGCAAAGACTGAGGTAATGGATGTCAGTCAAAGTTCACTCCTTACCCCAAAACCCTCAATATCATTGTTGTCAAGTTTGACTCCTGACACTACAAGCCTAGACTCATGGGGAGAAGAAGACCTGATTAAGATTAGTGTACTTACAATGGAGAAGGAAAAATAAAAATAGGTTATGAGGAATCCATTGTTTTTTTAGATAGTCAACATTTTGAATAGCTTATTGCATGTAGACAAGAAAGTGTCAAGCATACACTCAGTAGATGATGTCAGCTCCATTATGACATGTTGAAAAACAAATTTTTCTAGCCTTGAAGAATCAACATACAAGGTTGCAGAAGAAAATTATCTTAAGAAAAGATTGAATGAACTAACAGCAAACTTCACACTTGACCTCAGCTCATTGAAGGTTGGTCAACCTTCATTAAAAGAGATTGCAGCTAAAGGATGAAAAATCATAGAAGACTATATGAACCAAGACAAATTGACTGCAGACATTTACAAGAAAATTTAGGAAGCAGAAGCTACAATAGATACAATAAGGAAATCAGTGGAAGATCCCTCCACAGATGTAAATATGTGTAACAATATTTAACAAGGACAAGTGGATAAGATAGAAAAGGTAGAAAAAGAAATGTCCAAGATAAGGGAAAGGCAAAATCAGCTAAGAAATGCTCTTGTGCCCTCACTAGATGTATTAAACTAGAACATCAAGGAGATTGATGCCACAATGGTGACATATGATCAAGGTCCGAGTTCAGATTTGGAGAAGATGGAGAAGTTCACATATGCTTTGTGCACCCATCTCTAGACTGTAAATGCACTGACATTGTTTCGGCAGCAAGAGATCCAGAACCTGACTATTGCATATCTGGATGTACTCACCTTGTAAGTACTTGTAGATACACTTTTGAGCACTTTTGTCATTAATGTCAAAGGGGGAGTATAGTATGTAGAAGAGAGAATATGTAGTTTTGTATATGATGTTGTAAAGGATAAAAATATGTTGGATCTATCTTTATCCTATTATAAGATATTTTTATATCTATGTGAGGATGGTTGGAAAATGTAGATGGAGAAATATAGGATCTATCCCTAATCCAAATTCCCAAAAGGAGAGATCCAAATTGATTAATCACAAAGAAGTGATCAATACACAAATGAATCAAACTATGGAGAATATGAAGAAAGGAGAAAATCTTATAATTTGCTATACAAAGTATGTTCTTGAAATCTTAAATGAATAGAAGACAAATACTAACCTCAAAATAGGGTAAATCTAGAAAAGATTTTTTTGATGTCTATGCATAGTTTTGGGGAATTATGCAACCTGCTCTGGACTGGAAATGCTGAGACAGAGAAAACCTAGAAAAAATTTTCAATTCTAAGTGAGGTCAACCTTGACCCAAATAACATGGTACAATCTTACCTCGAGGCACAATCTTACCCCCCACTGAAGGTCGACCTTGACCTGAAACAGCTCCAACATAAATTCTATTCATAGATCTTGGAAGTTCACCGAAAAGGGTATCTAGATCTGAACTACAATTCATTGTCATGTACCTGTACCTACAAGAAAAATGGTTTCTATTATTTGGATGGGGGTGTTTTCCTTGGTCAAACCCCATTTTGGAATCAACCTTGAAATGTAATTGAAATTTTAATATATAAACAAAGTAAATGAAACTATTCACCTTGCTTATGTTGAAATCCTTATGGAGGATTGAAATCCTTGAATCCAAAAGTAGGAATGCTCCAAATGAATGAAGAATTGTATGTAGGATGTCTCAAATTAATGGCATTAGATCTTCAACACCAATCTTGAATGGATCTTGGATTAGGAAGAGGCTTGGATGGACATGGATGGAGAAATCTTCAACAAGAGGGCTCCATAGAGCTTTAATCCTTCAATGGCTACTAATGGATCTCCTTGATGAATTGGATCTTGAATGCTTGAAGGTGGATGAACGCTTGCTTTCTTTATTTCTCCTTCTTTCTTTCTTCTTGATTGCTTGATTTCTCTTTCTTGAGAGATTATGAAAAAAAGATGAATCAAAGGAGATGAATGAAATGAGAGAGGAAGGCTTCCTTTTCTAGTGATCTAGGGCACAAACTTCTAGAGAGGCTAACATTGGAGATTTAAATCCCAATTAACCTTAACCCCTAGAAATGGACCTAGATTAAATGCAATTTAAGAGTTTGCCATTCCAAAATCCAAAATAGCCGACCTAGAAGCAGGAAAATAAAACTTTCTGAAGCCCGATATCTTGAAACCTCTGGAACTTGAAAATTGGACCCAGGGTCAGGGTCAAGGTCAACTCTACCCTAGGTCAGGGTCAAGGTTGACTCTTCCCTAGGTCAGGGTCAAGGTTGACCTTGACCCTGAGGTCACAGCCCTCAAATTCTCAAGACTAGGTGCCAGAAACAGGCTAGAAATGGGTGGAGAGAGAAGCAGAAAAGGGGGAAAAATCTAGATCCATGCAAAGACCTATTCAAGGCACTTGACATGACCCTAGACCACTTACTTGGAGGGATACAAATTCTTAACATGTAAGTGCTTCCATTTTAAGATGATACATTAAGCCCCCACTTTAACAAGAGTATGGACTCGATGCAAACTCTTGGTAAAGGAGATCATAATGAAAAGATAATCTTATTGAAATCAAAGGGACAAAGGAATCCTCAAGCCCCCAAGGACTCAAGTTTTTTCCAACTCCAAGATTACAATAAGAGAGATATCTCTAGAGAGAGAGAGAGAGAGAGAGAGAGAGAGAGAGATTACCTTGCCCAATGAGAACTTATGTCCCATTGTGAACCACACAAGGAAATGATGCAACTGGAAAGATGGAATTGAACTGCCTAGTGAATGTGGCTACTCACTAGTCAACCCATCAAGGATTCACCCTTAGGAATATTCTATTCCACAAGAGTAAAACCAAAAACAAAAGAGATCCAGTCTTAAGGACACCTTCGACCTTAAGAGATCAAAAAAAGAAAATGAAACTAGAGGGATCAAGAGATCTTAAATAAAAATCCATGCTTTAAGGATTAGTCACTAATCCATAAAGGGAGAAAAGTATCTTGAAAAATAATATATGTATATCAAAAAGAGCATGTGTGCAATAGGTGAGCAGAGCGTATGCCCCCACGTTAAAGTCATTGCTAACACTTTAACATGAGCAATGGCTTGAACAAAAACATAAACAACTCCACTGATTACGTTTCCACTACAAGATGCCCCCAAATGAAGACAAATCAAGGGGAATACCACATAAACATACAAATAACACATAAGGGATCTACTTGCCGTGGGGTCAGTATGATAATAAGATAATATATATATGATATTATTGCAAATGAATTGACATCATTCCCCAAAGAAAGTAGAACTACAATCACAATGGAGGAAAGATCACATAAGAGATACGAAGAAGAATCTTTTTGGACCATGACATGGAGACCAAAAAGAATCAGTGCTACCAAGTCATGAATCCAAGAAAACTACACAAGGAAATATTTACGAACAATAGTCTAAGTACAACATAACATGAACCAACATATGGAAGAATAGAGATACATATAGAGGAATTGTACAATAGGTTCGATTCCTTTATCACATTGTACCAACAAAGTAACAAGGGTCATATAAAAGAATCTAACAACATTTAGCAAACACATCATGGGAGAAGCACAATACTACAGGCAAACACACAACAAAGCTACCATAAAGGACAAGCTGATCAAGCATGCCACCTACTCTCCCCATCTCATTCTATATCATTTAGGGAAGGTGGGTAACTTGTAAGAGGGACTATATCCAACACATTAGGAATGATAGCCAATTCCAAACAAGGATCCTCTTGAGAATCATAATGTTCAATACTAGGTGTAAGTGTCAATTGTGATGAAATCATATTAGGTAAATCAATGTCAATGTCAATAGTCTCATATTCATCATTAACATCATCAAGAGTATCTTATTCATCTAAATTAATCAAAATAGGATCTAAGATACGAATAAGATCATCATAATCTTGCATTTTAATATCATTATTAGCAACAACTTCTTCTAACACATCATGCATAGGCTTATCAAAAGAAGGTAAAGAATTTTGAAGAACAGAATTACGAGCTTTATCTTGAGCACGATGCTTCTTATGAAGTTCATTAGCAGATCGATTACATTTTGTCTTACTTGAAATATGTTGAGAACTAAGAGGAGCAATTACCAGATCCTTCACAGGTTCTATAGGAGGATTAGTAGGATTCACAACAGACTGACAAGCAATACTAGGAGCTTGATTAATAGATGCAGAAGTCATTGATAAAGGAGGTATGGAAGGTGTAGGAAAAAGACCACGATTATGATCCATAGGAGGTATGCTTAATTCAAGAATCTTACAATGCTTATAGGATTGATATGAGCGAAAATGATTATCAGGTCGAGAAGGACATGAATTAGGTAATGAGGGCCAAAAGAAGTCAAGAGTAGCACAATACCTAGGCCTAGAAGGTTGGTATAAACTATGATTAATCATCTTCACTTCTTCATCATGAATGAATTTAAGACACTTATGGATAGGTGAAGAAACAAAATGCATGACATTTAACCATGACAAACCAAGCTTAACTTGAAACTGATCAGAAGTAGGAACAACAACAAAGGTAGTGTTCACAATTTTACCACAAAGTTCAACTGGTAAGTTAATAGAACCAAATGATGGATACAGGAAACCATTACAAGTTTGAATCCACACATCAAATGTATCATAAGAATCACATTGCAAGTTTTTCATAAAAAGATTTTCTTTAGTAATAATATTGACTAAGGATGTAGGATCAACAAGACAACCATGACTAGGTATCTGAGAAATCCTAGCATAAATGTAAAGGGGACCATCAGGAGCCTTAATAGTCTTAGAATCATCAAAGGTAATCAAAAGTTCCTGAGGTCTTTTATTCTTAGGTTGCTGTCGAGGTTTAGGTTGAGTTTTCAATTTAGGCTACGGTTTTGGTTGAGGTTGAGATGGAACTTGAGATTGAAGCTGAGGTTGAGGCTGAGGTGGAGATACAGATTGAACAACATGCTCCACTTGATTAACAATGTGATTAAGATCATCCATCTTTGAATCATAAAAAATATCCATAGAAGATGGCTAAGAAATGGTATTAGTATCATGTGTAGGTAAAGGATTCATATAGATTTGAAGATTTTGATTAGGAGGAAAAACAAATTTGTTCACGCTACCATCAATATTATCAACAGATAAGTCATTAGAGTCGATTAAGTCTTGAACCTTATATTTTAAAGAATAAAATTTCTCAGTATCATGACCATTCTGACGATGATATTGATAAAAAGCTTTAGGATCAAAGGATTTGGATGCTATTGTAGTAGGTAAAAGAGGTTGAATAGGAGGTAAAGTAATCATATTAGCAGTTAACAACCTATTCATAATAGAATGTAAAGATTCATAAAGAGGAGTAAACGTATGATTTAACTGAAAAGCAGTGGATGCAGAAATGGCATTGTGAGATGCAACATCAACTTGATCAGCAACTGCATTCGCTTGTTTGTTTATCTTGACATAGTTGTTGAATTTTTGAAATTTGTTTGGATTAGGAGCAGCATCACTCTTATCAACTAGAATAGGAGCCATTGGAGTTATGCTCTCAAATTGACTCACTTGTAATTGATAATGATGAAGTGCTACACAAATTTGTTGAAAAGAGGTAAATTTAGTAAGCAGAATCTTATCTCTAATATCCTTTTGCAAATTCAAAATAAACATATGTTGAATATCAATATCAGGAACATGATAAGAAATTTGAGCATGTAAATGGTTAAATCTACCAATAAATTCAGTCAATTTTTCCTTAGCACTTTGTTTACAATGCATCAAATTAGTCAAAGACACTTGCGGACCAATGTTATTTTGAAATTGTTGAATAAAATCATTAGCAAGTTTTGGAAATGAGTTAATAGAATAAGGAGGCAAGGAACAATACTATTGTAAGGCCTTGTCACAAAAAGTTTTAGACAACAACTTGGCTAAAATCCTATGATCGTGAGCAAAATCACTACAAAGGATTTGAAATGTTTTAACATGATGAACATGGTCTCCTTTTACGTTGTAATTATCAAGATGAGCATATCATTGCTAAGGAACAGGAGTACAAATGATTTCTAGGGATGGAGGACTTCCCATGTCACATGTAGGAATGCTAAACTTGTTTTGAGTCAAGGATGCAAGTTGTTATTGTAAGGATGACACAGTTTGAGATAAACTAATGATTGTTGAATCATTAGAAGAAATAGGAGGAATAACAACATTAGAAACACTAGGTAAAGTGTATGAAGCTGGACGAATGGAAGACACAACTGGAGGAACACTTGGAACCACACTTGGAAGAGGATTGGAATAATTAAAAGGAACATTATGGTAAGAAGGTTGTGATGTAGGAAGGGACACATGAGGAACACTCATCGAAATAGAGGGAACCGTCACAGTCACCAAAGGAGTATATGTAGGAATACTAGATAAAGGAGCATAAGAAGGTTCGACACTAGTAACCAGAGGAATAAACCCTAAATATCAAGCTTCTTGAGCTAAAGGTTTAACATTTTAATGCACAAGATGATTAATACCATGCAAGAGATTAACACCTTGATCACTATCATGAAGAACTTTCTTAAGAGCCTCAATAGCTTGAATGGAATCTTGATTATGGTTTTCTTGAATAAGCCAATTACCCATTTTATCAAGTTCAGTTGAAAGTTTTTGGACTTGTTCAAGAGGAACTCTTAAAGCATTATCCTCATCATGAGATGAGTGAGAAGAGTTTTGCTCCATAGTAGGATTGGAATCATGAATAATCAAATTGTCATTCGAGATCCTAAGGAAAGGAGAGGAAGACTTGGGATCAAAGGAACCCATTGGTCTACGACTTCATCTAACTGGAATATTATAAGTAGGACTAGAGGTAGTAAAGCTCATAGACCAATGCAATGCAAATGAACTAAACTAAGAAAACATAAAATATGAACAAATGAATATTTTTGTATTTTAAAGGGATTTTGTAAATTTTTTGTATTTTTGAAATATAAATGCAAGAAATCTAATTTTATAAGCATGCAAGATTTAACATAAAGGGAAAATCTAACACCAAAAAGATAATATAAAGGGAAATCTAACACCACAAACACAATAGGGATCTAATTCCACAAAAGAAAAGGGGATAAGCGTGTCGGGTTCACCAAAATGTAAAGGATAAAAATATGTTGGATCTATCTTTATCCTATTATAAGATATTTTTATATCTATGTGAGGATGGTTGGAAAATATAGATGGAGGAATATAGGATCTATCCCTAATCCAAATTCCCAAAAGGAGAGATCTAAATTGATTAATCACAAAGAAGTGATCAATACACAAATGAATCAAACTATGGAGAATATGAAGAAAGGAGAAAATATCATAATTTGCTATATAAAGTATGTCCTTGAAATCTTAAATGAATAGAAGAAAAATACTAACCTCAAAATAGGGTAAATCTGGAAAAGATTATTTTCTGATGTCTATGCATAGTTTCAAGGAATTCTGCAACCTGCTCTGGACTGGAAATGCTGAGATAGAGAAAACCCATAAAAATTTTTCAATTCTGAGGGAGGTCAACCTTGACCCAAATAGCGGGGTACAATCTTACCTTGGGGCATAATTTTACCCCCCACTGAAGGTCGACCTTGACCTGAAACAACTCTGATAGATATTCTATTCGCGGATCTCAGAAGTTCATCGAAAAGGGTATCCAAATCTGAACTGCAATTCACTATCCTATACTTGTACCTGCAAGAAAAATGGTTTTTGTTGTTTGGATGAGGGGTTTTCCTTGGTCAAACCCCCGTTTGGAATCAACCTTGAAATGTAATTGAAATTGCAATATATAAACAAAGTAAATGAAACTATTCACCTTGCTTATGTTGAAATCCTTGTGGAGGATTTGAATCCTTGAATCTACAAGTAGGGATGCTCCAAATGAATGTAGAATTGTATGTAGGATGTCTCAAATCAATGGCATTAGATCTTCAACACCAATCTTGAATGGATCTTGGATTAGGAAGAGGCTTGGATGGACATGGATGGAGAAATCTTCAGCAAGAGGGCTCCATAGAGTTTTAATCCTTCAATGGCTACTAATGGATCTCCTTGATGAATTGGATCTTGAATGCTTAAAGGTGGATGAATGCTTTCTTTCTTTCTTTCTCCTTCTTGCTTGCTTCTTGATTGCTTGATTTCTCTTGCTTGAGAGATTATGAAAAAAAGATGAATCAAAGGAGATGAATGAAATGAGAGAGGAAGGCTTCTTTTTATAGTGATCTAGGGCACAAACTTCTAGAGAGGTTGACATTGGAGAATTAAATCCAAATTAACCTTAACCCCTAGAAATGGACTTAGATTAAATGAAATTAAAAATTTTACCATTCTGAAATCCAAAACAGCCGACTCGGAAGCGGGAAAATAAAACTTTCCAAAGCCTGATATCCCAAAACCTCCAGAACTTGAAAATTGTACCCAGGGTCAGGGTCACGGTTGACTCTGCACTAGGTTAGGGCCAAGGTTGACCTTGACCCAGAAGGTTGACCTTGACCCTGAGGTCACAGATCTCAAATTCTTAGGATCAGGTGCTAGAAAAAGGCTGGAAATGGGTGGAGAGAGAAGCAGAATAGGGGGGAAAAGCCAGATCCATGCAAAGACCTATTCAAGGTGCTTGACATGACCCCAGACCACTTACTCAAAGGGATAAACATTCTTAACATTTAAGTGCTTCCATTTTAAGATGATCTACAGATGTAAAAGGGAGTATAGCATATAGTAAAAGGGAGATATAAGATAGAGTATATGTTAGAAAATTTTGTATAAAGATACAGTTAGTAACTTCGCCATATTCCTTTGTTGCCATTAATGACAAAGGGGGAGATTGTTGGCAACTATACTATTGTATATGACTATAATATAGTGTTTTCATTATGGAAACAAAGTCATATAGAGTTTTGGAGTCAGCGCACTTACTCATAAGATCAGAATATGGCTAAGTATGAAAGACATGACAGTTAGCAGAGCACTAGATGAACATAGCATTAGTGAACGTGTGTATGAACAAGTTATGGTATGCGCCTTTGAAGATAAGCTTCTAAGTATGTATTAATGCTAAGTCTAAGAGTGCATAACGATATGAGTGAGTATGAAGAAGTTACAGAGTGGTCCCACAATAGTGTGTCCCACTTTTTGGCCAACTTTGACACACAGATCAACATTCTGAGAAAAAACTTCACTTTCGAACACTTGTTACCGTAAAACTATTAGGAATTTAAAGATGATGTAAACTAGAGTCTTTTAGAATGTTCTTTCTAGTTTCTAAATATATTTAAAAAAAATTAAAATTAATTTAAATTCATTTTTCCTTCTCCTTCGAAAAGTGGTTTGTGTGAAAAACTATGTTTTTAAGGAGTTATTGTCACTTGGATCAACATAACATTTTTTTAAAATATGATAACAATGTAATTCTTTTGAGATTATATTTGTAACTTCAACATCTAAAGGATGTAATTGGTTTCATTCATTTTGGGTCAATATTTCATAGTTTATTAAGTTCTAAAGTGAGAGTAACTATAATTTAGACATAAGGTCACTTGGATCACTCTAACTTGATCTGTGTATATCAAAATTCATTTTTTAAAAAATTTTATAGAAAGGTAACACAAACACTCTTTTCCCACATATTTTTCATAATTTTTTTTTTGTAATTTACTATTTTTCCCGAAGTCTTGAAGAGATAGGTTGTTGAATGACCAAACAATCTATGTTTAGTTAAAGTGATATTTAAAAGTGATAATGAACTCAATATGTATTAAAATTATATTCATTAGAAAGCTTATTCTGAATAGCATCATACTGCATAGATAGGTTTTTCAAATGGATTCATTTGATTTGCCAAAACATAAAGTCGAAGTGATTTTTTGTCAGCATTTTAATAGGTGCGAAGGAGACTGCATTGTAGGTATGAATGAGGAGTATAAATGCTATGTTGATATTTTTTTAATCTAAGAGGCTTTGAGCTAACCATTTGTAATTAATTCCTTCAAATGGAACCTCTCAAGGCTTAAATCATCATATTTTATTAAAAATGTGTTATTTCAGCAAAAATCAGTATGTCTAAAAAAATGGGACACACTATTGTGGGACCACGCTATAGCCAATTGAAGTGGCACAGGCAGTGAATGCCAGAACAACACAGAGCATGGAGCCAAATGTTGGTATTTTGGTTAGCGCTTGTGATATTGTTTTGTAAAGGCTATGCGCCTATTGTATTTAGGTTATAGACATGTTAATATCTTTGTTTGTAAACACGCTTGAGCCAATTCACTTGGAAGTGTTGTATGTAATAGATTAAAGGCCGACCTAGTAAATAGTTTTGTTAGCGCATATAAATAAGACATGTGCCTTTGTAATTAGATATAGAAGTAAATATAGAGTTGATATAAGCAGAGAAGAAGTATGCGAAGTTTAATTAGAATGTTGTAGAGCTTTACAAGAGGCTAAAGCATGAGTGCACAAAAGGAACTGATCTGACAAGCAGTGTCACAACACCAGTTCACCTTGCAGATATAGTGAGTATTAAAATCCAGAAGGTTGTAGCCTTCACCACTTGAGTAGTGAGCTCTAGGACAGTGTGTTCCCACCCCTAATAGGGTTATTGTAAAAGACTCCTAATAGGGTCCGACCCTTGACCAGGTCACTAACTAAAAGCATTGTAAAGATCAACTCCTAACAGGGTTGCAAAATCTTCTAACAGGGATCATAAAACACTAGTGCAGTTCTTAGTGGGCGTCAATTCCCACCAGGGTTTTCACCTATTTGGGTTTCCCCGTAATCATATTTGGTGTTATGTGTTGTGGTTGTTTATCTTACTTGCATTGATATTCAGTTAAGTACTTAAGCAATAAAGTTAAGAATCAAGATATCAGAAAAAGTAATAATATATAGAACACTGATTCACCCCCCCTCTTAGTGTTCCCATTCCTAACAATATATTAGTATTATTTACATAGGTACATTCAATTAAATTTTGGTATTGAGATGTCAAGTACAACTTGATGACAAGGATGACATCTACAACTTGTCCATTTTACAACTTTTGTCTAATTAAAGTTGTAAAATTTGGTGAGTGTATTGGGATAAATAAAATACATGTCGAGTTCTTTTTGTAACATTAATTCAACTTTACTTTTAAAATACACATTTTCTAACATTTGAATGTATTCATTTATATGTTGTAGGACCCCTAGAAGAACATGTACACATGAACTATTTATGCAATAATGCACGCTTGTATTCATCCAATTTTATTTTATAAACAATGAGTTCACTTGTATTCATCCAATTTTGTTTTAAATATAAACAATGCACAATTTTATAGCCAAAAAAATTGTTTTATAAAATATGTACACATTAGTCCTATGTTCACTTTAATTGATGATTGAGTTTATTTGTACATTCATGTTCAATAGTTCAAATTAATATGTCACTATTAGATAGATTATTTTTTATAGCTAATCAAAGTCAAGATTAGTTATATAGTTTTATTTTTTCATGTCAATTATATAATGCCAACTTTAGTTAATGATAGTTTTAAAATCAATTGATTTTGTCAATTACGTGAATAAATAACTAAGTTATTAATGATCAAATTATTTATAATGTTTATTTTTTTACAAATAACAATAGATATTTAATGTCAAAAATAAGTTGATGTTTACTTATATGTACATGTAAGAAATCAAATCTAGTCCACGTAACATATATATAGATTCAAACCACTAATTTAAAAATCTATGAAATAGGATAAGAAGTCCATGAATATCATGAATAACATAACAAGTTCTAGAATAACACACCATAATATAATCATATCAAGTCCTAGTCTAATAACACATGATATTGTATGATAACAAGTCCTAAAAACATGATAAAAGGTCCTAATAACAAAACAAGAGTCATCATAAAATTCCATCATAATAACATAGAAAGTTCTATCATAACAAGTATAACATTTGACAAAAAGTCTTGATATAGTTCTTGTAAATGGAAAACATCAACAAGTCTATGAAATAATACAAGATAATCTAACTCTTCTCATATAGGTGATCTATAGTCCTCTTCACTCCACATGAAGGTGACTAAGATGTACCATCCTTTTGTGTCTAATCATGTACAACATCATCAATTGTTTCTATAATATGAGTAGTTGCATCATCCTATACATTTTTAAAAGATCACATGAGAAGACTATGTGTGTATAATTCAAATGAATTGTGTAATTCACTTACAAAGTAATTAAATAATGAACATTTTAAAAGTTAACTGTGCGACCATGGTCAGTAATTCCCTCTGTGGAACAATGTCTACTCTCCTACACAACAAAAATGGTGGCAGTCAACTCATGTACAAATAAACATGACAAAACTACAAGTACATGATCATGTGTGCATAAATTTTGATAATCCCTATAAAATATAGGTACACAATAGACATTGCAAATTTAATTTTAATCACGACATCAAAGGACAATGTCAATGGCTACATTTGGCTCAATGGGCAATAGCAATACCAAGAGTGATGGTGGTCTTGACCTGAACAACACATATAAAGCGTGAATCAAACTTGTATGTACATAAATTATAAAGTATATAAATACTTCAAATTTAAGGAAGAAAATCATACATCGAGTGTGTGATGTGTGGCCAAAGTCACTAATGAGTGAGGACATAGATGTGATGCATCCTCTGACAATCTAGTAGCCTACAATTGCCAAAAAATAAAAATAAATCATAATTATATGTAATTTAGTAAGCACGTAAACACATAAAATTAATGGATGAGAAACATACTAGCAATATGTGGGGCTGAGCCTCAATGACCGATGGGCCAAAGCACAACGAAGTGCCAACCTCGGTAAATGATACATCCTACAAAATTACCAAAAATATATCAAACACATTATTAAATTCAAGTTTTGATTGTTTATTTTTAATGCAGTTAAATGTATCTAGATCACATACCGTGAACGAAGCATCAACATCTCCAGATGTCAAGGTCAAATAATGACGGTCCCTCATAATTGTATATGACATAGTGTCAACCCTCCTCTTTTCACCAAAAAATACACATGTTATGATATTTAATACCAAAGGGGGAGTTTATTGAGCTTTGGCATGTTTCCCATTGATGTTAAAAAGGAGTTAATCAGATGGAAATGGTTTTGGTGTAAACAAACTTGGTGTTGTTCATAAGTGCATAAGTGATTGAAACACATGCGAGTTGATATTTCATGATATGATATGAGTTCATATGAATGTGCTCATGGAAGAAGGTAAGTTTGTTTCAATATAAGAACATGTTTGAGGGTATTCTGATGACTTCATAATGTTTTCTTGAATCCTGAATGTAGCCAAATCAATTAAAGTTTAAATTCAAAGTCTTGCAGTTAAAGTTTCTACTTCCTCTCATTCTGGCGACATGAACCTGTACAGAGTTGGACTGTTCATTGCACAACTGAGAAAGGAATTCTATGACTGCATATTCACGGGAATTAAAAAAATAGAACTTTGATTTTTCATTTTGGGAAAGTAAAGTGACGAATATTAGTGATATTAATCACTATGTAACTCCAAAGCAAACTATAATTGGGTCAACCAATTTCATATAAAAATTGAAGGTGAAAGTTGTTAATGGATTTAATGTTAACTAAACAAAAATTCAAATTGGATAACGTGGACTGATGAATGTCAGTTTAATAAAGTATTTTCAGCTCCATAAAATTGAATCGGTTTTTTTATTGCAATGATTAAGAGAATCAATTTTTTAACATGATTTTGTTCAAAAACAAAAAATTCAAAACAAATGGATTTGCTACCAAGTTTGACTGACTTGGAGATTATCGGTTCTACATAATGATTATGTTATACACAAAATAAATGTTTTCAATTGATTTGTAAATAAAGAAAACTATGATTGGCTTAACGACGTTTTGGAAGGAACGGTTAAAATACTCATTTGAAAGTAAAAGACTATATCGGTTATGATCGTAACTTATTATGTTTTTTCTGGTTTTATAAAGCAAGTTACAGAAACTGATCAAATGGTTATCAGTTTTAAAAAAAAACTGATTTACAGTTGAAAGGCTCGTGGTTTTTAAAAAGAAATCACTCTTGGGTGTATGTAAAAATAGGAGAGAAATAGAAGAAAGAGGTGACTAGACACGACTATCATTTTTGTTTAAAAATTCGATGCACTGTATGTGAAGGAATCCAGATGATGAAAGACTTCCATTTTGAATCGATTAGATTGAAGTGTTTATGATGCTGAAGAATGTATGTTGCAAATTTGAACAGACGAAGATTTCTGAATGAATGTTGACAGAAGGACAACTGCAGATTATAATAATCTCAACAACGTCAAATACAAGCAATGACAGTAAGATATTTGTTTGAATAATGGTTTGTCTTTTAAATGCTATCAAAGTTGATGGAAATGCTTTTGCATTAAAATTAAAAGTTTTTATTTTGCATTTGTTAAAGTTATATTTTTGGTGTGCAAGAGAACAAAGTTATATCCATATATTCAGTCTTAGAAGTTTGGTCAGTATGGTCTAAGGGACATGTTGTTTTGTGAAATGAATTATCTAATTCAGATCTTGATCAGTTTGATTCACTATTTTCTGAGAGTTAAAAGTTGATTTGTGTTCACAATGTACATATTTTAATGATTGTTTGAAATCCTTATGTTTCAAAGAGTAACTTTCATATTTGTTTATGATAGGAAGTGTTTTCGTGACAACATATTTGACATAATGTTTGATCAGATTTGAAATGGTGGTATGAATGCTTTTGTGATCAGAAGTGACAGGAATTCTCTATTAATGATAATATGTGGAGATTAAAGTTGAAGCATGTTGAAAGATGAAGAAGTTGGCTTCTTAACAAAGCCTTGATTGGTTGATTAAGAATGAGATATTGCAGATGTGATCAATGGGATTTGATAGGATTAATCTTTACTTTGATTTGGATTCATGTGCAGATTTGGTTATGGTTATGTTTAATATTGTTTTTTAAATATGTGTAAGAGAAGTGGGTGCTTCTAGTTATTTGGAAGTGAGTGCTTCTAGTTTGTATTCTAATAATAGTGTAAATCTTTTTGTGTTCATCAAAAAATACACATGTTATGATATTTAGTATGTGTATATATGGAATTTAATATTACATTGTAAATTATAAATAATAAGATGATCATCCTCTATGTAGAGAAAATTAATATATGATGTGATGTCATCTCCGGCATCACCTTCAACAACATCTGCATCATCATCTTCAACATCAGCACTAGTAGGATGACTTTAGGGACCCTTAGATATATCCCTGCAGCTCGTGCAAATATGTGCTATGCTGGGAGAAGCCCTCACTTGGGTTAACCGCTCCATCAAATTGCTCAAAAGGGCACTCAATGAACCAAGAGTAGAAACCATGACTTGATTGTGGATGGATGCACGAATAACTGGAGAAAGAAGAGGAACAAGGGGATCATGATTAGTATATGGTGGATGGTAAAATACCATCTACGACCACTCCTAAAAATGTGCAAAAATCTATAGGTGCCAACACTACCTAATAAAAATGTGTGGCTGATTGCCAAGTATCTCCTCTTTCATTTTAGGGTTTACAAAATAGTGTTTCATATCATTTTTGGTAATTTTTAAATCATTTACCTCTTTATAAGAGAGGCCATTAGAATAATAGGCACACATAGACTCCCTCCACGTATGAAAACTATCGAGCTTAGATTCTAGTGCATGGAGCTGGGGTTGGAGATAGAGGGGGTGGAGGTGGTGGTGCTTGTTGACCTAAAAGGTCCTCTATGCTAAAATCATCCATACCCAATATGTCAACGAGTATAATCTACATATATATACAAACATATAAATTTACAATTAAACTATTTAATTTGCATTTTACCTTACAAATAAAAAATTATAATTCAATACAACATTTAGAAATATAACTTTAAACATGCACTTTTCCACAACATTAAGCATTGAGAGAGAGAGAGAGAGAGAATTTTTTTCTCAAGAAACATGTAATAAAGTACAATTTAAAAAAAAAAGATCTAACTATACATAACATTTAGCATAGCATTGGAAATATATAGAACATAAATTAAATACATAATATTTAAACATATCATAGATAAATTTACATCTAAGCATTTAACTAGACATACATATATATGGTTCATTTAAACATCTAACTAGATCCTATTAAGGGGATTATATGTTGAATAATGGGTCCTCTCAAGGGTTATAATGTCATAATATATATATATATATATATATATATATATATATATATATATATATATATATATATATATATATATATATATATATATATATAAAAGTCCTACTAAGCGGTTTAATGTCATAATAGGTCCTACTAAGGGGTCTTATATTATAATAGGTCATCTTAAGGGGTCATATATCATAATAGGTTAGGTATTATGTCATAATAGGTCCTGCTAAGGTTCTTATTTCATGATAGGCTCTATTAAGTCATAATAGGTCCTACTATGTTATCATAGGCTCTATTATGTCAAAATAGGCCCTTTTGTGTTAAACTAAGTCTTCTTATGCCATAATATGCCATACTAAGGGGTCTTAAGGGGTTTTATGTCATAATAGGGACTCTTTAAGGTGTCTTATGTTGTAATAGGTCATCTTAAGGGGTCTTATGTCATAATATGTAATAATATGTCCTATTATGTATAAATAGGTCCTATTATATCACAATAGGCCCTATTAAGGGGTCTTAAGTAGATTTATGTCATAATAGAGACTCTTAAGGGGTCTTATCTTGTAATAGGTCATCTTAAGGGGTATTATGTCATAATAGGTCCCGCTAAGGGCTCTTAAGGGGTTTTATGTCATAATAGGGGTTGTTAAGACACTTAACTTAATCTTACTTAGGATAATGCATTGCATAGTAGTTTGTGATTGAGACACCTAGGAGTTTGCACCTCAATTAAGCACATGGTGTAGGAGAAATACCACTTTTGTTGTGAGATCCACCATTAGTGCTCTTATCATATTATCATCCTAATCCTATTGCACATACTTCAATGGAGGATGATCCACATTTGGTAGACATGTGATTACACCTAGCATAGGTGATAGCTTATCAGCTCCTTATCATTCTCTCTTATTGCCTTTCCTATATAAGGAGGCCTATTATGTAATCATTAAAGGTGAATTCATTGGATCAATTCAATATCAATCATTGCATTCATAACATCTCTCTTGTGCTTTTCTTTAACCTCTAGATCCTTGGTTCAATCTTTTCTATTTGTAAATTCTTAAATGATATCAGAGCCATTGGAGCATTTTGATTAGCCTATTTGGAGAGATCTTGTTGCAAGCTTTGAACATCTAAATCTCAAATCTAAAGACCAACATGTTGTAGAAGCGTCTTGGGGTAGATCTGAGCTTACCATTGTGTCCAAGAGGTTGTTTCCATTAATATCGACTATAAATTCATCCATACTCTATGAAAGTCCAAATTGAGGCAAAAAAATTTTTGCAAATCAAGTCATACAGCCCGATCTGCACCTCTGTGGTACGACTTTTGAAAAAAAAATTATTTTGTATATTTTAGAATTTTTTTTTCAGCAAAAATTTATTTGTTTGAGGTTGGTACAGCCCCTAGCTCAAAGAATATTCTCTAGCATCATTAGATCAACTAGTGAGATTAGTAGAGTATAGTTGGTAACATAATCAGATTGCAATCTAGATAGACAGAAAACACATAGATGACCCGAGCTCGAGGCTGAAGTCGAGCCTAGGCTAGTGTTATTGTTTCCTTTAGTTGTGCGGGCTTCCATACTTAAATGCCCTAGAGCACATCCCTGACATCAATGTGGCATAAATTACCACAACAGAACTAAAATACCAGATCAAATCCAAGCATTATTTACCAAGCATGACAACTCAACATTCGAACCCTAAAATCTATAGTCAGCATCCCTATTGCAATGAATCCCAAGTCAGTAGTCTGAATCAGGATACAAAACGGAACCCGAGCTTGATGTCAAAGCGAAGCTTGGGCCCGACTCACTTTACATTATCACCGGGTCTTTTCATATAAAAATGATTGTAAAGTCATTCCCATAGCGCATGTGGGATTAAATTTTCCACTGTGCCACTTCCCTAGCAGTGCATCCCTCTGTTCGACCATTGTCACCACGGAGCCACCGCCACTGCCACCGCGCACACATGACATGCTCCCAGAACCTGCCATGCAACATGCTCACAATCGCCCACCTCTACCCACATGTGACATGATCCAACAGTGCCACATGGCATGCCCACCGACCGCCCATGCTAGATCGTGACACGTGCCAGGTGGCCATGTAACCAACCACACATTTTCTACCACATGGACCTCTGCCACCTCTGCTACCACATCATCAGTGACATCATCTATACTTGGCACATCAACATCTATACCTACCTATGTCATTTGTACGGTCTCCTACCTCAACACCACGTTAGCAAAGTGATGAAGAGTGCTCCCCTTAATACCACAAACACATAACAGAAATAGAGAAACAACAACAATATGCAAGAACAGAAAATTGGCTTCTTATTATCTCCACAAATGTGGAATTACAAACTTTCAGAATTACAATATGCAAAGCCACATGGGCATTCCCTTACAATATTCTGTAGGACAAAGCCTCGAATCAATACCCAGATCTACTACCCAGAACTATTCTCAACTGCCTAAGACAATAATACAGCCTTCCTTATATAGGCAATTTTTCCACCGCCTGGGAAGGTTCCAGAATTTTTTTAGCCAATAAGGCCGACCAAACTTAGAATTATTTTATTTTACATTTTATTACATCATAGTCGGCTCAAGATAACCTTTGAAACCCGAACAGAAATTTTGAAGAAAATTATTTTTCACCATTTCAGGTGGCCCAACTTCCGAAGACCATAAGTCATCACCAGTTGACCCGCTCGGCTACTATAACCCCATTTCGAAAACGCCACGAAGCGCTCTACAGGCTTGACCCGCGCAAGCGCCCGTCACCCAAATTTTCGACCTCATCCGGGGCCTCTAAAGCCTTCAAAACTGAGTTCAAAGTTTCTGTACCCTGCTGCCAATATCGAAAATCTTCAATATCTTCCAATATACACTTGATCTGGCAATGAAACTTTACTGGCAGACTTATATGACCAAAATGAACCTCCAAGAAAGAAATCAGATCATTCTGAGCACATACGAAAATTACCAAAAATAGTAACTTTCCATAAATAGTAGCTCTGCACAAAATAGCCCTTATTGAATAAAAAAAACATAAATATTTTTGGGTGATGCAAGATTGCTCTTACACCCAGGATGCTCCTGCATCACAAAGGGTGCCAAAAATTTGCCACATCATCATCCTCCAAAGCTAAATTTGACGGCCATCTAGCTATCAAAATAGGCAAAATTGGGCTTTTGGTGACATCCATACAACCGTCAAATTTAATGTCATGTTTTTCTGACGTCATTAGGGTTTGAAAATTTTTGCCTTCACCATTGGAGTTTTTCATTTTGCAGGCCAACTTCAGAGGGCCATATCTTCCTCATTTTTTCTCCTTTTTTCGAGCAATTTTTATTTATTTTGGGTAGAATTTCCTGAAGAATCTAGTGGTGGTATTATTTTTTCAATTTGGTAGCCAAATTTATTAGAAATTGCAGATTTTCTTGACTATTCCTAATTTTTGCAACTTCCAGGGCTTCATTTGGGCACATACGATAATATTTTGAGGTGAATTTTTTTTTTGAAAGTGCATGATTTTTCGTGTACTTTCCAGATATTCAATAAGATTTCAGTAATTTGGGGTGTATCTATCACTTTCATAAATAGGTCATTTTTGGGGCTATATTTACACTTGGTTAATCTTTGGATTTTAGTTTTCTGATTTGCATCAGTCATTTGAAGGAGTTATCATTAGTTATCAGTCATTATTTGGTTGTATTATGGATAATTCAAAGGTCAAAATCCTCACTCCATATAACTACCATGAATGGAAAGAATCTTTAAGTGATCATTTGTTGAGTATTGGATTTCTTAGAATGACTCTTGGGAAGGGTCAAGAACCACAAAGAAGTGTTGCAGAAAGGCAAAAATGGTTTGATCGAAGAGATAAAGCACTTGGCTCTCTTAGATCATCCATCTCTCGTGATTTGCACTTTCATATTACATCTTGCACACATACTCATGATGCTTGGGTCATATTGGAAGGACTCCTTGGTAAACCTAATAGAATGAGAAAATTTAGATTGGAGAATGAGCTAATAGGTCTAAATCCTAGTGATTTTGACAATATTCAAGACTTTTTCTCTAAGTTTAATTCTATTAGATTGGAGCTTTCTACATGTGGCATTGTTAAAGGGGATGAACAATTGATCTTTTATATTCTTTCCAAGCTAGGTCCTGATTATTCTATCTTTGTTTCTACATTCTATGCTACTATGGATGCTCTTGGTAGTGCATACAAATTTCCTTCTCTTGATGAATTTGTAGTGCAACTCACAAGGGAACAAGAAAAGTTGGCACACATGGGTCAATTGAAGCCTTCCACACATCATGCATTGATTGCAAGTGAGTCCACATCAAAGGCTTCTAATGGAAAATGAAAGAAGAAACATAAGGATCCTAAGCCTCATGACAAAGATAATGAATCTCCTTCACATAATACTATTGAATCCAAGTCCTCTTCAAGAGAGGAATCATCTAGAAGAAAGAGGGATAAATGTGCATATTGTAAAAAGATAGGACATGATGAGCATAAGTGTTTTCAAAAGAATATTGATGAGCTAACTCACATTATTCAGAAACACAACATCAAGTTTCCCAAATCAGTGTCTACTCCTTCTACACATTTGGAAGCTTCTACATCTCCATCATGATCCAAAGATAAAGGTAAAGGACAAGCACTTTTGGCTACCACACATCCTGAGAAAGGTAAATGGCTTCTTGATTCAGGTGAATCACATCATATGGCATCTTCCATGGATATGTTTTATTCTATTGAGCCTTGTAATTCTCCTAATATTTTGATGGGTAACAACACATTCATGAGAGTTTGTGGAAAAGGTTTTATTCCTATGGGAGAGGGGACATTTAATGATGTTCTTTGTGTACCATCCTTGATCACTTATCTCCTTTCTATTTACCAAATTACACATGGGGCACAAGGTAAAATTGTTGAGTTATCTCCTGATTTTGTCTACATTAGGGACATGGAAGCTAGAGATGTCATAGCTATGGGAGTTGTTGATCATACATCACGCTTGTATTCTTTTTTACATTTTGTTGAAGATGATGATGATATTTATGATGTACACATCTCTTTTCCAAGGGATAATTATCAGGAGAACTTTGGACGGTTGAATCATTTTATTGTTGAGACAAGTGTTGATCTTCCTACTCCTCCACCTCTTGCTTCTTCAAACATGGGCTTCACTATTCAACAAGATGATCATATTATTTCAGATCTTGCAGAATGTGATGACTACTTGGATGTATCTTCAACATTTGGTGATTCTCATGATGCAGGTTTGGGAGACATACATGAGGGGGTTTCTCTTTTCTTTGATGATATCATCACAATTGGGGATACTTCTTCACCTTCTTTGGAGATTGGTGTTCTTGATTCTTCTCCTTCTTCACTTGACTTGTCACATGAGGTGATATATTCTTTGAGCTCGGAGATTCCTATTTAGTCTTCAGAGATTCATGCATGGAGACCTTCATCTTCTTCCTCCTTCCCTTTACACCTGGATTGGCTTCTTCATCATTTGATGTATCTATTTCTTCCTAAGGGGAGACATGTTTCTTTTAAGCATTGGCTTATCTATTGTTTGTGGGTACTCTTCATCAACATGGGAGCTTCTACATTATGGGGAGGATATCATGTCTCCAACTATCCTTCTTATGAGGGGATAATTATTTGTATATACATGATGTATGTAGCTCTTGGGGGGTCTTGAGTACTCCATCCATCCATGCATCTTGTTTTCTTCTCTCTTTTTGGGGGAGGGTTTTTCCCATGAGGTTTTCCCTCTTTCTCCACTTTATGAGAGTTATTACATTTCATGTATTACATTGCATATTGTACATGGGTACCTAACATGGCCTAGTAGCCAGGACCCATCTTTTGTTGTGATTTTAAGTGCATTCCCCTAAGTTCCTCTTAAGGGGGGGTGTTGGTGTAATTAAATATTCCTAATTACACTTAACTTAATCTTACTTAGGATATTGCATTGCATAATAGTTTTTGATAGAGACACCTAAGAGTTTGCACCTCAATTAACCACATGGTGTAGGAGAAATTCCACTTTTGGTGTGAGATCCACCTTTAGTGCTCTTATCACATTATCATCCTAATCCCATTACACATACTTCATTTCATAATGGAGGATGATCCACATTTGGTGGACATGTGATTACACCCAGCATAGGTGATAGCTTATCATCTCCTTATCATTCTCTCTTATCACCTTTCCTATATAAGGAGACCTATTATGTAATCATTAAGGGTGAATTCATTGGATCAATTCAATATCAATCATTGCATTCATATCATCTCTCTTGTGCTTTTCTTTAACCTATAGATTCTTGGTTCAATCTTTGTTATTTGAAAATTCTTACATTGAGGAATATTATGTCATAAAGGGTCCTATGATAAAATTTTAACATCTAACTATACATTTATAACATTTATACATAACATTGGAAACATCTGGAACATATACATAAGATTTAAAGATATCATCAAAAAAATTAAATATTTAAACATATAGTTATACATATGTATACCATTTTAATATATGTAGTATTGGGGTCAAAATGGGTCCAAGGATGTAGTAGGATGTATTAAAGGGTTCTAGGTTTCTTATAGGGTTAAAAGATGTCCTAGAATGCATTAAGGCATCTAATAATGTCTTAAGAGGTCCTAGGATGTACTAAGGGGTCCTAGAGAGGGGTTAAAAGATGTCCTAGAATGCATTAAGGCATATGATAATGTCTTAAGATGTCCTAGGATGTACTAAGGGGTCCTAGAGAGAGAGAGAGAGATCATTTGATTTCTACCTAGGGGTATATGCACAAAGATGGGGGACCAAAAAGGTGCCACATTCCTTTTTGGCCCCCTAATGAGTATAGTGCATACACACTAAAGTGTGTGCGTGATATGTAAAACATTACATAGTGTGTATGTGTTGTAGCATGCATGCGCTATGCAAAACACTATATAAATGTCACAAAGACAAAAAAATCTCATTTCTTCCCTACAAACCCATGTTTCCAACAAAAAATATTTTCAAAGAATGTACGTAGAATATTTTGGTTGTTTGCTTCATCAAATTGGACAAAGAATGGCTCCATGAAGTCATCAAGGTCAAATCGAAAGAAGAAGTAAGTGATTTTACAACCTTGTAGTCTTGGGATCTACTGGTTGAGCTAATAGGTTTTCTGCATACATTGTCAAAATATCTCCATCCACTTCATAACCCATAGGCATCACCCATGAGGTCTTTCACTCAACTTATTCTACTAGACAAGTGTCAGTATCAACCATAAAACAAATAGTGTCCTTGTACTTATCAACAATTTCAAAAAGTATCCTCTCTTTTTCATGTATCCTCTTTTGAAATTCCTTTAAATAACCCCAAGTCTTCCAAGTAAAATCACTTCCTTGATCATGTTGTTAATTTGAATAAAATACATGAAGTATCTATTGTGGACATGCAACATCACCGATACCAGGGAACATGTTTCTAAAATAGAATAACAAGCACATAATCACCTAACCATAATTGAATTTTTGTCTCTTGTCCTTCTTGATCTTCTCAAGATTTTACATTAACTGCTCCCTCATTGCCTCAACCAGATCATAGTCAGTGTTTTCCTTAATCATCTTGTATGTTCTATGAATAGCACCACTGTGTATTCTATTTAACTGACTGGAATGGTAGACCTTGTATTCTATGACCATAGATGCATACTTAACCTCTTCATCTATAATGTCATTCACAACCATTTCATGACCATCGCACTTAGATTTAGTCAAACTGATTACTTCTTCTTTGGGTAGAGTGTGAAAAATAGGTACTTCACTAGTTTAACAAAGACTGGTTACGTCATGAATTGCCTCCTATTTAATATTATATGGTTGGTCAAGCCACATGAAATGCTCATGGATCCTACTTAAAACATATCTAATCTGATCCTCTTCAAAATCATTAGGATAATTGATCGCATAATGAAAACCTTTTTCTACAATCCATTTATGCTCATCTTTCAACACTAACCTATCATCACACTACTTCTTATACTGTTCAAAGATTTCTCCTATTCTTAGATCTTCTAATTTATAGTGAATATATGCTCTAACATCCTCAATATTTAGAACACCATAGGGCACCCGCTGGGTCATTTTTAGTCAATTTAAATGGATGTCTTTTGAACTCTGGTCTAGGTCTCTCAGTTATGTCAATCAAATTGGGAGTAGCCATCCTATCTTTCAATCACAGATCCAAATGATAGATAAATACCTCAAAAATTTTGCAACTAGGGTTCTTGTCAAAGAACATGACAACCACCACCGATCCATTTTCTCTTTCAGATCACCACAAACAATTCTTTCTTATCACTTGGATCTCTCCAAATAGCTCAAACAAGGCTTCTTTTGTTCCACAACAAATTTCAAAATGTACAAGGTGAAAAAATGAAATCCAAAAATGCCTTTTGATCTACCTTAGCACGTGTATTAAATTCTTTTACCGACAGAACATAATTTTTCACTGATTGACCCAAAAGTTCAGTACTAATGACCAAAATACCATGTAATCTAACAAAGCTTCAGATTATGATCCAAAATAATTTATTGTTTCTTAAAATGATGATAGATCTTATCGCACACCTATAGGGGGTCTAAAGATGGATTCAACAATACTTGATCCCCCTAAGCCACATGAAGGCTTAGTTTGACGAAGAATTCTCCATACCCGATGGAGATGTAGATTCCTCTAAGGGTTCAATCACAAAGCTGTGTCCCACTTTTTGGGACAAAGGAAATTGCCAAATCGTTAACAACAAAAATTTTCTTGTCTTCGTGTGAAGTCAACACTTCACCTGAAGTCTTTCGTAGGCTTCGTGCAAAGACACCATGTAGGGGTCTTCGTGCGAAGACCCCTGTGTGGCTTTGTGTGAAGTGCGTACTTCGCACGAAGTCATTCAGGGCCGGATTCTTTATAAATTCCAGCGATTTCATTTTCTACTTATCATTTTCACTGTAGCAGTTTGTTGACACCTGGGCTTGGAGCGAACTACGTCACCACACCATCACACTAGCATTTTCTGAGCTTCGTCGACCTCCTCAGTTTTCTAGCAATACCAGGTACACATATTTTTCTCATTTTTTATTATAAATAATATGTTTTGTATATATTTTAACTAGTTATTTGTTTTAAATAATTTTTAATTTTTATAAATGTTAGAAAATGTTATCTAAATGTTAAAAAATGTTAAAAATCGTAAGAAAAATGTTAGAAAACATTAAGATTCGAGTTAGAAAATGTTAAATTTTAAATTTTAAATTGTAATTATTAAGAATTTCTCTCTCTCTCTCTCTCTCTCTCTCTCACACATGTATGTACATGCATTTTTAGTAAACTTATTAAAGTTAGCTATTTGTTTTATTTATAATTTTTAGTTTGTGAAAATCTTAGAAAATTGTAGTTCAATTTTTGAAAATGATCTAGTAGTATGTTAAAAAATGTTAAAAAATTGTAGTACAATAAGTTTCTAGGACCCTTATTTCTCTTTTATGACATATTAAGACACTTAGGATCCTTTATTATAATTTACACATTACCTAACATCTTACTTGACACATAGGACTCCTTAAGACCCATACGAACCATTATTATATATTAAAATATCCTATGACACATTCATCTATCTTAGCTTCTGTTAATACATATGTGAACCCATTGTTGCCCACAAGAACCCTTAAGACATACTAATATCAATTAATGTAACCTAAGATACCTTAAACCACTTATTGTGTGTCTACGAACCATTAACATTTTTGGACCATTATACATGTCCCTTATGACATTTTAAGACATCTATGACCCATTCAGATCATCAAGACCCATTAACATACTTTAGGTTGTCTTAGGACATATTTATGTACATCCTAGATTTAATTAATTTATCATACAAGGATCATCCACTAATGAAACGTAGGACCCCTTAGGACCTCTTATGTTACCTCCGACCCCTTAAGACACATATATATACTTGACTCATTGTTACCCACGACCCCTTAAGATGTAGTCTAGGATCGTGCTTATATTGCACCTACAACCCATTAACATTCTAGGACTCTTATCTAGATCCCTTATGAAATCTTTAAAAAAATATAAAACCTTCCCAAGACCGATTAAAAAAATTTAGGATGTCCTAGGACTATACTTAGACCACTTATGATGTTCTACGACCCATTAATATTATTGGACCATTATACATCCCTTATGATATTTTAAGACATATACACATGACCTATTCAGATCCTGAAGACCCATTATATATGTATACGAGGATCCATTAATGTAACCTACGATGGGCCCTTAGGACCTTTTATGTTACCCATGACCCCTTAAGACAATCAAGGACCACTTATGTTACCCACGATCCCTTAAGAAACTCTAGGTCATATTAGGTGGACTAATAGGTCACATTAGGTCATATTAGGAAATAAGGTACATGGCTAAGTCATTTCTCTACTTAAATACCTAACTAGACCTATTAGGACCAAGTAGACCTAACTAGGACCTATTAGGATTGATTAGATAGGTATTAGATCTTTAACCAACAAATTAGTCTGACCAATTAGATGTATTAGGATCTATTAGGTCCAAATAGACCTAACTAAACCTATCTAGACCTGTTATGACAGGTAATTAGGACAGACCTAATATGACCTAATTGATGTCTTATCTATACCTTAGGAACTCTTATGAACTACCCACAACCCCTTAAGACACTCCATGACTCCATGACTCCATAATAGGTTGAACATTAGGTCATATTAGGAAATAAGGTATGTCTAAGTTCTTTCTCTACTTATAGACCTAACTAGATCTACCTATTAGGACCAAGTAGACATTCTAGGACCAATTAGACAGGTATTAGGTCTTTAACCAACATTAGTCTGACCAATTAGATGTATTAGGACCTATTAGGTCCAAATAGACCTGACTAAACCTATTTGGACCTATTATGACCAATTAGATAGGTAACTAGACCAATTAGGACCTATTAGGACCAAAATTTAGGACCTATTAGACTTAACTAGACCTAATCAAGTACCAGGACCAATTATGACTCAATTAGAACCAGTTAGGAGGTCTAATTAGACTCAATTAGAACCAATTATGACTCTCGGACCACTTATGTTACCCATGACCCCTTAAGATAGTCTAGGACCACTTATATTACCCACAATCCCTTGAGACACTCTACATGACTCTTATCTATGTACATTATGACAGGTAATTATGACAGGTAATATGACCCATTGATGTCTTATCTATACCTTAGGACCTCTTATGTTACCTATGACCCCTTAAGACAATCAAGGACTGGACTTACATTACCCACAACCCCTTAAGACACTCTAGCTGTCATATTACCTATCCTAATAGGTCACATTAGGTCATATTCTAGGAAATAAGGTATACATCTTTAAGTTTTTTCTCTACTTATAGACCTAACTAGACCTATTAGGACCAAGTAGACCTAACTAGGACCTATTAGGACCAATTAGATAGGTATTAGG
This sequence comes from Chamaecyparis obtusa, assembly GCA_027943335.1. Classification (NCBI taxonomy): domain Eukaryota; kingdom Viridiplantae; phylum Streptophyta; class Pinopsida; order Cupressales; family Cupressaceae; genus Chamaecyparis; species Chamaecyparis obtusa. The sequence continues at coordinate 932,224 of BSBK01005294.1, forward strand.
TCTTTAACCAACATTAGTCTGACCAATTAGATATATTAGGACCTATTATGACCAATTAGACAGGTAACTAGACCAATTAGGACCTATTAGGACCAAAATTTAGGACCTATTAGACTTAACTAGACCTAACTGTACCAAGACCAATTATGACTCAATTAGAATCAATTAGAACCATTTAGGAGGTCTAATTAGATTCAATTAGAACCAATTATGACTCTAGGACCACTTATGTTACCCACGACCCCTTAAGACAGTCTAGGACCACTTATATTACCCACGATCCCTTAAGACACTCTACATGACTCTTATTTATGTACATTATGACAGGTAATTAGGATAGGTAATATGACCCATTGATGTCTTTTCTATACCTTAGGACCTCTTATGTTACCCACGACCCCTTAAGACACTCCATGACTCTTATCTATACCTTAGGACCTATTATGTTACCTACGACCCCTTAAGACAATCAAGGACTGGACTTACATTACCCACGACCCCTGAAGACACTCTAGGTCATATTACCTATCCTAATAGTTCACATTAGGTCATATTAGGAAATAAGTTATACATCTTTAAGTTGTTTCTCTACTTATAGACCTAACTAGATAGTCTAGGACAACTTATATAACCCACGATTCCTTAAGACAGTCTAGGACAACTTATATAACCCACGACCCCTTAAGATACTTTATAGTCCTAGATTATCTATACGTTAGGACCTCTTACGTTACCTACGACCCCTTAAGACCTCTTATTATAAATTTTTGACCCCTTAAGACCTAATTAGTATGTGTCTTAGGACTCTTAAGACCTAATAAGACCACTTATGTTACCCACAACTCCTTAAAACATGAGCTATGACCACTTATGTTACCCACGACCCCTTATGTAAATGCATTTTTAGTAAATATTAAAGTTAGTCCTATGACCCATTGATGTACATGTTAGGTTTCATTAATACATACTAGGATGTCCTATGACCCATTGATGTCTTATCTATACCTTAGGACCAAGTTTATTTATTTCCATTTTACATGCAGTTATAATGTTGTAATCAAGTGCTTAATTATTAACACTTAGCTCTTTCACATGTGATGTACGTCTAGATGGCCACTCAAGGTGCACCTCAAACTCCTGAAATTCATATTATTTTCCACATGGCTGACATAGAGATAGCTAGACTTAGACAGGCTATCGGTAGATCTAGTGGAGATGGTATATACAGAGACACATGTGCTACTATATTGACTAGTTTAGAGTCTATGACTAGTAGATTGAGGGCCCACACTTCATTTACACCTCAGGTAGTTGAGGCCATTTTTTGAGAGTTGAGGGAGGAGATCTTGGGTGATGTTTCCTTGGCGACGGTTCAGAGCCTCGTCTCCAAGGAAATCATCAAATGAGAGATGTCCCCACATTATGAGCATATGAGAGTGGTGAGGGCATATTAGGTCATATGCTGTGTGATCCCTTAGATTGCTTGTATGATTTACCCTTGACATCTTGCAACCCATGGTCATTATCCAAATAACGACCAAATTCCATTATACTTTGCACAACAGTTGTATGCTGAGTTCCATTTGGGACTCAGGGTCAACTATTTTGATATCCCACCTTTTTATGGTCAAGGGCTGGGTAGGGTTGCAGATCGCGATCAGTATCGTAGGGCTGATCGAGTTGTGCAGCCTCATAGATAGCTAGTTGGAGAGAGGAGTCTGACAGTGACACTGACGATGGCTGCTACTGCAGATAGGGTCATCATTGCTTCTCAGAGGGGAGTTCTAGACAACATAGGACAGATTGCTTCTACAGCCACATCGATCAGTTCTGATTCAGTGGGCAGATATGTTTTGACTAGACCGAGTAGAGCCAGATCATCTTCTGAGGCTTCATCTAGTAGTGCTATAGGTGTGAGTGATGAGATATATAGAACTGCTGGTCTTCCTGTGCCTGGAGAGATACGAGCATTGTCGGGTTATCAGACTACTTTAGATATGGCCCTTTACTTTTTGGAGGATCTCATGCAGGCCTATTCTCATATTGTTGACTCGCAAGGGATCCCTATACATTCAGTCAGGGAGTACATTTCACTTGCACGATGTTGGGATCTTTTCCTTGCAGGACCAAGCTTGAATCAAATAGTTGGGCTTAGACTCACAGGTTAGGCACTCAAACTTGACAAGAAAAACACACCAATTGATGAGGATAGAGAGAAATCCTCCTTCTTCTTTGAGCTCCACATTCACTCAGGTGGGTATTGCCTTATCTGCACACTCAAGACACCTCATGACAAAACCAAAGGCCTGCAGACAGATTAATGTGGAATAGCAATCAATCTCCTATAGGTATCTTGTACCCCAATGATAGAAAGTCTCATGCAATAGCCCTACTTGCATGGAATGAGACTGAGAGCTAGAGATCTATCCTAACAACAAGAAAGGGAAAGGGTGGGGCAGAAAAGAAATGATTTTAAATGGATTTGAAGGGACCCCTGAGATACCCTAAGTCTCTGATAGACCAGTGCCTTGTCCAATGGGCCATAGAGTCAACTACCTCACTGCAACAGAGCTATGAAACAAGAAGACAACACACTCACCTTGACCAAATCATACATTACCAAACCACTTGTGCACCTAGATATGCTATCACCTATCCAAAGAAAGACCTAGGAATAGGCAATACATTAACCAGCATCCACTGGAAGACAAGCATGATGCATCTTTGATACCTCAGCTCATACATATCCAAACACCAGTCCTAGACTCAGTTGCTTCTGTGAAAAACAACTCTACTGCAGACACTCACTGGAAATGCAAGTAGAAAAACTATAACACCCTTGATGCTACAATTAATAAGTCTAAAACCCAAATGGGGACAATCTGAGAGTAGAACAAATATATTGAAATCTTATACATAAGACAACTGTTACAATATGTACTATTTTCTCTGAACTAGCAATGAGAAAGAAGAACACCCTATATGCAGAGAGAAGGAGAAATCTATAGGAAAAAGACCCTTCACTTGGAACCAATTCTCCTCAAAAATTTGCAGAAGAAGGAACCCTTACAAAAATGAACAACTTGCAATTTATACCACTAGCTACCTTGGAATTCTCTAGGAGAATGCAACAAGCTACAAACAGCTAGGGCATAGGGTCTCAACTACCCAACCAACTCAAATAGTCACAAAATTTATTGCAGGGGAAGGAAGCATAAGCAGCCTAGAGAAAACAAATCTCTAGCAGATCAACAATCATGAAAATCTACGAGCTTAGCATAGTACACCAGGAATGCCATTAAAATTAGTCTAATCAGCCACCTGCAAACAGCTTCTCGAGCACAAAACCAAACTCCACTAGGTACAAAATCATCATGTAATCAACCACAGAGCCCCTGGACCACTTCCCAACAACCAAACCAATCCAATCAGACCGCTAAAACATTTAAGACCAGTCCTTCCTATTGCAAAAAACTCTCTGCAAGTTTGAATTTGAAAAGCAACGGTCACTTTACACTTCGCAGGTTTTATGTTCTTCAACCTATTTGCCCTTAGTCACGCAACCGTGTAGTCATCAATTTCACCACCACAGGAATCCGGGCTCACCCTATGCTTGGTCGCGTGATCGCAAGGCACCAAACTAACCCTTGTGATCATGCGACCGTAGTCTCCTAGCCACAGTCAACGGTCAAAAACCTCACAGGAAAAGTCCCTGGCAATGTCACTGCCACAACTCCGCAACCGCGACCATAGATGGTCAGTCGCATGATCGCATAGCCTGGGGGACGGGCTATGTGAACATGCGACAACCCACAAACTTTAACCTTGCTGCAACTGCCACCGCACAACTCTGCAACCACGTCACTAGACCGTTGTCGCATGATCGCAAGCCGTGGAAATGGCCCTTGCAATTGCCATATCACCACCCACCATCCAATCAAACATCAACACCTCAGCACACCCTGGCAAATGGACCCACCACCTGGAAAAGCTTTACACCTTTGGGAAGATCAGACGGTGGTCGCATGATCGCAAAGGGGAGGAATATTCCTCACGATCATGCGGCCACTATAGATCTCTTTTGCATGTTATTCCACTTAAGAAATATTGGGCCCACCATCTAGCGACATCGCGACTATGGAAAACTTAACCGCCAGCCAAGTCGCCAGATGCTAGGGACTTAACCGCTAGGATTCAGTGACTGAGAGAAGACTGCAAGTCGCCAGATAGCGAGAAGAAGACCAACCACTAGGCAACCGAACACCACTAAGAAGCTGGGACCACGCGGATAGGTGGCAGGCGGGTCGCATGATCACATGTCAAAAAAGTCTGACATGCGGCCATGCGATGGCCAATCAGAACACATCTCTACCTGTCGTCTGACACTGGGACCACCGTGCACTACAAATAGAATCAACGACAGGCACATGATCGCAAGGGGAAAGAATATTCCTTGCGATCACATGCTAACCGTTGATCTCCTTCCTTTGTCGCTTTGAAGAAACTATCCCGCTAACCGCCAGACATTCAGCGACTATGCGACAAACTGCTCGCCAAGTCATGAGATGCTAGCCGCTAACCGCCAGAAGAGAAGAGATCACATGACTACACAGTTGCCAGGTTGCTGAATAAAGACATAACCGCCAAGTAGCTGAGAAGAACATCACTGAGAGCTAATCAGGAAGAGCATGGACCCACCACCCATGTCAAAGTTGCGCAGTTGAGGGAACGCCAACAAATAGGGAACTGCGAGGTCGAAAACACACAGGGTTTTTGACAAAGCGGAAGACCGAAAACACACAGAGTTTTCAATGCCAAAGGATAAGCGCACAAAAGCAGGAAGCACAGGGTCAAAAACAATGAAGGTCAAAAACACACAGACCAAAAACATCATGTACTTTCAGAAAACACTGTGGCAGATTTTGAAAATGCTTCCCACGGACCTTAGAAATTGAATAACTTTCTGGGTTTTATGATTTAGCTCGTGAAATTTGGACCAGAGCAAGGTGACAACATGGAGAACACAGGGTAGGAGGCAATGAAGAACACTTGCAAGGAAAATAGGCCAATTTCACAAGATTTTGCTATGACAGAAAATTGGCCTAACACACGAGGTCCTATAGTTCCACCGACACATGATGCACCATCTACTAGTCAGGCACAGCATAGTGCAGAGCATCGTGCATAGGATAGTGCAGAGCATCGTACACCCATAGATCACTCTACAGCTGTAGAGCCCGGTATAGAGATTGGAGATGTACGCATCACCAATGAGGGCCTAGACGCTTTTGATGAGCAGTTGCATGGGTTGGGTTAGGTGGATGTTGCCACTGGTGGCGGGTCATTTATGGATATGTTATTTCATCCACATGGTTCAGATTCTACACCACTCCCCTTGCAGCTAGTGACACCCCTACACTCCTCATTACTACAGAGGTTCGAGACCTTAGGTGGTGTGGGTGATGCAATATCAGTTGATGATATGATGGTGCAGTGCGCTAACGATCCTCCTGCTCCTGAGACTCAGGTACATATAAAAATTTCTTTTCTTTTTTATTAGGAGTTTTAGTGAATAATTAATTGTACGTGTATTAATGTTTGTTTAATGCATAATATTTTGTAGGCACAATTAGCAGAGCATGTTACCTCTAGTGTGGGTTTAGAGAATCTTCCACATAATGTGACACCTACTAGTGGTCAGGTAAGTTTTAGATATATACATGTACATGTACATGTTTATATTTCAAGTACTTTACATAATATATCTACTATGCACATGTGTATATAACCAATTGTTGTACATTAAATTTGTAGGAGTCAGTCACTGCTTTACAAGTAGATGATACACCTACTAGTGCTCAGGTATGTTTTAAAAATATGTAAGTTTAAATATGCATTTATAATATTTTAATTATTTTGGATTATTATCATATATACATGCATTTATATTCGCAGGGCTCAGTTGATGTCTCACAGTTAGAGGATGCTCGTGGCAGTCACTCAGAGGGTCGCTCTGTTCGTATGCACCTAGATGACTCCCTAGTTTAGGACATGTTGAACATATATTTTATTTGAGACTTAGTTTATGATTTGAGACATACATATATTTGATTAGATGATCTATGCTTAGATTATATGAAATGAGACACATTTACTTGATATATATGATTAGATTAGATAGTTTTATTTGATTAGATGATATGATTAGATTAGATGGTTTTATTCCATTAGATGATATGATTAGATTAGATTGTTTAATTTGATTAGATGATATGATTAGATTAGATTGTTTAATTCGATTAGATGATATGATTTTTTTTATTAGATGATATATGATTATATTAGATGGTTTTATTCCATTAGATGATATGATTTTATTTGATTAGATGATCTATATGATATATGATTTGACTAGATGGTTTTATTTGATTAGATGATCTATGATTTTATTCAAGATTAGATGATATATATGATTAGATTAGATGGTTTTATTTGATTAGATGATATTAGTTTGATTTGTTTGAAAGATGATATATGATATTTGATTAGATGATCTATGATTTTATTTGATTAGATGATTTATTTAGATGATATGATAACTAATTTCATCATTTTTTAGTGTCTTAAGGGGAGGTCTTAAGGGGATCTATAATTAATATCATAAAAGATAACTTGTTAATACATGTAACTAATGTCCATAATAACTATTCTAACTAATTGTACAACTAACACATGTCATACTTGTAATATAACTAATTTCATCATTTTTTAGTGTCTTAACGGGAGATCTTAAGGGGATCTATAATTAATATCATAAAAGATAACTAGTTAATGCATGTAACTAATGTCCATAATAACTATTCTAACTAATTCTACAAAGTTAACACATGTCATACTTGTAATATAACTAATTTCATCATTTTTTAGTGTCTTAACGGGAGATCTTAAGGGGATCTATAATTAATATCATAAAAGATAACTAGTTAATGCATGTAACTAATGTCCATAATAACTATTCTAACTAATTCTACAAAGTTAACACATGTCATACTTGTAATATAACTAATTTCATCATTTTTTAGTGTCTTAAGGGGAGGTCTTAACTTGGGATCTATAATTAATATCATAAAAGATAACTAGTTAATACATGTAACTAATGTCCATAATAACTATTCTAACTAACTCTACAAAGTTAACACATGTCATACTTGTAATATAACCAATTTCATCATTTTTTAGTGTCTTAAGGGGAGGTCTTAACTTGGGAGTTATAATTAATATCATAAAAGATAACTAGTTAATACATGTAACTAATGGATAATAACTATATTCTAACTAATTCTAGAACTAACACATGTCATAAGTAATATAACTAATTTCAAGCATACATAAAATCTTTAACTAACATGAAATCTATAAAAATCATTGAATAATCAAAGTATACATATAAAATTCTATATATTAAAACCATTGAACCATCAAATAGGTTCATCATATATCAACAAATTATAGCCTATCATATGTTTAAATATATTAACAAAGTATAATAAAATTTAATCCACATATATCAAATAGGTCCCAACACAACAAATAAGTATACATGTATTAAAATTTTTAGACCAACTCAAGTGGTTCAAACCTTTCATGGAGAACCTGTAATATTCTCTTATGATCCTCACTATCTAGTCTCCACTTACGACATCCACGTTGAGATTTAACTGTATGAAGACAAATGGATGTGGCAACTACTAGGTGACTATATTGGAACACCTTATTGTCTAGTTCATAATCAACAAAGTGAATACCATGTTGAATTACTTTGATTTGTTTGAAATATGTTCCCTCTAAAACAACTGAACTTGCAAGTCACATATTTTAACAATATATAAATTTAAACAAACTCAATTTGAATTTTGTTAAAAGGTTGAAATTTAAAATTTACAAATTGAGTTCAATATATTGATGTAAACTAGATATACAAACCTATGGGGAACAACATTCCATCGCTTTCTTCAGGTTCAAGTAACTTCATCCTCTCTGCAGTACAACACAGTAAATAATAATCAACTCCTTCTACATTTCCACTCTCAGCAATCACTACATAGACATCTCCTGCACAATAAATTTTTATATATACATGTGTGAGATCTTAAAATAAATACTTAGTTCAATCTATAGATCTATCTATATCTATATGATCTATGCATGTGCAACTCAGTGTACCATATAATGTGAAATTTATATATATACTTACCAATTTTGACCAATCTTGAGATATGATCATAATCAGTAGAAATCAAAGGAACATCATCAAAGTTTTCATCTTTGTCTCTATCAAATGTATCAGTAACAACTAGTGGCACTAGATTCCATGCGCCCACATATCCACGATCTTGATTGATACATTCCTCATAATTGTTAGCAATGCAGTGACAACAAAAGCATGAGTAGTCCCTAGTGTTCAACATCCAATTGCGACAATTCGTAGTCATAACTAAATGCAAAGATCGCATTTTTTCTATCCTATTGCAACCATGCATAATTTTTCTATCCACACCTGAACAAATGCACATGTATTTAATACATTCTATATAAATATAATTTGAATAAAAAATATCATTAAAATTTTAATCACTTTCAAATAATTAAAAAATGTGTGCATACCTTTTATCTCCCAAAATTTTCTATATGGCACCGCCTGAGTCAATCCTGATGACGCATCATTCTCATTTGGTGTGAAATGTGTCTTGCACCATTCAACCACATCATGTGCATTTTTTATATGCACTCCCTTATAATTCATTTGATACTTTCGTATAGCACATTTGATGCAAGCTCCGGCACCATCATGTTCACCTTTTCCATGTCCACTCTCAAAGAAACTTCAGACATGTGGTATGTTTTCATTACGATGATATCTACATAGTGCATAAAATGGTCTTGATGATTTAAATTGCGCAGCACATCCATCTGACCAAACATAATGTTTATCAATTTTTATACCTCTTTCTTTCACATTTGCAAAAAACATCTTGAAGCAGTGTTCCACATAATGAATGTCATGCTCTCTATCATCACTTATATAAAAATGATATTCCTTTTTGATGACTCATGCTTCAAATGTGCTCTCAATACCATCCAAATCTAATTGTGCATGTCGATAACACACATGTACCATAATCGTAATTTGCTTTGAAAAATAGTATTCTGACTGAATTGCCTTTTGATGAACAAAAGAATAATTTTCTGCAAAATCAACAACTGATACAATAGTTCCAAGTGGGAAATTGTCTCTTAGTGTTTGAAATTGTTGTGCTTGCCACTTTGCAAAAAAAGCATGATGAATGTAGGGTTGAATCAATTTTTTAAATTTTTCCATAAAAACTTCAACATTTATCTCCTCTTCAACATATTCTAACCTTTTGGATTCTTTCCCAAATTTTGTTTCATTCTTTTTCATCTCATACTATTACCTACAATGGATGTCAACATAACTTTTCTTGTAATGGACTTATCTATAGTCTGAGATCGCTTCCCTAACTAGTTCAAACCTTTCTTAAGATTTTCAATCATATCAATTTGCATGTCAATAACTTTTCTCTTCTTTGATGATGTGTCTATACCCAATAATTTTAATGCCCCTTCCGACTTTTTGTCTATAAGTATAAGTGAAAGCAATTGAGCTTGTTCAAGTGTTTCAAAATTATCAAATTTACCCAATATTTCTCTTGCTATCATTTTCATTGATCTTTTCTTAGCAAGACTTAATTGTTGAGCATTAGCAAGTGATCTCAAAGTGTCCACATTCATTGTAAGTAAATGATCTAAGTTTCTATAACTAATATTTTTCTTTACACTTTGAGCTAAATTTAAAAGTTCATTCATACCAGTAGGAGCACGTGATGTTGACCCTTCTCCAACATCAATTGTTTGAGCCTCTCTAGGGAGTAATTCTGACCCTTCTTCAATGTGAAATTATTCTACTTGAATTGACCCTCCTACTTCAGCTTGTCTTTCAGCTTCTTTAGTTTTATGATAATATGCCAATGCAGCTTCACGATTTCTTTGTTCAGTACCAAGTGACCTTTTTCTAGAAGATTTACTTTGTCTTCCCTTCTTGTTCCCCATTTCTTCAAGCTCCAAAAAATATCTTCCACAAGATCGTCAACAAAAATTTCTTCTCCAAAAAATGCCTTCAATAATAGAAAATGCGAATTTATTAATTGCAATTTGATGTAAAATAGAAATGAAAAATTTTACTTTTATACCATTTTAAAAAAATATTCTAATGGCCGACTAGGATGCTTCGTGTGAAGTACCCTTGGGAAAAATTTTGGCCACTGGAATTTTCACTCAGGGGGCTTCGTGCAAGGGGTCTTCGCACGAAGACCCCCAGGTGGCTTCGTGCGAAGACAGTCTTCGCGTGAAGCCAAAAAAACAAAAAATTGCTCTTAGAAAACAACTCAACTGCAGAAAAATGGTCTTTCGGGGCCTGAAACAAGGACTAAACAAGATGATTTTTTCAAACAAATGATGTCAAAAGATGCTATTCAGAATAAGCTTTCTAATGAATATAATTTTAATACATATTGAGTTTATTATCACTTTTAAATATTACTTTAACTAAACATAGGTTGTTTGGTCATTCAACAACCTGTCTTTTCATGACTTCGGGAAAAATAGTAAATGACAAAAAAAAAATTATGAAAAATATGTAGGAAAAGCGTATTTGTGTTACCTTTCTATTAAAATAAAATAAAAAATATTTCGATATAACTAGATCAAGTTAGAGCGATCCAAGTGACCTTATGTCTAGATTATAGTTACTGTCACTTTAAAACTTAATAAACTATGAAATATTGATCCAAAATGAATAAAACCAATTGTATCCTTTAGATATTGAAGTTAAAAATATAATCTCAAAAGAATTACATCATTATCATATTTTAAAAAAAAGTTATGCTAATCCAAGTAACAGTACCTCCTTAAAAACATAGTTTTTTCACGCAAACCACTTTTAGAAGGAGAAGGAAAAATGAATTTAAATGATTTTTTAATTTATTTTTTTAAAATATATTAAAAAACCAGAAACAAAAATCTAAAAGACTATAGTTTACATCATCTTCAAATTCTTAATAGTTTTGCAGCAACATGTGTTTGAAAGTGAGATTTTTTCTCAAAATTGTGATCTCTATGTCAAAGTTGGCCAAAAAGTGGGACTCACTATTGTGGGACCACCCCTAATGACTTATTATCTTCCTTATTCTTCCAAGTCTTTCTGATTTCTTTCCTGGTCTCTTCTACATTCACAATCTGCTTTCCTTTCCAGTTACTTGACTAATTTACCAATTGGTTCCTTGACCTGCAATCCTTTTCTAGATGTCCAATCTTGTGACAATGAAAACATATCATACCAGTTGATCTCTATGGTCTAGTGTTTCCTCTTGTAGTCCTCATTCTGCAATTCATATCCATGTGTCCATAGTTACCACATATTGATCATGTGACATCAAATTGCCTCTCCCTTTGGTAAGGTGTATTCTAGTTGACACTAACCTTTGATTGTTCACTCTTGATCTACACTCATCATCTTTATGACCATATTTGTTGCAATTGTAACAGTGATCAGTAAATTTAATAGCTCTACTACTAGATCTAGATCTAGATCCAGATCTATAATCATGAGTAGTATGACCATACTTATTGCAATTATAGAAATATCTATCAAAAGTGTTAGACCTATTCATAGATCTACTTCTACACACATTTGCAGTATGACCTGCCTTGTGACAATTGAAACATACAGGCTTGTAGTCTTTCTTAGTAGAAGTTATTTGTGTTACCTTTGGCAAAAACTTTCCTTCTTTATTGATCTCTTTTGATCTAAATGATTCACCAACTTTCAAAGTAGTAAAATAGGTAAATCCTAGGCCTGTGGTCTCTTTGCTTCTTCTTTGATTTTTGAGTTTCTCATCAATTTTTACAGTACTTTCATTGAATTTATTCAATAAATCATTTGCAATCTTTTGTTTTGCCTTTAATTGCTCATTCTCATTTCTCAGTTTCTCATTCTCCCTTAGGAATTTTTTATTTTCTTCATTTGTATCATGTAATGTGTCAACCTCTTTTCTTATCTTGAAAAGTTCATCCTCTACAGCTTTCAATGCTTCATCTTTGGCATTTAGGGAATCTTTTAAATTTTTCATTGTAGTCTCGTTAGACCTCCTTGCTTCCATCTCTTCACACATTTTGATTGATTGGGATTCAATCTCTCTCTTAAGATTTTTCTTGTCTTTATGTAATTGTTCATTCTCCTTAGCCATGGATTCTAGGGCTTCTTCAAATTCCTCAAATCCACTCTGCTCAAGAAATTTCTCAATGTAGTCTTGACTCTCATTTAAATGTTCAACAAGCTCTTGTTTCTTGGCCAAATATTACTTCAATAGATCTTTCAATTCTGTGATAACCCTTTCAACTTCATCAAGTTGTCTCTTGTATCTCAATTCTCAAACCCTCCATATTCTCCTTAAGGATCTTCCCTAAGCTATTAGGCTTCTTCAAGGGAACAAGGCTCTGATACCAATTGTTAGTATTATAAGGCACTGAGAGGGGGTGGTGAATCAATACATCCAAAAATATGAAACTTTTAATAATTATCGTCCACAATAACCAACATGCAAATGCTAATATAACAATGAAGCATAACATATAAATAATTCACACACAATGAACACAAGAGAATATTTTTTTCCATGGAAACCCTTGTTAGAGGGAGAAAACTAGGTGTGGGAATGATGCCCATAAATTTCACTAGCGCACTGATGAAATATGTCCTGTTAGGAGCAATTACAAAACCTTTCTGAAGTTATACATGGTTAAGAGTACTTATAGCCCAATTAATAACTACAATAATCTTGTTAAAGACTACCCTATCAAGGGATTTAAAAATCCTTCTAAGATTTCACCTTGTTAGAGGATTTATACTTCATATCCTATTAAAGATCTTACACACCATGTTAGAAGTGACCTTTTTAAAGGATTTAGCTTGCCAATCTATTAGAATCACCAAGCAAAGAATGACCTGATGTTTGCACTCAATGCATGATAGATCCAAGGTATTTCTGATCAATTGTGCTTCTCTGAACACTTTACTGCCTCTATGCTATCTTCAAAAATCTTTGTCAGTCACCACATACCATTGCAACAATATACTTAACTATTTTCAAGTAACCATTTATATACTTGCTCTAGGTCGGTACTAGAATCCTAAAACATTTTACAAGTCAACCCTCAAATCCAACTTAACATAAGAGCAAGCGCGCCAAAATCAAAATTCAATATCCTTGATGTCGGATCAAAACATCAAAACTCGAAAAACATGTCAGCCAACCACTTACATTTGACTGCAACATCGATCTAACCAATTGTATTAACTGGTACTTTGTTCTAACTGTCAATATCACTTCAATCCTTAATAAATCAGTCAAATCTTCAAACTAACTGATGTGATCATCGAAGTAGTCAAATATACCTCTATAGATAATGTCCATACGATCACACACCTTAAATTGATCTCTAGCTCTAGATCTAGTTGTCTAAGTCCTGCATACTATTTTTTTACCAATTGACTGAACACTTAAATGCTTCTCCATTTGATCCTTTAATACCATTGGTAAATTTGATCTCTTGACATCAATAGAACATGTTGCTAGCAATGACAACACCACAATGCACTCATGTCACCAAAACACATATCACCTTCATCAAAATGCCAACAGTTGATTCATGTAATATGATTATGGTTTTGTTTATTATGATATAATATTAGATATATAACATAAAAATATTTATTGCATTAAATATAAATAATAACTTTTCATTAAAAAAAATTATTTTGGCAAAACTCAGGTCTTCCAAAAGATGAAGATGATCCTTAAGATACAGACCCAAAATATGTTGGTTCTGGTCCAGTTTACATGGCAGAGGATGATGATGATGTAGATACAAAAGACACCAAAATCGATGATGATGATGATAACGATGATGATCATACTAATGATGACTGCAGTGGTGATGATGATGATGAGGTGGTTGTTGCTAGTATCTAGTAGCATTCATGATCATATAGACTACATTATGGATGATTGTTGATCTATTGTTATGATGCCACTTTTCATGGTTATTATCATATGTATCATTTTCATGGCCCACACTACCATATTATGGAGTTAATACATTTTGACATGTATCATTTTCACTTATATTGTTTGGACATGTATCATCTTGACTTGTATTCTTTTTAGTTACATAATTTATCATTTTTACTTATATTATTTGTACATGTATCATTTTGACTTATGTTGACTATTGGACATCTATCATTTTGACATGTTTCTAATCTACTAGCATATTGGACTTTCACTTGCTTTAGTTATCTATGATGACCAAGTATCAGTATTCACTTGTCAATTTATATACATTGAAAGTGGTCAATGATTTTTTCATGAATATTTATTACGTGTGATGATTAATTTTCTGCTAAAGATGGATGTTGTCAAATTTAATTAATTTATAAATATTTTGATGTGCACCTTCTTGGTCTCGATATTGGTTTCATGACTGGAATAAAATATATTAAAATAATAAGAAATGAAAGTAAAATAAGAAGCATTTTTAGAAGTAAAAAATGAAGCCACAATAAAAGCCAAACTAGAAACAATCTTGGAAGCAAAAACAAAAGCATTTCAGGCAGCAAACAAATGAGTAATAATGGAAGCAATTTTAGAAGCAACAAAAGAAGAAAATATGGAAGCAAATAAGTAAATTTGGTAGAACAAAATGGAAGCAAAAAAGGGAGCAAAAGTGGAAGCAAATTAGAAGCAACATAATAAGAAAAATCAGAAGCAACAGTGGAAGTAACAAATGACATCATAATAGGCATCAAATTGGAAGCAAAAATTGGTCATAATAGAAGCAAAATCAGAAGCAACACAAGAAGAAAAAATAGAAGCATCACTGGAAGCAACACCAGAAGCAAAATGCGAAACAAAACTAGAAGCAAGATTAGAAACAACAAATGGCATTATAATGGAAGAAAAACTAGAAGCAAAACTTGAAGCGAAACCAGAAGAAACAAACGGTGTTATAATGGAAGCAAAAATAAAAGTGAAACTAGAAGCAACAAATGGTGTTATAATGGAAGAAAAACATGAAGAAAAATTGGAAACAAAAGGTGAAACCAAACTGGAAGCAAAACCAGAAGCAACAAATGGCATTATAATAGAAGCAAAATAGGAAGCTAATTTTGAAGCAAAAATAGATGTTATAATAGAAGAAAATCTAGAAGCAAAATGGGAAGCTAAACTTGATGTAAAATGAGAAGCAACAAAGATGTTATAATAGAAGCACAACTAGAAGTAACACAAGAAGAAAAACTATAAGCATAACAAGAAGAAGAACAAGAAGCACAATTGGAAGAAAAATCAGAAGCAAAATCTGATGCCGAATCCAATGTCATACCCATTGCCAAGCAGATGCAATTGGTTGGTTCTTTTCTCGGTGCAACAAATGGCGCATGCAAGGTTGTGGTGCAACTGTCAGCGCCAAATCCAACCCAACCTATGGTGTTAACTACGGTGCTAAATAGGGTGTTGAGTACTTGATGTGTTTGGGTGCCGACTTTTTCACCAACACAGAAGTTCATTTTAGATCCAAAATTGCACTAAAATCTAGCACTAATTTAGGCGCTATTTGCATGTTCTTCTTGTAGTGAAAATAATATCCTCCTAACTTTTAGAAGGAATGAAAGGATGAGCAATTATATTGAAATTATTCTTTCCTCCCTTTTAATGCTTTGACACCAATTAAAAGTATCAAACATTTACTAAACAAACAAAGTCTTCATCAATACACATCTAAATGCAATGAAACACCAAAATTGCTTGTATTGATTAAGAATGCAAAAAGTTTATTTATACAAAGTATGAACTAAAAATTGAAGTAAATAAATACTCCCTAATAGGTGATAACAAAATTCTAACAACTAACAAATTGGTTTAAATAAATACTCTCTAATAGTAGATTTAAGTGTTAGGAGTAGCATGCTAAAATAAGTTACCTTCAATTATGTTTTCATGATGGATTTTGCTATGATTTATTGTTCTATTACATTTCTAAAGGTTACATCACCACTATTATGAAATTCCAAAAGTATAATCTTTTCAAGTCAACATTTTATTTCAAAATTAGCCTTTTCCTTACTAGAGGTGAACTCTCTTCTCTAATCAACCATAATTATAGTGGAGGTTAATAGCTACCTAGGACTTGACTTAGATGAGCCCTTTTACAACATAATACTTTTCCCCTCCTTTTTGTGTGCAAGTTGCAAAGAGAAGACCAAGACATATAGTTCCTGATTTTGAATAGGCAAAAACTCCTAGTCTATTGCTTCGTAGACCAACACTTCTTCATTAGAAATTCAATGGAATGATCTACAGAACATCCTGATATGAAATCCATAGTTTTCATCTAATGAAGAAGTCTTCAGATCTAGGGTGCCTAGTTTCATTGGCTTCCACTTTCAGACTCAAAGTTTAATAATAGATTCCTTTCTACGTCTCATTTCTAGATCTGAATATACAGTTTTATATCATTCTATTTATGTTAATTATTGTCAATTTTATTTTCTTTTACCTAATTCTTATATCATTTCATTATCCAGTAAACAAAATCTGTGCCATAAAAAATAAGACTCAACAACCTCATATAACTCAAAATTTGCCATATAAAAAAATACAATAAAATACTTTAAAAAAAATCAACCCACACTATCAACCACAAAAATCTACAACACAATTTTGTTTTAATCCTTGAGAACTTACTCTTTCCTCCTTTTTAATGCTATGATACGTCCAATTGAAAGTATCAAAAATTCACAAAAACAATATCTTCATCAATACACATCAAGATGCAAGAGACACCCGAAAACTGCTTGTATTGAATATGAATGAAGAAAGTTTATTCATACATGACGCTCTAAAAACAACTAACAAAACTAACAATACAATGTTTATTATCTTACCGTTAGAGCGACCAATCTTTTCGTGATTCTAGGCATGCTATTCTACAGCACATTTCTAGTTTTAGCAGAATAGAATCCTCTGTTTCAAATACAATTTTCTCAGTAGCAGCAGCTGGCAAAGACATTTTCCCAGATTCCACTTTACAATCACAGCATCCAACAACTAAATGGATCAATCTAAATTCAGATTGAAAGAAAATCGTCCTCTTCTAGTTCAACTTTCTCTGCAAATGATGGAAAAAAATCGTCATCTTCTGATTCAACTTTCCCTCCAATTGGTGAAATCTTAGTGTATCTGTAGAACTTGGCAACCACCAGAAAAATGAAGAAATTAACAAGATTGATCCCTGCCAAGACCCAGTAAAATAAATCCAGCCGGCTCTCGTTTAAATTGTTTCTGAGCCACCCCTTTTCCACTCCACCTGTAGTTCTCCCAATGATATCAACAATTGCGGTGCTCAACCAGTTTCCAATACCAATTTCGCTTAGAAACAGAGCGCTGCTTAAGCTCCTGGTCCCATCTGTGGCCTCATCATAGAAAAACTCTAATTGGCCGACATAAGTAAAAACTTCAGCAGTGCCCATCAGAAAAAACTGTGGCACAAGCCAGAAAACAGACATGGGCAGCGGTATATGAGGGGCTCCAATGTCGTGAGCCTTGTGTATCCGCCTTTTTTCTATAGTTGCTGCACTTATCTGTGTAACAGTGGAAAACGTTTTCATAAGATTCAGAACATCAATTATCAAAAATTGCATCTTGAATAGAAGTTTTCATACCATGGCAAATATGGAAACAAATAGGCCAATGGCGATTCTTTGTAGTGAGGTGATGCCGCGTTCGATTCCAGTCACCTTCCTGAGCATGGGCACAACGATCCTGTCGTAGAAAGGGATAAGAAAAATGGCGTTGAGAGTGGCAAACAGAGGCAGAGAAGCAGGCGGGATTTGGAAATTGGGAGAGAGATTGCGATCCAGTGTTATCCCCTGCGCCACAAAGTATGTGGCGAGCTGGGCGAAGGAGATTGAGAGTGCAATTGTGGATGCCCACACTGGAAGGACTCGAACTAGTGACTTCAGTTCTTCCACCTGTGTAACGGTGCACACTTTCCATCGGCTGATCTCTCTTCCTATGCTCCTGTAATCCCTTGGAACAAGTGCTGCTTTGTCAAGGAAACTGCGAAACAAATCAATTTTCAATTACAGATCTTCTTAAGAGCTCAAATTCCAGTTGTTTAGGTGATTTAAATCATAATAAACCATAATATACCTGTACTGATGAGTATGAGCAAGTTTCCGAACACCTTCAATGGCAGATGCTTCACCTTTCACTTCATATAAAATATTATTTTCATTAGCTTTCATTCTCCATTTCCTTATAGATACAAAGAACACTTGTACAAATCTTGTCAGAGGACTTCCAGTAGGATACTTGAACCTGTAGAAAGGAGCTCCACACGCAAAAACAACTATAGATACCAACATGGCTCCTGTGGGAACCCCAAATCCCCACACCCATCCATAATTGTCCTGAACATATACCAGCACTGTTATGCCTAGCAGTGCACCGATGTTAATGGCAAAGAAAAACCAGTTGAAGAAGGAGTACTTTCCCTTTCTTTCCTCCTCATCTGTTTCATCAAACTGATCTGCTCCAAAGGAGGAGACACAGGGCTTGATTCCTCCTGTTCCAAGTGCAATTATGTAGAGAGCAACGTATAAAAAAGCAATCTGGGGTTTGGAAGCTGGCTGACATCCACTTGCAGTGCATTTCGGTGGCCTGAGAGAGCTTATTGATGCATTTAGGAGCAGCATAATCATCCCCTGTAAAACTCAGAAAACTTATAAGATTGATTTTTTCAACAAGGGTGCTAAACCATTTATAATGACCTTAATCCTACCATATGGGTACCTTAACTGACCAGTGATTAAAATTAGTTGCCAATATAGAAGCTTAATATAAGAACTTAAAGGGTGGTAATAACTGGGCAAGCTGAATTATTCCTTACCACAGCATAAATGCAAGAAAAGATAATAATTGTTTTGAAGCGTCCCAAATATGCATCAGCAAGGAAGGCTCCAAGTAGTGTGAGCACAAAAGCAGTACCTATCCAGTCTGTAACAAAAGTAGCAGCATGGGGTAGGCTCTCATGCATCTCAGATATCACATATGAGAACATGTTCACAGCAACAGAATAGTATGCAAGCCTTTCTGCCACCTCATTCACTGCAAAGTATCACAAATATTCAACATCGGTATCAATTCATCTAATTATAACAGAGCAGAAACACATTTAAATCACAGGTCCATTAAAACTGTATAGACTGACAGAACACATTCAAAGTAGTTAAAATCACAATTCAAAACTCAAGAAAATCAGAGACCATGTAAAGATTCTGTTGTTGAGTACAGTGCTAAGCTGCTAGTCCACACAAAAATGATTCAAACTTGCTGTCATTTGTTTAATGTTGTGCACAGAGGCACAAAGCATGTGATTTGTTTGGGTGGTGACGGAAAAAACCTAGGAAGTTGTCTATATTACTTGAAACCAACCATTGCTTTGGTTACAGAATGGGCTAGTCTACTATACCTATAATGAAAGGTGATGCCTTCCATCTCCCTGTTCTTTTCTTCTCAGCCACATTCCCTTTCAAGTCATATGCTATATGTGGAACATGCACAGATAATTTTTCCCTTGACTCCATTGCCTGCAATAATTTTAAAAAGGGGTCATGAATCATGATAAATTGAAGTCCATAGAACTTCCATATCTGGTATTGATATATTTGAGATTTAGGGTTGTTTGAAGCATCCAATGGATAGCTTTTGCTTTATCTCAGTTTTCTGCAGATAATCTCAAAACAAAAAGTTAAAGAAAAACATCATCAATTTATGTCCATAAGCCTAACCTTGAGCTTGGATGATTAATGTCAAACCTTAAGAGTTTGAAGGTGGTATTCTTCTTCCCCAATAACAAGGCTTAATAAAGCATGCTGGAGTTGAACAAAATATCTTGTTGCATGGATGTATTTAAAGGAATGCAGAGATAATTTGAGAGAAATATTACAGAACCTCAGAGAGCAGATGCCATGGACAAACACAAGCTTCCAAATGGTATATTTGTATGAATGTAAGAAATATATTCTTTTTCGGCTCATCTCTTTGGCTTGCATACCTTCCACATGTCAATGAAGCCAAAGACAACGCTTAAGATGTATATATAAATCTCAGAGTAGGACAAGTTGTGCCTTACATCTACTAACTAAATACACAAATATTTCAACTTTAGTTTTATGTCTACTAATGATTGACATAAGTGTTTTAAATCTTCTGTATTGTAACAATATGTGCTTGAATTCTGTATGTTGTCTCCATATTCTCAAACAAACATGCTGATGCTGGAAGTGCATTCCATGCTCTTGAAATCCATTTGACTTGGCTGGTTATGAGAACGAAATGATGTATATTTAAAACCATTGCAGGCTTTTCTTAATTTTAGTGATGGTCAGCTTGTAAGGCTGTATTCCCAGCTTTTACACAGGGCAGAAATTAAAAATTTCCTAAAATACAGATTCTCTGTAGTATTCTTAAAGTGGTGTAAAACAAATTGATCTTATGAAAAAAATGTATGCTTACAAATTTTAAGCCTATAAATTATACTTTTAAAATAGGAACATTTGAAAAATATACATGAAAACTGATGATTGCTTCAAATTATTCTCGAGGAAGTTGATGTGATTCCATTCATGTCTTATGGATGAAACTGTCGATCTTATTTTTATAATAAACGTTATTCCCTGAAATCCATTTCAAGATCTCATTAAATAATTTGGAATATTCATTGAAAAGGATTCATCATCTCCCAAAAATAATTTTATGTTTGTTTATTTTGAAATTTGTGCAGGACTTCGTGCCTCGTGGCAGACATTAAAGCAAGAAAGAGTTGGGCCCACTTGTTCTACCAATCATCACATGGTAAGATTTTTAAAGAGGACAAATATAGTGAAAATATTTTATAGATAATTCAATAATATAAATCTTAATTCAAAATAGAAAGAATTTAATCAATCTAATTTAATTGTTTTAAATATATTTATACAAAGGTCAAATATTTTATAAAATGTTATTGTAATATGTGGTTGGTGGGCCCGCTCTCAAGTCAAATTCAAGCATATATAAAATACATTTGATTTTGTAAATAAAAAGATTACTTCTAATTGGTTTTTTAAAATATATTTTACTCTATTTATTAATTTATTAGTTCAATTCAAATAAAATAAAATAAAATATTTACAGTTTTCGTTTGGTTTCTTAATAGTTTTGTTGATATCTTTAATTGTCATGATGATTATTTTCATACCAATCTAATTAGAGTATATGATTTTATTTGTGCTACAATATTTTTCATGGAAGTCCTTGTTTGTATTTTATGTTTAGGTAAAATTTAATTATATTTTATTTAAAAGAGCATTTCCAATATATGAAAGGCTCGCGTGCTCTCAAATATATAACATGACAAGTGTTAGATAAAATGACACTTCAAAAACTTGTTATAATGGTAATATATTTGTTTGGGATGTCACTATTATTTGGAATGCATTTCTTGAGCATTTCTAGCAACCTCATAGAAGGAAATAAGATCTTTGTTACAGTGGCAACGTGTTTCTTTGGGATACCACTGTCATTTGGCAATAAGTGACACTTGGTAGGAGGACCAAGTCAAACAACAACCACTTTGAAATGACTCCATCAGAGGAATCCAACTAACAAGAAAATGAAGACCAAATGGTCTACAAAAATACCTACCAACTTTACTCATAAGGTAGGAAAAATCTTCTCAACGACTTACACAAGCATTTGCAAGTGTTAAAATTCACTTCAAGACTCCTCAAGCAAGGCTATCAAGACATGATTATTTGACATCAAACCATTGGAATTAATCATTCCAATTGGTTCTTGAAAATGTCAAGTTTTAAAATTAGTATTTTTTAGTCATTTAAAGTTCTTGTAAAGGGGGATGAAGTTTTCATTTCATCATATTTGTTTCTTATGGAAGCGGAATTTGACAAATGCATATTCAGCGAAAAGCCCTTTCTGATACTATGCCAACTTGAGTATTGTGTGTATATAGGTTTGATCTCATCTTAGAGCATTTTTCAGTCATTTAGTGTAGATATAAGTGGAAATAGGCTATATAGAGAGAAATTGATTATCAAATAACTTTTAAAAGGCAGCTCAAAATTGAGCAATAATTTTTTTTCAAAAGTGCATGTTTTGACGTTATCTACGCAATTGACTTTGATGCCTTGTAGAAAGAACTAAGTTATAAAGTGTCAAAAATTAGGGGGTGGGCATGACCTAATATTGAATCAAGGGGGGTATCTTGTGTCGTTCCTATGAACACTTTTGTGAGTCATGTTATTAGTTCACTTTCATGCCTTCTTTACTATCATTTCTATCGAAAGGTGTCTTGAGTCACATGTCTTCGAGAATTTTCATGAAATCATGTCTTTGAACACTTATGTGCCTACTTGAGCACTATATGAGGATGAACAATGTAGTCCATTAACATGCATTGAGGGGTGAACCCACAATAGTGGGCAACAATTTTTTGGAGGAAGCAATTCCTCCCAAAATTTGCGAAGGGGGAGGATTTAGTTGAGTACTTTCAAGAGAAAGTACTTTCAAGAGAAAGTACCCAACACTTTGGATCGCAAGTAACTTACTTTTGATCAAAAGTCTTTAATTATTTTCAATCAAAAGTAAGTAGTTAATGTTTTGGTGGGGTTTTAACCCCGCCAAAACCATCATTTTCATAGTTGTGCTCTGGGTTTCAATGGAGTGGAAAGTGGGGCATCTAACTTTCAAACGTCATCTTCAGAGGTATTTCACTGTGTATACCTTCTCATTTTACATTATTTATTCTTTTTAATATATATATTCATGTACACACACACACACAGAGATATATATATATATATGTGTGTGTGTGTGTGTGTGTGTGTGTGTGTGTGTGTGTGTGTATGTATGTATGTACGTAGGTATGTATATATATATATATATATATATATATATATACATATATGTGTGTGTGTGTGTGTACATGTATATACATATATATACATACACACACACACACACACACACACACACATATACATATATGTATAAATACATATATACATATGTATACATACATATATATGTGTATGTATGTATATATGTATATATGCACACACACACACACACATATATATATACATGTGTATGTGCATATATATATATGTACATGTATATACATATGGATATGTACATGTATATATACACATGTGTATGTGTGTGTGTATGTGAATATATACATATGCATGTATATATGTATGTATGTATGTATGTGTATGTGTGTGTATATATGTATATATGTATGTATTTATGTATGTGTGTGTGTGTGTGTATGTATGTCTGTATGTATATGTATATATGTGTGTGTGTGTGTGTGTAAAGGATAAAATAGTGTATGGGGTCCTAGGGCATTGGCTTGCACATAAAAGAGACCCCAAAGCCAATATTTACACTTACATGAAATTGTATTGATATAGAAAGTAAATGTAGATGATTAATATTGAAATTAAGAAATAAAGGTACTTACCTCTGAAAAAGAACCGGCTGAAAACCCTGTCAAACGATCTCAAAAATTGTTGATTTCTCATATTCTATACTGAAACTGCGAGATCTACAAAACCCAAAAATCTTTTTCCGAGATTGAATCAGGTCGATGTTGGGTCAAAATCAAGGTTGTACTTGACTAGGTCAGGTTCGAGGTTGTACTTGACCAGGTCAGGATCAAGGTTGTACCTGACTAGGTCAGGATCTACATTTTTATTCTGAAGGTCGATTTTGACTTTGTTTGCAAATCCCAGAAGTTCGGCGAAAAGGGTATCCAAATCCGCTCTTAGATCCAAAATTCCTCACCTATACCTACAGAAAAATGGTTTTGTTTGTTGGGGGGAAGGGGTTTGCCTCAGTCAAACCCCAATTTAGAAATTAACCTTGAAATTGAATTGAAATTGCTGGAATAAACAAAGTAAATGGAACAATTCACCTTGCTTGAGTTGAAACCCTTGTGGAGGATTCGAATCCTTGAATCCACAAGAATGGATAAATGTAGAATCAAATGTAGGATGTCTCCAATCAATTGTCTTTAAATCTTCAACATCAATCTTGAATGGATCTTGGAGTAGGAAGAGGCTTGAATGAATGGATATTCAATAAGAGGGCTCCATAGAGCTTGAATCCTTCAATGGCTTCCAATGGATCTCCTTGATGAATTGGATGCTTGAATGCTTGAAGGCTTGAATGCTTGATCTTCTTGCTTGCTTGCACTTGAGAGCTTGAGAGATGGATTGCAAAACTTGATGGAGAAAATGAGAGAGGAAGGCTCCCTTTTATAGTGATCTAGGGCACAAGAGCGGCCTCGTAGAAAACAATAATTAAGGGCCCATGGCACAAAACTCTAGAGAGGTGCACATGGAGAGGAAATTAAATTAAAGTCTTAGCACAAAACTCTAGGAGGGGACCACCCTTAATATAGAAATAAATTAATTATTTAAGAGCCTTGTTACAAAATTCGAGGTAAGGCCAACCCCAAAGTTAATTTGAGTATTAGGCACAAAACTCGAGAAAGGCTAATCTCCAATAATAAATTAGGAATCCTATACAAATATCAAGAAAGGTCCACCTCAAATATTAATTTGAGAATTCAACACTTAATCTGAGAAATAGTGGCCCCGAAGAGGGAAAATGCAAGATTTTGATGAAATCCTGAAACTTGAAGCAAACCCCAAAGATCCCGGACCATAGGGTCAAGATCGAGCTCAAACATGACTAGGTCAGGGTTGAGGTTGATCCTGACCTAGTCAGGATTGGGGTCGACTTTGACCCCATAAGGTCGACTTTGACCTTAGGGTCAAAAACCTCAGGTTCATGGTCTAGAATGCAAGGAAAATACTAGGAAGAGGTGGAAAATGGGGTAGAACGGGGGGAAAAGCCAGATCCAAGTCAAATATCCATTCAAGGTGTTCGACATGACCCCAAACCACTTACTCAAAGGGCTAAATGCTCTTAACATGGAAGTGCTTCCATTTTAAGACGATACATTAAGCCCCCACTTTAGCAAGAGTATGGACTCGATGCAAACTCTTGGTAAAGGAGATCATAAAGAAAAAGATAATCTTATTGAAATCAAAAGGGTCAAAGGAATCCTCAAGCCCCTAGAGACTCGATTCTTCGTCAACTCCAAGATTGCAATAAGAGAGACATCACTAGAAAAAGATAGAAGGGGAAGAGAAGAGTGGCTAGCTCACCCAGTAAGATGTGTGTATCTCACTGTGAACCACAAAGAGGATAGGATGGCCCACCAAGAAAACACTTGATAGTCACCCCATAAATTTGTGCGCCTTCTGGCGGCTTTGTGCATGTATGTAGTGTGTCTTCTGATGGCTTTTTATAAAGTACCCATGGATCCACCTTCTTGTATCACCATGAATACAAAATGCGTGTCTCCTCAAGATTTAGCAACTTATGTGCATTACCTTTGGAAGATTTAGCATATTGGAAATGTGTGTCCTTTTAAGATTTAGCAACTTATGTGCGTTACCTTCCAAGATTTAGCATATTTGAAATTGGAAATGCGTGTCTCTTCAAGATTTAGCAACTTATGTGCATTACCTTCCGAGATTTAGCATGCTACAAAACAAAAGGTTAGAACAAAAATGCATAATATAGAGTGAGGGAGGCCGTATATATGCCCCCTTCCTTAATATGGAAAAAACATACTATTTTGACATGTTAAGGAAAGAAAAGAACAAGGATAAAGCCCTCTTCAACATCAAGACAATATCTTTAGACAACACCCAATCCGAGCCAAGAAGGTCACAACTCCTATGAGGCCATGGAAGGGATGAATGCAAAGAGATATCATGCAAGAAGTGAGAAAGTAACCCTTGTGAGGGATAGCACATTGTTCACCTTCCAAGGTGAGATATATCAACCATGGAAACCCAATGTCAAACAATGAAATAGGTTGTGATCAAGGATATAGATCCTTAATGCAAACCAAAATGTTCATGTAGGATTGGATATCACATAATAGATAGATATTACTTAACCAAGGAAAGAGGTGAATCCCGGAAAGATAGAAAAGAAGGAAATGACATCCTTGCCCCCCAAGTGTAGGAACAAGGATGGAAGGAGACCTATTATATTGCTCGCAACACTATGCAAGACAACAAGCCCCCAAGTATTAGGCTACCATTGTTTACATAATGTGGAGCTCCATAATAGGAATATGAATGTTATTTAGAGAAAATAGGATTTAAATACAACTCATTGCCACATGATATATAAATAACATTACTATCAATGAGTTGCCTAATCTTATAATGTAAAGCTTGACATTCATTAGTAGAGTGATCATGAAATCTACGATATAAAAAAAAAGGAAGAGTCTTCAAGTGTGGACTACGTTTCTTTTTGCGTTTAGGTCTAGGAATCATCTTAGCACGAAGGAATTTAGGCTAAAGAACTTCTTGGTCAAATTTCTTCATAGTTTTATCATGTTTTGAAGTGTTATTTGAGATGTTGTTAACATTGATTTGTTGTCGAGGATTAAATCCTAATCCATGATAAGAATGCTCATGCCCCCCAGTGTGTAAGGGCATTTGAATTCCCTATTTATGCTGACCACATCCTTGAGCATTAAATCCTTGTTTAACTAGGAAGTGATAACTAGGACCATAACGAGAAGCCATATCAAAAGAAGTCAATGGAACTTCAGTAGTCACTATATCCTCATTAGTAGGTTTGATAGGTTCATTGTGGGTGGAAGCAGAGACAAAGTTATTACAAAGGGGTTTAGATGTAAAAACTCGTTGTTCAAACTCTCTTTATTTCTTCATAAAATCAAGACCATTAATCTTATACTCTCCAATAAAGGTAGGAGTAAAATCCAAGGTTCCCCAATTATTGCCAGGAAGAGCATTAAAGGAGGAAGGATTACTATTAGGAATAGGAGTAGTATGATTTTGAATATTCAAACAAGGATTAGGTGCATCATCTGCATGAAGCATATACATCTTGTTATTATGTATAAACTTGACTTTATGATGAAGTGTGGAAGGAATGGCATGCATCTCATGCAACCAAGGTCTACCCAAAAGAAGGTTATAATTGAGAGGTCCGGGCATAACATGAATAGGTGTATTTAGGATGACTAGTCCTACTTTGATAGGTAAGGTAATGATGCCTAAAGTGTCCTTAGGAATGTTATCAAAGCCACAAATAGGAACATTGTCGGGTTGAATAGTTGAAAGATCAACATTAACCACTTTGAGCATGTCCATGCTACAAATATTAAGCCTAGATCCATTATCAATCAAGGTCCTATGAATGATACTTTTATTGATAGTAACAGCAACCATAAGAGCATCATACTAATTTTGAACTTCTTTAGAAGGTAAATTCTTTTGAGTAAATACAATGTCAGGAGGACTTGGGGTAGCATGCATGCATTGTAAGAAGTTATTGATGTTCTCTTGATTAGGAGGTGGAGTGGGAAGAGTTGCTAGAGCTTTTTGCAAGGCTTCATAGTAGGTAGGTGAATGTTGAAGAAGCTCCCATAAAGAAATCTTGGCAGGAGTATTTTGTAATTGAGTTATCAAATCATACTCCTTACTAGGAAGACAAGGTGGAGGAGGAAGAATAGGTTGAGAAGGTAGCAAAGAAGTAGAAATCACCGGATTAGGTTGAGGATTATTCCTTGTATGATATTTGTGAGCTATCGAATCTTGATCATTGAAAGACTCCATAGGTTTACCTTTGATAGTAATGCAAGGACAACCTTTGATAGTCAACAAGGGTTTAGGATAAACCATTATATTTGTCTCAACACTACGGATAGATTCACAAGAAGGAAGAAAAGAGGACATCCTAGGAGGAGATGAGGTAAGGTCTTGATTCTCCATAGGATCATCACTAATAGGGTGAGCATTAAGGGAATTCATATCATTCTCCACTAATGTCTCATCACTAGAAGAAATCTCAAATGGAGGTAGAGGATCTATAATATCATCTTCTTTCACTAAAATGTCTACATGTGTGTTAGGAAAAGAGTTATCATCATGTATCAATATGTCATCTATTAATAAATCACCCTCTTGTATCAAAGATTCTTCATGAGGAGGAGATAAATCAATGTCTTTATCCAAGGGATCATCTACAATGGTTTCATGAGGAAGAGAGTAATCAACATCCAAATCCAAAGGTTCATCCCAAATAGGAGGATCATCATCCCTACCAATAAAGCACATCGTAGGATCCCTAGAGGGTAGATTATGTTCTAAAGTAGGCTCATAGAAAAGACATATATTAGGAGAAGAATTAACATCAATCCTCAACTCATCTCCATAAGGAGAAATATGATGGAGAGATAGATTAAAGTCATCTTCTTTCTCTAATATATCCTTACAAGAAAATTCAAAAGAGGACAAAGCAACATCACACGCACTAGATAAAGTCTTTCTAGGTGTAACATCATGCAATGGTAAGGTAAGAGGAGAATGTTTGGAAAATATTTGAAACAACTTGTGCAACATGATAACAAATAAAGAAATGCATAAAAAAAAGATCTAGATATATCCCCAATGCATTCAAATTAAACTTATAAGCATGAGAAGGAAATCAAACACAATAGGGCATCTAAAGCAATGTAAATGTTTTTGTATTTTTGAAGAAATTTTGCAATTTTTTTGGATTTTTGAAATGTAAATGCAAGAGCATAAAAGAAATCTAATCTTAAGGCAAGAAAACAAATGATCTAACACCAAAAAGAAAGAGAGTAAGTATGTCAGGTTCACCAAAATGTATAGTGAAGGTGAACACAAAAGGGAATACAAAGGAAGATCTAACACAATAGAGCATCTAAATCTACAATAGAAAGGAGGGTAAGCGTATCGAGTTCACCAAAATGTAAAGGATAAAATAGTGTATGGGGTCCTAGGGCAATGGCTTGCACATAAAAGAGACCCCAAAGCCAATATTTTACACTTACATGAAATTGTATTGATATAGAAAGTAAATGTAGATGATTAATATTGAAATTAAGAAATAAAGGTACTTACCTCTGAAAAAGAACCGGCTGAAAACCCTGTCAAATGATCTAAAAAATTGTTGATTTCCCCAATTTTAACTCAAAACTGCGAGATCTACAAAACCCAAAAATCTTTTTCCGAGATTGAATCAGGTCGATGTTGGGTCAAAATTGAGGTCATACCTGACCAGGTCAAGTTTGAGGTTGTACCTAACCAGGTCAGGATCAAGGTTGTACCTGACTAGGTTAGGATCTACATTTTTATTCTGAAGGTCGATTTTGACTTTGTTCATAGATCCCAGAAGTTTGGCGAAAAGGGTATCCAAATCTGCTCTCAGATCTAAAATTCAGCACATGTACCTATAAGAAAAATGGTTTTGTTTGTTCGAGGAAGTCAAACCCCAATTTAGGAATTAACCTTGAAATTGAATTGAAATTGATGGAATAAACAAAGTAAATGAACAATTCACCTTGCTTGATTTGAAACCCTTGTGGAGGATTCGAATCCTTGAATCCACAAGAATGGATGAATGTAGAATCAAATGTAGGATGTCTCCAATCAATTGTCTTTAGATCTTCAACATCAATCTTGAATGGATCTTGGAATAGGAAGAGGCTGGAATGAATGGATCTTCAATAAGAGGGCTCCATAGAGCTTGAATCCTTCAACGGCTTCTAATGGATCTCCTTGATGAATTGGATGCTTGAATGCTTGAAGGCTTGAATGCTTGATCTTCTTGCTTGCTTGCACTTGAGAGCTTGAGAGATGGATTGCAAAACTTGATGGAGAAAATGAGAGAGGAAGGCTCCCTTTTATAGTGATCTAGGGCACAAGAGGGGCCTCGTAGAAAACAATAATTAAGGGCCCATGGCACAAAACTCTAGAGAGGTGCACATGGAGAGAAAATTAAATTAAAGTCTTGACACAAAACTCTAGGAGGGGACCACCCTTA
Source organism: Chamaecyparis obtusa (assembly GCA_027943335.1). Classification (NCBI taxonomy): domain Eukaryota; kingdom Viridiplantae; phylum Streptophyta; class Pinopsida; order Cupressales; family Cupressaceae; genus Chamaecyparis; species Chamaecyparis obtusa. The sequence goes on from BSBK01005294.1 coordinate 962,397, forward strand.
ATATAGAAATAAATAAATTATTTAAGAGACTTGTTACAAAATTTGAGGTAAGGCCAACCCCAAAGTTAATTTGAGTATTAGGCACAAAACTCGAGAAAGGCTAA